>CM076579.1:332053762-332775371 GCA_034641835.2 Pinus albicaulis
CCATGACTGATAAAGGCATAAGATTGTGGGAAGCTCCAGAATCTAGCATACAATTGTGTAACAGTAAATCATGGATAACTAGGGAAACATAAAAGGGAGGAGTAGTGTTTGGTCAATTTAGTGTGTCCTAAATTGCTGCATTTAATTGTCAATCCGGGAATCGTAGCCCCTTATTATGTTAGTAGCCCACCTTATCATATTGTACCCTTCAGAACCCCCATATTGTTATTATTGTGCCCTTTTACATTATTGTTGTGTCATTAGGATTATATCACAGTGGGGTCTAATTAGGATTACATTATGGCCCCACTAGGATTATATTGTGGCCCCATGGACTCCTATATATAGAAGGAGGTTTGTTCATTTGTATCATCCAATAATTGTTCATTTATGTAATGTATTGGAGGTTGCCCCCTCGAAGTGGCTCATTTCTAAGGCGTTGATATCTCTTTTCTTCTCTTTTTGGAGCTGGTTACACAACATTTGGTATCAGAGGTTTGGATTCTAGGGTTTCGCTGCTCCAAACAGGTCATCGTGGCATTTTCGATATAACTTGTTTTCTACGAAGCTTTAGAATCAGAAATTTTTAGGGTGCGAAGCTGAAATCTTGAGGAATTTTTTCTAAAAATTTCAGAGCTTGTCTGCAAATATTTTCGGGAGATATGATCTGTCAGAGAAGTTAGGGTTTTTTTTCTGTGCTCCTAAACAAATGCTCCTAAACAGTCATCGTGGCATTTGCGCTTATAACGTTTTTTCTACGAAGGTCTAGAATCCGAAATTCATATGGTGTGGTAAGACAAATCCTGAGGAAATCTTTTCCAAAAAATTTAGAGCTTTTTTCGCAATATTTTTGGAGATATGATCTGTGGAAGGTAGTGCTTTTTCAGGCTCCTGAATTTCATCTCAAAGAGGTGATCGTGGGAAAAGTTCAATAAATCTCTCTCTGGGAAGTGGATTTGAGTGCCGTAAAAATTGGTCACAAGTACATGGACTGTAGTTTCGTTGTTATCAATTTCAGAGACAAAGGACGAAACAGTGACACGTGGCAAGTCCTACAAGTTTTCTCTACTGAGCCAGTCCAAAATTAGGTCATTGTGGGAGATTGGACACAACTTTGTCTTGGGTAATCCAAATTAGATAAGACCTGTGGCATTTGAAAGAAGCTTCAGAGGGCTAATATAGGGCTAAATTTCAGATATTGAATATTTTCAATTACAGAGATAATTCAATTTCAATATCGAGCTCCTCAAAGCAAGTAAAAGGTGTGTATTTTTTTCCGAATTGCATAAGTCTTGTTTGAAGAATCAAGTTGAATTGATTCCAAGGGAATATTGGAGAATTTTTGTCAGTAATGGGTTCTATTATGCCTCCAAAAAATAATTCCATACCCATTAAGCCCTCAGAAAGCTATACTATGACGCATGAGGAGGAAGAATTGCAATATGAGATATCAAAATTACGGTACCAAGTGCAACAAGTTTCAATCTTACGAAGAGAAATTGAAGATGAAATAGATGGTTTAAAAGCAGAAATGGAGGCTAAGTTGGATGGTTTGAAGGATAAAATAATAGCAAATATGGATGATAAATTAATGGAAGATTACATCGAGCATCAACAACAAGTTCTCCAACTCTCAAAGGATAACCCAACTTTGGTGCAAAATCTAATGAAACAACAGGAAGATCAACATCACATCGAAAGAAGTTATGAAGCAGTCATAGAAACAAGAAATCGACAAGTACGATCAATTTCAGAGTATCTCAGCAAGTGGAAGAACTTTCCGGTAAAATATTTCACATGGGAGGATGAGAATTTTATACAGAAGCATCAAGAAATAATCAAGCGTTGAGGACAACACTTGTTTGAAGGAGAGGGGCATGTTAAGTCCCTATATTAATAGTGTAGCCCCTTATTATGTTAGTGTAGCCCACCTTATTGTTATTATTGTACCCCTGTAACCCCCATATTGTTATTATTGTGCCCTTACATTATTATTGTTAGGTCGGCTAGGATTACATTGTGGCCCACTAGGATTACATTATGGCCCCATGGACTCCTATAGAAGGAGGTTTTGTTCATTTGTATCATCCAAGAATTGTTCATTTATGTAATGTATTGTAGGTTTCCCCCTCGAAGTGGCTCATTTCTAAGGCGTTGATATCTCTTTTCTTCTATTTTTGGAGTCAACATATTAACAATATTCACCACATTATTGGTAGCTTCATATTCCAAATGGCTTCTTAAAGGACAAAGTGGGACCCACTTGGCTCGTAGAGAGATTAATAATACTCCACTCCATTTCCTTCCTCTTTGAATTTTCCCATCAAAATGTAATGTCCACCCCGATTCTGATCTCCTTAGCTCCTCAACTTGATCAATTCTAAAAGGGGTCTTCTAGGCGTAATTTTGATTTTCTTCTAACATCAAACATGAGAAGTCTCCCTCTTTGTTATAAACTGGGGAATTCTCTAAGCAGTCAGCTTTAGTTACCATTTTAACAAATCTAGTCTCCCTGTATAACCTCCTCTCTTGGCCTCCAAAGACTGGAACAGTAGCATATGTTAAATCTAACTTGATTGACCCACCAATTTTTGTACCCCAGGACCTTGACAGCAGCATGCCAAAGCGGGCTGGGATATCAGCAACCACAATGTGCATGACCACACTCTTTGCTGGAATTTGGGCCAAATTGACCACTAAATCTTTAATCATCCCCAAGCATTTAACTCTTTTAAAAGAAATGAGTATAGTGTTGAGTCTCAAATCGTATCTTTTCCATACACCTTTCTATACCTTTTTCATTCACCTGAACCTCCCAAGTTGTCAATATCATTGTATATTAATTGCAAAAGAGCATCTAAAATTGTTTTTAACTATATTTTTGTGTCTGCTGTTTGATTTAGATTTTTCTCATTTAGCTGCAGAATCTTGCCACTTTCTGCAGCTGCTACAACTTTCCGCAGCCATTTTGTGAAACTCTATGTTACAGGTGTCTTCAGGTAAAACGAGCCACATGGGCAAGTTAGAAATGATGTGGACATGGATCGTGTCCTATTGGCTCGAGCAAATTCACCTAAGGAGGCTACGGTCAAAGGTGGCCAAGTGGAAGTCAACCGTAGAGTCCTACGGTGACAGGACTATGTTTCTCATCACGTGAAGATTTGTATGACCGTTTCTAATTTACGGGAGACGCATCAACACCTGTACATGGATCCATAAGCCGAATCCAACATCCACTCTTCATATATTTACTCCTCACCGCGGCCATGATGCTGGATTTCTGGACATGATGGTTCACGTGTCTCTATCAGCACAAACTTTAGGGAATTAGTTATATCATCTTTGTTATAAATAACGCGTTTTCATACGCATAATAGTTAGCCTCCATATAGCTCTGTAATGTAATTGCGTTGCCACTGTACTGTAATATCATTACTCTGTTATGACTGCATTTTAATATATAAGAAGACTCTGTTTCCAAGCGTAATTCATATTTGAAGGCTGTTGCCGAGGTCTGTGCAGACGGCCCCTACACACGCTGAGGTTTTGTGCATTACTGTATAGTTTCTTGTTTTATTTATTTAAGTTCATTGTGCTATAAATCATTCATGTGTTTATACATTGCATCTTTCATGATATTTATGCTTCATTTCTTGCTTCATAATCTTTCATGCTTTACATTTTTACTTTTGTCCATAATATTTCATTTTTATGTTGATTTTGTTAACTGATCGTTGTTCTTGTTTCAGACATAAATAGACACCGTGCATTTGCATATCTTTTGACTAATGACATGGAATCAATATTGTTCAACAAATAATTTATTTTTCTTAGTTTTTGTTTAATCTCGTGATTGCTTTGTTTATTTCACTTCTGTGGCAAATTTGCTTCAGCTTGTTAGATTTAGATATATTACCTTCATGTCATTTTCAGTTACTTCCGTACGCCATAGCTGGACTAATGGTGAGGGATTGAAGTATGAGTGTGTATTTTGATATTAGTTTACTTTCTGCAAGTTAGAAATATTAAATTGCTCATGTCATTTTCAGTTACCTCCGAAAGCCATAGCTGGACTAATGGTGAGGGATTGAAGTATGAGTGTGTAGTTTGATATTAGTTTACTTTCTGCAAGTTAGAAATATTAAATTGCTCATGTCATTTTCAGTTACCTCCGAAAGCCATAGATGGACTAATGGTGAGGGATTGAAGTATGAGTGTGTAGTTTGATATTAGTTTCTTTTTCTGCAAATTAGATATCAGATTGCTCAAGTTGTTTATGGTTACCTCCGAAAGCCATAGCTGGACTAATGGTGAGGGATCAAAATATAATTTGATGTAATTTGATTTAAATTTACTTTGTTGCAATTTTTGGATTTCTTTAAGCATAGTTTCTTTTGTGTTTAGACAGCAGCAAGGATAATTTGGTTTTCATGCTCAATAGTTCACTATTTGATTTATTAGGCTAGCAGCACATTTTCATTTCCTTTCAAGTTTTGTCATTGTATGTTTCAAATTCCTTTTGAAGTTTGAATTTGGTAAATCATTATAAAGGATATCATTGCCTTGAACAATCATAACCATACTTGTTTTTATTTTAGAATTTCCATCTCACATTAGGAAACCAAAAACGACAAAAAGGTAAGAAATAGGTTATCTTGCACATATAGTGCGCCACACTTCATCAGCTTACGAATCCCGGATTGATAAATTAATGTAGCAATTTAGGACACACTAAATTGACCAAACATTTTGGCGCCGTTTCCGGGGAAGTGTAACTAGGTAGCCAATTTCTTAAAAAAAAAAAAAACAAAATAGTAAAAGAAGGGAAAACTTGATAACTTCTTGAAGTATGCTCTCCTCTTGCACCTAGTGTGATCTGGAGGATCAGAAAAGAGAGTTATTGGTTTAGTAATTTCTTAAGTATGCTCTCTTCTTGCACCTAGTGTGATCTGGAAGATCATAAAGAGAATTATTAGCCCAACTTTAAAAAAAAAAAAAAAAAATGACATGCATAGAGCAAGAGATTCTAGGGGAAGGTTTATAGCTAAAGCCAAGAGTTCGATTTTCATAACTCCATCTTCTTCAAGGCATAGACCAGATTCACCACCATCTACCCCTAGCCTTAATATTTTTGGAATTCAAGGAGCAGCTGAATTAGAGGATTCTCCTATACCACCTACTAAATCTCATTTAGAAAAGGAAGAGACTCCCTCTCATCCTCCCTTGATAGAAGAACCAAAGGAATTTAAGGACTCTAAAGAAACTATCATGGAAGAGGAAATAATAGATGGATTTGGAGGTAGAGGTAGAGGTAGAGGAGGAGGAAACAATGGAGACAACAATGGTGAAGGAAATAATGGAAGAAATAGGGAAGGAGACAACTTGTTTGGATTCCCTATAGTTGATGAGGAAACTCATACAACGATGAAAAATATCTCACCATCTGTCCTCCCTAACTTTTATGGATTGCGAAGTGAGGATCCCGAAACATTTCTGTTTGAGTTTGAAGTCGTGTGCCGAACCTATGACTATATGGAAGACTCTCAAAAACTCAAACTGTTTCCTTCAACATTGAAGGGAGATGGTTTGAAATGGTTCATGGGATTAGCCACTCAATCTATTAGGACTTGGAATGATATGAAACAAACATTTTTGGATAGATACTTGGACTATTGTATGCCCACCAATCACAAGGATGAGGTATTCAAAATGATGCAAAAAGAAGATGAAAACTTGGAAGATTTACTTGAAATATTTCAATACAACTTAAAAAGAGAAAAGATGAGCAACTTAGATGATGAAACCTTGAAAGCCCTCATATTAAAAGCCATTAGAGATGAATGGATAGATATTTTAAACATGATGGGGAAAGGAGATATTTCTCAACTCCCACTTCGTGACATAACAGAACTATGTGTCCATCTCTCAAGAGGAAAATCTAAAACAGAAAAAGGGCCCAGGGATCCTTCTCTTATTAGGGCTAACAAATATGCAACTGGATCAGTAAGTAGGGTAGAGATTGGTAATATGCTTGATGAGTTCAAAACTGATATCTTAGGGAGCCTTAGTGAACAACTAGACACCCTTAAAATCCAACACAAGAAGAAAGCAGAAACAGATGCTTTAGCCATCTTTTGTCCGAAATGTAGGAAGAAACATGCTTTAAGGGAATGTCCCTTGGATGCAAAAGTTGTAGAAACATGTATGATTTGCTCAGAGAATCATGAGATCAAGGATTATCCTTCAATTCCTGGACTCAAAGCTGTCTTTCAAGAAGACCCAAATTCAGTAGAATCTCTCTGTTTTGTTGCAAGAAGACCTTGGCAGGGACAACAAACTCAAGGGTTTAACAACCCTATGAATTTTCAAACCCCACCAAATTGGAATCCTTGGCAACAACCTTGGCCCCAACATCAGAATTCATATCAACCTTGGGTACAAGGGATGCAAAATCCTTATGGGAGATTTGCTCAATTTTATCAATATCCTCCATCTTTTCAAAATCAACAAGCTCCACAACTTCCAAACCCAAATCCACAACTTTCATTGCCATTTCCACAACAACAACTTTCTCAACAAAATCCAAATCCTCAACTCATGCTCCCATACCAACAAAAGACAAATCAACTTCCAGCTCAGCCATTGCCAAATCCTAACAATAAAAATCCTCAGAATACTTACATGGTAGAAGGACAACAATTTCCTACCTATATGATTGTTCCTCTCAACGATGTACAACTCAGATCTGGTAGAGTTTTAGAAAACCTTCTATAGATATTCAAGAGCAAGATACCTCTGAGGAAGACTCTCTTGAAGCCAATAAGGGTTCTGAGGAAGCATCTCTTCAAAACTCAAATATTCAAAAAGAAAAAGAAAAGTTAACACCCACAACTCCTATAGTTGAGCAACCTGCATCTTCATCTACACCTCCTTTTCTTGAAAGACTACAAATTGACAAGGGGGTGGAAAAACAAATCTTGTTGCCTAACTATGACTTTCTAGATGAATTGAAGAATGTTTGTATCAAGATTCCCTTGCTACAAGCCATTCTAGAGATTCCTATTCTAGCAAAAACAATAAAGGAGTTGAGTTTCAAAAGACCAGGAAGGAAACTAAAAGACACAAGAAGAATCCACCTGGTAGGAAAAATTGCAGATATCATGATGGGAAAATTTACCATGTAGAAGTATGTAGATCCAGGAAGTCCAATTGTCAAGACACATATAAATGGGATAGAAATTCCAAACACATTGATTGACTTAGGGGCTGCTATCAACATTATGAGTAGACAGACTATGGACCAGCTAAAACTTCCTAACCTTCTTTTTACACCTACTTTAATGCAACTTGCAGATCGGTCAATTATTAAACCAGATGGTGTATTAGAAGATATTTCAGTCTCTTTAGATTCTTGGGAATATCCAGTAGATTTTATGATTTTGACTCCCAAGAGTAATCTAGGAGGACACCCACTTATCTTAGGAAGACCTTGGCTAGCCACAGCTGATGCTTTCATTAGTTGTAGATCTAGGGATATGTACATTTCTAATGGTAATTCGACAAAGAAATTAAATTTGTATCCTCCAGCAAAAGCAATCACAGAAGTAGGAGACAATGAATGGGTTGATGATGAGGACACTATACAACCTGTCTTTACCATTTCTGAAATCAGTGAGGATAGTCAAATTCTAAACACATTAGAAAATTTTGAGACATCTTCAGAATATGACCCCACACAATTTCAATTGGAATCTGACATAGAATATTTATCATCAAGACAAATGTCTCTTTACTCTATGGAAGAATTTGGTAGTTCTACTATTGAGATTTTTCCAGGAAAAACATTGAATATCAACAAACATATGGAGAAGTCACAACAAGAAGAACTAAACAGAATCTTGCAAAAACATTCTACTGCATTTGCATGGGAGTATAATGACATGAAGGGTATTGATCCTAAGACTTGCATCCATCATATCTATATTGAGGAAAACAGTAGACCAATCAGACAACCTCAAAGAAGGATGAATCCAAATCTTAGGGAGATAGTGAAAGAAGAGCTCCAAAAACTACTCAATGCAAACTTCATTTATCCAATTTCAGATAGCCGATGGGTTTCTCCTCTGGTTATAGTACCTAAAAATAATGGTAAATGGAGGGTATGCATTGATTACAGGGAATTGAACAAAGCAACTTTGAAGGATCACTTTCCTTTTCCTTTTATTGATCAGGTATTAGATACATTAGCAGGTAAAAAGTACTTTTCATTTTTGGATGGTTTTAGTGGTTATAATCAAATTCAGGTAGCACCTGAAGATCAAGATAAGACCACATTTACTTGTCCATGGGGAAATTTTTCCTACCGAGTGCTTCCTTTTGGGTTATGTAATGCACCCGCAACATTCCAAAGAGCAGTACTAGGAATTTTTTCTGATCTAATCCATGATTGTGTAGAGGTTTATATGTATGATTTTACAGTTTATGGTAATTCATTTGAAGAGGCATTAGAAAATTTGGAAAAAGTTCTTATAAGATGTAAAGAAACAAACCTTTCATTAAGCCATGAAAAATGCTTTATGATGTTTACTGAAGGCATTGTTTTAGGACATCATATTTCAGGAGATGTGATTAAGGTTGATAGATCAAAAGTTGAAGTCATCTCCAAGTTACCTATTCCAAATTGTCAAAGAGATGTTAGAAGTTTTCTAGGATTTACTGGTTACTATAGAAGATTTATAGAAAACTTCACTAAAATAGCATCTCCACTCTTCAAATTGCTTATAAAAGACTGTGAATTTAAATGGGATCCTGATTGTCAATCAGCTTTTGAAACTTTGAAAACAAGAATATCTGAAGCACCTATCTTGAGAGGACCAAATTGGAAACTTCCTTTCCATATTTCTACAGATGCTTCAGATACAGCTCTTGGAGCCGTGTTGGGTCAAAAAGATTTAATTCCTTATGCCATTTATTACACCAGTAAAAATTTGACTTCCACAGAGTTGAGCTATACTGTGACTGAAAAAGAGTTTTTAGCTGTTGTTCATGCAATTAATAAGTTTAGACATTACATAACAGGTTATGAAACTTTTATTCATACTGACCATTCTGCAATTAGATATTTAATGAACAAACCTGTTACTAATGGCAGAGTGACAAGATGGCTCTTAATTTTGCAAGAATTCAATATTACTATGTTGGATAGACCAGGAAAACAAAATATAGTAGCTGATTTCTTGTCTAGGATTCAGAATACTAAAGAAGATTCTCCTGTAGAGGATAAGTTTCCTGATGAATACTTGTTTGCAATAACTATTAAGACTCCTTGGTATGCAGATATTGCTAACTATTTGGTTACAGGGAAACTACCTTCACATTTATTTCCAAGTGAAAAACGAAAAATTATTCAGGAGAGTTCAAAATATTCATGGATTTCTAACGAATTGTTTAAAACAGGGCCAGATCTTGTGATCAGAAGATGTGTTAGGGAAGATGAAATGCCTAATATTCTTAAGGCATGTCATGATGAACCATGCGGTGGACACTTTGCAGACAAAAGGACGGCCTATAAAATCCTCTCTTTAGGATATTATTGGCCTTCCCTCTTCAAAGATGCAAAACAATATGTCAAAAGGTGTGACAGCTGCCAAAGAGTAGGGAAACCTACCCTTTCAAATGAAATGCCATCGCAAACACAGGTACTCATTGAACCCTTTGAAAAATGGGCTTTAGATTTCATTGGACCTATTAATCCACCATCCAAGCAAAAGAAGTATATATTGGTTTGTACTGATTATGTTACTAAATGGGTAGAAGCCAAAGCATTAGTATTTGCTACTGAAAATTCAGTTGTTCATTTTCTTTATGAGGATATTTTTACTCGCTTTGGTGTTCCAAGAGAAATTGTGACAGATCAAGGAAGCCAATTCACATCTAACCTGGTGGAGAAGCTGATGGAAGAATACAAAATCAAGCATAGAAGATCTACTCCTTACCATCTGCAAGAAAATGGTCAAGTGGAGTCTACCAACAAAGTTCTCGAAAGTATCATCACCAAAACTGTTCATCTACATAGAAAAGATTGGGCAGAAAGGCTTCCTGAAGCCTTGTGGGCCTACAGAACTACATGGAGAAATACAACAGGACATTCTCCCTATGAACTTGTTTATGGGAAGGAAGTCCTGCTCCCCATTGAGTTCCAAGTCAAGACCTTCAAGATAGCAGTTCAGTTGGGGATGGACTTATTAGAAGCCCAAAAGCATAGAATGGAGCAGTTGAGCGAGCTAGATGAGATCAGACAAGAAGCAATTTTAAGAACTGATCTAGTTCAATATCAAAGAGCTAAATGGCATGACAAGTACATCAAAGAGAAGAAGTTTCAAGAAGGAGATTGGGCATTGTTATTTGATTCCAAGTTTAAATATTTCAAAGGAAAATTTCAGACTCATTGGCTTGGGCCATATGAGATTGACAAGATCTTTAGCAATGGAGCGGTAAGAATCAAGACCATTGATGAGTTTCAAACTCCTCTTATTGTGAATGGCCACAAATTGAAAGTTTATCATAAGCCACTCTCAAAAGAGGAATTTGTCAAAATGTTTCAAGAAAATTCTGCAATCAGGCTGGTACAGAAGAATTCTTCTTCTCCACCAGCCTAGCTTTTGTTCTTTTCAGTTGAAAAAAAAATAAAAAAAATAAAAAAAAAATTGTATAAGCCTGAAAACCAATCACTGATTGGCAGTCTTATACAGAAAATGTAGGGTGAAAATCAGGAACACCTGACACCCTATATTTTACAAAAAAAAAATTCTCTCTTTTATTTCACAAGTTTTGTGACCACCCACTCCATTCCATTCCACTTCATTCCATTCCACTTCATTTTATCTGTTTCATTCCATTTCACCAATAAAATTCTTTTTCATGACCATTTCCATCTAGTCAATTGTCATCCGTTCATTTCCATTCACCCAAATAATAGCTATGTCAGTTTCCGCAGCTGACATCTGTTTCCGCAGCTGACACCAGTTTCCGCAGCCAGAAGCAGATTCCGCAGCTACCACTCTGTTTTTCAAAAGAATGTATAGCCAGATGTTATTTCCATAATCATGAAATCAAATGCAGGTATGAGGACCAATTATGAAGACATGGGGCATTCAAGATATCAATGAGGAGCAACTAATTGAAGACCAAGGAAAAATGCAAGAATTCCAAGGTATGAGTAAAAATTTATTTCAAATGGCATTTAAAACAAATTTTTATATAGTTATAAACCATAAGCTCCATTATGTGCAATGATTGTATTGACAAACTCCGTAACCACTCCATGATCTCTGTACAATCCTCCCACAATCCTTGCATTCATTCTCAAACGGTCCCATAATTAAACCTCCGATCTTCACTCATACTCCGATATTCCACCTGTGACAATGAAACGTAGTTGATTTGACTACGGCTTCTTTCAGCCGCATAAAATCCGTAGCCGTTGTATAAATGTGCTTACATTTATTCTGCAGCCACCAAATTTTAAAACACTGTCGGATGTTTTATACTCCTCCTATTGTTCTATTAATCTCACAGTCGCATTTCCGCCGTGCTCACGTAACCCTTCTCTGTTCCGCTTCACCCCATTTCGTTCTCTGTTACGCTACAGTCTGTATACCCACTCTCTGATATCTACCTACAGTCATCGTGCTCATTTCCGTTCATTCAGCCATCCTACTTCCATTGAACCCTCCTCACGCAGGCAAGTTTTTAAAGAGCAGAAAGAAGGATGGGTAAATTGTTGAGAGCAGAACCAGAGGGACCTAAATTCATGGAAGGATACCCGCAAGTCAGGGATATATTGAAGAAGGCAAAGTGGCTGTGGTTTATCCAAAAGTTTAGAGGCTACTATAAAGAGGTGACAAAAGCTTTTGCAAGGTCTTTCAATGGCCTAGAGGTAGAGATTGGAGACCTTAAGTTTATGGTGAATGAGGCATCTATAGCATCTGCCACAGAACTTTTTCAAGAGGGTGAATGTTGGTTTAAGAACAAAAGCATTAGTGATGAAGCCTGGAGAGTGATTCTACATAACCCAGGTATGGACATAACTATTTTTAAAAGAGGAATTCCTGTTCATGCTTTGAAAGAGGAATGGGCTACTTTGTTGCTAGTTGTTCAAAAATTTATCACCTGTGAGGGCCGTTTTGGGTCAATGTATATGTACCATACCCGATTGCTGATGAATTTTCTAGATAACCAGACCCTCAATTTGCCATAATTTTTATTAAATAGTTTGAAGAAGATGTCTGTGACTATTCAGAAGCATTTAGGGGATGTAGAACCACATCTATATCACCATGGTCTTGTGAAAATTTTGATTGAAAAACAGTTAAAAGAGAAGAAGGACACATGGGAACAATTTTTTATTAGAAATTTCTTTGAGGAACCTCAAGAAATTCCTGAAGGTAGTACATCAAGAAGGAGTAGGAGAAAAAGAACAAATGATGAAACTCAAAGTACTCCTACTACTACAATTGAAAGAACTAGTAGGGAAGAGAGACTGTCAAAAAGGAAGAAGAAAGAAACCAAGGGTAAAAAGCCAATAATATCAAAAGAGAGAAAAAGTATTGAGGCTATGCATCAAACCCCTTCTTCCGAAGAAGATCATCAAGTGTTATCTGAAAGACTAGTTCACCTTCAAGAACAGTCATCTATGGCCAAGAAGAAAGGGAAAGGAAAACAAAAACAAAAAGACAGTGTTCCACAGCGTGTGAGAAGAAGTTCCAGGCTTAAGGGGAAGTTGAGGAAAACGCAAATGAAAGGACCCCATTTTATTGATTTGGGGGAAGAAACATCTGAACAATCCCCAGCTGGCCATAGTCCATCTCACTCTCAGTCAGACAGTGAACCTACTTCATTTCATTCTCAGTCAGACATTGAACATAGTCCATCCTATTCTCAGCCAGACGTTAATGTGAGTCCTTCTCAGCCAGATTTTGAAGACAACTCTCCTCCACGGCATTTTGGGGACAGCCCAATAAAAACGACACCTGAGATAGACCCAAAGCAACAAGAAGTATATGATTATATGGAATCTTTAGAAAGAGCAGCTACGGGTCCCAGTACTTCGTCCACTCAGCCTCACACAACATAAGATGATCTAGTCCAATCACTAAAACAAGAAGTCTTTGAGCTAGAGCTTTTAAATAAACACATTAAAAATGAAAATGAGACATTGAAGGAACAAAGTAAATTGGACAAAATCATTCATGATAATACCATGCTACATCTGGGACTATGGCAGAAGAAGAACAAGAAATTGAAGAGGAAATGCCAGAAGTTAAGCAGAGCACTGATTAATATCAAATTCAGATGCTTGATGAAAAATCCCAGGATGTTAGCAGCACCAAGGAAGAGGAGGAGAGGATTGGATGTATTGGCTGAAGTGTCAAGGCATATGAATTGAAGAAGGATTATCAAAATTTTGGTTGCATGAGGACATGCAACACCTTCACAGTGGGGGTATGTTGAGTCTCAATTCTGCATCTTTTCCATACACCTTTCTATACCAAAATGGTTTTTAATTCGTATTTGAAGGTTTAAGTGTCTTCGAGGTCGTGTGCAAGTAGGCCCTCGCACACGCCGAGGTTTTGTGCTTCTTCGTATAGTTTCTTTGTTTTATTTCTCTTTAAGTTCATTGTGCCATAAGTCATTCACGTGTTTATACATTGTATCTTTTCACCGTATTTATGCTTCATTTCGTTCATAATCTTTCATGCTTTACATTTTTACTTCCGTCCATAATCTTTCATGTTTTATGTATGTTGTTGTTAATCGATCGTTCTTGTTTCGCATTACAACATGTACGGCATTTGCATATCTTTTGACTAATGACATGGAATCAATATTGTTCTGCTGTTAATTTATTTTTTCTTAGTTTTTGTTTAATTCCAATATTGCTTTGTTTATTTCAGTCTTGCACATTTGCTTCAGTAGTTAGATTTAGATATATTAAATTGCTCATGTCATTTTCAGTTACCTCCGAAAGCCACAGCTGGACTGATGGTGAGGGATTGAAGCATGAGTGTGTAGTTTGATATTAGTTTACTTTCTGCAAGTTAGATATATTAAATTGCTCATGTCATTTTCAGTTACCTCCGAAAGCCACAGCTGGACTGATGGTGAGGGATTGAAGTATGAGTGTGTAGTTCGATATTAGTTTACTTTCTGCAAGTTAGATATATTAAATTTCTCATTTCATTTTCAGTTACCTCCAAAAGCCACAGCTGGACTGATGGTGAGGGATTGAAGTATGAGTGTGTAGTTTGATATTAGTTTCTTTTTTTCTGCAAATTAGATATCAGATTGCTCAAGTTGTTTATGGTTACCTCCGAAAGCCATAGCTGGACTAATGGTGAGGGATCAGAATATAAGTTGATGTAATTTGATTTAGATTTACTTTGTTGCAATTTTTGGATTTCTTTAAGCTTAGTTTCTTTTGTGTTTAAACAGTAGCAAGGATAATTTGGTTTTCATGCTCAATAGTTCACTGTTTGATTTATTAGGCTAGCAACACATTTTCATTTCCTTTCAAGTTTTGTCATTGTATGTTTCAAATTCCTTTTTAAGTTTGAAGTTGGTAAATCATTATAAAGGATATCATTTCCTTGAACAATCATAACCATACTTGTTTTTATTTTAGAATTTCCATCTCACATTAGAAAACCAAAAATGACAAAAAGGTAAGAAATAGGTTATCTTGCACATATAGTGCGCCACACTTCATCAGCTTACGAATCCTGGATTGATAAATTAATGTAGCAATTTAGGACACACTAAATTGACCAAACATATAGGTCTTTATATGGTCTTGTAATTTGCAATTTAGTTGTTCCATGACAGCGTAGGCCGTTAGTATGAATCCTTCGTCGAAGTGTACGAAAAAGGTCCACTTTAGCTACGCATAACTAATAGCCCTAACAACAAAAGTGGCTGCCAATATCTTCAGATCCGCGGTTAGTTAGACAGAAAGAGCTGCAAAAAAACAGATCTATGCATGGAAAGACATTAAGCAGAAAAAGTAAGGGTTTGCTCCATATACCGATAGACAAGACAAGAACAATTTTTTGAAAGAATTTTTGTATTAATGGGGAACCTGTGAGGAAACCTAGAAGGAGTATCCAATTCCCCTCAGTGGGGTGGGTTCTTGGAAGTCCTCAGCACTTCAGATCTAAGATTTCTTTCTCTAGTTGATGTAGAAAACCCAATGCAAAGAGTAGAGCTCAAGGGGAGCAAATGGCAGAAAATGGTGACCAAGTGTATAGATCCAGAGTGATCTAATAGGCAACAAAAGGTGAAGAATGGTAGGAAAAACCCTCCTATTTATAACAAAATATTGGGTCATTCTATATCTTGGTGCATGGGTTAACCAGATCTAGATCCACTTTTTATGGAATATTTTATTATATTTGTTGGAGGGAAAAGGTATTTGACTTGGGTCAAATCTCTTAATTTGTCAAAAATAAATAAATAAATGATTTATTTATCTTTTTAAGGAAGCGGTTAGAGGATAATCAAATAAATAATGATTTATTTAATTATTTATGGATGATTTGGTCATATTTAACAAGGAATATCATCTAAAAAAGGTTTAAATGATTATTCCTAGAAAATAATAAGATAAATAAAGGTTTATCTAATTAATTTCTTTGATTTTGGGTTAAACATGACTGAGAATAATAATTAAATTATGGTTTAATTAATTATTCCATGAGGAAAATCAAACAAATATAGGTTTGTTTAATATTTCCTTTTGGGGTTTCCTATTTTAACATAGTGAAAGCAGTTTTACTTAGGGTAAAACCGGTCTTACATGGTGTACTTGGGTCCATCTAATGATAAAAGGTTAGATGACCAAAAAATGGTGTAACAGATTGCCCCCCAGCGTGCGAGTGTCAGGAGCAAATCGTATGACCGAAGTACGTTGTAAGAACACAATCACTAGACAACAAAAGGGATGTCAGAGAGAGAAATGTAAGGTATATAGTGTGCTGAAGGACTAGACCCTGAGGAGACGAGACTCGCAGGTGCAACAAGTCTCTTTTATGAGAGGGTACCTGTGCTGAAGGCAGCGGGGGAGGCATACCTATGCCCGCCGAGACAAAGCACAAAAGAATAGTGTGTCCAGTAAACAAGGGACCGAACTATAAAGTACAGCTGGCATAATCATGATCCAGATAAAAAATACAATGAGGAATCCCACATACATGCTGTGCCTGGGATAACAGCCAGGACTTATACAATAATATCTGAGTACATGAGATAAAATACAACCCAAGTGCCCCCTGTAAATGGGGAAGGGCTCACAAAATCTGACTGATACATGCAAGTCAAAGAGGCGCTGCAAGTGGCTATGGCCAACATCATCAAATATCTGGAGCTGCATCGAAGGCTGCAAAGAAGAGGTCATCCGGGCATGTGGGGGACTACCTGCAGGGCCACCCCCTCATGAGGGTTGAAACATCTCACACACACCCGAGAATCATCAAGAGCTGCTGCTGGATCACTGGACCATCAAGTATACGAATCTCGATCATGCTGAAAAGAGCTGGAGAAACAATCAAGCCAAAGGGAAAGGAGGTATCCCTTTGCCTGATCCAAGGCACCGAACAAGAGTGGAAGCTGGAACCAAGGTACACCGCCCTCTAGACCTGGCTTCTGGAATGAAAGAGCTGATGTCGACAGAAGGAGGTCCGCCATAGTTGAGGCAATGAGAGACCCTCAAATAAGGCACGAGAGAACAGAGTAGAGCAACGGACAGACGGACAGTAATGATGATAGTGAAGTGGAAAGGACTGAGTAGCTAATGGACGACTTCCCTTGATAGAGCATAAAGGGCATGAATGACATGGAAGCGACTGACACAACATCATCAGGGATGGGGGACATTGGAACTGAAGGTCATAATGTGCGACACAAGAGAGAGACCAAGCAATGACGGATGGAGAGCTATAGTGGGGTACAAAGGGACTCGGTATAGACTCCGTGGAGGGAATGATGACTCAACTTGGATGCTCTAAACAAGGGCGACTCGATGGTGCTGCCACACAGTAAAGGCCCCGATGGGGGACCGTGGAAACATGAGTACATGATGGGAACTCCACATGGCGAAATCGACACAAGCGAGGACAAGTAAGGGGCAAGATGGTGCCCAACCTGGTGTCGTAAGTGAGGAAGTCGATTTTGAGGAGGGGTGAAGTGATCCCTCTTGGACAAAATGTGTCCTGGTGGAGTGTCAGATCTCCAAAAAACTAATAGATACCCATTTGAGGGCTCGGTGAGAGCTTTCCAACGGTGCGGACGGTTCGTCAAGCGGGGCTACGGTGTGGTCGCGACGGTCGAAAGAAGAAACATGGGTTCTCTTTTAATAAGGCGATTTCCCTCCAAAAATCACTCATTTGCTATTGTTCTTGTGGTGAATGTAGAGAGGAGAGAGGCCTAAATCTTGCGGCGACGTAGCCCGGACAAGCGAAGCCCAGATTGGAATCGCGATCCGTCGAGTTGCGAGTAGAGGTCTAACTTTTCTCTTGCATTTTGATGATGGATTACATTGTCGAGTTTAGGACGAGGAAATCCGGGAATAGCCTCCTTCAGCTCCTCGGCCGGGTCGCCACTTTTGGGGGCGAAAAGTGTGACACAGGACGCGAGTATTGGGAAAAAGTGCGACCTGGTCCGAAAGAACGGCTTGCGACACCGGGAGATGAGGGGGTTTTGGTCTTTGTTTATGGCTGGAGATCGGGTTTGGTGGTTGGTTATGGTTTTCCGTCCGCGCGCGACGAAAATGATGTGTTTGTGCGGTATGGCGAGTTACGGGTCAGGCGGGAGAAGATGCGGGGACACTACGGACGGGAAGATCCGGGCGGATCGAGTGTCCCGCCAGGTGTGGCGGTTGGGGGGGTTTCTCAAGTTCTTGGAGAGAACCCTTTGATGAGGAGCGAGCCGTTCTTGGCACAGGATTATCGATTCTTGGGATCCATATCGGGAGATATTTGTAGTGCGGGGAACGGGGATCGGTGGTCCGGGGACGTGTACTTACGGCGGTCTCCGCCCTTTGGGGATGGTGGGAAACACACGACGGTGTTGTCGCGGGGGCGGCATATCATGGAGTTTGTGGAGACGCCATTGTCGTAGGGTCTCCAAGTCAAGGGGACTCGAATACCGATCGGGGATCTAGAGAGGCTAGAAACCCGTGCGGTGGCCGTAGGCATCCTTGCGAATCACAGGCATCCGGGCGTTCCATCATATCAGTGGGCAAATGATGATAGTGGAAAGTGTGTTGGGAGGGACTTATACTATTGGTGGGCCCGAGATGTTGTTGGTGTCGCTAAAGCGACGATTGACCCCTATGCGGGCGGCGAGGTGAACCATGGCTTGCTCATATGGGACTTTGTTGTGCGCCTTCTTCTTTGAGAAGATCCCCGACCTTGAGGCCCCATGTACGAGCTTCCGGATGGAGGCAAGAGAGGAGACGAGGATGCGCGCGGGTTGGGGACGGCTACTATGCGGAGGAGGAGGAGGAGGAGGGCGGTCGGGCGAGTGTTTCGGCCCAGGAGTTTTTGCCCATTAGGATCAGATTCCTTTGTACATAGACGACTATCCCTATAGTGCAGGATGAGCTCTTGTGGAGATCCGGATACGCCCACTTACGCCTAGTCGAGTACGGGGGCTTTAGATGGTAAGTGACGGTGCTATTCTTGTGTGGGCATGTTAAAGTTTTGAATAGTAATTAATGGTACTGATTCATGTACTTTTGGTATGCGGATATAGCACCAGTAAAACCGGCCGGATATATGGGATGGCCGGCGGTGTGCGGAGCCTACGAGTCGAAATGGGTCAAGAGCGGTGCAAAATGAGGATGCGGCCCTTCTTGGCGCGAGACATGCGCCGTAGATGCGAAGGTTGTTGACCGGAGTATCGGAACGCGGGTGGCGAGGACTTAGACGACCAGTTCATCGTATGTGTTGGTCTACCCTCGGGTGGCGAGGTGTCATCTGGCGCATGGCGATGGCCGGTCGAGGCTATGCGCGATCTACATGCTACGAGGGGTAGAGCCATTGGCCGGGAGCGTCCGGATAGTGATTAGGGGTGGGGCATGTGGTGCCCCCTATGATGTATGTAAGGGCAAGTGGTGCCCCCGGTTTTGAGTTTTTTGTAACATGCGCACATTGGGCATGTCATATGTATCGAGTAGATGGAATCTAAACACATGTTTTGCGACACATATTATGGATATGCATCGTTTTGATGGTTGTTAATGTGTTGTTTTCTTGTATGGAATGTGTGTGATAAATGCCAATCTAGAACATGGTTTGCAATACTATCCACATAGTGAATTACGTTCTCGAGGTACATGGTTGAACGTTATGGTTTCAAAATGCACGTATCAAGATTTTCACTCGTAAATAGTGTCTAAACAACACGGGGTTATGCACATGATAAACACCATTTAGTTGCATGACAAGAAGTAAGGAATCAACGAACGTGCGAGATGGAGGATGCGATGAAGGGAGCATCGGCTAAGAGACCACGCCTTTGCATCATATTCGGCGATTGTTGAGTGGCGAGAACCAATGCATACCCCGTTAGAGAGAACAAGGGCATGCAAGGGGTAAAAATAGCCCCGACTGTGAGAGCTAGATTCCTGGAGTAGCGACTTGCACCATCGGCGTAAGCGATGAGGTGTGGACGGGGGTCCTGAGAATGGTGTGACAGACAACAAATGAGGAGGAAAGGTAATGATAGCGAGCGTGAGTGGACGAGAAGTCATCGGGCGGCAATCGTAGGAGGAGTGCAAGGGGTAGGATGACAAACTCATACGAGGGGGTGGTATGTGAGGGCTATCGGAAACATGGTGAGGACTCGGTACACGCCGGAGGTCAACGGAGACATGGGTGGAGTGATCTCGTGTATGGGTAGGAAAAGGGTGGTCGAGGACACAACGGGGGAGGATGCGGATGGGCTGGGCTCCCGGTGTCTCGCGAGGGAGGGATGGGTAAGAATGAAGGTAACGGTGAGCCTCGGTCATCGGAACATCGGGGGGGGGATGTTGATGGGAGCGGGGGGATCCTCAAGTTGGCTCGAAGCATACGCGAGGATGGGAGAGGCGGATTGATTCATTCCCGGCCTGCCTCATACTCGCGGATCACCTCTAAAGAAGCGCGGTAATGCGTCGAGGGTGAGGACAATGGTGGGAGTAATGGCCATGGACGCCACACAAAGCACGAGGGTTTGTTGGTGCGGAGAGTCTTGGGGTTCACAGTTTACGGACGAAGAAGGAGTGGGCTGAGGGACGGCTAGACTGCGAGAACGCGACTTTCACCATGGGTGAATATGGGGATAACTCGGAGCCGAAGCATGGGTGGCATGACCCAGGGGTGACATCACATAATGCCTGGCTTCGTGGGCGGAGGAGGAGCCGGGTCGGTCGTGGTGGTCTTGTCTTTGGGTGCCCCCCCTTGGCGGGCTTTGCCTTTCTTCCTGGGAGCCGTCACAACAGGAGAAGGGTCCTGTGGAGGTGCTGGGGGCACAGTGGCAACGGAGGAAGCGAGGGGGACCGGTTGAACCGGTGTCAAAGCCATGTAAGGTTTGGGGTGACCAGGAGGGGTGGCGGCTGGGGGATCAAGGTACCAGACCGGAATGCCCAAGGTCAAGTTAGGGAGAGAGAGGGTGGCCATGACGGGGATAGAATATACTCCGGGAGGGGGAGCTAGGAAAGGGATCTGCCCAGCGGGGAAATGACCAGGAGGGACGGCTTCGAGATGGTTGAGGCCAGGAGGAACCGATCCGGGAGGATAAAGAGGTTCAGGGATACCAGCTGTAGGGGGAGGGCCAGAAGGAGGAGGTTCGGCTGGCTGAGATGAATGGCTAGGAGCGGGTTGCGGAGGGCGAGGGGGAGGTTGCTGACTAGCCGAGGCAGACTGCTTATGGGCAGCCTGAGAGGATTGCATCATGCAAACATTCGAGGAGCTGGGATCAGTGATGGGAGGAGGAGGAAGGTTAGGGAAAGTTCCAAGCAGGGAGGAATCTTTGTAAACGCCGGGGCAGACACTGGTCAAGGAATCGATGGTTTGCTTGTTGGCTACAGAAGAGATGGTCGTCTCAGGTGAGGTCTGAGATTTTGGCTCATGATATGTCAACTGGTCAATGGTGACTATCTTTCCATTATGGGGGAAAGACATCTTGCGGAAAACCGCGGATGGGACAACAGACATAGCATAGGTGTAGCTTCACCCCAATAGAATGTTGTAGTCTAGCGGGGCGTCGATGACTTCGACGTCAACGCAAACAGTCTTACCGGCGAGGGTGATAGGACAATTACGAAATAGGCCAATGGGCTGGGAGGCATGACTGTCCCACGCTCGAAGGGTGATCGTGGAAGGGGCCAGCTCAGGAGATCCGAGTTGCTTCCAAACCGAAGCGGACATCACGCATGTGGATGCCCCCTCATCAATTATGCACCGGGACACGTTGGCGTTCCGGATTTTGACTGGGATTTGGAAGGCGACGGAAGGAGGAAGGGGAGGATGGTCCGATTGAGTGGCGTCGAAAACAATCATTTGGTCATCAGCAGGATCTACAGCGCCCACGGCAGATAATAGAGCCTTATTTTGGGAAGGGCACGACTGGAGGAGTTCCAGTGTGGAAATGGCAGCAGGAGACTGCGCCAGATCATCTACTATGCTATACGAATGAGCAGCTCGACCAGAAGCAGCATTTCGACGTAATGGTCCCTTAGGAATCTTGGTATGGACCTCAACTTTGGGTTGAGGAATATGTAAGGGACCACCGGATGTCGAAAGAGGCTCTGTAGAACCTGAAGAGGGAGGCTCGGGGGCAGACTGAGCAGGAGGCTTGGGGTACTGACGAGACCGAGTTTGAAGGTGAAGATCGACGGATGGGTTAGGATCGGAGTGCATCATAAGGATCTGGTAATCAGAGGAACCAGAAAGGGAAGGGGGGGTGGCTACCTGGCTGTCGGGCGGTTGGGTAGCCACGAATCCTTGCTGAGGGAAAGGATCAGTAAACACAGCTGGCTGGGTAGTGGCCACATTAGGAGGAGCATGAGGGGAGGCGTGCTATCCGCGCAATGTGGCTTGAGACTCCCACATCTGCCGCATCTGGGGTAATAGGGGACAATCGTGGGTGTAATTACCATAAACACCACAACACGAACAAGGCTTACTTGTACGAAGCGGCCTGTCCAGCTTGGGCTGAGTGCCCTGTTGCTGGTTGGCAGTGTTAGGGTCCACACCAGGATTGGGTCCATGGGTACCAGGGGCAGGTTGGTTTGGATTGCCTCTCCGCCTTCTTTGAGAAGAAGGGGGATTAGTCGCGCCATGCTGTGCAAATACTTGCCCTGGAGGGGGCTGTAGGTGCTGGTGCTGGGGTTGAGGAGGCAAGGGAGGAGGAAGCGCATATGCTGGAGGAGCTGGCGCACCAGGCTGCGGATAAGGGTAATGGGTAGGTTGGGCAACATTGAGGTAAGCAAGAGGTTGGGAAAAAGGAGGAGGCATGCCGTATCCTGGATACATGCTACCGGGAGGGGGAAGAGTGCTAGAGGTGCTGGCCCCTCCCTGAGGGAGACCATAGCCCATAGGAGGTTGAGCGTACGGATGGGAAAGGGCTCCAATGATACCGTCGGTGGAATGAGATGCCCCCGGGGCGTTAGCGCCACCGGGCCTGGGGAGGTCAGGAAGAACGGTATAAACATAACCAGATTGAGCGTAGATCAGGTCATATTTCAAGGCTATTTGGAGGGCGGCTTCTTCAGTTTGAGGAAAATGAGAGGCGACATCTTTGCCGATGGGAGCTGGAAGGGTGCGAAGGAACCAGTCCATATAAACCCGATCTTCGAAGGGAGGGGCTCGACATAAGCTCCGTCTTCTTCGCCATTCCTGAACATGGGCAGAAAGGCGGGTTGAAGAGGATTGCTTGAAGGAAGTCAAGAGCTCCGTGCCAGTATCGTATCGGAGAGGGAGCTGGAAGTACGACAAGAAGGCTTGGGCAAGAGTCTCAAAGGTGGTATGGGTAGAGGTGGCTTGTTCGACATACCATTTAGAAGTTTCGCCGGTGAGCGTGCGTTGGAACAAACGAAGACGGATGGAGTCATCGGTAGTGGAATTGGAGGAACACCACATGTGGAAAGATCGGACATGATTGGTTGGATCTTCGCCATTAAGGCCCTCAAACTTAGGGATGTCGGAGGGGAGCTTGGTTGGCATAGCAGGCCAATTAGCATTGTGGTGAATGGGGTCATTGATCAACTGATGGAAATCGGGGAGGCTGAGGCCTGCAATGTACGGCAGCACAGGGGTGGCTGGGGTAGTTCCTGTGGCGGTTCCGCTAGTAGTAGGGCCGGCATTGGGGCCGGGAGAACCGCTAGCGTTAGGCCCTGGACCAAACATAGTGAAGGTGACAGGGGGAGAACCAGGAGGAGAAGGAGGACCCGATGAATCAGGAGAGGAGTCGGAGTGCGGACTCGAAGGTGGACTGGCTCGACGACGGCGGGGCGGAGCAGGTCGATCGACCGGAAACTAAGGATGAAGGCCAAGAAGTCTCCGGGAAAGGCGCCTTGGGGGCGCAATGATGACAGGAAGAAGGAAACCGACAAGGGCAGAAAGGGACAGAATCAAGAAGGTGAAGGGCAGATAAGGTGCAGTGACAATTGATTTTAGAGTCTTTTCCAGGCGGTGTAAACCAGGCGCTTCTTCACTTAGGGTCAGTGTGTGGTGTGCGTTAATTTTAATTTTTAAACCCTTTCCGTTGTTGAGAGCAAAAAAGTGTGCTGCGTAGCTGAAAATAAACCTACAGAGAACAGGATATAATGCTGAAATAACAGAAAAATAACAGCTACTTGTGCATCTATCTAACCCAAGAAGGTGGGTCTCTCAAAACTATTCTGAAAAGAAAGGGAAAAATCTATGTAAAACACACGGAAAAGAGGCCAATAGATCTAAGGTCAAAGGGGACAGGGATCTAAAGGATAAAGCTGCTGAAAAGAGGTGCAGATCACAGCCAAGAGACAGAGGCAAGGTGGCTGGAAAAAAGGAGGGAAATCAGCAAAAACCGAAGGGGGCAAGGCGGAGGCCTTTAAAGGAGGTCCAAACAAAACGATAAGAGGTGATTTGAAAGGAAGAAAGGTTGATTTCAAAGGATCTGAAAGGGAGGTAACAGATCTGGAAAAAGGGAGGCTGAAGCTCTGAAAAACAGACGGCTGAAACAGCTAAAACTCTTCCACAAAAAGTGGAGGGTACTAAAGCCCTAGGGGGCTAGGTTCCCACTTAGATGAGTAAAAACAGATCAGAACTTGGTCAAGGCGGGCTGAGACAGAGGCTGGAAGACCCTGACAGAAGCTGCAGCAAAACCCAGAAAAATTGTAGAAAAATCACTGAAAAAATGGCAGGTCGCAGTTTCTGACCTGATTTCAGTGCAGGTCGCAGGAAACAGGCTGAAAAGTGTGACCTGGAGGTCTAGGTCGCAGGTTTAGGGCCAAAAAGTGCGACCCCCCGTTCCGGTTCTCTCGGCGGCAGATTTTCAGAAAAGTTGCCATCTCAGTTGCGGCTGGTGTCGCTTACCTGCGCAATAGGGCCAGAAACACATGAAAGTTAGAAATTTTGATGTTTTAGGGTTTTATGTGAGAAAAACAACATGAAACTAGGAAAAATAAACAGCTGAAAAGAAACCCTAGGGTCTGAAGTAGCTGGATATGCAGGAATATGAAAAACGACAGCGGTCGTAATTTAAAACCCGTGTGGAGTCGCCATTTATTAGTATGAATCCTTCGTCGAAGTGTACGAAAAAGGACCACTTTAGCTACGCATAACTAATAGCCCTAACAACAAAAGTGGCTGCCAATATCTTCAGATCTGCGGTTAGTTAGACAAGAAAATAGCTACAAAATACCAGATCTATGCATGGAAAGACATTAAGCAGTAAAAACAAGGGTTTTCTCCATATACCAATAGACAAGACAAGAACAATTTTTGAAAGAATTTTTGTATTAATGGGGCACCTGTGAGGAAAACTAGAAGGAGTATCCAATTCCCCTTAGTGGGATGGGTTCTTGGAAGTCCTCAGCACTTCAGATCTAAGATTTCTCTCTCTAGTTGATGTAGAAAACCCAATGCAAAGAGTAGAGCTCAAGGGGAGAAAATGGCAGAAAATGGTGACCAAGTGTATAGATCCAGAGTGATCTAATAGGCAACAAAAGGTGAAGAATGGTAGGAAAAACCCTCCTATTTATAACAAAATATTGGATCATTCTAGATCTTGGTGCATGATTAAAATAATGTTAACCAAATCTAGATCCACCTTTTATGGAATATTTTATTATATTTGTTGGAGGGAAAAAGTATTTGACTTGGGTCAAATCCCTTTATTTGTCAAAAATAAACAAATAAATGATTTATTTATCTTTTTAAGGAAGTGGTTGAAAGATAATCAAATAAATAATGATTTATTTAATTATTTGTGGGTGATTTGGTCATATTTAACAAGGAATATTAAATAAATAAGATTTAAAAAATTATTCCTAGAAAATAATAAGATAAATGAAGGTTTATCTAATTAATTTCTTTGTTTTTGGGTTAAACATGACTCGGAATAATAATTAAATTATGGTTTAATTAATTATTCCATGAGGAAAATCAAACAAATATAGGTTTGTTTAATATTTCCTTTTGGGGTTTCCTATTTTAACATAGTGAAAGCAGTTTTACTTAGGGTAAAACAGGTCTTACATGGTGTACTTGGGGTCCATCTAATGATAATAGGTTAGATGACCAAAAAATGGTGTACGAGGCATAAGATTATGTGAAGCCCCAGAATCTAACATACAATTGTGTAACAGCAGGTCATGAATAACTAGAGACACATAAAAAGGAGGAGTAGAAGGATCTACTTCCTCAACATGTGGGCCAAAGACTACCATGGGTCTTTCTTCTTGAAGGTTTAAACTATCAGGCGCAATTGATATTTCAGGAGGGAGCATAAAAGAAGTAACTTGGGACTGATATGCAGGTTGTTTTAGCAGCTCGGTCAAGGGGAATGGAATTTTAATTTTCTCAAGTTCTTTTTGCAAACTAAAAGCAGGAGGGTGCTTTTCTATCACGACTTCTTTTGACTCTTTATTTTTAGCTGAAAATTTAATTTCTTTTGACACAGATTCGTCATTAGGAGGATCGACTACTTTTGAAGAAGAAGGAATCTGGTCATTAGGCTGCAAGGGAGTATTTAGAGGACTCTTACATTTTTCTGTGTTTCTCTTTGTTGCTGATTCCTTCTGGGCAGGTACCTCCTTCTGAGGTGGCTCCTCTTCTTGATCTTGAGTTCGGGTCCTCTTCCTTGAAGATCTGAGATCATATTTTACATTGAATTGTGCTTGCATGAAATCAGCAAATTGTTTACAATAATGATCAATTTCTACTTCTTCTTCTTCTTCTTGCAAGGGGCATTCCATTTCATCATTGTTTGAGAAAGCAAGATTTGAATCTTCTAGTTCATAAGCAGCATCTCCAGTGGAGTCTTCTGTTGGACCTTCCAAGTACGATGGATGTGGAACCTGGTCTTGTTGCTCCTTTGCTTCCCTAGGCAATATCTGCAGTGGTGGTCTTTTGTACTGAGGATTGTATCCTCTGTTTGGAGCATTATAAAAATTCTTGGGGGCTGAACTCTTAGCCTCCAGTTTGAGTTTAACCATCTTCTTAATCATCTTGCTTATTTCATCCATCCTATCTGAATCCTTCTCCTGATTAGAGGAGGAAAATTCTCCTTTACCTTTTCTCCTAGTATCCTGCTCGACTTTTCCTTTTAATTTCCCAGTGGAGGCAAAGTTCGCTTCCAACTCCAGAGCGTCTGACTGAGCATCGTCTAAAGTGGCAGGTTTTCTTTCCCTTAAGGAGAAGCCAAAGTCAAAATCAAAGGCTGCTATAAAAACTATCTTGGCAGTTGTTTCATGGGGCTTCATTTCAGGAGGCAAGCTCAAATATAACTTGTTGAATCTTCTAATAAACTCTGATACTCCTTCATTATGCTTCTTCTTCAAAGTATTAAATTCAGTAAGACACTGACCATAATCTTTCTTTTCTCCCCATTTCCTGAGAAAAGTATTTTCCATGTCGTCCCAGGAAGTCACTGAGCGGTTTCCCAAAGTCTTGAACCATTTTCTGGCTTCACCCTCCAAAGATTGTACAAATAATCTTAAGACCACATCCAAATGCTCAACATTAAGGTTCTCTGCAAAGGAGCAGAAAGTCTCAAGATTTTTTTGAGCATTAATCTCATTTTCTCCATTGAATCTAGGCAGAATATTCAAATAATCCTGTGGCATATCATTTAGCACTTGGGGTAAGGCCAGTGGTGCATATTTGTTCAATAGAAAGGCTGGTACATTATCCATTGGAGGAGGTGGGGGTTGTGCAACAGTCTGAGATACAAATGAAGGAAGAGGAGGAGGAAGTGGAGTATGTATAACAATGGGAATATATTGTACAGAAGCCTGGGGTGTAGATGGAAACAGCTCACGATTAACAGGGGCTACTTCTGTAACTTCTTTAATTTCCTCAGCCTCGGGAGTAGGATGGAAATCCTCTTCAATCCAGGCACTTCCTCTACGTGGAGTCTCTAAGTAATATTCTGGATTTTCTTCGGTGGAATCGGGATGTTCGGTTCTGATTTATTGAGAAGAAGAAGGCGGAAAATCTGCTACAGAATATTCAGGGATTTTAGCACGAACCAATTTCCTTTCTTTCCAAATTATTTTGTGAATGATCTTCTCCGGGTCAGACACGTAGGGTGTCTTTAGTTGAGATGTATCCGACCTCAAATGTGGCTTACGAGGAGCCAGGACTACCAATAGATTTATCAAATCAAGAACAGTGGAGTCGCCAAGGTGAGAGATATGCAACTCTTCAACTCTCTGTGCTCACCTGGTTAGAGATTGAATATGATTTGTCGAGATCCAGGGAAAATGATATTCTCAAATTCGTCCCTGGCAACGGCGCCAGAAAGATGTTGTAGACAATTTTTTCACCCCTAGAGACAGCCTAGAGTTGCCATAGACCAGTGCCTAGGACATCTTAATATAGCAAGGAGCTCATCATATAGCTTGGGTTGTCAATCCAAAAGCTCTCTTACTATCTCTTGTTAAACAAGGAAATTAGTTTAAATGGGACCAATCTCTCTCAGAAGCTAATACAAAGATAAGAATAATGTAGGAACATCATGCAAAACTCCAATACAAAAGAATCAGACAGTTAAGAGACAGCTTACTGTAAAGAGGGCCAGTGCAAGTAATATGCCATAGAAATCAAATATCAGAAAGTGGATGCAGTGAAGAAACACAAAGAAGATACTAGTTAGCATGAGGCTGATACCCAGATACACAACAAAACCACGTATGGGCTTATCCAACTAAGAATCCATACATGACAATGGCGTTTTAAAAGCACCCTCCTCAAGTAACTAATATAGCAGAAAATATGGATGAAATGAACATGGAACAGTATATCATGACTAGGCCTATTTAAAGCGCTTGACTAATCCAAGTATGGGCACCAACTATGATGAATCCTTACTTAAGACCAGTGAGCCACTCGTATTCTAGAACATGATACAAGAAGATAAATAGCATGGAATGAGATTTTATATTAACACATAAGAGAAAATTACATACTGTGAGATACCAAAGACCAGAATCCTCATTACAGTTATAACTCCTCCTCACTGAGACCCTACGGGCTCTGAGCCTTCATACAGAAATGTTACAAAATGTATACAAAAGCCTTTTCACTGCACAGTTTGCTGATAGAAATCTGGAACCCTTACAATGTCTTTCTTTCTAGTTTTTACAGAAGAAGGAGAAAACTCTAGAGAATGAGGTAGGTGATATACATTTAATGATCTTATTTAAAAAATTTTGAAAAGAAAACTCGCCTATGCTATTTGGTGGTGCTGAACTGGTGCAAGTACTCTGCTACTACTTCATGAAATAAATGTTGAAGATAAAATTCTCCTCATGAACAAGACATAAAGAATAAAATATACAAACGTTCTATACTTGACTGAAAGAGAAAAATTTGCTGCAGTAAAACCCTGAGGTTGCTTGTATTTGTGTACAGTACTCTCGGCCCTCTAACTTCGAATTTCAACCTCAGATTTTTAATGCAGGGTTCTGTGTCTCTTAATCTTTCGCTGATATTTCATGTTGTCCCATTAATACTCTCGCCTGCTCAAATCTGTCTCTTGATTTTCTCTGGAGGGTTCTATAGATTTATATCCTTGCTTTCTTTAATGGTGGTCATATCATATAACTACCCTTGGCTTCCCTCCTGAATTTCTTCCTCGAAAACTGTCGAGGGCGGTGCTCTTGAATTCTACGAACAAAGCAGTGAATCATGATGAATCTTCTACCGCGGAAAACCTGCAAAAACACAAACCAGTCAAGGAAAACCAGACCGGGATGGAGATGAGGATGATGGTGACGATGAAGACATGGCCATATGGCAAGAACATGTAGGATGGTGGAGAAAATATAGTGGAGACTTTGACGGGACGTAAGTTTTCCACGTAAAACAGTTTAAACCTGATGAATGAATAAAAACGATGAATATGAATGAAAACACATATATATATATATATATATATATACGGCAGGGGAAAATACCATGGACACGCGGGAATATGACACATGGGTGTACGAAAAGCCGAGAGGAGTAGGTAACGTGGACAAAAGTACAACAAATGTCAATGAAGGGATGACGTGGAGATGTGGAGTCAACAGGCGGAGGAGAACACATCTTGGACCGTTGGATCCCGAAACCGGATCAACGGCTCAAATGCGATGGGAACGATGTAGCGGTGGGCCACGGGACACGACAGACACGGGTTAACGCGCGAGTAGATTAGGAGGATATCCGCCGTTGGATGGAAGTCGACAGATCCAATGGCGCGGGTGAATTCCGCTGCCCGTCCACGGTCGGATATTTAACGCGTGAAATGGGCGGTTTGACCGCCGTACTTCGGGACACGCATCACGCGATTTGTGGAATCGCTGGCATTTGATTGAAAACCGCCAGCTCAGTGGAGGTGGTGCGGAATTAACCGCTGGTTTTCGGCGTCGGGACCACCACAATAAATCGAATTTCGCTCTCCGCTGATTTTTGACCGACGGCCATGGTTTCTGCCAAAAACGTGAAGCGATGATCTCCTCGTCACCGGCACATGGTCTCGTGCTCGGTCATGTGTGAATTAAAAAAAGGGGCTAAGGTTTCAAGGGGCCGGTGCCCGACATATTTTCAAGCGCGGGTTTAACCTTCTCGCACAAAGGTATTTTATGAGCGCAGAAATAGTAAGGTTAAACGTAAAGATGGAGGTTTTAGGCCACGATGCAGGTTTGAAACAAATTCGAAGAGGCAAACAGCATCAAAATTTATATGCAAAGGGTCAATATGTACAACACCACCTATATATTTCAGCAAAGTCTCTTGGCTATGAAAATCAATTCCAAGTAATAAAGCCCTTCGTCTAAACTCTTGGGTGTAATCTTGTACATTTTGTCCCTTAAGTTGTCTAAAACTTGTCAATTCATGATAGCCTTTTGTAAATGAGCTAATGGATAAAATTGTTGTTTAATTACGAAATAAATTGTAGCCCATGATAAAGTGATCTTACCATGTTTTTTAACTTCATCCTTGGTCTTGGCTTCCCACCATACCAATCTGCTCCCTCCATTCTCGAAGAGGCTAAGCTGAATCTTGGTGTCATCATCATGAAGGTTTTGTATCCTCAAATAAGCTTCTGTTGTCTTATCTAATTGTCAATTTTCTCTGCATTGACCTCACCATTAAACATAGGCGGCTAAAATTTAACATCGAAGCTTTAAAAATGGACTTTTACACCGAGTGGTTTAGACTTGTGAGATTGATTCACCGAAGTAGAGGATAGCCCATTCTTGAGAAGAAGGGATGAAGTGGGGATGGTGGATCACCATTTTCATCGTTCCTTCTTTGAATTGTCATCCTTTTCTTTCCTCCTAAAGAACCCTCTCCTTCTTTACGATGTCTAGACCACTTCTCCTACAAACTGTCATTCCTTTCTTGGTAGAGTATCCTTACCATCTCTATCATGTCTAGGAAAGCCTTTTGGAACACCCATTCTCTTATTTGGTATCAATGTGTTAAAGAACTTCTCCTTCTCTTGAAGACATGCTTGGGGCTTCTTATGGCTCTTGAAGTTAATTATAAGGTGTATTTAATGGCTCACTATAGCCCTCCTTGAATTTGAGGATTATTTTGATCTCTAACGATTGTCCTTCCGCCTCTTGAGCTTAAGCTCGTAAGCATCAAAACTTGTAAACAATCAACTATATCTTTGCACAAGAAAATGCAAAGTAAAACTCTAGCTGAAACACCATGTCCCCGAAAATGAAACTATTTGTAAAGCTATGCAAAAAGTATCCATTTCCATATAATTTATCGTACGAAGTGTTCTCCATGACTTGCGAGTTAAACAAACAGTTTTGGTAATGCTTACGAGTTTTATGTGTGAGGATTTGTTGTTTAAATTCCTTGTTTAATATATCACAACATAAATACACGGCTAGTAAACTTCACCATGTATCATAACACGGCAAAATAATGAGGCAATTCACCCTCTTGCGTTGTATCTTGCTGGTCCAGAGCTCCCCGATGACATGTCCTTCCTCCTATTAGTTTGCTCAAAATGGTTACACGGTGAAAAATATGCCTAAAAAGGAAAAAAAGTACATCGTTGACTTCATAAGGCGAAATAAGCTAAAATGGCTTTTGTTTCATCTTAAACGATGAAGTATAACCCAATACAACTCCATCTCCCCGATTTATGATGGCTCTTTCCTCTTCCACGAGAAGAAAAAATAGGTGCCGAAGAACACTTGTTTCACTCTTATGACATATCCCAAACTCTCCGGAATGCTCCCGAAAACCCAAAATTCATAAATTTCATTTTGTTTGGTCGAAAATTGAGAAAGTTATGACCTAAACAAATTTTTTCCCAGTGGCACTAGAAAACCTCCTCAAAGCGGAGGAACTCGATTCAAACTCTCCGAAATAGGGCGGGTAGAAAGAAATGGTGGGAACCGCATGCTATTTTAGGGATAAATTCAATTTCACTTCCCGCGAGTTATGGGCGCGTTCACATGCAAGTTTTCCGGGAAAATGTTTGTTGCGCGGATAAGGGAGGGTTAAGACCGCACCCTTGGTCACATCATAGGGTCACGTGGGAAGGGCACTTAGTGTTGGTGGCCCGCACCGTCTCCACCATAAAAATAGAGCTTACCCCATGGTTTTGAGCTCTGGTGTAATGCACAAGGGTTTAGACACGAGGGCTAAGTCATAACTCCACTCCTCGTTCAATTTTAAATGACTCAATGTTGTTCGTTTAGCCTAATGACTCGGCTTGTTTGTTTAGCCTGCCGCAAGCGTTCAACACATCCGCCGAGCTGCGTGTTTATGCCCCATGCGAGCGAACCGAATGCATTCACATGTGCCTAACCCTTCATTTCTCCAATGACACATTTGTGAGTTCAATACGCGGAAGCTCACTCCTTTATTACACATCGTGCTGTGTCATGTTGATTGGGTTGGCTTTGCTCATGTAGTCGGGTCAGGGTTCAAAACCCATACCCTCCAGAATTTTCATTAACCATTTTAGCCAATGGCACAGGGCCACATGGAAGCCTCCGGGAAAGCCACATGGCACCCAGCGATAGGCCTAAATAAACTTAATAAAAATCAAATTTTTTTCCATATAATTTTTTTTTAAATGACAAAATCATAGTCAAAAAGTCATGTTTTGGAGGTCATTGGATGGTCCAAACCTCATTAACTTTCACATATGACATCCGTGTGAGTCTCGTTCAAGGTGCCGAATCGCAGCGACGAGGCCTTTAGATGGTTCATATTGCAACCATTTTTGATCATTTCCATTTTGATAATTTTTCAACTTGGACATGATCTCACGATCATAAAGTCAAAAGTGGAAAGAAAAGAACTATTGAAGAGGATGTGAGAAGATCTTGGAAGAGGCTCATATTTTTAAAAATGACATGTTTTATGTAAACGCATATTTTTCGGTACTCAAGGTTAATCTGTCCTCATGGAAGATGAAGAAATGAGAAAATTTTATTCGAAAAGGAAGTAGAATTAGTTTGTCGATGACATAGAAATTTAGCAAGTCTTGAGTTGTTTTAAGGATATTGTGACGACTATTTTGATAGGAAGTAAATCAGTATAAATCTTGTTGAATACAAAATTTGTAGTTCACAAAAGTTGCATGGAAAAAGCAACCACACAATTGTACCATTGTTGTGAATTTTTTGGAAAATAAATATGATATGTGGAGCATTGGGGGATTAAGAAAGGATGTAGATATGCTTCCAAGAGATGAGGGAGAGGAGAAGGGTAATGAGACTTGCTTGTATCAAGAGACTTTTTCTCATTTTCAACTAAGGAATACAAGGCACTAAACATTTATAGAAAGTTTCTAGCATTTTTGGATTACATTTTATTTACTATTATGAGAAGATGTAGAAAATTGTAAGCCATATAATGAAAAGGAGACAAATTCCACAGATATATCAGTGTGGATATGGACAAATAGTAAGGTTTATATGTGGTATTCACAATAATGGTTTATCACACTTAAAATCACTATATTCATAGATCCACATACATATTAAACAAATTTAGAATAAAGGGTTATATCGAAAAAGAGAACACAATCCTAATTATTGTTAACACATAATAGTCTCTTGAGATATGAAAACAATGATACAAGTTATTACACATAGTTTTGAATATCAAACACCCACAGGATATAAAACCCATGCAAATAGATAAGAAATAAGGAAGGGCTATGGAAGAGAAAAAGAGCTTTGTTGCTTCCTATAGGACACCAAATCACATAACAAAAAATATGAATAATGGAACATAAAACTTGGCATAACATGTTGTATTGAAGTAACAAAGGTAAATTTGTCTCAAACTTCACATTTTCTGAGGAGAGCAATGAAGTTAATTACCATTTTTTGGGTTGAAAAATTCCCCATGAACCAAAGTATGTGAAAATGGCTAAATGCATCTCCTTCACTACACTTGTTCGACCTTTATCTCTTACTTTGTGGCTAAGTAAAAACTAGGTCCACGGGATATGCTTTCATTCCAAGCTGTTGGGTAATATGGAGCTGAATCTCGCAATGGAAATGATGTGTGAAAATTGACGCCAAGCTAGGCACGATTAGCAGGTACTGGTACACGCTCAGGTCGGATTTACCACCTACGGTAACTAGAAAAATGATTACAAGGCCGGCGAGAAGTTGCATTTGGCAATAAGGGTACCGTCGTCGATCATTACTTTAAAATATTTAGCGGTAAGAATTGCATTCGTCGGAATTACTAGAAAAAAGGGGAAAAAGGCGATAAGAATTAGGGTACTAAAATCAATAAAATGGAAACATGCTTTGATCTAAGAAAGTGTTGATGCCCCAAAAATCGTTACATCAACATTAGGGGATAACCACCCGGTCCGGACCTTAATACAGCTCCTTTTCCGTTTGGGATGGTGGCTCCGACTGGATATAATGGGACCAATTTCCCAGTAATGAATAAAAGGGGTGGATGAATGATTGGTTTTCTAATAAGTGATAATGAATGGAGGACTTAATCTATAAGCGAAAACGTAAATGACTATTTTATCCCGGGAAGCTTCTATTCTTAAGTGCAACATTTGGTGATCTGTGTTCGTTGATAGGCATATAGATGACACTATTCAATAAACAAAGACATTTATTTAAATAATAATTACTTCGTTCAAATAGTTGAACGAAGTAATTGATAAAACATTGTTACACTTATCTTTTTATATTACTAGTACATGAATGATTAGAAGAATAGCAAACTGTAAACATCCAGTAGTGGAAAGTATAAAGACTGCTGTTAAAACACATTCATATATTCAATAATAGCAAGAATAATCAAACAACAATTTACATAAAAGGAATAAATTCAGACATAGATAATAGTACCATATGAGCTGCAAATCTTTCCCAACGTCAATCGCAATTTGAATTCCTTCTTCCGACTCAGAAATACTTTTAAATAAAGGCAGTAGTGCACATCCACATAAAAGCTTCATTATCAAAATTTGGAAAAATTGGTCCAGTTTTCATAAAAAAATATGCCTGAAGTACAGTAGTGCAACTTCAGGTTTCAGTCATATACAAAAAATTACGACCCTTTCTAAATACATGAAAGGGTCTATAAATACTAAATTAAACTAACAAACTACAAAATTAAAATGCTACTAAATTGGTATAACCCGATCTTGAATATCTCCCCTACAACAATCTGGTAATCAGCAGCATGATTCATCACTCTGGCTGTTTCCCTTTTGTCCTGAGTTGGCATATTTCCAGCATTGGTTCCACTTCTTGAGGGCGGCTGAGACGAGAATTGATTTGAGCAGCATAGGTGGCATCGTGTATATCGGGAATGATACACCCGATTGCATCCGTTAAGCATTTGAGGGCAGCTTTCTGGCTGTATGGTTTTACTAGGAACAACCAATAGGTGTCCCAAGTTAAACTTTCAATTCCTGTGATTAATTTCCTATTCTTTTCTAGCTCTTGACAACATGATTGTTCCAATGTTTTGGCTGATAATAATTTACCTGGTGTACATTGAGAGATCATGTTAGATAAATAGAGAGTATTGTTAATCAATTCAATCAAATTGTTCGTAGATAATTTGCATCTAGAAACCTCTCTCTCTGCTTTCATCAATTGGGACTGCCACTCCATGAATAGAATTTCTTTATGGGATTCTAAGATTTTAGGCAAGTTTGCTGCCTGTCCCTCATTAGTGTTCTGCCAAGTAAGAAAATCCGTTAAAGTCTCATCGGCTTGCTCTAAGTCCTGCCTGGAATCAACTGATTTGTTTATTATAGATGTTGTTATGTCACACAGAGGTTCAACTTGGGCAATTTCATGACACAACAATCTTATTTGTGTTATTAGTGCCTTATTAACCTGTATTGCCTCTTCTCTGAAATTGGCAGGCTGGGGAAGACTCTTGAACTTCTCTACTTGAGCTGTTAATTGAGCAATTTTCTCATCTTTTGTTTTTACCATCTGTTCATTCATTGCTTTCAATTTTGCTAATGCCTCCGATGATTCTTTCTGTTTCTGAATTGCTTCTGAATCTGCTTTCTGTTGTGCCTCCAATAGCTGTGTTTGTAGTGAAGCGATCACTTGATCCTTTTCTTTCAACAAATTGCTCACCTCCGATGCCTTATCCATGGTGGTTGCCGAATAGGCACCAGCATATTGGGACAACTTTGTCAGGTCATCGGAGGGGTTGAATTCTTCCTTCCACACTACATTGGCTGTTACTGTTTGTTCAGGGAATAGGGAAGGTTGATCAATCCTTCTCCTTTTCCGTTGTCGCTTTATTACAACCTTGTGTTTTGGGCTATAGAAAACATCCAATGGAGGAATATCCTCCACCTACAAAATAATTTGATCCGAAGGATCCTTGGGAATTATTTCTAATTCTGTAGTCGGGGGTAGACCGCTGGTTTCTTTGCTTGGAACCTTTTTTGATGCTGTATCCTGTGTATTGGCCGCTTTGGATGTATCGGCATCCCTTGAGCTCTCAAGATTGCTTATAATTGAATCAAATTGCTGCCATTCTTGGAGCAATTTTGGGTCAATCTGAGTGTCGAAATTCACCTTCTTGCTGCTCTGCTCCTGCTGCATTTCCTGTTCCTAATCATGTATTCTCTCCTGTTCTTTTCTCTGTGCTTCCTCTCTGTATTTCCTCTTTGCCTCTTCCTATTCTTTCCTCCAGAGTTCCTCCTGCTCTCTTCTTCAGACTTCTTCATAGATTTTGGATGTAGCATGAGGTTTGCTGGTAAGCTGCTGCTCAGGCTCGCTTGATTGTATCATCGGGGCAGTGGCTAACAAATCTAGAGGCAGAGTTTGCAACCTCTGCTCTCTAAGTTTGTTAAATTCAACTAACCCGTCGTCATGGTATCTAATTTTAGCTATCTCTTGAACCTGAAATATCGACTCAGCTGAGGAGAACAGGTCATCAAACTCGTCTTCTTTATGTTCAAATTTAGTGAGTTTGGCCTGATCTAGAACATTATAGACTACCTTTTTCGGATCAAAGCGTCTATTAGGCAGGGTGGCGAGTTTTAACATATTAATCTTTTCCGCCTCTTTCTCTGCGTGTTTATAATCACGCAGAGTATAGATGCCACACCTTAGAGGGAAAGGAGGCCAGACTTGCTTCTTTGAATTTCTGAGAGTCTTCGTAGCCGATGCGGATGTAAGCTGATATGCTATCTCTCGAGCTAAAAGTTTGTCTGGTATATACAAGGGGAGGACATGAGGTCTGGCCTGGCTGCCGAAAACTCTTACATAAGTGAATTTTTTCTCTCCGAACTAGGTTCCTAGGGCTGTCAAGTCAATCTCTGCTGGAGAGGAGATCTTAGGAGTAGGTCTAGCAAAAATTGCATAGTAAATAGGTAGCATGAATCCATTGCAGACTTGATATAGGTGGTGTTTATAATGGGCTTTCCATAATTTCTGGTGATATATATGAATGGGCATGGGGTCCTGTGGAGTCCATCTCCACCCTAACATAGGAAACTCGGAATTAAAACAAAGGGTATCTAAAATGTAGGCACTAAAGTAAAATGGAGGGATGATTCTATCAGTAACACGGGATTTGTTTCTGAAGTCAAGAATAGCAGTTGCTAACTTATCCGATAATATATTCCCCCAATCCATGATTTCACTATTAGATGCTGCTTTCATCAAAGGTACCATCTCTATGGAAAATTTTGAAGAATCATGTAATCCCCATATTCGACATATCATAGCTCCAGCATAACAATAAGGAGAACATAAGGAATTGACGGAGTACTTACCCGAAGACTCATGTCTGTGTTTCGCCGGGTTCTGTCTCCATTCCCGTATAGGCTCTGACTCAGTTTCATTTTCATCTCTAAACTTCTCCAGGGATTCTTTATTATACTTCTTCTCTGGTTCGGGCAAATGGTACATTTGTCTCAAATCATTAGGCTGAAACGAACCGAAAACTCTCCCATCAATAGTGCAGAATATCCTGTTCGTAATTGGAATTTCTTCAATGGCCCATCTCACTACATCTGTATATGGAAGAATTTGCTCCTGAGCGGCTACCGTGTGCAGGTAGGAATCAGCCAAATCTTTCAGAGTAGCGTCAGATTTCTGGCTCGAGCCTGCTGTAGCTTGTACCGATGTTTGCTGAGGTTCCTCGGCTTCAACCAGGTTGTAAATGCTCTGCCAAGTAGTATTACCGAGACCAAGACATGTGGTATCTGAGATTAATCCTTTTTTGTTTGGTCCCGAATCGGTAGCATGTTGTTCTGTTACCACAGAAGCTGAAGCTGTTCCAGGTTTCTTATATTTCTTCCCCATTTGGTCTGAACTTGCTACTGCGGAGAAGCTCTGCACAAGAGATAAAATGAACGTAATGCGGAGAATAGACGGCGAAAACTAAGTACAGAAGACTTATGTCAATCAATGAATAATGGAAGATAATCATAAGACTCCCGCGGATATAATCTCTGAAGGGATTTACGCATAACTGCTCCATTAATTAGCCGTTTAAACCTGTCAATCAATTAAATGCTCATTATATCCTTCATTTGCCGAATATTCTATTTAAGCGCGGATTTGATTTTTATTTGGCGGTTGGGCACAAGTGAATCACTATTGGGAAGCGGAAAGGCTTTTAAATAATAATTAACATAATATGTTGAAGCCATATCAATCCTTTTTGAAAGTCGCGCTTGGCTTTATCGCGATCGGCGATCGGAGGAAGACTTGGGAACTTTTATTTGAGTTATCGTAGAATCCCCGATCGCCGACAACGATATCGCTTAACTCGCATCGGGAGCTTTTAAGGAAAAGAGTTTCGTTGTATTCAGATCGCATTCCCCGATTGCCGATAGTGATATCGCATCGAAGCCAGGAGAGGGGCCTTTTGTTGTGATTGTTTTATTTTCCCGATTGCCGATGATTTATTAACTCAAAAGGTTTTATAATGTTTTGGTTGTTTTCGGATTTTTTAGAGGAATGATGAGTTAATACCAATTTAATCTAAAAGGGACCCATTTCATATTATAGTTTTCTAAAGTAAAATTTTATGAAATGGGGGGTTGTTGTATAGCACAACAATTGGCGATTCGCTGGGAGAAACAGTTATCTCTGAGAAATATTGGAATATTTGAACTTTCTTTATATAGAAATCTTTATCAAAAAAGAAAGGAAGATTCTAATATAACTAAGTATACATACATTATGAATATAATAAAGGATATTTTTGCTAATTTCTCCTCTTGTTAAAATTAAATACATTCTAAGTTTTAAATTGGCCTCTATTGGTTGATAATGATAAAACGAAACACCTTTCCAACTTAGCCTTTTTTGATTGACTCCTTTGTCATAGGTAGAGCCTCTGCTGTCAGCAAACGTTCATAGTTTCGACAGGGATACCTTTTAACCATTTGATTGTCCATGACCCCTCCCATCTCAGAGTATGATTAAAAGAATGAATTCAAAATATGTTTTCATATTTTGTATTTCTTTTCTTTTCCATTATTTTGTAAGATAAAAAATCCATTGTCCTGGTTTGGTTTCCAGCTGTTTGATAATGCCATTCACTGGTTGTAATCTAATCGAACAAGCTGGCTCGTGATGAGACCCCTTGTCTTATGCTTATAAGCCATTACCCTGTTTTGGTATGCAGTGTTGGTAATGTCGATTAGACTATTTTCCAATGATCATGGTAAGAAGGCTTGTGATAAGACCCCTTATCTTTATATCAGATATTTTTAGAATTACACTCTGAGTAATCATAAACTTGGATGAATGGGATGGACAATTTTCTCCTTAAGAGAAAATGGATGACAAGGTAAGAGTTGAAGATGCTAAGAGTGAATCAGTTTCTGTTTTGATATTGATAACCCTTTTGTGGCTAGTTTGGAAACATTAAAATGATTTACAGTACTTCTAAATCTTGAGAAGATTTCACAAAAATAAAATGGGGTTTTCAGAATGTGAATATAACTAATTCCATAGAAATTGTCCCCTTTATTTTCTTTAAAGGCTTCTATTTTCAAAAGTAAATATTAAAAGTACTTCTTTAGAGCAACTTTTCAATATAGCAAAGGCCAATAGAAGCTATTTTACAACTTTATTTCCTAATGGTCCTAAAAACTATAAATCCTACTAAAATTAAAAGAGAAGGGGTTACCTTCTCAATTGAAGAATTTCTTTAAGATGAGGCCATTAACAGGAAGAGAGTCCCTCTTTCCTGATAGATCTTGTAACATGAATGTCGAATGGCCTATCTTCTCACTGATCTGAAATGGTCCAAGCCACATCTTTTGGAACTTGGTGTGTTTACCTTTATCCTCATGGGCTTTATCCCATTTCAGAACTAGATCACCAACCTGCAACTGTTTAGAACTAGACGAAGTTGAATCAAATGATGTTTTGATTATCTGTTGATGTTTTGCATGAGTAATTTTGGCCTTTTCTCTTTCTTCTTCTAATTTTCAAATTTGATCATGTCTAAGTTGGATAGAAGAAGAGGGGCTTTCTTCAATAAACTGAACTAGGGCTAGAGAAGGAAGTGCTAGATTGGATGGTAGTATTGCTTCTTTCCCATATACAAGATTGAATGGATAAGTACCTATAGAGGCCTTCTGCATTATTCTATCAGCCCATAGTGCGAATATTAAAGATTTGTGCCAGTTTTTATGATTCTGTTCAATAGTTCGCTTAATGATTTTAAGTAGATTTTTATTGGTAGACTCTGCTAGACCATTACCCTGGGGATAGTAATTTGCAGAATATTTCAATTTAAATCCTCTTTTAATAGCGAATTCAAACATGGCATTTCCAGAGAAATAAGATGCATTATAAAAAACAAGAGCATTTGGGACACCAAACCTGGTAATGATGAATTGATCTATAAATTCTATAATTCCTTCAAAATTTGTTGTCTTTAATGGAATTGTTTCAACCCACTTGGTAAAGTAATCAGTAGCAGTAAGGATATACTTATGTTGTTTGGAGGACTGTGGAGTTATTTCCCCAATGATATCCAATCCCCATTGTTCAAAAGGTTGCTCAATGTTGACTGGTTGCAAAGGGAAAGCTGGTTTTCTTTGTCTTCCACTGGAGATTTGACAACTTCGGCATTTCCTTACATATTCATGAGTATCTCTGAATAAGGTGGGCCAATAATACCCAGCATGAATGATTTTGTGAGCTGTTGTGTCAGCTCCAAAATGTCCTCCGGCTGGTCCATCGTGTAGCTCCTGCAAAACCTTTTGTGCTTTAGGTTTTTCCAGGCATCTTAATAAAACTGAATCATAATTTTGCCTAAAAAGTACATCATCAATGATTATGAAGTTTTTTGCTTTTAATCTAATGGCCCGTTTGTTTTTATAAGAAAGATTAGGAGGTGCATATCCATTTTTCAAATAAAATATTAAATCTGCGTATTGAGATTCAGAATTGGTGATACTTATCTGGTTGATTTCTTCAATATGTTCTGTATCACCTGATTCCGGAATGTTGGATGCTCCTGCTAATAACCTGCAAAAACCTTGGCCTCTAACAATCTTTGCTGGCTTGATTTCCAAGTCATACTCTTGAAGTGTTGTAACCCAATTTGCCCTTTTCTCACCTAATTCCCTTTGGATCAGTAATTGCCTTACTGCAGAAAAAGGAACTATAACTTTTGTATGAGCTTTTAAAAGGAAGGGCCTGTAGTGTTTAATGGCTTTATACATAGCAAAGGCTTGTTTTTCAACTTCAGAGTAATTTAGTTCTGCACCCTGGAAATTTGAACTAAAAAATGAAATCGGTGCTTCCAAGTCGTGATCATTAATCTGAGTGAGTACCGCTGCATAAGATGAATCGGACGCGATAGTATACAATGTGAAATGATTAGTAAAATTAGGAGTGTTTAAAGCGGGGGAATTGATTATTGATTGTTTGATTAAATCAAATGCTTCCTTTTCCACAGATCCCCATCTAAACACTGAATTTTTCTTAATCATGGTTTGTAATGGTAAAATGATGTGAGAAAAATCGGGAACAAATCTTTTGACAAAGTTGATCTGACCTAAAAATGACCGCATGGATTTTTTGTTATGAGGAAATGGGATTTCAGAAATTTCTTTAATCCTGTCAGGATCAATATAAATACCATCTTTGGAAACGATAAAGCCCAAGAGCTTTCCTTGATTTAGAGCAAAGAAGGATTTTTTGGGATTGAGTGAAATACCATACCTTCTACAGCGTTCAAAGATTTGATTCAAATCATGTAAATGGTTGGATCTCTTTTTAGAAAATACAGTAATGTCATCTAAATAGACGACTACTGTTTTGTTGATCAATCCTTTGAAGGCTATATCCATTGCTCTTTGAAATGTAGCTCCCGCGTTAATAATTCCAAAAGGCATTTCTGATAGGCGTAAGTTCCCCATTTTGTTCTGAAAGTAGTTTTGAGTCTGTCATCCGGATGGACCATAATTTGGTTGTATCCTAAAAAACCGTCTAGAAAGGACATTAGCTCAGAACCTGCTACTGAATGGAGTATCTGCTCCATGGTAGGTAATGGAAAATTATCTTTTTGGCTTGCCTTATTCAGATTTCTGAAATCTATACAAATCCTGATGTCACCATTTTTCTTCCTAACAGGCACCATATTGGAGACCCAGTTTGAATGCCGGACCGGAAAAATAATCTTTGCTTTCAAGAGTTTATTGAGTTCTGATTTTATCCGACTCTCTAAGTTTGGATGTATTTTCCTCAATTTTTGTTGAACTGGTTTTTGTTCAGAAAGCATTGGAATGGTATGCTGGATGATTGATGTATCATATGTTTTTAAGTCATCATACTTCCAAGCGAAGACATGTTTGTTTTTCCTTAATAATCTAATAAATGCTATCCTTTCTTCCACAGAAAGCCCTAGTCCTAAATTGACATTTTGAGGGTTCTGCTCAGTACCGAGATTTATCAATTCAAATCTTAAGGTAGAACTTTGGAGTTTTGAATTGGTTACCTATTTAAACCTGTCTTTAATATCATAGAGATCTTCAAGTTTAACCACAGGTTTTGGTATTGAGTTTTCCTCATGCTTTTCTTTCATCTGAAGATCATGATCGTTTTCATCAATGATCTGATCATTGTAGGACTCGTCGTAAGTTAAGAAATGTAAGATGTCTTCATCGTGATTAAACACTCGCCAATTGGTGACATTGTCAGGAATTGATGGCCTAAAAATCAACTCTACTAAAAATCTATCTGGGCTATAATCTTCGGAAGGTAGGAGTTTAGAAGCAACATTGGCTAACAAGTCAGCTGCTGCATTCTGGGATCTGGGAATAGGTGAAATATTGAATGCTAAGAAATGAGATATAAGTTCTTGGACTAAGGACTGATAGTGTTCTGTATATGGAAGAATTTGCTCCCGAGCCGCTACCCTGTGCAGGTAGGAATCAACCAAATATTTCAGAGTAGCATCAGATTTCTGGCTCGAGCCTGCTGTAGCTTGTACCGATGTTTGCTGAGGTTCCTCGGCTTCAAACAGGTTGTAAATGCTCTACCAAGTAGTATTACCGAGACCAAGACATGTGGTATCTGAGATTAATCCTTTTTTGTTTGGTCCCAGATCGGCAGCATGTTGTTCTGTTACCACAGAAGCTGAAGCTGTTCCAGGTTTCTTAGATTTCTTCCCCATTTGGTCTGAATTTGCTACTGCGGAGAAACTCTGCACAAGAGATAAAATGAACGTAATGCGGAGAATAGATGGCGAAAACTAAGTACCGAAGAATTATGTCAATCAATGAATAATGGAAGATAATCATAAGACTCCCGCGGATATAATCTCTGAAGGGATTCAGGCATAACTGCTCCATTAATTAGCCGTTTAAACCTGTCAATCAATTAAAAGCTCATTATATCCTTCATTTTCTGAATAATATATTAAGCGTGGATTTGATTTTTATTTGACGGTTGGGCGCAAGTGAATCACTATTGGGAAGCGGAAAGGCTTTTTAATAATAATTAATATAATATGCCGAAGCCATATCAATCCTTTTTGAAAGTCGCGCTTGGCTTTATCGCGATCGGCGATCAGAGGAATACTTGGGCAGTTTTATTTAAGTTATTGTAGAATCCCCGATCGCCGATAGCGATATCGCTTAACTTGCATCAGGAGCTTTTAAGGAAAAGAGTTTCGTTGTTATTCATATCGCATTCCTCGATTGTCGATAGTGATATCGCATCGGAGCCAGGAGAGGGGCCTTTTGATGTGATTGTTTTATTTTCCCGATTGCCAATGGTTTATTAACTCAAAAGGTTTTATAATGTTTCGTTTGTTTTCGGACTTTTTAGAGGAATAATGAGTTAATACCAATTTAATCTAAAAGGGACCCATTTCATATTATAGTTTTCTAAAACAAAATTTTATGAAATGTTACTATTCTACATACTGCTATTTCACTTTCTTATAGATGACTCAGGCATATTTGGATGCTTTCTCAGATTTGTCGATAATCTCCATGTGGACCGTTACTGGGTTTTATATCAAGTCCCTGTATGTGACATGGGGTATTTTTCTATCACTGTCTGGGGTGGGACTTCCACTTTTCCGGATGGATATTTGGGTTCCAATCTTCAGATGTGAAAATGTAATGACTTCATGGACTGTTTTACTTCATATAATATATTCAAAACAACGTTTTTCCTCTTTTAAAGTTTCATTTTTATTTTTTAAAATAGGAAGTTAAAGTCGCAATTCAGAAGCGTCTTGTAACTTTTATCGGGTAAACATATTAGCAATCGGAAAAACGACGTTCAACGTCGGACCACATTTTGTGTGAAATTGTGAGTTTACGAGATGTCGGAAGAGAAAGCGATGTTCAAAACGTCGGACCACATTTCGTCGTAATTGTGACAGTTTACAGACGTCGGAAGAGCGACGTTCAAAACGTCGGACCACATTTCGTCGTAATTGTGACAGTTTAGAGACGTCGGAAGAGCGACGTTCTAAACGTCGGACCACATTTTGTCGGAAGTGCGACGGATTGGGAAACGTCAGAAGAGTGATGCTTGTTTGGAAGCGACGGAAAAAGTGTCCTTACTGCGACACTTTTTAGTTGTGTCAGAACTGCGACGGTATGGTAAACCACGGTTTTCCCGCCCTCTAACTGTCGCTCTTGCGACGACAATGTGTCGGAATAGCGACGATTTGGCCGTCGGAATTTCCGCCAAATGTTCTAGTGTAATGTCATGACAAAGCTTCTAAAGAAAGAACAACGAGGTGTAATTGCACAATTATGCTCACTAGAAGTTCCAACATCAAAATCATCTATTTCTGCAGATCTCCAACAAGTCTTGAAAAATCATTCCAAGGTGTTTGAAACTCCCAAAGGATTCCCACCTATTCATGATCATGATCATGCTATTCATTTAATTCCAGGAAGTGTTCCTCCAAACATGAGGCCTTATAGATATCCTTATGTCCAAAAGAGAGAAATTGAACGTATGATTGCAGAAATGTTAGAGGTGGGTATAATTCAACCTAGTCAAAGTTCTTTCTCTGCTCCTGTAGTATTGGTACACAAGAAGGATGGATCATAGCGAATGTGTCCGGATTATAGGGAGCTCAATAAGCTCACCATTAAAGACAAATTTCCCATTCCTATGATTGATGAATTATTGGATGAATTACATGGAGCAATTTATTTTACCAAGTTGGATCTTCGTTCAGGATATCATCAAATTAGAATGAAGAGTGAAGATATTCCAAAAACAGCATTTCGAACTCATGAGGGTCATTATGAATTTTTGGTCATGCCTTTTGGCCTTACCAATGCACCTTCTACATTTCAAGGGTTGTTGAATTCCATTTTCAAACCCTTCCTTAGAAAATTTGTGCTAGTATTTTTTGATGATATACTAATCTATAGCAGGTCTTGGAAGGATCATGTTGAACATGTTGGCAGGGTGCTCAAACTATTGCAGGAGAAACAATTATATGCAAAAACATCCAAATGTTTCTTTGGAGTACAAGAGGTGGAATATCTGGGTCATATTGTATCTCACGAGGGTGTTAAGGTAGACCCTAACAAAATTAAAGCCAGTAAGGAATGGAAAGTCCCCACAACCATAAAGCAGTTGCAAGGATTTCTCAGGTTAACAGGGTATTATCGCAAGTTTGTTAAGAATTATGGGAGAATAGCAGCACCTCTAACAACATTATTGAAGAAAGATGCATTTTCATGGACTCTTGAAGCAATTAAGGCCTTTGAACATCTTAAAGAGGCAATGTGCCTAGCACCGGTCTTAGCTACGCCAGACTTCACAAAAACCTTTATTGTGGAATGTGATGCCTCAGGAAATGGAATTGGTGCAGTTTTAATGCAGGAAGGAAGAGCCATTGCTTTTGAAAGTCGTCCAATCAAAGGAAAGTATTTATAGAAACCTATTTATGAGAAGGAAATGTTAGCAATACTGAATGCACTAAAGAAATGGCGAACTTACCTAATGGGAAGACACTTCAAGGTAAAAGCTGATCATGATAGTCTTAAACACTTTTTGGAACAAAGACTATCATCAGAAGAGTAGCAAAAATGGGTCACAAAGATGTTGGGTTATGACTTTGAAATAATCTACAAAAAAGGAAAGCTTAATGTTGTTGTAGATGCACTCTCAAGAAATAATGAAGAGGTGGAAGCATTGCTTTGTGCCATTTCTATTATCCAACTAGATTGGATAACTGAAGCAAGAGATGAATGGAAGAAGGACAAAAATGTATGGATACTCATTCAAAAGTTGCAGCAAGATCGTAGTACATCTATTACATTTAGTTGGAAAAATGATTCTTTATGGTACAAATATCACTTATATATTTGTAGGAATTCCTAACTAAAACAAAATATTCTTTTGGAACTACACACTTCTCCTTTAGGAGGACACTCGAATCTCTGATCGGATCATAAATGAATAGATGTATTGCAATACCTCTTCTCGAATATTTTGTTGGATCAGTTTACCCATGGAGGGTATGTGATGCACTTATTCCATTGAGTCGATACCACTGATGAGATGCTCGTATGCGGTCATTACCTTGTGTACATCCTTCATGAGCTCATATCGGGATTGCAACTTCATCCACATATGTACCTTGTCATTTTGGGCATGGATCGAATCCCTCTTTGGTAGAGTGGCAAGGGCCTGCGAGTACTTCTCAGACCATTCCAATATGTTGTCAAGCGATGTGGAGGCCTCTTTTAGCTGGGAAAAATTCTTTCTCGTTTCTGCCTGGACCCCTACCAAGGGAGTGCTATTTGCCTCAGCCTCATCATCTCTTCATAGACTTGCACCATGGTCCTACTCATGATGTCCACTTCTCCTTAAATGGCGGCTTGCATTCCACTAGCTTGGGTGAGTGCGAGCTACAACATCTGATTTTCAGTTTGCAAGGCTTTCTTTCCCTCTTCTTCTTGAGTGGCCCTCTGCTTAGCTATAGGTAGCCTATTTTGTAGCTGTAAGATCTCTCTACTCATTCTGTTGACGTTCTCTTATGTAGCAGCTGCGAAAGCGGTCCCAATGGACGTTATCATTATGGGATTTTTCCTAGTGTCCAAAACTATGTACTTTTCAATAGTAACTTCCATAGGTTCGACTGGGTTCCGGGCAATACATTTTCTCCTTTCCTACCTGATCTTGTGAGTGTACTAATCATAATATAGACTTCTTAAATCTAGTATATCATCTTCTTGTTCTCCTAAGAGACCGAACTTAGAGAGAGCGAAGTGTCTGCTATCGCGGTAGTCACCGGGGGTATATCGATTGGTGGCAGATCTGCTCATTTCCCGAGTTGTAAAGGTTGTGACTCACCTCCCTATTGCTTCCGGGCTTCTTCTTCATCTCTTATCTTTTTTGCTTATTCTTTGTCTTGTTCTTGTTTCATCTTGCACTCTGCTTCCCTTTTCTTTTGTTCTTCTTCTTTAGATTTGGATTCTTCTTCCTTCTTCCTGCGTGTCTCCTTCACATTATTCTTTTTATTTTCCTCTTTATGTTGTTCTTCCTCCTGCTATTTCTTTTCTTTTTCTACTTCTTGTTGCCTTCAATTCTCTTACGCTTGTTGTTGTGCCAAAGTGTCTTGGGTCCTCTTAAGATATTCTTCCCTTTGTTTTTTCTTGGAATTTCGTTGTTCCATGGTTCTTTCTCTCCTTCTTCTTGTGGATTCTTAGGAGGCTTATTGCCCGAGGTGTTTTTTGGTTTCTTGGGCTGAGAAGTAGAAGCGCCTCCTGTCGGTGTTTTCCACTTCATGGCAGCAAATCTGTCCTGCAGGGTCAGATTGTCCTAAGACTGATCTCCTTAGTTTCCATCCAATTCAATTTATTCTTCAGGGGATGCCTCCCTGAGTGCATTATACCAGTTTCTTACTTCATCCTCCAATGATGTCTCTGTGTGCTGATAGGTGCAGTTAAACTTAGCCCACTTTCAATGTGCAGGGACGATCCTTTCTCAGTCATAGGACCAGAAATCTAATCTTACGAAATGAAAACCCCTTATGTGTTCGGCTTCCACCTCCACTTCCTTGAAATCCTTGACTCTGTAGACACCAATGGTGAGTGGGAGGGTAGGCCATGGTTTCTTCTTACTTTTACGTAGTGTTTTAGAGAAACCGCTCATCATCTAGTAGAAAACGTCTTCATTAGGGGAATTTTGAGGTCTAAAATGGGCCTCCTAAGGAAATTATAAAATAATAGTGGAAAAAATCAAATATGATTTGATGACATCATCAAATTTTAGAGGGAAAAAAGAAAAAAACTACTTTTTCAACTCGTATTTTCAACTTATCTCCCAAGCTTTTTACTCAATTTTCGAGCGGGAGTACTCGTTGGATGAAACGTTTAATTCCTCATCCAAGGAGTACCCATGTTACATACTTTCGATAGACCCTTCTACATGAAAAATGAAAAATACATGAAAAATGTGATTGCAATCACTTTTTTCATGTATTTCTCATTTTTCACGTAATAGGATCCATTGAAAGTATGCAACATGGGCACTCCTTGGATGAGGAATTAAATTTTGCATCCAATGAGTACTCTTGCTCAAATTTGAGTAAAAAATTTGGGAGATAAGTTTAAAATATGAATTGAAAAAGTAGTTTTATTATTTTATAAATTTTTATTCTTTTTACCCTTTTACTTAAAAATGGTGAATCATCCCCCATGGTTTACATCATCATCTTGAATCCTATTGGTTCTTATAAATTTTATTTTGGTTGTACATTTTTCTTTGGAGGCCCATTTTAGACCTCAAAATTCCCCTAATGGTAGTAGCAGCTTATCGGTGACAAATTTGGGCAATGCATGGGGCTTCTTAAAAGATCCAAAAACCCTCATGAGGGTGCCTTCTCAGATGGGAAACTAGTAGGATACCTCGATGACAGTCTCCATGGCTCTTCTAAACATGCAAGGCAGATCTTCCCCGAAGAGATGACGGTATAGTGCGGTGATAAATTTTGCTAAAGTCAAATCGATATTCTGCTTATACCTGGAATCCAAAAAAAATTCAAATCCTCATGAATTGGGCCTCTGGTTGCTGCATCCCAGTTATGCGACCAATTATCAAAACAACATTGCGACTAGACTGCATCTAGCAGGTAGGAAGCCATGTAGAATTCCAATGCTAACCCTTCTTCCAGTACATGTGGCGTTGATAATTTTTCCCTCAAAGCTGAGATTAATAAGTAGGCCTAGTTGAAGTGAGTGTCGTAGCTGGTGATTGCATACATTAGAGGAACCCACACCCCGTTGAAGGTATTAGCGTCCATCCTTCCATACATTCGGCACATCATGGTTGTGACGAGCCTATAAATTTTTCTCAGACCATCGATCTTGCATTCTTGATCCTTCTTCCCTTTAAACTTATCAAGGTCTTCCCACCATCTCCTCAGGGTTTCCTACACTAGCACATCATGTATCGCTATCCACCGGGCGTTAAAGGATTATTCTTTGCTAGGTAGTGAGTAGTACACTTCGGCGTCCCCCGGTGAAAGGTTGGTGAAGGGTACTCCAGTGGAGTATCATATCACCCAATATTTTGAATCTACCCTTTGAAGAATCCATTCTATGACTTCCAAACACTAGAATACTGGAGGGTGGGCCGCCACATAGTGTAGTTTGGACCTTTTCACTTGTATCTCTGCATGGCAGTCTGCTAGGTCCTCTAGGAATTCCTTTTTCGTGAATTCTTGGTACAGGTCATACCAAGACATCTTAACATTCTTTCCAAAGATGCAGGCTGTGTCTCCATAGATAGGAGTCAGTGTTGGAGGTAAGTCACCCTCTGGGGGATCAATTTTTGAGCTTTTGTGTCATTCGTGAACTGCTTGAGGCCTCGTGTCTCTTGAGGTCGAGGAGATAGATACGCACTCGAGCTCAAATTCAATGTCACTTGGCATGTTCAATAAACAATCCCACGATAAGAGAGACACCATGGAGGTGAAAATATGATAGGGAAAATCACTTGTCTAAACCAAGTAGTGTCCTAGTTGGTCTGGGATTCCGAGTGACCAAAAATATAGGTTGCACCAGGGAGTTTTAGGTCGTTGCGACCTATAATGGTCGCAAAGGATTGAGAGTGTAGGGGATACGATCTGGTGACGTAGTCGCAGGGCCGTTGAGTCGCATATGCATGGAAGAAAGAACCTTTCTGACTTGGCGACCCAGCGACTAGGTCACGAGGGCTTGAGGTCGTGAGGTCGCAAAGTCGCAAGGTCGTATTAAGGATTTTCTGGGCGAAACGAGTCGGCACGAACTTCATGAAACATGGAGAAAAAACAAGAAAAAGAGGGGAAATTAGGGCTGAGGAGGTTAAAGGAGGTCTAGGAATGGATGCACAAGGTAACAAAGGGTAGTGAGGAGGGCCATATTTGGTCTGGGTATGATGGGATGAGCAGGGAGAAAAAGGAGCTTTAGAAGGAAATATGGTCTAAGGAGGGGGCACTGCTGATAGAAGCCTAAGGTGTTTAATAGCTTAGCTAAGGGAGAAGGGTTAGGTAGGGCCAAAATTCATATGAAATAGAAAAATGTAGGAGGCTTCGATGACTTACTTGGAAGAAAAACACTCTCTGGTTTGTCTGTCAGACACCTTGTGAGCTTTGTCGCACAGTTCAAATGCGACCTACGTGACCCTTGTATATATAAAGGGGTTGCATGTGCGAGCCTTAATGTAGGTCGCAAGGTTGCATCGTAAGGTATCTTTTGTACATTTTCAATCTTGTGACCTTGGGACCTAGCGACTTGGGGGGGTCGCTAAGATGCATGGTCGCAAGGGTGAGCTGCTAAACGGTTCGCGACTTTGCGACCTAGCGACCTTGCAACCTAGTCTAGGTCGTTGGGTCGCTAAGTCGCACATGATCAATATTGGTGAAAATGCGACTTTGTGAGCACACTTAGAAGAAAAAATCAATCATCCAAAGCCAACTTTTAATCTGAGGTTACCTGCACAGGGTGTACCTTTTAGGCCTACGGTTGTTGCTTGGTAATGAACCTATCCTCATGTAAAACATCAAAAGCAAGAGTGGCTCTGAAATTTCAAACTGATGCCAAATTTCAGAGGGTGTTGTAGCGGCTACAACACCCTCATAAATGATTTTTACCCAATAAATGAATTTTTCCATGATAAATAAAAAATAAAAGTAAAAAAAAAATTCTTTGGCAATTTAACTCAATAAATACCAACAGAAAATATTTCAAAATATTAATCCAGATAATCAAATCAGAACAAAAATTATTTTAACCTTCCAATCTCTCTTCATTAATTTTTCTTGGAGAAATAATTAGCTCCATTAGTAGGGAAAATGGCCTTTTGAAAATACATGGAAAACACAACTAATGGAGCCTAGCAAAATCATCCCTTGGAAATTCATCCTGCACTTTTTTGGTTGTCTTTCATAAATTTGGCCCTCTTAAAGCTACTCGGCCCCTCCACTAGTGCAACCTCAACCCTCTCAACCTCCCCACACTTATGGAACCACTCCACAAACTCAGCCTTGACCATATTGACCTTTCCAAGCATACAGTACACCTTGGCCTCACCCTTAAGTGAATCTCGACCCTCCTCTTATGCATTCCACTTGTAAAATTGTGCTCACTTGAACTCCTAGATGCACACCCTTTTTATTTCTTCAACTTGTGAGTCTCTTGCTCACCAATTCTACACTATGAATCATGCAAATTCTTTAGAAAATATCTCTTTGTATTTCTCTTATTTTTTTCTTCATCCTCTTCATTAGGTTTCTTTTATAATACTTCATAGACCATATCCCTAATCTTTTCTCTTATCACCATATTCTGTTTTGGTTTTCACTTTGGTTCAAATTTATTGAGGTTCTCCACATTTGATGATTTTTTTTTTTCCTTGTCATGTGAGGGACTATGTGAACCTTGATATAATCCAATATGATCCCTATGGCCTTCATATATTTCATATTGTGTTTGGTTTCTTATGTAGGATATGAAGGAATTTGGATCTCTTTATCAACAAATTCCCACAGGGTATTGCCCATAAAAATGAGTGTGATCCTCTCCTTCCATGGAATGAAGTTTGTATCCCCTTCCAACCTATCTTCAAATATCATGCTTGACGATGACATTTTTACCAAATTAATTTCAACCACAAAACCTTTGATAAAACAAGTTGTAAAAAAGTGTTGTTGTTTGAAACCTTTCTCTGTTGATCTTTCCCTTATAGAGCTTGCACTTCCTTAGATACCATGTTAATTTTTCAAGTCTCATCTGTAGTTTTAATGTATTGTACCATTATTTACCATTGGAAATCATTTTACCAAGTAAATGAATTTTCCACAACAAATAAAATCTGAAAACTACACGCACAAAATTTCCTTGCAATTTAACTCAACAAATAACATCATAAAATATTTTAGAAAAATAACCCGGAAAAATAAAAATTACCAACAACTATTTTAACCATCCAATCTATCTTCATTAAATTTTCTTAGAGAAATTGTGGGCTCCCTTACCAAGGAATTTTACCCTATGAAAATACACAACAAATACAGTTAATGGAACTTGGAAAATTGGCCCCTAAAAATGTGTTCTACTCTTGGTTTGTTGTCTTTCACAAGTTTGGCTGTATCAAAGTTGCTCAACCCCTCCACTAGTGTAGCCTCAACCCTCTTGGCCTCCCCACACTTGCAACAACACTCCACCAACTCACCCTCAACCCTCAAGTGAATCTCAAACCTTTTCTTGTGTGCTCCACTTGAAAAAATTTGCTCACTCAAACTCCCAATTGCACACTTTCTGATTCTTTAGCCTTTGAATATCTCACTCACGAAATATGCACTATTACTCAAGCTAATTTAGATATAGATTTTCTTTCTGATCCAATGTGGTCCAATCTTCTATCAACATCCCCATTTGTGGAATACATATATAACAATCTATTGAACTTTTTCCACCAAACGAAATTCCATTTTGAGCTTCCACAGCTCAAAACTCCACACATTAAATTTCTCAATACTTATCTTGAAGTAATCACCCTTTCCTTTCACCACAAGAATCAAGTCAACAATTTTTTCATTTTATCAGTGTCTACCACAAGCTTACACCAAACCATTAGCCACAACAATGTCCCCTTGAAGCCAAATCACTATAATTCTAAATGTTGGTTTAAGACCTCTATAACTAATTTTTGCAAATAGATTCTTGATAATATAAAAATAAAGAATGTAATTACACACACACACATTTGCACAAATATTTAACCTGGAAAACCAAATGAGGAAAACCTAAAATATTTTTTAGTATTATTCTTTATATATATATATATATATATATATATATATACATAAAATCCCAATCAATTAACCTTGGATTATAATACAATTTGTTTTCTTTAAATAGAATTACATCACCATGGAATGCAATAACCATGATCCATAAAAGTTATAAAAATTAAAATCATGTGTTAAAAACTACAAAAAATGGATGCAGAAAAACTGCCCATTTTTTTTAGGGCTCCATGCTTGAACCCATAGGTAGGAATTTCTACTACCACCCATGAAAACCCCCTATATGGGGTGAGGAGGATGGTTTTGCACCACCTATGACCACTCTATCACACTCAGCACATAAGAATCACACACGAGGCTAGTCATGCAAAGAATATAACACATACCCAATACACACACACAAAAAAACACACACACATATATATTAAAACACATTTATTTCGATATATGTTAATAGATATATACTAATACATGTGTATTAACAGATATGTTGATATGTATTAAAACAAATGTTGATACAAATGTTTTGCATATGTTGTAACATATGTATAAATACCAAAAGAAATAACAAGTTCTATTTCAAATAGTGTGTTTGCATCTTCCAACCATATATGATGCACTTTATTAAAAATAACAACAATAAAACCCTAACCCTATTTCCATTGAGCCCTTAGACCTATCTCACACATAGCTTGAGAGAAATATAGAAAAATACATTGAAGGAAACATCTCACCCTAAGGAAAAGACAAAAAATGACATTAAAGGAGCAAGAATATCCATAATCTCAAATCAAGCCTCCTAAAGAGGAAACGAAATAAGTGTTTCCTCTTATAGAAGTATTCAAGTTGGTATCCAAGACATCTTGGCAACCATGAGTAAATTTTACATTCAACATTTCTTCATATTGACATTTACCTATTTCAAGGTATTCTAAGTTTTGAGTTATTTCACTCTCATATTAATGAGAATATACTAGATTTATTAATTTATCACTTTCCTTATGCAATTATTTCTCATGCCTAAACTAGATCCCTAGAAAAGAATGGGAATAGATAGAAACAAATGTGAAATATAGAACAAATATAGGACTTACTTCTAGTAAATCGCGAAAAGCATTAAAACCTTTAAACAAGAGAGTGCCTAGGTTTAGAATAAGTGATTTATATTGTCCTTGTTTTTAGGAATTAGTTATTTTTGAATTTTCCCTATAAATTGTAATTGGTTTCAAGCAATGAATAAATTCAATTAAGTGTTTTGAATATGATATTAACGGTCTCTTAATGAATGTTATATGATTTGGTTTCAAAGAAAGAGGTGAAAGAAGTTGTGGTGCTAAGAGCATTGAGTGCCAAGTGGAGCCTTTGGAAGTAGCCCAAGTGAGAGTTGTATATTTGTGCAATCGAGTAAGGATGACTAAAATTATAGAAAATTTATGATATATCAAGAGAATTTATGGGTTTGAGTTGTGGTGGAGTTGTGAAGCCACTGTATGAATTGAAAACGCCATGTGGAATTTTCATGTTGGAAGATGTGTTGAATATTATGTTGAGTTGTTGCATGAAGGAGAAATAAGTAAAGGATACCATAATATTAAATATCGAGCAAAGCATGTGGGTTGGATTTATATGCATGTGGAACCAATTGAACTTGTGGTGGATTTGAGTCTCAATTTAATTGTTGGATTGAAAATCTAGAGCCATGTGCAACTAGTTCCATTGTTGGTAGAAGTGGTAAAGTTGTGTATTTCGTTGAAGGAAAAGTGTATTTTGTTGAAGGAAAACTTTGAGATGTGGTGATGAATGGGACTCTATGTAAGTTGTGTGGGTCCATGATGAAATTATCTATGATAGGATTAGGCCATTTTCCCATTGTAAGTCATTGAAAGAAAGAAGTTAGAAATTTTTCTTGGGGTTTGAAACATTCCTTGCTATGACTCGTGGATCAAATTAGTGCCTAGAACTTTCATGGTCAAGCAAGTGGGGTTGTTGCATGGATTGAACAAAACTAAGAAAGAAAGTGAAGCCTAAGTAAGATAATGTAATTTGTAGTTTAAAGTTGTGGGAATTTTCTTTTTAAGTGTGATAAAAAATGGCCAATCCTTTAGTGGAGTCTTCTATAAATTAGTCAACCAAATTAGATGGTGAAAACTATGCAAAATGTAAATTTAAGATGTATAAATTGATGGGAGGATATGATTTTTGGTTGATTGTATGTGGAGATGAAGTTAAGCTAGAAGTTATGGTAGCTACAACAATGTCAATTCCATATTGTAAGTGATGATTGATGAAGGAGAAATCCTTATTGAGAATGATTGTAAAGGAAAACACAATACCTAATATTATACAAGACATCCAATGAGATATTGATGACACCCAAAGAGTTGTATGAGATGAAGAACACAAACAGAGTCCTATTTTTGAAGACTAAGCTTCTTTCAGTGAAGATGGAAGAGAATGAAAGTATTAGTAATTTCATTTTAATAATTAAAGAAATTGAAGACAAAGTTGGTGACATAGGTGAAAAATATCTAGCATTTATTTATTCACTATAACTTTAAATGGTATGTTGAATAGTACCAAATATTGGTCATAAGAATTTCAGCTAGGGAGAAGGAACTTAGTTTTGATAAATTGGAAAGTATTCTTATGTAGGAGGAAGAAAGAACAAAGAACCTTACTCATATGTCTCAAATTTCTGATTTGTCATTGGTAGAGAAAGGATAAAAACCTTTCAAAGGATAGTTTTGAGAAGAAAATAAATGAGGAAAGCCACATCTTAATCCATTTCAAGGACCACCACCTCAAATAAAAAAGGGATATATGAAGAAAAAAAGAATGTTAATATTAAGGTAATACTGGTCACTTTACTAGTGATTATTTGAAAAGGAGGTATGATAATTCAAACATAGAAGGCATATGGGGAACTTTGTTAACAATGGTGCATTTGTAAGTAATTTCTCAAAAATTTGAAGTTGTTTGTTTCCGTCATATTTCTTTATTTGTTTGTTCCTGAATAAAAATGATGTATTTGCGTATTTTAAATAATTAAATAATATCGTTGAAAAACAAGTAGGCATGCATATCAAAATTCTCGGATCAAATCAAGGGGGAGAGAATTCATCAAGAGCCTTCATCAAGTATTGCACCATGGGAGTTTTGAGGTTAAAAATGGGCCTAAAAAAGAAATCTACTAATAAAGATAACTTTAAAAGAACCAATAAGATTCAAGTTGATGATGTCATCCCAAAGGGAAAATATCTTTGGAGGGAAAAGACTCAACACAAATTTTTTTAATAATATTTTCGGCATATCTCCTTATATATTTACTCAAATTTCTCATGAAGCCACCCGTAGGATGCATAATTAAATTCCACATTCCATGAGTACCCACTCTACATACTTGTGAGTATAGCCACACTAGGAAAATTTGAAAATACATGAAAAGAGCATGTTGAACACACCTTTTTCATGTAATTTCAATTTTTTTATGTGTGCCTACGAAGAAGTATGCATATTGGGTACTTGTTGGATGTGGAATTTAATTTCGCATCCAATGGGTGTATACATTTGACATTTGAGTAAAGCTATAAGGAGATATGCCCAAAATATAATAAAAAGTAGTCTCCATTTTTTTCCTTAAAAATTCATCTCTTATTTTATTATTTTCCTTAGTAGGGCCATTTTAGAAATCAAATCTCCCATAATGTAAAGGAAATTGAATTTTGCAGCAAAATACAATGTCACATACACCTAAGAAAAATGGAGTAGTTAAGAGGATGAATAGAATATTGGTTGAATATGCTTGAAATGATGATAAAAGTTAAAGCAATTTATAATGGGTTTTCAGCAGAAGTTATTAATACTATTGTATATCTCAAAAACACAAGTTCAACCAAATTCTAGAGCATAAAACACATTTTAAAGCGTTTTATCGTTTTAAACTAGAAGTTCAACACTTCAAAATTTTTGGAAGTATGACATTTTCATACATTCCCAAAGCAAATATAATAAAATTGGATGTCAAAGTAAGCAAATGCAATTTTTTTTGTTATTGTACAAGTCATAAAGCTTGTAAAATGTTTTGTCCCATAAGTCATAAAGTGTTTGAAATAAAATGTTTTTTATTTCATGAATTTACAGATGAATGAAGAAAAGAACATGGTAATGATGTATGGCATCTACTTGAAGAAAATGATGAAATGTCAAAGAAGAAGAAGTTATTTAATAGGTGCAAGCTAAATATTCAAGTAGCATGGACACCATTAATACTCAAAGTATGCCCATAAGAGAAAATGAAGATACTTCACAAAACAAAATGAGAGATGAAGGAACTCTACAACATAGTGTAATGCCAAAGAGGTAAACATGACAAATTCAGACGTGTGTAAGATATAAGGACTATGGTTTAATTTCTCAAGTTATGGAACCTTTAAATTTTGAACAAGTTAAGGGTCATAAAGAAAGGATGGAAGCCATCAATGAAGCTTATAATTATATTATGAAAATTTAAACATGAGAATTAACAAGTTTCATGGAAAAAGGAGTCGCTATAGGATCAAAGTGGTTTTACAAGTTAAAATTTAATGTTGATGGTAGCATAGAAAAATACTAGGAAATATTCATTGCAAAGGACTATTCATAAAAAGAAGGTATATATTATGAGAATACTTCACACCAGTAGAAACAATGAAAATAATTAGGAAGATGAGAGCATTGTTCACAATATACAATTGAAAGCTACAACAGTTAGATGTAAAATAAACTTTCCTAAATGGAAATTTGAAAGAAGAGGTTTACCTTGTTCAACTAGAAGAATTTGTTATACATTGTTAAGAACATCTTGGATGCAAGTTAAAGAAAGCCTTATATGGACTTAAACAAGCCCCCAGGTCATGGTATGAAAAAATAGACACCCTCTTTAGTAGGGTTTTATAAAAAGTAAAATTGATCCCAATTTGTATATCAAGTCAAATGAGAATGGAAATATTTATTTAATTTCTTTATATGTTGATGATCTAATTATAATAGGAAGTGATACTAACTTAATTAGAGACATCAAAATATAGTTGTCACAGGTATTTGAAATGAAGGATCTTGGATAGTTGCACTATTGTTTAGTTGTGGAAGTATGGAGAGGCAATGATAATAACTTAATCACACAAAGTAAATATGTAAAGGAATTACTTCAAATAATTAATATGGACGAATGTAAGACAATGTCTACTCCATTGGAGAAAAATGTCAAGTTAATTAATGATGATGGGACAAAAAGGGTTGATGGTACTCTGTATTGACAATTGGAGGGAAATTTAAATTATCTCACCATAACCAGGTTTGATATTACTTATTCAATCATTATACTTATTCAATTCATGGCTAAAAATCCTAATAGTCATTGGAATATTATAAATAGGGTCCTTCGATATCTGAAAGGAACTATTAATTTTGGCATTAAATATATTAATGGTTGTAATGTTGATTTGATAGATCATACCGATTCTAATTGGGATAGAATTCTAGATGGTAGGAGGTCCACTTCTGACTATGTGTTCAGTATAGGATCTAGAGCTATATCATGGAGCATTAAGAAGCAACCAGTTGTTTCATTTTCATCTACAAAATCCAAGTACAAATCATTATACAATGCTACATATGAGGAAATATGGTTCGGGAGAATCCTTGAAGGTGTTGGAGAAGAGTAGAAAGTATCGACAATTATCAAGTATCATAAACAAATTTCCATCAAATCTGCAAAACAATCTAGTGTATCATGCTAGGTCAAAGCATATTATAACACAACATCATTTTGTAAGAAATAAAGATATATTTAAAATAAATTGACTTGGAAAATTGTAGTATAGATGAAAATGTGGCTGATATATTTACCAAGAATTTTGGAAAGGTTAAGTTTGAAATTTTTAGAAACAAATTGTGGGATGTAGAAATTAATTTCTTGATTAAAGGGGATTATTAGGAATAATAAAGAAACATTTTGAAACTAAAAGTGTTTTTTCTATAATTAGGTCGAGAGAGTGTAATTTTAGAATACGTGATTTATCTTGTCCTTATTTTAGGAATTAGTTATGTTTGAATTTTCATTACAAATTATAATTGGTTTCAAGAAATGAATCGATTCTATTGATTTTTTTGAATATGAGACTAATGATCTCTTGATGAGTGTTGTTAGATTGATTTCTTTTAAATTCATGAAGATGAGTATTTTTGTTAGCATGTAATTGATCAAATCTAGGTAAAACATACACTTTTAAAGTCGAATAATTTTTTCTTTAATGATTTTGATTAAATCCATAAAATTTATGTGAAGCTTGAGGTATGTCCACACGTACTTTTGAACATATGTGCAAGATTCTGTTTTTTTTAATAATACAGACCATTTTTATTCAATTCTCAATGGGTAGGAACCTCAAATCCCAAATACCTTCTTATCAATGATATTAAGTGGTGGTAGAAAAGGAACCTCAAAACCCAACTATCTTCTTATCAATGATATTTGGTGGTTGTAACTTGTATTTTAAATTGGACTTGATGAAGAGTCAAAGAATTAAATCAACAATAGTGGTTTTAGGGTTTATGGTTTTGGCAGATTGGGGTATTATGGCCTAAAATTCTTTCCTATACTCCATTGCCATAGATTTGGAGTTAATTGGTGAAAATTCACTTGGCCAACTTGGCCAAATACAATTGAAAAACTTATAAATCTACTAACTAATTTTTCCCTATTTAAATTTTATAAAATAAATCATGTATGGTTTATGTATTCACAAATAAATATAATAGTACCTCATACTAACACATTTCTCTCACATTAGAGGTGATCTATGGCTCCGAGGAAGTTAATGTTCTAGAGTATTCATGGGAATTAAGACACTTGATGAATAATCAAGAAAAATCCTATGGATTTTATCTGTCTTTTGTTGGCTAAGGAAAATCATGCCAATTCACTTATTATTTTGGGATATCCTCACCTAATTCTTCAACATATGGTTAAGGGCTCCTTCATGAAGGATAATTCTCTAGAAAACCTTATAGAAGAATAAAAAAAGTTATAGAAGGAATCCCCTAATTTGCATTATTTCATGTGTTAAAATAAATCAATAAAGAAGTGGATCTTTGTGCCAATGACGAGTGTAAATTGTGAATGGGATATTCAAAATTAAATTCCCATATTAGGCCACCTCTCTTAGCTTAGAAGATGATGGATTTAAATTTTAAAAATTAAAATTTCCAAAAATTAATTTTATTCAAAAATTATATGGGGAACCCTTGGCACAACAAGGTAACCCCATTGAAGTTATTGCATGCTAACAAACCTAACATTCATATAAATATCCTTTCACAAGTGCAGGATTAAATGTTGGTCGTCCTTTCAAGGAAAACAAGTACAAAGTTCTTCAATTCCTAGATCATGCTCCCTTGGGATGATATCATCCACATTGTGTGCCACTTATGGATGGTAAGAGTGAACAACTTGTTAGTGAGTGCGGTAATTTTGTGGAGGGATGGATAGGGTCAATCCTGTCACCACCCATATTTATGCATGATTACCAAGAGCAAATCATAATGGAAGTGAGGAGAAGGAGCAGTGAACACTCGAAGAATGGGCAAGTTTCCTCTGTAAGTAGTGATTTTTGGAGGGAGGGGGTGCATTTTTCTTTCGACTCGGGGAAAGGATTTAGTGGAAACTAGTGGGAATCATTCAATTCGCCTTTGCATCAAATCCTAGTTCAATTGAAGCATGATAGTGCTCATTCCAAATTGATGACTGGTTCTTAATTGGGTTTGCATACTGGAAGTTTACCGTGAAATTTTGGTGAATTTATACAGATAAAATATGGAGTACCTTCATGTAGCAAGTCTAGTGCTTTGTTTAGTGATTGGAATGTGCTACAGGTTGTATATAGGAATGTATTGTCTGTAATTGTATTGAATTTTTGTTGGAAGTGGTATAGGAAAATTAGTGTGACTCTCTTGGTGGGTGATAAGAGCTTTAATTTGTTTGAAAATTGGTCAATTTTATCACTTTAGAAGGAGAATTGTGGTTGGATTTCACACTTTGTGGTTACTTTCTTTTGGTTTGTTCTAGCCTTTAGCATGTTCTAGTGTTTTGTAACTCACAGGGGACCCCGTGACCATTTCAAAATCACTAAGGGATTTAAAATAAAAACTTTTGATATTTTTGGGATTCAATTTCCTTTTCTCAGTTTGTTAAACACAATAGAAGGCTTGCATTATAGTACAACCCCTTGAAATTGACCAAGTTGTTGGTTTTAGCAGTGGGGCATCTGTGGGTTGTAATTATAAGGCAATCATTGCTCAACTTGCAAAGAGGCTTGATTCACTGCAATTGGATGTATTTAAGTTAAAATTGAAGCACAATGAAAATATAGCATCTACTTTTGTGTTCTCGATAATCTTCAAGAGGTGAGAGAAAAATCAAAGAAAAATGAAGACGAACTCAAATCTTTAGTAAATAGCCTAACCATCAACATAAATGATACAACCAGTTCAAACAATCCAACCGCATTAAGTAATCTTGATTTAAATAAATCTTCCCAAGATTTGAGCAAGTTCATTATATTATAAATTAATAGTAAAATATTTGTAAATTTTACTTTTTGGTAAGGCAATTTTGTAAGATATTCACCTCCCAAATATCCTTTTTATACTTAAAATCATGTCCTTAAAGAAAAGATAATAATACTAATGAAATTTTATTAACACTGATATGTAATATTGGAGGTATTTGCTACACACAAGTACGGACTTGAATATAAATATAAAAATTCAATTCTCATTAAAAATTACATGTCTTATTTTCGAAAGATAACATACTTCTAAATAATGTAATGTTGTGCGTGACATTCCTTTCCCAAAACAAGTTTCTTGCACCAATCACCATCGTAGTTTTGGACGTCCCATTTATGTTGTTTGAGGGTTTAAAGTAGCTTGGTTACGATTTGACTCTTTGCACCCGCAAAGAAATCAAATTCATTAAAATTTGAATTGGAGTTCAAGTTCGAACCCGATATATGACATTAAAGAAAACTGAATGAAAATTTTACAATTCACAAAAATCATCAAAATTTATAAATATGTTTCATTAAAGATTCAATCATGCAAAATAATAATTTTCATTTCATGCTGATCTAGATAGCATCATAGTTCTCTTCCTTACATTCTCCTTTAAAAAATGGAATTTGAATCTTCGTTCTTACATTTAAAAATGAGAGTGAGAATCATATAAACTTGTTTTACATCTTATATGTTATCTTCTCATAAAAACATTATAAAGTTGAAGTTTCATGAATCAATTAATCAATATTCTTTCTGTTATTGTATTTACTGTGCTTTTCTTTTTTTTATTGTATTTACTGTAACACTGATTTCAGCAAAAACCATAAAAACCACAATTGAAAAATAAATTATTTGATTAATTTCATCACAAAATAAGCACAATAGAAGAATTTATTTGATTCATTTTATTTACAAATAGTACTACTTGAGGCCATGACATCAATATAGGGCAATAAAAGAATTTATTTGATTCATTTTATTTACAAATAATACTACTTGAGGCCATGACATCAATATAGGTCTTTGCAAATGTTGTGAGAAGAAAAATAATAGAGGATTTTCTAGTCAAGAGACACATTCTATAGTTTATTTTACAACCCAGAAAGGATGATAAAATATTTTAATAAAAATTAATATTGCATATATTTAAAAATATGCTAATAATAAAAAACCATTTTAATTTTCCTCATAAAATGTTTGTATGTAAAATATTTTAATATATATTGCATATACATTATATATTATTTTTTAAAAACTATGTATATATCATGAAAAAATTAAGTTTTTATTTATTTAATATTCAAAAATACAATTTAAAAAATGAAAAATAACACATTACTCCAAAAAAAAAAATTAATTGAAAAAATTTGATCCCTCAAATTAGATCTGTACCATAAATCTCTCACATTTTATTAAAAAACATTATTAAACAATTCCATGAAATTTAACTAAACTAATAATGAAATGAAATTTAGTGAATTTTAATTAAAGGGAGGGTAAAATTAATATTAACTAAATTAAATAAATATTTTTTTTACATAAATAAATTTAAATCAATTAAATTTATAGTGTGAGTATTACACTATTAATATTTAAATTAATAAATTTAAATCAATTAAATATAGGTGATTGGTGCAAGAAACTTGTTTTTGGGAAAGGAATGTCACGCACAACATTACATTATTTAGAAATATGTTATCTTTAGAAAATAAGAAATGTAATTTTTAATGAGAATTGAATTTTTATATTTATATTCAAGTTCGTATTTGTGTGTAGCAAATACTTTAAATATTACATATCAGTATTAATAAAATTTCATTAGTATTATTATTTTTTCTTTAAGGACATTACATGTAATTTTCACCGAAAGAATTTCTTACACATTTAAATATGTAGTTTATTAAAATATTAATATTTTCTACATATTTAGGAATACATGTTGTTTCTATCTTTATAATAATTAAATTTAATAGTTGAATATAAGTTGTTTGTGGTTTTATAATAGTTAATTTTAAAATTAAATATTTGAATACTTTAAATTTAATCTAAATTTATAAGAGAAATAAGAATAATCAAACGAACTTACAAAAATTTTGATTTTTGAGTCATATGATTGGTTAAATCCACCATATTAAAAAAAACCATTAACTCTAAATCTAAAATGAAGATAAGAATAAGATAAGAATAACAACTATATTTAGATAAAAATAACGAAATTACAACACGTTCAAGTCAAGTGATTTCTCAAATCCACGACACTCCTTTTAATTGACTTAATCTCATCCGGAAAACAACAATCTAGTCAATGGCTTCAATAGCATTATTTTATGTGTATGCCATTTGAATGATACATGAAATTATTGTGTTGAATGAATGCTGTGCTTCTCTAGACTTTACGTTGCTTTTAGGGACGAGTTCACATTGTTAAATGAATTTTATATTTGGAATTCTTATATTTAATCTTTACAAGAGTTTAATAAGCGATGGGTATAATTCATAATAGTGAACTAAGTGTTATTGGATTTTTTAAATATATATTAATATTAATTTTAGGTATTAGTTAGAATTATGTAATGCTTCACATGTTTTTTAAAATTGAATCAATTTATATATTTAAAAATATATTTTAATAATAAAATGTTATAATTTTACTGTAATAAAAAATAAAATATATATAAAAAATAATCAATTATAATTATTGTTAATTAGTAATTAAAATATTGATTTTAATGTAAATTTAATTTATTCATTTTATTGTTCATCTAATAAATAATAATAAGCAAGAATCAATTACAATTACTGTTAATTAATATATTGATTTGAATATAAATTCAATCTCTTCAACTTATTTTTTACTTAATAAATAGGAATAAGCAAGAATACACTAAGTGAAGTTAAGATACTAAAAAGTAAAACTTATCATGTCCAAGGTTCAAAATTGAAGTTAACATTGTTTTTCAAGAGCCCTTTAGCCCATCATAGAAAGACATAAAATTAATTTTCATACAAATAAAATTTAAAATAAAAAATTATTTGTCAATTTTGAAATGAAAATTGTTTTTCATTTTTTTTAATGAAAGGGTATTAAGGAAATTTTTCATAATATATTCTACTTGTCAATATTTTATGGTTTTTTTATTTATTAGTCATTTTTTTTTATAAACAATGACAATTAAAAGAAAAAAATGTTAATATTATCATTTTTATACCATAGAATCACATTATTATGGAGCTAATGAATGAATCTACTACCTATTTATTGAAATTATATTTAGTAGTGGGAATTGAAGATCAAAATTTTTAATTATTTTGTATGTTTTTGCTACTCACATAGAAGAAACAATTCCAATTTGAATCAGTTCCAGATCCTCTTGTTGTTTGGATTTACAAATTCTAACTACCAAACTTCCATGACCCCTCTTGCAAATATTATTATTGCTTACTCCACTTTCTTGTATTTACTGTCTACTTAGCTTGTTTGCATTTTGCTTGGACTTATGAATAATACTTGTATGGTTTTTTAATACCTACATAATATGTAGGCATCACCTCTCCATATAATTCCTATATAGATGTAGATAAGTAAATGGTCCAATTGAATTCCATCCATATGATTCTTATATAGAGTGTAACCAAATGGTACTCTTAAATTCCCTCCATGTGATTCTTATATAAATTGTAATATTAGTGAACTAGTGTTTCCTATATATACTCATTCAAGTGTACCGAGAGTTCTAGTCTATATATAAAATTATATATGAAATATGCATGAAATTTTGAATTATTTTTCATTTTCTTTTAAAAATAATAATTTATTTTAAGTTGTCAATATTACATAGCTAAAATGAAGTTAACCCTTCAAATTGAAATGTGACCCTTCTTTTCAAATTTGATCCGCAGTCATGCCAAAAACATTTTTTTTTCCTTCCAAAAAATCCTCGACTCACACACAAATTAGAAAATTAATAAAAATACTTAGCATTCAATTTGCAATTATAAATAAGAATAACATAACATGCAAGTTGACATTATTTTGACATCAATAATGACTCCTTCCACATAACGAGCCAAATTAATTATATTTACTTAATTTGGTTTTATCTATTTCAAAAACATTATTATTTAAGTATGGTTAGAATTTATTAATTAGAAAACTAATAAAAATACTTAGCATTCAATTTGGAATTATAAATAAGAATAACATAACATGCAAGTTGACATTATTTTGACATCAATAATGACTCCTTCCACATAAAGAACCAAATTAATTATATTTACTTAATTTGACTTTATCTATTTCAAAAACATTATTATTTAAGTATGTTTAGAATTTATAATAATAAATAATCAAATTACTATTACTGTACTATAAAAATCAAATTTTAATTTATGCAAATTTTTTTTTTCATAACAATGTTGGCTTACAAAATTAGTGGTAGTTTTTGATATATATATATATATATCCAAATAAATGGGTTCAATTGGTTGTTACATTGATTTTTTTCTTGATTAATAAAATATCTTACCTTGCCTCATGGATGTTTCCTTGATATATTATTATAGTTTTACTATATAATTTTTTTGTTACGTGAGTAATTCATTTTTCGTAGTGTATTATTTATCTGTAAGTAATATTCAATATAAGTTCATAAATACCATCAAGAGGTATCATAGTTGAGGGATAGTGACCTATAGAAAGAAGTTGTGGCTGTATATGCGAGCACATTGTATGTAAGTCAGTGGTATTATCTAGGCTTAATACCACATGTCACCAATACTAGGTGGCAAAAACCACCATTGTTCACCAAATAACCTTAAATTTTCTCTTAGAATAAAGTTTATCTAATAATTCCCCTCTTTAAACTTGCATTTGAAAATTCTTCAAACCCAATCCCAAAAACTTGCATGCTCCCCTTCCTTATCACATAGCTCTACCTCTAGACTTTACCAACAAAGGTATGCATTCATAACTAGGCCTTACAATTGTATGTTCATTTACATATAATTTACAAATTTCCATATCCAAAGTAAAATTTTGTATAGTCTCATGAATACCAACAATTTGAATCAAAGTCAAGGTATCGTTGTCTAGAGGACGAAACAATGGTTTCAAATTTACAAATCAAGGTTCACGTTGAAGGTTTCCAAGGGTAGTTTGCTGGTTACGTAAGGCTATAAATACTAGAAACCTTTACAAGTTGGAAAGAAGTACTCAAATTAATCAAGCAATGGTGGCATACAAGGAAGAAAATGAATCCATTTTTCTTTGGAAATAGCGAATGGGTTATATAAACGAGAAAGGGACATAGGTACTTATAAATCACAAAATATTTCCAAATTTAAAGCCATTGAATTTGAATTTTTGCAAAAAAAATATAATTTTGGAAAACAATGTATACACAAGTTTGAAATAGGCATTCATATTAGTAAATAAATTATTTATTATTTATCCATTTAGATATAAATAATTTAGAGTTATGGTAGAAAAGATCACTAACAGGAAAATAAAATGTTTAAGAATGGATAAAGAAAGTGAGTTCACATCTTTAGAATTAAAAATATATTGTAAAAAAGCTTAAATCAAGAGGAAAAACACCACTATATACACTTCCTAGAAAAATGGCATGGTAGAATTCTTGAACGTGTCTTTTCTAGAAAGAGCATGGAACATGCTAAAAAATGCTAAATTGCAATCATAGTTGTGAGGAGAAGCAATCATTATTTCATGGTATCTTGTAAATCAATCACCATTAGTTGCAATACATTGTAAAATTCCTAAAGAGGTATGAATAGGTCACCCTTACTATTATATAAATAACAAAAATAAAAATTATTGTGAAGGATATACTCTTACTTATAAAAATCAATGTTCTAAGTTAGACACCAAATCCAAAAAATATGCCTTTGTTGGTTATGTTGATGTAACTAAGGGTTATAGATTGAGGGATCCTACTACCTGCAAAATCATGATTAGCATAGATGTAATATTTGATTAATACTCTTTCATCAAATCAGTGCACCCAGAGGCGCTCTATAGATGTCAAGTGTAAATTTTTAACATTGATCATTTAACAAATTTAAAATAGTTTAAATATAGGCTAAATTAAAAAAAAAAATAAGAATTTTAAACATTTAAATCTACGCTCAATTAATAATGAAATGTTAAAAGTAATAAAATAATAAAATTCACTTTTTTTTTATATTAGTACTAAAAATAATAAAATTCAATTTTTAATATCATAATTTTGTTTTGAGGAGTGTCTCCAACTCAAGTTAGAAATTATGCTTCACCAAAAATTGCATAAATACATTGGTCAATGCTAAATTTATAATGGTTGATAGTTAAATCATCCTATAGTTTTTCTTTGGCGGTAACTAGTAAAATTGAAATGTTTAGTGGATAAGTAAATTGCTTGCTCAAAAAAACTTGCATAAATTTTGGTATCCTATAAGTATATTTTTTACATCTTATTCATGTCCATTTTTTATATAAAGACTTGATGGCACATATATTAGTTACGTGAGTATAAGTTATTTTCGAGTATTTTATTTTTAGATGGTTTTCCTGCAAATCTTAAGGATAACAAATCACTACACAAACATCTAAAAATCGTACATGAATATTATAACAATATCCGTAAATTATGGCATAAAATATGTAAGGAAGTTATCCACATGGCATTATATTGTGCAAAGGTTGACCTTCAAGTTATGGTCCAATCAAATGTTTGAAAAATATATTTTTTAATAATATTTAAAAATAAATATTTATTTTCCAAAGTTAAACATTATAATTTTCATTTTTAATGTTAAACTAATAGTTACCGACACACAAATCTATTTTTAGAGTCTTCTCTTGGTAGGGATTAATAATGATTCTATAACCACATTTAAATTAAATTAATAAGAACATAAAAACTTGATGATATTTTGAAGATTCCCATGGTGTGAATTTTGAGGAGGGGTATTATAATCTCCATAGTGTCCATTTTTAAGGCTATGTTTGGAGTCTAACCAAGACTCATCATCAGGACCAAACCTGCCAAGAAGAGAGGGGATGGATGAGATAAATACTAGTGGGTGTGGAAGGAGAGGAGAAAGAAATGGCCGACCACTAAAATACCCAGAAAATAGTTAATAATAGCTTATTTGATAAATATAATTTATTTTTATTTTTATTTTAATTTCATCATTAATTGTGAAAATTGATTGATTAATTGTAAAGTTAAGGATGGTATACACTTAAAATTATTAAAAACTTAATATTTACAATAAACTTATAATATAACAATTTTATTAACCATGGATATCCATTTGCACTTTACCATGGATATTATTAACTTGTAAATAGGTTTTATTAAAATACCATTAGCTAATACATGGCTTATCAATACAACATGTTGAAAAACGATAATTCATTTCATAATTAAAAAAATAAAATGCAAAATATTTTAAACATTACATATAGCATTAATTACATAGAGTGAAAATTCTCCATGATATGGATGGAGAGAGAGAGGGGAGGGAGGGGAAAAGAGAAGGAGAGAGGGAGGGAGATAGTGAAAAATATAGAGGGTGGAGAGAGAGAGAGAGTGAGTGACATGGAGGATAGAGAGAGGGAGAGAGAGGAATAAAGGGAGAGGGGGGAGGAGGAGATAGGGAGGGAGAGAGTGATGGAGTTGGAGGGGGGGGGGGGGGGTGGGAGAGATAGAGGGAAGAATAAATACATAGAGATATATAGGTAGAGAGATAGGGAGAGAAAAAGGAGAGATGGAGAGAAAGGTAGAGAGGAGAGGAGGGAAGAAAGAGAGAAGAATAGGAGAGGGAAAGGGAAGAGAGAGGGAGACATAGACATGGAGGGGGGAGATAGAAGAGGAGAGAGGGAGGGAGGTAGTAACAAAATTGGATGGTAGCGAGAGAGATATTGGGGGGAGATACAAAGAGACGTATGAGAGAAAGGAAGGAAGAGAGGGAATGAGAGAGGGAGGGAGGGAGAGATGGAGTTGGAGGGGGAGCGAGATAGAGAGATAATAACAAAGACATAGAGAGATAGAGGTGGAGAGAGGGAGGGAGTCACACGGGAGAGATGGAGATAGAGTGTGTGAGATAGCATATGAGGGAAGAGGGAGAGAACGAGAGGAAAGAGAGGGAGAGAAGGGAAAGAGAGAGAGAGAGAGATCGAGATAAAGATATGGAGTGGGGATAGACGGGGAGAGAGGGAAGGAGATAACAAGGGATATAGTGGTATAGTTGGACACGCATGCGAGAGAGAGAGAGAGAGAGAGAGGGAGGGAGGGAAGAAGAAATACATAAAGAGTGAAAGGTGGAGAGAGAGAGAGAGAGAGAGAGAGAGAGAGAGAGAGGGTGACAAGGGAGAGATGGAGAGAGAGTGAGGGGAGAGTAGAGCGGGAGTGAAGAGAGAGAGAGAGAGGGAGATATAGATATAGCCTAGATATGGCATGTGTGTATATAAAAACTATCCTAGATGCATATTAACCCGAGATCTATCAAGCGTCAAGAGGGATCAAATCTCAAGAGATATAAACCTCTTTTACAATTAAAAGATACTTGATCGTTTTTGACGCATGATAGATTCGGGGTTAATATTGATCTAGGATGGTATATTGTAAGAGTTGGTTTGAACTAGGAACAAGTGCCACTAAATTAACAAACTCAACTGAAAGCTTAACCATATATAGAAACTTGGACGGAGGAAGAATTTTTTGATTATAAAGAATCTATAGATGTTGAAGATATTAATAAAAATGTGGAAATTCCATAACCAATAGCAAGAAGATCTACATGAGAAAAAAATCCTCTTAAAAGGTATACTAATTTTGTTTCATCTATTACTTTGATCATTGACGATAGGGGACCTTCTTGTTATCATGAAGCAATAGAAGATATTGATAATTCTAAATGGAAGATGGAAATGAAATAATAGATGGATGCCTTGGAGAAAGACAAAACTTAGAACATGGTAAAACTTCCTAAAGATATAAAAGTTGTTGGGTATAAGTGGATGAACAAATTGAAGAAAAACATTAATGGTAATGTTGAAAGATATAAAGCTATATTAGTAGCAAGGGATATTCTGAGATGGGATGTATAGATTTATTAGATATTTTCACTAATTGTTATTTTGTTTTGTTCATATTGTATTGGCACTAGTTTCTTTGATTCGATTTAGAGTTAGAGAAATTAGATGTTAAAACAAATTTTCTACATGGAGATTTGGTAGGGAAGATATGCATGGAATAACCATAAGGATTTTTTCTACATCACAAAGAAGGTTAGTTTGCAAGCTCAAGAAGTTGTTAGCCCCCTATGAATTCCTTGACAAGCAAGCAAGCGGCTATTTGTTTTATGAGTCTTCAAGGAATGCATTTCCCTTGAAAACACATCATCCTTGAAGCCTTTCATGTTCCCTGCCTTTGATTGTTTCCCCTTTGCTGTTCTTGAGTCTATGAGCCTCACTGATTGCAAAGAATTATGCTCCAAAAGGCCCTCATTTGTCTCTTGTACCTTTATAGAATGTCCCATTTTACCCCTTTTTCCCCCTTTTGTCAAAGTCCCCTTTTTTCCCTCTAAGTCCCCCTTTACCCTCTAAATCATATCCAAAATCCCCTTGGATTTCTACCCTTACCCTTTGTTTGGCCAAATTCCCATTTTCTTCCCCTATCGTTCCCCTTCCTAACCCTTAAATTTCATTAAAATGGGCCAAAAACCTACTTTTTAAACTTTATAATAGGGCTTAGCCCCTTTCCTACCAGCCCCTTTAAAACCACTTCCCCATATGCCTCAGCGCTGTGGCCAAGCGCTAATCGCATAAGAGAAACAGAGTGGAACGTTCAATTCCTTTGTAAACACCGAAAAATTTCGATGCGATTGGTTTGATCTATAAGACCCTTGACGCAATCTCCACCATCGATCTGTCGTTCTGATCGGACGGTTGGGCGTTGATTGCAATACCACTCTGATCTCAATCGCAAGTCCCGCCACGCCACCCCTCCGTTCGTTGCGATTGCAATCTCCCGATCCGATCCGAGCCATCCATCCCTCCACCAGATCCAACGGTCACCGCACTCCCCGCCCAATCGCAATCACAAATCGTTTCGTGTGAAGTCCCCCGACCACTCATCGCAAATATTTGCGATGCGATTGATCGCGTCGCAAGTTCCCCTCCGATCGTTCCGATCCCCCGATCACTCGCTCCTCCGATTGATCGCATCGCAACCCTGTTCTCCCGATTGAGATTGCGTTTATCCCCACTCCCGATCTCCAATTGCGATTGACCCCTCGGGCCCCACCACTTAACACTTCCACCCGTTTGTAAAATAAAGGGTTTTCCCCTTTGTAAATCGGAAAATTGTTATATTTTGTTTTTACAAAGGTTTTCTATTTTCTGCCTTACCCAATTGCATCGGAAATATTATATGTACCACTCCGCCCCACTCCCAACTCCGATTTCCGATTACGATTCGTACCGCCGGGTCCCACCTCGTACACTCATTTCCCATCACATTTCCATTGCATTTCATCGCATTCCTTTGCATTTCTACTTATAACCAAGTTTTCACATTTTACATTAAAGTTAATGTCTTATGTTATAAACTATGCATTCCACCCATTGTTCATAAATCATCCCGCTGTTCGATCTCCACCATTGATCCCCGCCACTGGACCACGATCGAATGGCTCACGATGCATTTCTCCACCAAACCCTATTATTTGATGTTTTCACCTTTTCACTGCATATTCCACCATTGTTCCATTTAAAAACATTGTTTCACCATCGCCATGCTATTGTTATCCTGTCCTCCATAGCCACCCCCCTGTGCATGGATTTCATAACCAAGTTGCATGTTTTGCAGGGTTGTCAGTGGTGAACGCCACCATGATTACACAGTTTTTAATACAGCGGCAAGTTTTCACCGACAGAGACAGAAAGGAGCAGCAGAGAGTTTAAGGCACGAAAATGAAGATCTTTGAGCCTTAACTCTGTGTTTTAGAGGCAAAGTACCTGTTTGAAGACATCATAGGTCCCACAGAGGATACAGAGCATAGAAATGAATGAATAACAGGTTTTCTACATCAGCAGAATGTTTTTCTCCATGAAAGGACGGGGTGCCCATACTGTTTTTAGTCTATGCCTTGTTCCAGAGAAGATTTCCGCCTTGACCACAGTCCGGAGCTACCAGAGCATTTGTTTCACAAATATGTCGGACCTCACCGTCATTCATTTCACTCTTTTGTTTATTCACCAGAGTACTACACAGTACTGCAGCCAGAGTACATCACAGTCATACCAAAGTAATTGGAAGACTGAAGAAGATCACTCTTTCGTTCCAAAAGGTACCAGAGATAAATGTAGAGAATTTAAACAGAATGGGTTTCGGCCCTCTCTTTCTTTTTTGAGCTTTAATGTTTCATTTAGTGTTCCACCTACCTCCTCGGCTCATCTTTCTACTATAAAATTCATACAGAAACTCATTGTAAAGGTTGTTGATTGGATATCAGTAGAATGCAAGCTGTTTCTCTTGAGACAAGTTCTCTGTGTAAGATTGTAAGATAGGCTGAGGAAGGTTCATCAGACTGAACATTAAGCTGTAAGTTATGTTGTACTTGACTGGTGTTGCTCTTAATATGACAAGCACATTTCTTTGGATCCTACTCTAAAGCTGTGGTGATTTTTTTCTGTCTCTGTGTTTATTTCATTTCATTTCATTTCTTCTGGCTTGCATCAGAAATCTGGCATAGGATTTTCCCTTGTTAGGCACCCTATGTTTCTGCTCTCCTTGCCTTAATGTTTTATGCTATATGTGTATCTGAGGACTGATTTCAATTGATTTAACCAGTGTAGTGGTCTGATATATTGCTAGCTGATGTATGAATTAATGAAATCTATTTCTTAGATGTTCTTGTTAGGATTTGATTGAATGAATTGGGAACACTGGGAGTCTAGAACTTTGTCTCTGTCTCACTAGGATCCTTTTCAATTAATTAAACCTTTCTAGGTTCCCTCAAGTTGCTCCTTTGCTCACCATTGAGAGATGCCTCTGAGTATGTCCAAGCAGGTCTGGAGTTAAATGACCTCTGACCTGATCTATAGACAAAAATTGGTTTACCCTCATTCTTTCACCTTCTTTCCTAATTGTTTCACTCCACCTATCATTTTAGGATCCAATGCTTTAGATGACTAGCCCAACTGAAAGTCTGCATACTGAACAACAAGTAAACCCTTTCCTGACTCCATTTGCCCAATGGTCTTGAATACTATCTGAATTCATATCTCTTTGCCTAAAATATTCTTTGCCTTGCCTTGTATAATATCGAACCCTTCATTCCTGATTCCCAACAATCAAATCAAAACAAATCAAACAAACAAAATCCGAGCCTTATAACTAGCCTAATATCTTAACCTTTGAGCCTTAAAGACATTTACCTTTGACAATTATAGAGAGATCCCTCTCTGGACCTAAGAGGGCTAGATCATAAGGTCTGAAAGTGGTTCTGATGTTGTCTCATATTTTGGTCTTGCCAACCTGGCCAAAACATGGGAACCCCAACATAATGGCGACCCCGCTGGGGAACTTCTGAGTATTTTCCACTGTACTACATCACAAGAGCCTCAAAAACCTAGAAACTCTGGTCAGGTTGGTAGTGAAACACTTCCATTTGCATTCCAAATTCTACACCATTTGTGTGTTTCTCCCACACTCTTAGACAAAGTCTGGAAAGGGCCGGGTAGCCTCTAGATCTCACACTCTTTCAGAGGTGACATATCTGGTAAAATCCCTCTCAGTCAATCTTTGGTTTGAGTTTGTTGTGTTTTCGAGATATCTTTGAAGAGAGACATCTCATAGGCACTGTGGTGGACAGTGTAGCCTCCAGAAATATCATAAAACCCTCCAACTGGCGACTCCATAGTTCCTAAAAGATTAAAAGACTCCACTGGTGATCAGTAGGCCTGCTGATTATCTTGGTTTCACCAAAGACTCCACTGGAAGACTAACCTCTAAAAGCAGCATCAACTACAATATAAGGAACAAGTAAGGTTAAGCTGCTTGGTTGGAAAACAACATTCTGGCTTCTAGAACCATTCACACAAGAGCTTATCCTGACCCAAACCCACCTGAAATAGTTGATAACCCTGAGGGCATCATTAGGAAATAACCTACACCTAGAAGACCAACTATTTCCAGTCACATCTATAGAGCTAACTCTGCACCAGAAGACCTTACAGCTGTATCACACTTTCATCTTGACCTAGATCTACCCGATAGATTACCAAGAACTAGGTCGTTCAGTATTCTAGATCAGCCAGACCTTGAGCTTCCCGATTCACCACCTTAAAGTGGTAAACACATTAGGGACAGAGAAACCCCTCCATCTACACCTCCTAATATTCACTTCATTCAAAACTTGCGGCTCTCCCACCCTAAATCTACTCAACAAACCTCTGCTAGTCCTAGTATCCCTACCATCCATATACCAACTGCTCAAGTTAACCCTTTACCTCATCAAAATATCATCATGGCAGCCTGGTATGCACCCTTGATGTTACCTCAGCCTCTAGTGCCCTTACCAAATGATTATCAATCAAAGATCCCACATTTCACTGCCAAAGAATCCATCACAGCCCAACAACATGTAGATAAGATGGAAGATTCTTTTGAATACATGGAGATAGATGATGATACGGTCAAAATGAGAATCTTTGCCCAGATTTCAGGAGGTGATGCGAAGAAATGGTTCAAGGGCCTACCTCCCAATAGTATCTGAGACCTTCCTGCTTTATATCAGACTTTCATAAACAAATGGGAGGTTAAGGCTAATCCTCGCCAACTCCTAGTAGAATACATGAACCTTAAAAGAGACGTAGGAGAGAGTGTCCACGATTACTCAACAAGGTTTAGCATCATCTAGAATGCTCTCCCTCCACATATGAAACCCCCCCAAGGTATCGTTCTAGCGAAGTACCCTGAAGGCTTTGATGCTGACATGGCCTACCAGCTTATGGAGAGAGATTACAACATGTTGGAAGACATGCAAAAAGGAGCAGTGAGTGTAGAGGCTAATCTAATTGAAAAAAGAGCAAGATTGAGAGCTGGGAAGAGGGTAACATATAGAGATGACACTGTAGCTTCCACATATGATCCCAAGTATGACCTCTTATCCAAAAACATGGAAAGACTACAACAAATGATGGAAAAAATGGTTGTCACAGTTAGCAATCAGAAAAAAAATCAAAACCATAACTAGAACCAGAACTTTAGAAGGAACAACACCACTCCCAACAAACACAAAAAATCAGATCAACAAGTTATTCCCCCTTTTCAAGAGAAATTTCTTGATGAAGACGAGGGAATCATAAAAGAGTCTGAAGGGAATGCAATAAACATGTTTGAAATTGAAGACTCAATCCACAACTGTTATTCAGAGTAATATCAGCCCTCACCCTCGTACTGGGATGAGGAAAGATTAGAATCTGAGGACTACAGACTTGGATTTGAAAATGCCATTATGCAGGTCAGAGAAAAATATGAACTCAGAAGCAAGAAGAGTCAAGACAATTCAAAAACTAAGACTCCTGAGGTCACCCTTAAGAAAAGGCCTGAGAAGACTTCTAAAGTGACTGCTGAAAGTAGCAAGCCATCAGCTAAGAGTGCTAGGAAAAACAAAGAAAAATACAACCAACAAATTGATAAACAAAGCCAACCCACTAGTAGCACTAGCACTGCAGTGAGTGCTCCTGATAAAATAGTCCCTAACCCTGTACATAATGAGAATCAACACACTGATTCAGCCACCAAGGTAGTGGCTAACAAAACAGAGTCAAGCATTCCAAAGAGTCAGTCAACTTTCAATCTGGAAAGTGAGATTGTGAAAATTAAAATCTCTATACCACTCTCTGACCTGGCCACTCAGGATGTATATAAAGGCCAAATTTTGAAAGCTTTGAACCTAGGTGAGAATAGTGACACTGTAAATCTGAGTGATGATCAACCAACCCTTCTGTTTGGTCCAAAGATTGAAGGGAAGTTTCAGGAGGGGGTAGTTCCACCTTTTTATATCAGTCTCAACATTCATGACAAGATTCTTCATAATGCAATGCATGATTCTGGAGCATCACATAACCTAATGCCTAAGGTAGTCATGGAAAGGCTAGGCCTGGAGATAAACCGACCTTACAAAGACCTATATTCTTTTGACTCTAACAAGGTAAAACGCCTTGACTTGATCAAAGATTTATGTGTGAGCTTGACCCAAATCCCAACTAAATGTATGGTCATGGATGTTGTGGTGGCAGATGTGCCACCTAAGTATGGCATGTTACTATCTAGATCGTGGGGAGCCAAGCTGCAAGGCACAATGCAGATGGATGGGGCATATGCCACAATTCCCATTTTTAGCCAACTTAGAAGACTGTACAGGGAGACACAAATGAAATTTCTGGTTAGTAGCCCTGAAAAACCTGAGAATTCTCCTTTATACTCTGTACACATAGACTTGGACTCCTTTATCTTATGCAATGATGAATCCTTGGGAGAGCCAGCACCAAAAATGATAGATACAAAAAAAGGAGTTGAGACCATAGATTTTAACATAATGGCCACCCTGGATTTAGAGGAAAACGAAGAAGGAAACCCTAGATAGTGCACTGAAACGAAATCTCAGAGTGAGCGAAAAACACAAGGTAAACAACTAACTAGTCATCCCTCACAAACTCATACATCACGCGAAGAACTGAACAATCCACAGCCTAGCGCAGACCCTATAACACAACATAATGACAAATCCAGCCATAGGGAAATAAATGATAACAAAACCAAGAATGAACCCCTATGGGAGATGAGTTTCGATGGGTCCTACACAAGAAGAACTGCTGGAGCTGGGGTATGGCTACGTAACACAGAGAGCGACTACGCGGAGAACCATGCCTGCAATCTGCATTTCAAATGTACAAATAATATTGCAGAGTACGAGGCTCTTATCCTGGGCTTGAATCTGTTGAAGAAAATAGGAGCCCGTAGAATAGTCGTGCAGGGAGACTCTGAGTTGGTGATAAAACAAGTGAACGGTGAATACACAGCCAAACACCCTAGGTTGAGAGCATATAGGAACGATGTCGTGGACATATTGAAAACATTTGTTGAATACGAATTAGTGTTTGTTCCTAGAAATCAGAACGTCATTGCGAATGGATTAGTTTGCCTAGCCAGTTCATACCCTAAGACTCCAAGCGACCAACAAATCATAATACAAACCAGATTCAGGCCTCCAGTGTCAGATAACGAAAAATATTGGCAGGTCTTTGACGGCAACAAACAGATTGAAGATTTCCTGATAGGCAGAAATGAGTTTGAGTTTTCTGATTCAGAATCTACATCTAGTGATAGCTGCCCAAGTGAGGAACCCTCAGATGAGGAAGAAACACCCCGTAACATAGAAATAAACACTATGAACGAACAGATTGGAAACCTAAACGGAAACTATGAAAACGCAGAAAATGAAGAAGTTGAGGTGCTACAGGCCAAAGATAGGAACATACCTCAAGGTCTGGCGCCATTAGAAGACCTTTTTGACTTCGATGACGTAGAAAAAAAGCCTACCATAGAGCACGCGGACGTTGACGTTGAAGAATGCAATATAGGCACAAAAGATAACCCCAAAATGATTAAATTGGCTAAGTCTCTTCCTACGAACATGAAAAAGAAATACATTGACTTATTCAAAGAATTTATTGACGTGTTTGCGTGGAGTTATGAGGATTTAAAGGCCTATGACATGAACATCATATAGCACAAAATACCTTTGAAAGAAAATCAGAAGCCCTTCAGACAAAAACTCCGCAGAATAAACCCAAAGCAATTGCCTGCAGTTGAGAAAGAAATTAAAAATATGTATGAGGCAGGCATAATTGTACCTGTAAGGTTCTCTGATTGGGTATCCAACCTAGTGGCTGTGAGAAAGAAAACAGGGGAGATCAGGCTGTGCATTGATTTCAGGAATCTTAATAGAGCCTCACTCAAAGACAATTACCCTTTGCCAAAAATGGAACACATCCTTTAGAGGGTAGCAGGCTAAAAAAGGATCTCCCTGCTAGATTGGTTTTCAGGTTACAACCAAGTCTTAGTAATCCCAGAAGACCAACTCAAGACAACCTTTACCACTCCATGGGGCACCTTTATGTATGTAAAAATTCCCTTTGGACTGATGAACGTTGGTGCAACCTTCCAAAGAGCAATGGATATAGCTTTTTCAGATGAGATAGGACACTTCATTGTTATTTACTTGGATGACATAACAGTCTATTCTAAGATCGAAAAGAACACCTAAAACATCTAAGAAAAGTGTTTGAAAAATGTAGAAGGTTTGGTCTGTCATTGAATCCTAAAAAGATTGTATTTGGGCTGCAAGAAGGAAAGCTTCTTGGCCACATTATATCAGAAAAGGGAATTAGGATAGACCCACAAAGAGTTGAGGGAATACTACAAATCACACACCCGAGAAACATCAAGGAATTACAGTCCTTCATTGGGAAGATTAACTTCCTTAGGAGGTTTATTCCCAATCTAGCTGAACACCTTAGGAATATGACTAACATGCTAAAGAAAGGTGTAGGAGTTAAATGGACTGTTGGAGCTAAACAATATTTTGAATCAGTAAAGCTTGCACTCACCCAAGCCCCTGTTCTGATTAGCCTTGATTTCTCAAAAGATTTCCTGACCTTTTCATTTGCCTCTGAGCATATAGTGGTTGCAGTCCTACTGCAAAAAAATCCAGAGGGAATGGAACAGCCAATTTCCTTTTTCAACAAAGCATTGAGGGATGCACCCTTGAAATACAACATAATGGAAAAACAGGCCTATGCCTTAGTCAAGGCCTTAAAGGACTTTAGGGTGTACATATTACATTCCCACACCATAGATTATGTGCCTAACATAGTAGTTAAAGATATATTGTCCCAAGACCCAGATGGGAAAAGGGGAAAATGGATTGCTGTGATCCTAGAATATGACCTTGAGATAAAACCCACAAAAATGATCAAAGGCTAGGGCTTAGCTAAGTTAATGGCTGAATCGAATCTGCAAGCCCTTGACATTAACATGGTAGATATCTCGGATGAGAAGCAAGGATTGCCTGATCCCACTGTTGAAGAAAAGTTTCATAACTCTCCTTGGTATTCTGACATTCTATTTGTGCTTACACACCTCAATGCCCCTCCTGAACTATCAAAGACCAAGGCCAGATTCTTAAAGCTAAAAGCCAGAAGCTATTGCATAATGAATGAAAGCTTATACTGGAAAAATCCAAATGGCCTATTGCTTAAATGTTTGCCTGAAAATGAGGCAAAGAGGATTAAACAAGAATTCCATGAAGGCCACTACAAACAAAATACTCAGAGCTGGTTACTAGTGGCCCACACTCTTCAACGACATCCATAAGATGATAATTGCCTACCACAAATGCCAGATTTTTGAAGGCAAAAGAAAGCTCCTCCCCTTACCTCTACAACCCATCACTGTTGAAGGTCCCTTTATACAATGGGGCCTAGATTTCATAGGAGAGATTCATCCATCTTCTTCTGCACAACACAAATGGATCTTAACAGCCACAGACTACTTCACTAAGTGGATAGAGGCCATACGTACTAGGAATGCCACAGATTCAATCATCATTAGGTTCCTAGAAGACCACATCCTCTCTCGGTTTGGTTGTCCAAGAAAAATAATCACTGATAACGTTGCTGCTTTTGGGTTCAAGAAAATGGTTGATTTTTGTCACAAATATCAAATAACACTTGGTCATTCAACTACATATTATCCTCAAGGTAATGGCTTAGCTGAATCATCAAACAAAGGCCTCGTGACCATCATCAAGAAGCTGTTGGAAGAGAACAAAAAGTCATGGCATAACAAGTTAGTGCATGCCCTGTGGGCTGACAGGCTTACAACAAAGAATTCCATTGGCATGTCACCATATCAGCTGGTCTATGGGACAAAAGCAGTTTTTCCTACCAGTTTGGGTGTACCAGTGATCAAACTTGTCCAAGAGATCCAGACAGAAGAAGACAGTATGGTGAGAAGGATAAACCAGACAATTCATCTCCAGCAAACAAGGGAAGAGGTCTATAATAGAGAAGTGAAAGTTCAGGAGAACATAAAGAGGCTGTTTGAAAAAAGAATCAAAGCTGTTGATTTTAAAATTGGAGATAAAGTTCTGAAGTGGGATTCAAGGAGAGAATATAAAGGAAAGCATGGCAATTTCGATAGTTTTTGGCAAGGTCCATACATCATCCAGGCCACTGTGGGTCCAAATGCCTTTTTTCTATAAGAATTAGATGGTATAGAGCTGTTTGGGGGTCCTGTCAATGGCAGGATGCTCAAACACTACTTCTGCTGATTTCCAATTTCCAGTTTCCATTTCCATTGTACATACCATTGCAGTGTTTTGTTTCAATAAAAGAGAAAATGCTTCAAAAAACAGAGAGAAATGAGAGGTTCAGACATGCTCAAAACATGAACCTCTGAGGTGCAAAAGATTGGCTCTAATATGATTAAAACCTGAGCCAAGGAAAGTGAAGATAGCTGGTCAAAACATGCCCAAAACCTGGACTAGCAAAGAAGAAAGAAGAATCAACTCTAACAAGCCCAAAATCAGAGCTGGAATGAAGAAAAGAAAGTGACTCTAACAAGCTCAAAACTTGAGTCACAAAAGAAGAAGGATACTTCAAAACTTCAGATTTCAAGCCTTCAAAGTTTTGTTTTTAGTTTTCTGCCAGTTTCTGTCCATGTGCAACTGTCTTTATGCCTTGGATCCACAGCAAACTAGACTGTTTAATCCTAGTTTGACTGTTTTTAATTTTCTGTTGTAGAATGAAGAGAAGAAATCTGTTGGACAGTCTAATCCCAGCAGATATTAGATTAGGTAGAGAAACATATGAGACCAACAGTCTAATCTGGTCTCACAGAGTAATAAGGGTAGATTTAGAATAGGTTTGTTTTTTGTTTACAAAAATAAATGATGTAAAGGGTTTGCTAGCCCAAATGCACCCTAGAAGAAGAAAAAATTCTAGGATTGTAGTCTGGGTAGGTAGATTGTTTGAAAATGCTTCTGCTAATTGATGTCTTCACAATTGTGGCAGCTGAAAATCAAAGAAGAAAGGTGGCTAAAGCAGCAGGCATATGGCCTACACCAAAGATCATTTTCTAAATTCTTGACTCCTTCAAGAAGAAGCCATCCCCATGTGGAGCCATTGTTAACCCCCTATGAATTCCTTGACAAGCAAGCAAGGGGCTATTTGTTTAATGAGTCTTCAAGGAATGCATTTCCCTTGAAAACACATCATCCTTGAAGCCTTTCATGTTCCCCGCCTTTGATTGTTTCCCCTCTGCTATTCTTGATTCTATGAGCCTCATTGATTGCAAAGAATTATGGTCCAAAAGGCCCTCATTTTCCCCTTGTACCTCTGCAAAATGTCCCATTTTACCCCTTTTTCCCCCTTTTGTCAAAGTCCCCTTTTTTCCCTCTAAGTCCCCCTTTACCCTCTAAATCATATCCAAAATCCCCTTGGATTTCTACCCTTACCCTTTGTTTGGCCAAATTCCCATTTTCTTCCCCTTCCACTTATAACCAAGTTTTCACATTTTACAATAAAGTTAATGACTTATGTTATAAACTATGCATTCCGCCCATTGTTCATAAATCATCCTGCTGTTCGATCTCCGCCGTCGATCCCCGCCACTGGACCACGATCGAATGGTTCACGATGCATTTCTCCACCAAACCCTATTATTTGTTGTTTTCACCTTTTCGCTGCATATTCCACCATTGTTCCATTTAAAAACACTGTTTCACCACCGCCGCACTATTGTTCTCCCGTCCTCCATAGCCACTCCCCTATGCATGGATTTCATAACCAAGTTGCGTGTTTTGCAGGGTTGTCAATGGTGAATGCCACCATGATTACACAGTTTTTAATACAGCGACAAGTTTTCACCGACATAGATAGAAAGGAGCAGCAGAGAGTTTAAGGCACGAAAATGAAGATCTTTGAGCCTTAAATCTATGTTTTAGAGGAAAAGTACCTGTTTGAAGACATCATAGGTCCTGCAGAGGATACGGAGCACAGAAATTAATGAATAGCAGGTTTTCTACATCAGCAGAATGTTTTTTTCCATGAAAGGACGGGGTGCCCATACTGTTTTTAGTCTATGCCTTGTTCCAGAGAAGATTTCCGCCTTGACCACAGTCCAGAGCTACCAGAGCATTTGTTTCACAAATATGGCGAACCTCACCGTCATTCATTTCACTCTTTTGTTTATTCACCATAGTACTACACAGTACTGCAGCCAGAGTACATCATAGTCATACCAAAGTAATTGGAAGACTGAACAATATCACTCTTTCGTTCCAAAAGGTACCATAGATAAATGTAGAGAATTTAAACAGAATGGGTTTCGGCCCTCTCTTTCTTTTTTGAGCTTTAATGTTTCATTTAGTGTTCCACCTACCTCCTCGGCTCATCTTTCTGCTATAAAATTCATACTGAAACTCATTGTAAAGGTTGTTGATTGGATATCAGTAGAATGCAAGTTGTTTCTCTTGAGACAAGTTCTCTGTGTAAGATTGTAAGATAGGCTGAGGAAGGTTCATCAGACTGAACATTAAGCTGTAAGTTATGTTGTACTTGACTGGTGTTGCTCTTAATATGACAAGCACATTTCTTTAGATCCTACTCTAAAGCTGGGGTGATGTTTTTCTGTCTTTGTGTTTATTTCATTTCATTTCATTTCTTCTGGCTTGCATCATAAATATGGCATAGGATTTTCCCTTGTTAGGCACCCTATGTTTTTGCTCTCCTTGCCTTAATGTTTTCTGCTATATGTGTATCTGAGGATTGATTTCAATTGATTTAACCAGTGTAGTGGTCTGATATATTGCTAGCTGATGTATGAATTAATGAAATCTGTTTCTTAGATGTTCTTGTTAGGATTTGATTGAATGAATTGGGAACACTGGGAGTCTAGAACTTTGTCTCCGTCTCACTAGGATCCTTTTCAATTAATTAAACCTTTCTAGGTTCCCTCAAGTTGCTCCTTTGCTCACCATTGAGAGATGCCTCTGAGTATGTCCAAGTAGGTCTGGAGTTAAATGACCTCTGACCTGATCTATAGATAGAAATTGGTTTACCCTCATTCTTTCACCTTCTTTCCTGATTGTTTCACTCCACCTATCATTTTAGGATCCAATGCTTTAGATGACTAGCCCAACTGAAAGCCTGCATACTGAACAGCAAGTAAACCCTTTCCTGACTCCATTTGCCCAATGGTCTTGAATACTATCTGAATTCATCTCTCTTTTCCTAAAATCTTCTTTGCCTTGCCTTGTGTAATATTGAACCCTTCATTCCTGATTCCCAACAACCAAATCAAAACAAATCAAACAAACAAACTCCGAGCCTTATAACTAGCCTAATATCTTAACCTTTGAGCCTTAAAGACATTTACCTTTGACAATTATAGAGAGATCCCTCTATGGACCTAGGAGGGCTAGATCCTAAGGTCTGAAAGTGGTTCTGATGTTGTCTCATATTTTGGTCTTGCCAACCCGGCCAAAACATGGGAACCCCAACAGAAGTCATTGTACAACCTGAAGCCATTTTCTAGGAAATGGTACAAAAAGTTTGATTCTTTCACAATGAGCCATAATTATACTAGAAGTGAGTATGACCATTTTGTTTACTTAAAACTTTTGAATTGTATATTCATTTTATGGTGTTATGTGTTGAGAATGTGCTTATTGCAATAAAAATCATGGATAAGATAAACAATTTGAAGGATCAGTTAGTTAGGACTTTTGATATGAAGGATCTAGGAGCAACAAAACAAATCCTAGGCATAGAAATACATAGAGGTAGGGAAAATAATAATTTTAGGTTTTCACAATAGAAATATGCCACGAAAATACTCATGAAATTTGGTACAAATAATGTAAAACCTATAAATATCCCTTTAGCTTCGTATTTTAAGCTTTCTTAGGGTTTATGTCCTAGTAGTGAGGAAAAAAATGATTATATGTCTCATGTACCATACGGTAATGCAATAAGAATTTTAATGCATGTGATGGTATGTAATAAACTAGAGATTTCACATGCAATAGATGTTGTTAGTAAGTATATGGAAAATCTAGGAAGAGAGCGTTGGAATGTAGTAAAATGAGTACTTCAATATCTTAAAGGTACAAGTGATTATTTCATCACCTTTAATGACTATAGATATTTTGTTTGTTTAGTTATGTTGATTTAGATTTTGTAGGTGATTTGGAAAAGAGGATATTAACTTCAGGTCTATTAGTTGGATGTCAAAGCTTTAAGAAAAAATTTCTTTATCCACTAATGAGGAAAAATATAGTATTGTATGATATACATTAAATAAGGGAATTTGGTTGAAAGTTATTCTAAGTGAGATTGGAAGAACATAGGATGTTGTAACCATATTATGTGATACAAGTGTTATCCATTTGGATACAAATCCAAATGATCATAGTAATACTAAGCATATTGATACTCAATACCATTTTGTAAGATATGTAATTGATGGAGGAGGAGTATATCTTATAAAGATCCAAATTCAAGAAAAATATAAACACATGTTTACAAACCTTGTGTTGTTAGGGAAGCTATGGTGGTGCTTCACTTCTCTTGGATTACAAAGGAGGTAATGAATAGTCGTGGGAGAGGTATCAGGTAGTTTTTTTTTTTTTGTAAATTAGGTTTCTTTGTATTACTTCATAAAATAAAAATTGCATCCTTCATTTATTGTGTTGTTTCTACTAGCATGCCACTGAGGAAACCATACCAGTAGCACAACATAATTTTTTTTTCATAGGTGGATACCATGTGTACCTTTCCAAAATGTAGTTACATTAGAAAATGGTGAAAGTCTCCCTGATAGCCTACTTCTATTATACTGTAAATATACATAATATGAACAATGATAGATATAATCAAAGATAGCTCGAATAGGAAGAATAGAGGAGAACCCATGATATATGGGGGAGAACTTGGGACACTCTAGGTGGTAAATAATCACAGGGATGAAGTAAAAAAATAGTAACAAAGGTCACTTATAGAAACCAAAGACTTTCTCTTCACTTTCCTCAAGAGAATACTAGTCACGTAAGCCCTTCCCCAAGACGAGAATTATTCCTAATCGACTCCAAACTTCTAGAAAACAATAAAATTTAAGTGCTTCCACATACTAAAAACTATATAAAACTAGAAATTATCTAGTGTAGTAGTGATAAAGGGGTTCCCTGAAACTGCATATAAACTATTGTGCCAAACTGTATACACCCCTATCCAAATATGAATAATTCAATGATGGAAACCAAAGAAATATGAGAGGTTACCTATATGGATTTGATTTCCACTTGAAAATTTTCCATCCCTCCACTAGTAAATAAAAATACAGATAGGCCATGACTCATGAAAGCGAAAATTCCAGTAGTGTTGAATATATCTCCAATTATATTGTTATCATTAGGATCAAAATGGTGGTGTTGATATTTTATTGTATCTAAGGCATCACCCCCTACGATGGAACCATGACAAATATCGAATATCATGCTTCTTGTTGTTAGCAAGGTCCATATGACCTCCAATGTAGACCAAATACCACATGAATCTACTAATTTTCATGAGACCTCATACCCCTTATATGATCACCTTCACCTTCCAACTAGTGGTGACCTTCGCCACGTGTACCCTCTCGCATCATCCTTCAACTTGTGGATAATTATCTATCGATGTAGGGGGGGGTGGGAGGGGGGGGGGGCTACATTTATAAAATCTTTACATTGAGTTTGGAGAGGTTCAGTATGAAATTTGTCCCAAGGAACATCTAGGACTTGAGGTTACATAGAGACTCCTACAAATGTGGGAGGGAATGGCCAGTGGTATTTTGGATAATATAATTTTTACACTTTCCAAACCACCCTCTAATCCCCAACTTTTGGAAATTTTGGTTTGGTGCAATTTGTTTTGATTTTTTTTTATCATTTGTATGGTGAGTAGGGAATCTCCTTCTATGAATATATTAGTTAATATTTTCTTGATGGCTACCTAAATTCCATACTCCAAGGAAAACAACTTTGCAGCAATGTTGCTACCAATACTAATCAATCATGCAAATGTGTTAAGGGTATTTCCTTATGGGTTATGAATTATAACCTCGAAGCTTGTAGGTCCAAGGTTATCCTTATATGCCCCTTCAAAATTGAGTTTGAAGCTTCCCAATGTTGAGGGTGGGGGGGGGAACCATTTCATAGGGGCTATCATATTCTAAGTGATTTGAGCTCCTTTTGGGAAAAGCATGAGAGGGACGAAGTTTGAGGGATCATAGAATGCCTTCTTATTTTGGGCTTCCTTTCCAGTATTAAGAGGAAAAATTAGAAATAAGAATTATTTACATGATGTTCGGATTTTTTAGTATCACAAAAATTTCATATATTTATTTCCTTCCAATTCTCCTAGAAGATGAAACTTGGAAGAAGTTGATAATCCCAATTGATGATTTCATTTTGGTAACTTATATCCCATCATTCAAATATAGTACTAATAATTTTGCCACGAGTTATGTCAGATTCATGGAAGACATTAAATGCCACTGGGTCCAGTGTTTCTTCATCCATTTTACATAAGTGGCACCAAGAGGGCCCTTGGAAACCTCTTTTATGATTTTTTTCTCATGTGAGGAGATTGCAGTGGCCCATAATCCAAAGGAATGTAGTGACTTTGGGCCAATTTTTAGATTCCATATTGTATTCCAAGGTTGGTCATTCGAGAGATCTACATATCCAATTGTGATCTTGTATACCTCTTTGAGGTTAACGTTTCCCTCCATTTTATAGCCCCATATGATCTTATCATAATACTCCTAGAATTTATTTGGTTTCTCTTGAAGTTTTTAACACAATTCCTCTAGGAATTCCTCATTCCCATGATATTTACACTAATATTTTGGCATCCACTCTCTCCAGATACTAGGATCTCCTCTTTCCCAACACTATTCTACAACAATTAAAATTCCCTTATCTATTGTCCATTCCTTTAATTCTTGATAGCATATTGGTTAAGATAGCATGAGAATTTTATTCTAGGATTCCTCCCAAAATAAAGTTCTATTCCCCTCTCTAACTTAGCAGAATAAGTGGTTCTAAATGTAATGCGCTCCTCCCACATTTACCCGCTTTCACCAATTTACCTAGGGTAAACATGAGCTTAGGGTCACTATGATAATACTCAACCTCCTAAATGAGCTTAAGGAAATGAAGTTGACAATGTGAGACCTTATTGACTTCCCTCGGGTGTTACAGGACCTCTAGGGGCAACCCAACCCCTCCAAGTGTCCAAACCCTGAGATAACTCTCTTTTTTACTATACTGGGGCCTCAATCACTCCCTTACCAAGGCATTAAAGAAACTATAGCCATCTAGTCACTCCAATAGGCTTGTCTTCCAGCGAGTGTGGACATTTTTGGTTAGTTCTATGCCAGTGCCCCAAATTATGAGCCACTTTTTTAGGGTTACGACTCCTCTACCCAGAACTTAGTGAAACTTCCAGAAATGATGAATGACATAGAAAAAAATATTATAAACCAAAAAATTGAACCAAGACTTGACCCGACCTCTCCCAACTATGACTAACATTATTTCAAACACATGATGAACATGCAACCTACATGTCATGAATGCATATCTAAACATAAGGATCTGGAAAATTACCTAATATTTAACAAGAAGGACCAATTCCTTCTCACAATAGTTTTCATAACACCAAATAGGTCATGCATTCATTATTCATTCAGTTACAAGTAAAAACATGAAGAGAGCCATGACTAAGATCTGTCAAATAACCATGCTTATAACCAACATATAACCAGATAAATAACAATGATAAAACATCCATTAAAGACACATAATAACAAGTACATTTACTCATCAAAGCAAGAGAAACTGATCTATTATTAAACATAGGAAAATCCAACCAGGTTTGGGACTTCCACATACCACTCGACTATATATTAGGTTGAACCAAATATTTCTTTTAGTCAATCACCCCCATTCCATATTCCAAGCATGAATGTGGGATCTCATGGAATAAACCAATCCAAAAACAATCAAGGGAATACAAAATTTAAACCACCTCCACCCTCATCACACTGTGATCTCACGTAAACCGGTCCCGAGATCACAAAACCAAACCGAGCTTGGATGCCTTAGAATTCCTTCACCATCCATTGAGGAATATATGTGTCTCCACCCACCTGTCGAGGGCTTCCCAGAGTAAACCATCTCCACCCCCAAACCTTGGTATTTTCCTGAGACCACCTCACCTGAATCCAAAACCTTCCAATAATCCAAAGATCAACTGAGAAAGAATCCCATCACACTATGGCTATCCGAAAATGGCAAGGAAAGGAAAAAATTATTGTAAAAGCCTAACAAAATCCATGCCACTGACAACAAAGAAACCAAATACACACATGCACATGCCATGGATGCCAAAACCAACTAGGAAATCATAGATGAAATTTGTACCTGCAATTATTCTTGCTTAAGCTACTCGATCCTTGCTTTCCTTGCTTGATGCTTGCTTTCCTTTGCTTTCCTTGTCCTTCCTTTTCTTGCTTTCTTTCATTCTCCTCTTGGTTTTATTCTCCTCTCTGAGACTAATTCCAAAAAAAATCTAAAAAAGGATACAAATTGATGCTTTGATGTCTTTTTATTCTCGATGCCTCTAATTTCTTCATTTTCCTTAATTTTCCCTAAATTTACTCCTCACATGCAACATGTAAGCATTCACCTCCCTTTTCTCCTACTTTTTTTTTTCATAAAATAAATTCCAAATTTTGCCTTTTCAAAGTCTTTTCAATTGCATTTTCCAATTTCCCTTTTGTCATAAGCACATCAAGTGATTCCCACTATGATATTTTTCCCAACATTCAACTTGGAATAGGTATCCCTTGACCTTGGTCTTATTTTTCCTTTATTAATTTTATTACATGTATTTTTAACCCATGGATGTTACAAACCTCTCCCCCTTAGGGGAACACCATCCTTGGTGTTCTATGACACCTAAAACCAAAAAACTAATGAAAATAAAAACATATCACCCATGCAACTTTATACCCCATCTCGTTGCATTATTTACAATGACGAATGTTGAAAACATGACAATTGTATCATTTACCGGGGCTTTATAACACAATTCATTATGGTATTTACAATAAAAAACACATATACTTATGCACATTTTCTTCAACCAAAAAATAACCATATTGTATATGGAGCTTTATAATCCATCTTGAGACATTACTTACAATAATATACACATATATACATATGCACATTTTCTCTAACCAACGAATAAAATGATACCATGTCTGCATTCGCAACAAGGGAGTCCATAGGCTCAGACCTCCATCCTCAAAAGTAATACCAGGATTCACGTCCTTCCCAGGAAGTCCAGAATTCACTGCCAAAGTCAAACCTGCATCTAATGTCTAGCGCTACGATCCTACGTCACTTGCCCTCTTAGTGAACAGTTACCAACTCATTGTTACACAACACACCTCCAATGTGCATTTGATTCCATATGGAAATGATAATGACCATAATAAATCCATCCCCTGACCTTCCTTCTCTGCTACACAGTCCCTCGGGAAATCCGGTCACCCCCTTCCGCATAGTCACTCACCTTCCAAATTCCCTAGCATCCCCTATCCCAGCAGATTCATCCCTTGGCAAGGTATCCTCGCATCAGAAGGTCTAAGAAGGAAGGCATATAAATCCCTCAAAACCAAGGCATATATCTGCCTCAAAACCATCATACCAGTCATAACATGCTCATGGTAATCAATGGACACTATTGGGTACCAGTGTCCCACAATGGCCCTGCTCCTGAATGCTTTACCAGCATATTGTTTCTTGATCCAATTCCTTTTTCCATTGCTGCTAATCCTTGTAGTCAGTTTCAACCACCCAAAATTGGGAATTTTCCATGCTTTCATGTACCAAACACATAATTTCCATTAGACTAAAAAGGAATTTAAATAAATTCAAATTATACCTCATTGGTGGCCCATCAATAAGGTACACTTGCAATTCTATTTGCTTCTTGTCACAACAAGTCAAACCAGATCTTTGAACAAATCATCATGTATAAACATATCTCATCTGGTTAGCTCAAAACAAAACCATCATAAATCAGATTCGTATATCATGTGTAACCATAATAAATCAGAGTCGTAGATCACATGCATTATTAAAAACTGAAATAAAATACTAATACTTATCTTTTAATAATTATTTTCTTTTTCCTTTGTTCTTTATCATTTTCGTATACAAATTGAATCAGTTTCCAAACTCAACAAGCACCCAGTGCCTCCTCTTTAAGCAACAAGGGAATATGGAGACTAAACCACCTCCTCCTTTAATATCAACAACAAGGGTATCCCGAGACTACAATGCGTCAACCCCCAATAGAAAAACAAGGGCCCAGACAATCCCATACATGCATGTCCCATCACACTATACAACATATACACATATACACCCTGTGTATAACATGACACATATACCTACACCTGGTGTACAACACCACAAATACACCTACACCCAATGTGCAACACCACACATACACCTACACTTGGTGTACAATACAACACATATACCTACACCCAGTGTACAACATGACACATACACCTACACCTGGTGTACAACACAATATATATATGTACACACCGTATAATACCATGAATACGCATGTCATATACACAATACCTATAAAAAAATACCATATATACACAACACAACATGTATGACGTGTACATAATACGACATGTACATAATGCCACCTACACACCGTGTAAACAACACTCAATGTACACAACACCACTTGCACAACGTGTACACAACACCACATGCACACAATGCCACATATAAAACATGTACACAACACCAGATGCACATAAAACCACATGTACAACATGCACACGACACCATATGTACATAACACTACATACCCACATGCCCACAACACCATATGTACACAACATCGCATATCCAAGATACCCATGACACCATATGTACAAAAACCATATATACAACATGTACACAGCAATACATATACAACATGTACGCAACACCATATGTACATAGCACCACATATACAACACGTACACAACACTATATGTACACAGTACCATATATGCAACATGCATGCAACACTATATGTGTACCATGCACACAACACCATAGGTACATCATGTACAACAAATACATAACAATAGTATTGCACAACTAGAAACCACATTGTCTCTACCAGAAAACCTTACTCCTAGAATATTTTACACTATCCATGCTTGTGCCAACATGTCGCATATCGTACTGCTTTCATTCCTTTGTGTAATGTTCCAAATCTAGAATTTCCTGCTCCATCAGGAATATCTTAAGATATTCCAATTCCTTCTTCAGTGAGGTACCACAAGTCCATTTCAGAGATTTAATGTTGGGGAATTTACAGGATATGTCTCCTTCCAAAGAAGGGAGAGATCCTGAGGCTAGCTGGCCCTTCACAAACTCTGTCTATGGATATGCAATATTCCACCTCGGGAATTTCTGCTACATGGTCCTTGGGGACACTGTATAAGGAAGTCACTACATAAATAAGGCAAACCACAGTTGGGATGCCCTAGAACATCTCTAATACAACTCCCTTGCAGAAAGTGAGCTCAAAGAAATAACTCTAGATGGGTTATACATATCTCCCCAATCTAGGTCTCTAAAACAATGCTCAATGAAAGAGCTTACAACAATACATAGACATCACATTAACTCTGCAACTCTGAAGTACACCATAAGAGGTAAAATGGTATAGCCATAATTGTATTATGATATCAACAATGAAATGCAAGAAATATCATGAGGGACAAGCCACTCAAGCTTTAGGATCCAACCTCCATTGATTAAGAAATAAGATACATGAGTTGTTGCAACTCCACAAAATGCCGGAGAGCAGTGATTGCGCTGTCTCTATGAAGGTATGAGCTGCTGAATATATATAAAATAAAAATGTGGCTGAAGGAATAGAAAGAATAGCCCAATAACAAGGAAATCGGCTGAAATACTAGATTTCTAGCCAATCTAGGAGAGATTGCTAGAAATGCCGGAGAGTGCAAAATGTGACAACTGAGTTGTCACTGCAACTAGTAAAAAATGAGAATGAGGCTATGGCTGATCTGAAATATGATTTCCCTCCTCTGATAATGCCTCTAAGCAAAGGTTTGATTCCTTTGTCTCAAAAACACACTCCTGATGAGCTCTATGAACCCTCCTCACACTGCCTCCATAAAATAACACAGTTTCTGATATGGACTGCGCAGTGGGAGATGATGGTAGTTTGGCCAAGTGCCAAAGATATGAAATGAAGCCCAGGAATCCTCCTTGCAGCTCCTCCAATGAATAGATCACTCCTCCATTGAAGAAAACAAATCAAGAGAGACTCCATGAGTTCCTCTCTTGCTGCACCCAGCAACACAACATCCTCTCTGCTGCAAAGCTAACGCTGTAGGTGATGAATGTAGCTGTGGCCAATGCCAGATTGAGGAAAATCAGCTCAATCCTCATCCTTCCTTGAGGAAGAGGTAGGGATTCCCGACCGGGAACACCCTAGTGCCCGAGGGCACCACCACCCTGCTAAACAACCCAGGGATGCAAGCCTTTGCAGACCCAAGTCTAAACTCAAAAATATGATGCAAATGGGCTGCCATCTCCTCTATATAAAGAAAGGGAACTCTTCTCCACCAAGGTCCCACTAATTAGGGTTTCCACCCTCATGTGAGTGTCTTCCCTCCAAAACTGTGCAGCTTCTCTAGGAAGCCTTTCCTCCTTGGGCAGCGTTGTTGACTTTAGTCAAAGGTGACTAAACCAAGTGAGATGGGTTCCATTCACACCCTTAGGTGTTTATTTCAGCTTCTTATTTGTCTCCTTGTCTCTAAAGAGGGCTAAGGTGTCTCCTTACCCATTTTATTAAGCAAAAATAAAATATGCAACTATAATGTTCCATTTAGCTTGAGGCTAAAAATTGGGAACATTACACTTTGATGTATCCCTCAGCATTAACTACTGTAACGTAAATACGAACATAGTATAAACATGTAATATCAAATCATATCCACATGATACTGATCTTAGAGATCTATCAGGGCTACTCTTCCCACTTGATTTCCCATAATACCAAGAACCTCTTCATGTCATTCACTTGCATAAGAAATCATTCATCCACAAGCATGATCTCTGATGACCTTGTCATAAAATGGCATACATACATATATACATTTACACATATATAGACATTAGCATAATCATGATCACAACATAATTACCAGATATCATAAGTTCAAGGTTAAAATAAATTCCTTTATCTATGCACACCATGCACAACATTAAGAACAATTTTTCCCAACATATCCAAGGCATATGACACCTCAGATCCATTTAATTTACCTTTGATGTCACCTTTCCTCATGAATGTACTTCCACTGTCCATTTATCCCAATGGACCCAACCAATCCAACTAGTTTTCACATTCGTGCCTTCATTTTCCCTTATACATGCACCAACTTCATCCATGTATTACATTACCTTTCAGATACCACATAGCTCTCCTCGAGCTCGATCAACTTTCCTCTTCGCCAACCAATTCCCAAAAGTTTCAAAACATAAAGGGCAAGACCAAGAAGCAAACAAGAGAAACCCATGAAAAACCTTTAGCAATATGACACCACAAAGAAGTGGCATGGCCATGCACCAGACATAAACAAAACTACAAGTAAAGCTCAGAAAAATCACAAAGCAATGAAAGCAAAAAAATAACAACAAACACCATCACTCAATCCCCATGGATTTCCAATGCTCCTAAGAGAAAGCTCAACTTGAGTCTTCTTCAAGACTCCATGGCAGTATCTTTGAAATTTAGTTCCTTGCATCATACTTCCATAAACATAGAATTGTTAGTGTATAAATACAGAAAATAATACATCGGTTACCTTAGCTTTTTGTATTCAACATGTTGAACTATAACTGAACAAATACACCTATCATCAATCAAGGGATTCTAATTCCTTGAAGTAACCAGCTATAACTAGAAGCCAGTTGTTATACTTGTTAAATACATGTTCATGAACATAACATATATTCACATAATGTTAAACAAAATTAGGGTTAAGAATACTTTCTGTACTCATGAAAGAACTCATTCATTTGGAATTTCATTTTCCAAACATATCCAAAGGAATTCTTTCCCAATTCCCTTCTTTTACCTTTTACCTTGATGCAATTGAGTATTAATATGTACTCTCACATCACCCAACTGTTAGTTATATAAAAAAATCAACTGTTACCTTGTCACACTAATTCCAAGCATGTTTCCCTGCAATTGTTCACATATGTCAGTCACATGTTCCAAATATTAATACATTGTATCTATTAATTTGAAATCAACCTTTACTAAGACTAGCAACCATGTCATAATTTTCAATTAACTCACGGTCATTAATCATAGTACTACAACTAGCACCCACTAGCACAAGCACATATCAGTTGTCTCAGACCATAATGTGTTAGTACAAACATCTTAAAGAAAGATACTCATACTATGAAATTAATCAAATATTAAAGCAACAAATAGACAAAATAATAGACACCAAACACTCAGACACCCAATAGATAGCATAATCAACTCATACCTCAATGTATCTTAGGGGAGGTTATCACATCTGCACAAGTGAGTCCAAATTAGTACAACACAATATCACAAATATATCAACTCGTACCTAAATATCATAACCATAACCATTTTCACAGGCCAATCTAGATTAGCATGATACATATAACATCAATATCTTAATTTCAATGAACACACTTGCCTTGTGTATGACTGCAATGCATATAACAAGTACTACCATGCATGACTGACCGACATATGTTCATATGACCAAATTGGCCAACTTGCATCTATCATGCATGTAACCACAACAACAATAAAATGGCAAGCATGTACATAACCCTAATTCTCATAACAACCATTAACCAACATACCTACATGCCAAACATACAATACTTGTATGAACATCTGCTCTTACCCCAAAGTCTAGTGTTGCAACCTCGCTCTGATGATATGCATCTCCTGCTCTATCTCAGCCAACACACAAACATCAAAACATAGAAATAACATCATAATGACTACCTTCATACTATAACCTCATGCATGACAACCTTAACCATGAAAATTCATACATAAAAACATGCATTCATCCCATCCAATCCAAGTGTTTGAGCCACGCTCTGATACCACCCTCTAACGCACTCCTCCCACATTTACTCGCTTTCACCAGTTTACCCGAGGTAAACATGAGCTCAGGGTCACTATGATAATACTCAAACTCCTATATGACCTTAAGGAAATGGAGTCGACAACTTGAGACCTTACTAACTTCCCTCAAGTGTTACAGGACCTCCAGGAGAAACCCAACCACTCTAGGTGTCCGAACCTTGAGATAACTCACTTTTTACTAAACTGGAGCCTTATTCACTCCCTTTCCAAGGCATTCAAGTGACCATATCCCTTCATTCGCTATCATAGGCATGCCTTCTAGCGAATGTGGACTTTTCTAGTCGGTTCTATGCCTGCGACCCTGAATTTTGAGCCACTTTTTCATGGCTAGGATTCAAGCCTCTAGCCAGAACTCAATGAAAATTCTAGAAAAGATGAATGACATATAAAGAAATTTTATAAACCAAAAACTTGAACCAATACTTGACCTGACCTCTCCCAACCGAGACCAAAATTATGTCAGACACATGATAAACATGCAACCTATAGGTCATGAATCGATATCTGAACATAAGGATTTGGAAACTTATTTGATATTTAAGAAGAAGGAACAATGCCTTCTCACAATAGTTGTTGTAACACCAACTAGGTCATGCATTCATTATTCATTTAGTTATAAGTAAGAACAGGAAGAGAGCCATGACTAAGATCTGTCAGATAACCATGCTTAAAACCAACATATAACAAGATAAATAACAATGATAAAACAAACATTAAATCTGCATAATAACAAGTACATTTCCTTAACAAAACAAGAGAAAATTAGATCTTGTTAAACATAGGCAAAGCCAACCATGTCTTGGACTTCCACATACCACCCTGCCATAGATTAGGCTGAACCAAATATTTCTTTAAATTAATCATGACTATGCCATATTCCAAGCATGAATGTGGGATCTCATGGGATAAAACAATCCAAAAAAAACCAAGGGAATATAGATGTTAAACCACCTCCACCCTCACCATACCATGATCTCACCTAAAATGGTCCTGAGATCACAAAACCAAACCGAGCTTAGATGCCTCAAAATTCCTTCACCATCCCTTGAGGAATTTTCTTGTCTCCACCCACCTGTTGAGGGCTTCTCAGAGAAAACCATATCCACTCCCAATCCTTGGGATGTTCCTAAGACCACTTGACCTGGATCCACAACCTTCTAGTAATATAAATCTCAATCGAGAAAGAATCCCATCACACCATGGTTATCCAGAAATGGAAAGGAAAGGCTAAAACCACTATTAAAACCCGACAAAATCCATGTCACCAACAAAAAAAGAACCAAAAACCAATATTCACATACCATGCATGTCAAAACCAGTTAGGAAATCATACATACAACCTATTACGTGCAAGTATTCTTGTTCAAGTTGCTTGACCCAACTTTTCATTTTTTCATCCTTGATTTCCCTTGCTTTCCTTGTCCTTTCTTATCCTTCCTTTTCTTGCGTGTTTTTATTCTCCTCTTGGTGCTCTTCTCCTCTCTGAAATCAGTTCCGAAACTAAACTTGATAAAAGGCCATGAATTGATGCTCTGATTTGTTTTTATTATTTATGCCTCTAATTACTTCATTTTCCCTTAATTTTCCTTCAATTTCCTCCTCACATGAAACCTATAACCTTTCACCTTCCTTTTCTCCTAATTTCCTTTATTTTCATAAAATAAATGCCAAAAAGTGTTTTTTTCCTTTTCGCAGCCTTTTCCATTCCCTTTGCCAATTTCTCTTAGCCATAAACACATCAAGTGATGATCACTACGTTATTTTTCTCAACGTCAACTTGGAATGAGTTTCCTTGACTATGGTCTTATTTTTCCTTTATTAACTTTTATTACATGAAATTTTTACCCGAGGTTGTTACAAACCCCTCCCCCTTAGGGGAACATCGTCTTCAGTGTTCTATGACACTTACAAGGTGGTAAACAGAACAAGTTTGCAGATTCTCTTAGCAGGAGGATAAATGTGAATAACATAGCATTTATGAGATCCTACATGAAAAATTCACAGGGTTGAATCTCGCAGGAAGGACATTAGGATGATAGGTGTAGGAAGCTTATGCTCATGTTACAATAAGGTACAAGTGATCAGGATGTGGAATACCATCTCACAAAATTTGGTTTGGTCATATTTAAGGATAGGATATATGTTTTAGATGACAATGAGCTCAAGAATATTATCATGAGGTAATTTCATGCTAAATCATATTTAGGTCATCCATGATATCATAAGACAATCACAATGATGAAGAAGTTCTACTATTGGTCGAATATGAAGAAGGACGTGGTAGAGTTTGTGGCTAGATATTTATACTATCAACAAGTAAAAGTAGAGTGTAAGCATTCAGGTGGACTACTACACTCGATTATGATTCCAGAGTGGAAATGGGAGGTCATTTCCATGGATTTCATCATAGGTTTTTCGAGGACATCTAGAGAACATAATTATATTATGGTGGTGGTGGACATGTTTAAAAGGTAGCACACTTAATTCCATTAAAGTCTACTTATTCAGCTAATGATGTAGCACATATATTCATCAGAGATGTAGTGAGGTTTTATGGTGTTCCAAGGAAGATTGTTTTAGACATAGATGCTAAGTTAACTTCTAGATTCTGGATAGAGTTATAAGCAGGTTTGGGTACAGATTTGGTCTCCGCACACAGATGGACAGACAGAGAGGGTCAACAATATATTGGAGGAAATGTTGAGGATGTATGTGATGCATTAATAGAGGATATGGGAGGAGTACCTAATGTTGGTTGAGTTTTATTAAAAAAATGGGTATCAGTAATCTATGAGGATGAGTTCGTTCAAGGAACTATATGGGAATATATGTAATACTCCCATCAGTTGGAGTGATCCAGTGAAAAAGTGTTGATAGGACCGGACATGTTGGCAGAAATGGAACAAGAAATGCAGGTAATCAATAAGAATATGAAGGCAACATAAGACAGGAAGAAATTTTATGTAGATCAAAACATGATGTTTAAGGAATTTTAGGTTGGGGAATAGGTGTACTCGCATATCAAGCCCATGAAAATATCCTTGAGGATTGGATCATGTGCTAAGATGGAACCTTAGTATTGTGGACCTTTCAATATTCTTGAGAGGATTATACCAGTAACCTATTGACTTGCATTGCCTCTGATGGTAAAAGTCCATGATGTTTTCCATGTGTCATTTCCTAAGAAGTATGTTAAAGATATTGATCATGTGATTGGCTGGTCTGTATTGCAGGTGGAACTAGAAGGAGAATTTCAGCCAGAACCTCAGTGCATTTTGTAGAGAAAAATGTTCATGCTCTGGAAGCAAGCAATCAAGTAAGTTAAAGTGCAATGGAATCACTTTGGGCCGGATGATGCTACATGGGATATGGATGATCATATGTGGGCTATGTATATATTCGTTGGTTGAGCGGATGTCTTTCAGGGTGATGTTTTGGTATATGTATATATGTATATATGTATATGGATGTAAATACTGCCATGAACTGTGTTATAAATCTCCAATAAGCGGTATGGGTGTCATGTCATTATGGTTGATATGATTGTTATGTTGGTATGTTTTTCAGTAGGATGATCATTGTAAATACTACAACGAGCTAAGTTATAAAGCTCCATGGGCAGTATGTTTTGATTTCAGTGGTCTTGTTGGTTTTAGGTGTCATTGAACACCAAGGATGTTGTTCCCCCAAGGGGGAGGGTTCTATAACATCCCTAGTCAAAAATCCATGTAATAAAGTTAGTAAAGGAAAAATAATAACCAAGGTCATGGGACACATATTCCAACATGAATGTTGGGAAAAAACATAGTGATGGGGATCACTTGTGATTAGTTAATGGATATGGAAATGAAAAGTGGCATTTATTGGAATTTATTTATGAAATTAATGGAAATAGGAGAATGAGGAAATGTGGGAAATCAAGAAAAAATTGAAAGCAGCACAGGACAAGTGCTAAAAAAGTTATGCAGATTAGAACAATATGTTTAAGGAATTTCAGGTCAGGGAACATATGTACTTTTGCATCTAGACCAAGAAGAGATCCTTAAGGATTGGACCATGTTCCAAGTTGGCACCTCGGTATTGTGGACCTTTCAAGATTATTGAGAGGATTATACCAGTAGCCTATCGACTTGCACTACCTCCGACTAGAAAATTCCATGATGTTTTCCATGTGTCATTTCTTCAAAAGTATGTTAAGTATCTTGATCATGTGATTGACTAGTATTTATTACAGGTGGAAATAGAAGGAGAATTCCATCTGAAACCTGAGTGCATTTTGTAGAGAAATATGTTCATGCTCCGGAACTAAGAAATCGAGCAACTTAAAGTGCAATGGAAGCACTTTAGGCCGACGAAGCTACACGGGAGATTGTTGATTAAATGCAAGCTATGTATCCTTCCCTATTCTTTGGTTGAGCGGATGCCTTTTGGTGTGATGCTTTGGTATATGTATATATGTATATGGATGTAAATACCACCATGAGCTATCTTATAAAGCTCCAATAAGAGGTATGGGTATTGTGTCATTATGGTTGTGATGATTGTTATGGTTGTTAAGTTGGTAATGTTTTTCAATAGGATGATGAGTGTAAATACTGTAGCGATCTTAGTTATAAAGCTCCATGCAAAATATGTTTTCCTTTCAGCAATATTGTTGGTTATAGGTGTCATTGAACACCAAGGACGGTGTTCCCCCAAGGGGGAGGGTTTTGTAACAGCCCTCGTCGAAATCCATGTAATAAAGTTAATAAAGGAAAAATAATAACCAAGGTCATGGGACACGTATATCAAGGTGAATGTTGGGAAGTGGAATTTATTGGAATTTTGTTTATGAAAATAATGTAAATAGGAGAAAATGAAGGTGAAAGGTCACAAGTTGCATGTGAGGAGGAAAATGAAGAAAAGAGAGGCCTCATTAATAAAAATTCTTTTGAGGATCAATTCATAGTTTTTTGATGATATAGCTTTTGGTCAGTTCAGTTTTGGAACTCTTATTCTATTCTCTCTCTCTCTCTCTCATACTCTTGGACACTTAGAGTTTTCTTGGAGCACTCTTGGAGGAGTGTGACATACTTGGGATTTGGAGAAAGAAGGAAAAGGAAAAGCAGAAAAGTGCAAGAGGGCATCAGGATCAGCAGCTACAACAAGTTTTTCTTGCAGGTACCGAATTCCATGTATGATTTCCTCACTAGTTTTGGTATGCATGGTACATACATGCGGTTTCTTTGTTGTGATCCATCATTGGCATGGAGGATTTCCTGGATTGATAGTGGTTTTTCCTAACCTTTCAATTACCTGTATATCCATAGTGTTGTGGGTTTTAATTTTGATTTTTTATTGGTTCTCATGCTCATTATGGTTGTGGGTTGAGTTATTAGTTCCTGGAAGCCTTGGTTGGACAAACGCTCTGAAAGCCCTGTAAAAACTTGGGTTGAGCTACTAGTCCTGGAAGCATTGCTTGGAAAAATTCTCTGGAAGCCCTTGGTTAGTTGAGTTACAAGTCCTGGAAGTCCTGTAGTAGATGTGGGTCAGGTTACTAGTCCTGGAAGCCCTGGTTGGAACAAATGCTCAAGAGCCTGGAAAACTTGGGTAGAGACTGATTCAATGATGGTTAGTGTTGTCCAACCGTGAGGTGGAATCACTGGTTGAGGGTTGAGGTGGTTTGGCCTCTGGAAGCCCTGGTTTGGTTTTATTTGAGTTGTTTCATGAGATCCCACATTCATGCTTGGAATGTGGCGCAGGGGTGATTACTTGAAACAGATATTTGATTCAGCCCCATCTATGGTTGGGTGGTACATTGAATTCCCAGTCATGGTTACATTTTGCATATGCTAATAAGAGTTATTTTCCTTGTTATTTTCATGAGTAAATGTGCTTGTCATTATGTGGCTTTAATGGTTATTTCCTCATTCAGATATATCTTTGGTTATTTGTTGGTTATAAGCATTATTTATGACAGTTATGATATATGGCTCTCATAATGTTTTGGTTAATATATTAAATTTTAATGAATGAATGGCCTAGTAGATAACATTATATCTAGTTGGGGGAGACAACAATACTGCTTGACGATTCTCATATAAGTAAGAGACCTCTATGCTTAGATCTATTATTATGGCCTGTAGATTACGTGTTTGTGATATGTTTTTCATGGCTAATAGAGCTCAGATCAATCCCATGTTCAATTTTTTGCATTATTATCCTTGTTTCAATGTTATTTGTAATTTTTGTAAGTTTCATGAAATTTTGGGTAGTGGTCTGAGTCCTGGCCCTAAAAAATGGTTCAAAATCTAGGGTTGTTGGCACAGAACTACCTAAGAAATGCCATAGTCACATGGATGAATTTTTTTTGGAGCGATTGAAGGGTTCTAGTTGCATGCATGCCTTGTCATGGGATCAGCTAATGCCCTAGGTCAGTGAAAAATAAAGTTCTCTCAGGGGTTGGAAATCTAAAGGGGTTGGTTTGCTCCTGAAGGTTTTGTGGCTCCTGAGGAGGGTCATATTGGTCTTTTCATGTCAGTTCCACTTCCTTAACTATACATGGGAAGTTGAATCATATCATAGTAACACTTCATCACATGTTTACCTTGGTGGAAAGGATAGATTGGTTATGATGCAGGAGCATCAACCCGCGCAAGTCAAATTTAATTTTGCAAGCCTTCCAAAAGTCAATGAGGCCACAAAAACTATATTTTCATTAAATTTTCATTATCTAATTGAGTTTGTTTGTAATTTTTTAGCTTAAGCAGTTTTTGAGGGATATGGAAGATCTTAAAATGATCAGATCTCCAAAAGATTTGATCCTTAAATCGTATTGAGAAATATATATATATATATATATATATATATATATATATATATATATATATATATATATATATATATATATATATATATATATATATATATATATGGCAAGTGTGAGTGCGTAGAGAGTGGCCAGACGAAATGTAATACCCAGTGTGAGGAGGCAACCTGGCTCAGATAAATGTATTGTAATTCGAATTTGAAGTTTATATAAATCCAATGTTTATTATTATGAATTTTCTGTTGTTGTGTTTTCCATATTTGAGATAATTTTTCGTAGGTTTCTGTGCGGCCCTAGCCTGCATAATTGGCATAGCTATATGTTGTTGCCTACCATCTAGTATTGCCATTTTATATGTCGTAGCAGATCAAAGAAGGACATTTGAAGTGGATATTGGCATTCTTGCAATAGTGGTTGGATTGGTAGCTTCATCACAACAAACATACAAGAATAACACTGGGATTAGAAGGTTAGGAACAGCGGCAAGTGGTTTGGAAGAACCTATAGCACCACTTGTCCAAGTGAATTATACACAACTTATTATTGATGGACAGTTTGTTAATGCAGCTTCTGGAAAAACATTTCCAAAATTGGATCCCATAACAGAGGATTTGATTGTTAATGTGGCTGAAGGTGATGCAGAAGACGTGGACAAGGCTGTAAAGGTTGCACGAAAATCCTTTGATGAGGGCCCATGGCCGAAAATGATTGCTTATGAGAGATCATGTATTATGCTCTGGTTCGCTGACTTGCTTGAAAAGCATAATGACGAGATTGTTTCCTTGGAAACATGGGAAAATGGGAAGCCTTATGAGCAAGCAGCCTTGGTCGAAGTGCCTATGGCAGTGCGGCTATGGCAGGACGGATTTGTGAGTTTGATGTCTGACAATGGAAACACTAAGGATGATCTCAGGCTTCCTTCTGATGATCAACTACTTACCAGATCAAATATGGATACGAATTAAGGCTACATGTTCACTGTGTAAATACAATATGATACAGAGTTAATATTAGGTGCATTAGGAAGGATTTAGTGGCTGCGTAGTGAAATTTTTTGTTCAAATCGTGGGCCCATAACCCACAGATCTACAAATTGAGAAATGTGCAATTTTACTGCGTCAAAGTGGTATCAGAGCAGGGAAAGGATTCTTGCGAGAAAGACTTTGTATGCGAGGAAGAAGAGATACATTATTGTTAAAGATTTGTAAAGCTTGTGGTTTTTATATTTTGTGAAGGTAGTAGCAGAAGAAGTGAGAAGATTGCAGCACCCTAGAGCCAAGAGTGCTCGAATGGTTCCAGAGGAGAGGAAAAGAGAGATGCTGAAAGACTAAGCTTAGAAGAGAGAAGCTTGGTGAGGTATCTAGTAGCAGGGAGGACTTGTTATTGCATAAGTTTTTTTGCAGCTCACAAAGGGAAATTCCACAGAGGATGTGGGTATAATTTCTCAGGAATGTTGTTACGGGAAGATCAAAAAGGGCAATTCCACAGAGGATGTGGGTAGAATTGCTAATAGATGAATAAGACATATGACCAAGAGGTCATAGAAATTTTGTACCTCGGGAGTCTGATGCAGGAGCATCAACTCGCGCAAGTCAAATTTAATTTTGCAAGTCTTCCAGAATTCAACGTGGCCACAAAAACAATATTTTCATTAAATTTTCACTATCTGATTGAGTTTGTTTCTAATTTGTTAGCTTAAGAATTTTTCGAGGGATATGGAAGATCTTAAAATAGATCGGATCTCCACAATATGTGATCCTTAAACCATATTGAGAAATATATATATGGCAAGTGTGAGTGCGTAGAGAGTGGCCAGACGAAATGTAATACCCAGTGTGAGGAGGTGACTTGGCTCAGATAAATGTATTGTAATTCGAATTCGAAGTTTATATAAATCCAGTGTTTAATATTATGAATTTTCTGTTGTTGTGTTTTCCATATTTGAGATAATTTTCATAGGTTTCTGTGCAGCCCTAGCCTGCATAATTGAAATAGCTATATGTTGTTGCCTACCATGTATTATTGCCATTTTGTATGTCGTAGCAGATCAGAGAAGGACATCTGAAGCGGATATTGGCATTCTTGCAATAGTCGTTGGATTGGCAGCTTCATCACGACAAGCATCCAAGAATAACATTGGAATTCGAAGGTTAGGAACAACCGAGAGTGCTTTGGAAGAACCTATAGCACCGCCTGTCCAGGGGAAGTATACACAACTTCTTATCGATGGACAATTTGTTAATGCAACTTTTGGAAAAACATTTCCAACATTGGATCCCAGAACAGGGGATTTGATTTTTAATATGGCTAAAGGTGATGCAGAAGACGTGGACAGGGTTGTAAAAGCTACACAAAAATCCTTTGACTAGGGCCCATGGCCGAAAATGACTGCTTATGAGAGATCATGTATTATGCTCTGGTTCACTGACTTGCTTGAAAAGAATAATGAAGATATTTTTGCCTTGGAAACATGAAACAATGGGAAGCCTTATGAGTAAGAAGCCTTGGTCGAAGTGCCTATGGCAGTGTGGCTATGGCAGGACGGATTTGTGAGTCTGTTGTCTGACAATGGAAACACTAAGGATGATCTCAGGCTTTCTTTTGATGATCAACTACTTACTAGATCAAATATGGCTATGAATTAAGGCTACGTGTTCATTGTGTAAATACAATATGATACAGAGTTTATATCAGGTACATTAGGAAGGATTTAGTGACTGCGTAGTGAACTATTTCGTTCAGATCGTGGGCCCATAACCCATAGATCTACAAATTGAGAAATGTGCAGTTTTATTGTGCCAGGTTAAATGTGGGAGGAGAGTGTTATAGACTTATTGGGAAAGAAGGTTGAATTTTGGGAAAACCTATCTCAAGACAGATTGACCAGGTTTAACTTGGGTTTTGATTTGTCTTTAATTTGACAATTGGGATTATATTGTATCTCTTGTTGAATTAAACAATTTCTTTTAGGAAAAGGTTGTTCATATTTTTCCCAGTGTCAGTTTTATGAGGGTAAATTGTTTGTGTTTCTTGTTTGATCGCCTCTTTATGATTGTACTGTCATAAATATTATTGTTGATGTCTTTTGTGTAATTTATTAATGATGATTAGAAATATTAAAAGATTAAAAGTAATTATCAATTTACAAGAACCATGAAAAATCAACATGGTTTCAAAGCTTGGATGAAAGAGTAGCCTTGCCAAGCCTTAAAGAAAACCAGTATTTTTGAAAAGGAATCCACAGTAAACTAAACTTTGTGTTAAGAAAATAAGTCTTCTCTATATGCCACCTTAAATTTGAGGTTCTATTCCCTTGAAAAAGCCTAGATAAGAAGCCTTTGTACAGGGCTAAAATTTTAGAAGGCTGAAAATCCTTAGTCTAAATCTTAGATAGGTCAAAAAGGCTGCAAGGAAAGGGGTCAAGAGACTAAGTATTCTCCTTGGGAAGATTGATCATGGAAGAAACATAGAACTCAGATTGATATACATAGTTTCCAAGTATATGTTTTTTTATTATAGTACAATGATCTTCTCTCAGTAATCAAGTGTGTGAGAAGCAACATAGTAATTATGCCATAAGCCTAAGATAATTAATTTAGTGGTCTACCATGATTAATGCGATGATGGTAGAGATAATGTGATCAATGATGATTAGTTAAGAGGAATACTTTTTCTACAAACAATGTATGTTTAATTAATGGTGAAAGCTTTGAATTGGTTGTTTTTCATAATGATCTAATCCGTGCAATGGAAAGCTCAATAAGTGTACCTACGCAAGAGGCCAAACTTCAAATTGTGTGATGATACATTGCAACAAGAGTATAGCTCTAGTGTAGTGCGATGAGAGTACGAGAGTTGAAATCTCTATATTTGTCTAATGGACTCAAACAAACATACATTTGAGCAATATCTCTGAACTTGTGTGGTGAGGATTCAATTGGTACGATAGAATGGTCTATAAGGATGGTAGTTAATGGTCTAATTCATTGGTGCAATTGGTGCTTTGATGATTTAATTGTTGTGATAGTAGTTTCTGATCTCTGGATCGGTGTGATGGCCTTCATGTAAAAGGAATGATTCTTGATGATATGGTTTGCATAGGGAGATGTTATGTTCCAATGCAAAATGGATGTTGATGCAATGATCTCCATCATGGTGCAATGGTTTTTTAGAATGTGATTTGGTTTAAATTTAGAATTGATGCAATATTTGATCAAGAACCAATGCAAGGTGTAGATTGGTTATAATGTGTAGTATTCTAATTAGTATTGGTCATGGTGTGATGTGTGCATTAGTAACACACTCGTGGGAGGCCAAGCATTTAAAAGTCACAAGTATCATGTGTAGAATATAAGTTTGATTTTGATTAAAAGGGGTGCACTGGAGAATGAAATATAGAATGTAAAGGTTTGATATCTTATAATGTGATTCCAAGGATGGTGCAGTGTTTTGGCATGTGATATCAATATATCATTTTTGGAATAAATATTGTCTTAATCATGCAACTAGACAAGTGAACCTTATGGAAAATTGAAGACAAGAAGTCACACTCTTATACAAGATCTTGGAGAGATTAATAAAAGGGTCAAAAATAATTCAAGACTTGGGGCCTAGAAAAAGGCTCTTATTCAGACCTGTTTGGACAAGCTTAAAATAATATTCATTTGAAGCTTGTTAGTAGTCGTTTAAAGATAGGAGTTTCTGATTGGTATAACAAATTTCACAAGAAGCATTGGACCTCATAACACATTCTTATGCAACTACAGTTTGGATGATCTGTCCCATTAGTATTAGCACATGCTGAATTCGATGACCTAACAAGTATGTATTGAAGTGTTCATATATTGTGGGAAAATGTTGCAAGGTTACTACCTCTTAATCATGAAGATACAAAATAATTCAAGCTACAATTGAAGAAGGAAGTCTATGGAATACTAATGCCAGATATTGCACTACTGTGAAAATACCTAAGCAATGGTTTTTGTCAAAAGATGTCTTGCATTGTACCGATCATGACTATATTAGATGAAATATGTTGTTGAGATAAAAAATATCATTAGTTGTTTAGTATATGGAAGAGTTTTGATCAATAAAAGAGATGAAAAGAAGTGTCATAACACTTGTGTTGTGAGACCTTCTTGAAAGATCTGCTAGTCCTAGGGTTTGAAAACCATATAAAATCTAGAAAGATATGATTACGAAAGCTCTCAGGTTTGTGGACAAAACCCTAGACCCAAAGTTTTGAAAGACAATGATTTCATTACATGAAGAAACCCTAACTCATGCAAGAAAGGAAAAATGTATCTCATGCCTTAATGGCTAGTGAAGATGAAGGATTTAAAATTGAATTTCTTGATTCATGCAAGAAGACAAGGATTAAGAGGAAACTAAAAAAATCCCCTTCAATGCTCAAAGATAAGTACTTTATATTTGTCCTCCTTGATTGTTATTGTTTTATTTTTGGATAATATTTTGTCTTTATACCCTTTTTATTGGTTATAATTTTTCCTCCATGGCTTCATGATGATATTTTCAGGTACATTATGAAGGTTACAAAGACTCTGGTAGCAAAGGGAAGCACCAGTAAAAATGAATAAAAGTATATGGCGAGAGGATTATCTCATGAAAAAGTACAAACTTTGCTTGAGTGATTTGAGTTCAAGAGGGAGAAATGGATCAGGAAATTTAGAATCATGCCAAATGACCAAAAGAAATTCCATTTAAGAGGGAGCAAACAAGCTAGCAAGCTCGAAGGATGTCATGATGAAGGGAAGTTTGTTGAAGACACAAAGGGAATTCAATGGTGACTTCGAAATGGATCTGCAAGATATAGCATACAACAAATGGTAGGATATAAAAGTACAAAGCGAAACCTAAGACTAGAAGGTTCTCCCAGTAAGAGGGAGAGGATCATGGAAAGACATTAGTTCCAATTGCTAGGCTTTAAAGATCATGAAGGAGTCTCCTAATTGCGAATAGAAGATCATACATTAGACTTGTATTGATGGAACTATGTTGATCCTATATGATTAGTTTTTTATTGAAAAGAAAGGATTCATGTGTCGAAAGGAGCAATTGTGGTAGAAATATTTGCTTTCGTAACATAGGGAGCAGCCAAGGAGCCTTGTTTTAGCTTAAGAGGGAATTGACCTTTGAGTTTGAGATGAAAGTCATAAATTTAATGCATTACTTTCTTAAAGAAGATTGTTTAGATCCCTTATAGATTTTTGGGATGACGGACTATTATTGAGATTATTAGGCTAGATAAATGATATGTAGAGGGAGCAGCCAAGATTTCCACATCATGATCTATTTCAGAAAGAGCACCCAGTTAGAGTAACTGGAAAGTAGCCAATCAGGTTATGGTTGAGACAAGGCATGTGGCTCAACATGTGTTAAAGTACCATCATGGTACAGTTGGCTATGGCACAACGAGTTATGGTTTTAGATATGTCTCAAAAAGTGAAGTACAATTTCAGGGATACAATACAGATTTAGATTGGGCAGAGAGTGCAAAATTTAGAAAGAGTTCATTAGGATACTACTTCAGTTTGGGCTCTGTTACGATTTCTTCGATGAACAGGAAGAAAACACCTTTGGCACTCAATGTTGTAGAGGAAAAGTATATTATAGCTTAGTTAGCGAATTGAGAAGAAATATGGCTTCAGAAAGTACTTGCAGTAATGTTTGATTAAGTGTGGGTAACGACCAGGGAAAATTTTAGGGGCGAATTTTAGCCCAAAGGCGAATTTTAAGGGATTTTAAATTTTATTAGGGCGAATTTTTTATATAAAACCCAATTTTTATAGTTTAATAAAATTAGCCCAAAAAATATTTTAAAAATAATTAATTATTTAATACTAGCCCACCAAAAAAAGAGCGCACAAAACTAGAAACATGATATTCGCCCCCGATTTTCCAGAGTTCTATGGCATTCGCTCCATTTTTTCAATCGATTTTCTAGATTTACATGGCATTCGCCCTTTCAGAGAGGTGGCTGGGCTTTTTGCACATCGATCTTCTAATTTCTTGCTGGCTGAGCGAAACCGAGTCGGAAAAAAACAGTCACAAGAATCCCATCATGGTCCGTTAGGGCCTGGCCGACTCTCTCTGGTCCGGACTCCGTTAGGGCCTCCCATAGTTCGCATATAGCAGAGACTTGGAGATTCAATCCATCAACGTTTCAAGCAATTCCTTTTCAGATAGGCTTCACCTCCTCGGATTTCTTTCAAATCTGATTGCCCTTAATGTTAGTAACAATTTCTTCACTGGTCCAATTCCAACAGTTATTTGCAGGAATTTGAGCTCAATCAGGATCCTTGATTTCTCGATGAATAGATTTGAGGGACGCCTTGATGAAGGGCTGCAATAATGTAAGGTACTTGAGGAGTTCGAAGTGGGTTTCAACAACCTCGTGGGAATTCTCCCGAAGGATCTATATAATATATCATCTTTGATAAGGTTCTCTGCACCCGTCAACAGGCTTTCTGGGGCTCTGAATTCTGATATTGGGTACCTATCAAATCTCACCATTTTGTCTCTCTATGGCAACAATTTCACAGGAAATCTTCCCAAGCAGCTTGGAAAGCTTGAGAAGTTGGAACAACTCGTTCTCTATAGCAATCAGTTCAGTGGAGGCCTGCCAACATCTTTATCTCAGTGTAACAAATTGCAAGTCATCAACCTGAGGAACAATTCTCTGAGTGGAGAGATCCATCTTGATTTCAGAAGATTTCCTGACTTGATTTCACTTGATCTTGCTTCCAATCAGTTCTCCGGTCAGCTTCCACCTACTTTATCGACCTGCATAAAGATCAAGTCATTAAGCTTGTCAAGAAACAAACTTGAAGGTCAAATCCCAGAGAGCATGACATCTCTTAAGTCTCTCACCTTTTTTTCCATCTCAAACAATAGCCTGAGAAATATTACAAGAGCCCTTCATGTTTTTCAGGACTTCAGGAACCTCAGCATTTTGATTCTGTTTAAGAACTTCCATCAGGAGTCCATTCCGCAAGGCATCACGGGCTTTGAAGGGCTTCAGATTCTTGCCCTTGGAAATTGTGCTCTTTCAGGGAAGTTTCCCAGCTGGTTGAGGAATTGTTCAAAGTTGCAGGTATTGGACCTTTCCTGGAATAACCTCACTGGAAGCATTCTACATTGGATTGGCAGTTTCCAGTCTCTTTTTTACTTGGATATTGCAAACAATTCCTTCTCTCGATCGATTCCCCTTGAACTCACAAAGCTGCCTAGCCTAATATCTAAGAAAAATTACACTGATATGGATCAAACTTCCTTTGAATTGCCACTAATTGTTAAGCACAATGAAAATGCATCTGGACTGCAGTACAAGCAGCTGTCCAAGTTTCCTCCTGCGATATACTTAAGCAACAATAAACTCAATGGAAGTATATGGCCAGAATTCGGGTCACGGGTGCATGAAAATGCTTCACATTTTGGAATTAAGGAGCAACAGTTTAACAGGGAACATGCCAGATGAGCTCTCTCATTTGACAAACTTGGAGAGTTTAGATCTCTCAGACAATAGTCTGACTGGAAGAATACCCACATCTCTTAAGGAACTCACATTTTTGTCAAAATTCAATGTATCCAATAACCATTTGGAAGGACTTATTCCTTCAGGAAAGCAGTTCGATACTTTTCCAAAATCTAGTTTTGAAGGCAACCCTGGTCTATATGGACCGCCTCTTTCTCCCTGCAATGCCAGTATTTTAAAGCCAGGTTATGATTACATGGGTTTCAAAGTCAAGACTCGGAGATTGAACAGGAATGGCATCTTAGGTATAGCAGTTAGTGTTGGAGTTGGTATTGCTCTTTTGCTAGGTGCATTGCTGTGTAGCCTATCAAGAAAACCCATTAAAACTGAGGCAGATGTAAATGAGATACAGTGCAGCATGTCTCATAGAATCTCTGATGCTTTAGGATCTTCCTTGGTGCTTCTATTCCAAAATCATGATATCAAGGACCTGACTATGGCTGATATCCTGAAAGCCACCAATAATTTTGACCAGGCCAACATCATTGGATGTGGAGGATTTGGATTGGTATATAAAGCCACCTTGGGGAATGGTACAAAAGTAGCTATCAAAAGATTAACAGGAGATTGTGGTCAGATGGAGCATGAATTCACAGCAGAAGTGGAAGCTTTGTCAAGAGCTCAACATAAGAATCTTGTATCGTTGCAAGGGTATTGCAGAATTGACAATTGCAGGTTGCTTATTTACTCCTACATGGAAAATGGGAGTTTGGATTATTGGTTGCATGAAAGGCATGATGGAAGCCCAATGTTGGACTGGCCTACTCGACTAAGAATAGCTCAAGGAGAAAGCAGGGGGTTGGCATATTTGCATAGGGTATGTGATCCTCACATTGTACATCGAGATATTAAGTCTAGTAATATTCTCTTAGATGAGCAATTTGAAGCTTATGTTGCAGATTTTGGCCTTTCAAGGTTGATTTTTCCATTTGATACACATGTGACCACAGAATTAGTAGGCACTCTGGGACACATTCCCCCTGAGTATGGACAAGCATGGGTAGCTACTCTCAGAGGTGATGTCTACAGTTTTGGGGTTGTTATTTTGGAGCTGCTCACTAGAAGGCGGCCAGTTGAAGTCTCCAAGTCAATAATAAGCAGTGATTTGGTGACATGGGTGCAGCAAATGAGCTCCGAAGGTAAGCAGGAGGAGGTCTTTGATCCTTTGATCCAGGGAAAAGGATATGAGGATCAAATGTTGCAGGTACTTGATGTTGCTTGCATGTGTACTAATCAAAACCAATTTAAAAGACCCACAATACAAGAAGTAGTTGCATGGCTTGAAATTATAGGAGATGATGCCCAACCAATGAAGGGAGCTTGTCCTGTAAAAGGTTAATGATATGTAACGTTTTCAGTTTTCTTAAGCTTGTATCCTTCCTCAATTACACTGAATGAAAAAAAAGGATTTTCACATACCAGTTTGTTAAATCTTCTTTTACTGTGATACATTTGAGTACGTTATGAATGCTTTTGAAATATATATTGCCATGCTATATTTTAAAGGAATTGTGTTTATGTTTAGTGAGATTTTTTTGAAAGGAATTGTGTTTATGCTTAGTGAGATTTTTTTTGGAGCTTCAGGTGAAATTTTGATTTTGATTTGTGTGATTTAAATTAGTTTTTTTTTACTGTATATATGATTCAGCACCCTGAGGATTTTTTTTACTGTATATATGATTCAGTTGACTTCATATTATGCTAGAATCGGCTTTCCCTTCAATCCCAACACAATGTCCCATGCATCTTCCCTCAGCATTGCAACCTCCAAACTTCCTAGTCTATTTCCTCATCAATGATGTTAGTCATCAATGAAACATACCTCATAAACTTCTTTAGATGTCCGCTCTCCCTAAATGTGCTCCTATGACCTAAACATGCTTCTCAGCATCCCTCAATGTTTGCTCAAACCACCTCTGTCTTGTGACAAAACTCGAAGGAGCAACTCATAAACCTTCCTAGATGACAAGATCTCCTTGAACTTAACATCTATCCTCACAATTGCCTTCCTCTGCACTAGTATAAAAATCTTGTAAGCTTTTTAGATCTCTCTATATCCAACAAATATCCCCTTCTCGCTTGAAGGGTGTAGCCTTGTCCTCTTCTTCGCAGGCACATGAATGTATACTGGAAAACCAGAGATTCTCAACTACCTTATCTCTGGATTCACCCCAATGAATGCCCTCCTCTAGAGTCTTGTCCCCAATATCCTATGCAAACTCATGTTATGCCATAGATTACCAGTACATGTTTTACATTCTTTGTGCTTGCTGTACTAGTAATCACATATTAGATAAATCATAATACTTAGAATCTTCTGACAGATCTAACCATTATTTCTTGTAGTCTCCTCCCTTGGACTTGACCTCTGCATTGATTTTGCTTTGCTGTAAGGGGTTTGATTTTTTCCTCTATTTGTGCATGGTTTTCCTTATATTCTGTCTGCTTGCATGTACAGAAGTTGCAGAGACAGAAGACGAAAGCATGAAGTCGACAAATTCCGCAGAGACCTTTGGACAGAAACTGATAAAGGTTATTAGCGATGTATGTTTTACATTCTTTGTGCTTGTTGTACTGGTAATCACAGTGATTGCAATTAAATAGGTAGTCGCCACCTTGTCATCACCAACAGCGCCCTCTTCAACATTTAACATCATCAGGTATCATGCATTTTTTCTTCACTTCCCTAAGGGAGACACTTGTTACTTTTCAAGAAAAATTATGTGCTTGCTCTTACACATCAACATATCCACTGCCTACAAATCTTTGGCATCCAAATAGCAATCACAAAATCAGACTCCAAACATATTTTTTTGACAAAGCATTTTCTTTCAGGTTTTGACTATCACTCTTAATGGAAGGTTTTTGATTTCCATAAATATTCACTAGGAGTTATAAATATGTATGTCAAATTTTCCTTCACTTCACAAGCTTTGATTTGTGCCCTAACAAGTAACACAGGTTGGGGATCTCCAAAATTCATTGTCTGCAGAGAATGGTATCCCCATATGTCTGCAACAATATGTATCCTCCGCCTCAACACTTTCAGGCATCTAACCATCTTAAAATCCTCCTAAGTCTAGTCTACAAATTCTAGGTGTCTGATATTTTTTTGCCATGTTAGATCTAAGTACAGTACATCCACCTCTATCCACAAATAGAGAATCATGTCTCTACTCTGCCTCTGCCTCTCATCCAAGGAAAAATACACATCTGCAATAATTATAAAAAATCAACATGGGTGACGGACTTACAAATTTGGAGATAATTCCACACTTAGCCAAATGCCCTAGTCTCCATATTTGCCATAGTGGTCCCACCTCTTCTATTAGTAGTTTCAATACAAGTGTCACTACTACAGAGTGGGTGTGTATCTTCTTCACAAGTTCCTCTGGATCAATTTTGCTACAAAACATGTAAAAAAACAAAGGTAGAGTTGTAAGAACCAAAAATAATTTTTTTTAAATTTTATTAAATACAGTGATTTGAATTTGCCAAGGGATACACTCAGATCCTATGATAGTATTTATATCCCCTATGAAGGGCATGTTTCCTGTAACATAACCCAGAAATCTGTCCTTCGATTTCTGGCTGTTAGGTTTCCTCCCCTTTGCTGTGACCAACTTGCACTCTCCTCCCTTGGACTTGACCTCTAGATGAAAGTCCTTCTCTTATAACCTGACATCTTCATACCATCTCCATTTTGTTCTCACATCATCTCTTTATCACACAAATGAATTCAACTCTTCATGGTACAGACCCATTCGATGAAGATTCTCACTGGAGCTTAGATCTGTCAGAAGATTCTAAGTATTATGATTTATCTAATATGTGATTACTAGTACAGCAAGCACAAAGAATGTAAAACATGTACTGGTAATCACGATGATAGCTTTCTTCCTCTATAAATGTTTTTTATTCATCTCAATTTAGTAGTATACTGTATTTATAATATACACTACATAAAATTAATTTTAGTTATTGGATCTATTGCTGATGTAAACTCCTTAAATCTTTCAAACAACAAACTATCTGGTTCAATTCCAAGCAGTTTTGGTGCACTGGAGCTTAGTTTTCTTGATATTTTAAATAACGAGTTAAGTGGGCCTGTGAGAAGGAAAGCATCCTCTGTAACCACAGTTCAAAGTTGGACATGAAATTTGGTTTTTATAATATCAAGACTGAGACACCTATCATGATTGCCAAGAACGACATTTTTCGTGGTGTCTGTCAAATGAATCTCCAATATTGTGATGATAGAGATGCGAACCACTCTAGAATTTTAGATATCGACAATACTCTCATGGCGGTTTCTGGTATTGCTGCTAAAACCAAGCAGCGAGCATCTGCATATTCCATTGCTTTGCACCCTGTCTAAGAATTATTCTTTTTGCTAAGACAACATAGCACTCAGGAATTTGGAGGTGTTGTATTTAACCCAAGGGGAATCAATTATTGTAAAAGTTTATGTCACTGCAATCATGATGCTATGTTGTTTAACATTCACACAGTCAATGCAGGAGAAATAATGAAATCTTATGAGGAGAAAATTGAAAATTGAACTTGTAAGGAAGTCCTCTTGAAATAATTGAAAGTTTTGTTAATGTCCTGCAAAATTTCATATGAGAAAAATGTTATGAACTGGAGGCTTACTATTGAATCTGGATTTTGAATCAATTTCCAAACTAGGTTAATTTATCTTTGTTTGGACTTCGACAATTCCTTCCAACCCCTTTAACTATCAATGTTGTGGCATCATCGTAGGTTCTAAATATCAACCTTCAATGTGAGCATAGTTTAGTTAAACAACAACAACACTATAAGTATATGCTTTCGATTAATTAGATATCAAATAGATTTGAACAGAGGACTTAGGCAATGTGTTTAACCTGAAAATTTCAGAGCATTCACATAAAATGTGGTGTAAAAAATAGATATATCCTGAGAAATATCTCTTGTTAATTAAAAAAATAAAGAGCTATGTTCACTTGCCTCTTCAAGGGGTGACCTCCTAAAACAATGTTTCAAATACAATAACAATCCTTGACAAAGCATTACATAACCTTCTACTCAATATATAGCTATCCAACTTGTGGTGTCCTAGCCCCCCATTTCTCTTGTTTGACTTGGTTTGCAGAAATAGTGTATTATTACTAATGTTAGTAGATAGCAGATAGCTCACTGTCGTAAAATCACAAGGCACTCTAGCCTCAAAACATATAAGCATAGGTCCATTGGCCCCTAAAATACCTAAAAACACATTGGCACACAGACCCAACACATCTTGGCTCAGTAGCCTAAAGTTTAAACATAATATGCCCAATATACATGGGGGTCCTCTTTTGGGTGTTCCATTAATCTAGGAAACAGCACATGGAATCATAATAATTGGGAAGAAATCAACATGGAGTAATATATGATAGCACATATGAGATGAAGTGTCTAGGGAGTATGCACTGTTATACCACTGCATAATGAATTTGAAGCACAAGTGTATGATGGAATGTGAAAGAGGAGCAGGCCTTGATTCGAGAAGCTGGAACATGAACCACATATAAGCAGCAACATCGCACTCAACAAAATGTGTCTCTATGGTAGTTACCCTAAAGGGGAAATGCTCACATTTCTACATTTTGCATTTGACGGAACTTTTACTGTTGTTGAGAAGTAAAGAGTCACCCCTTATTTTTATCAAAATAGAAGGCATGTTTTGTACCATCTTGTAAACATCTGTCCAGTTTCCATTACAAATTTGAAATGTATGTTGTCTCATAAGAATGAGTTTGACACTTCTATATTTTGTTATATGTTTAAGAATTTTTATTTACTGCAGATCAGAATGCAATTGTCGAGGCTTCTTAGATGTAGGTTTTCCTAGGTATATGATGTATCTTGGAAATTTGACTTTCATTCAAATTTGACTTGATGTGTATTAAATAACGTTGACATATGGTGGGACCATGGTGTTATGTGGCACAGTGCTTATGAAAATGCTTCTTTGCCCAATATCTTGTGTTTTGCATTTTAGATTTAAAATGTGGCACATATGTTGGATATGTTTTTGATAACATGGACATATGGTGGTACCATATTGTGGTGTGGCACATAGATATTGGTACCATTTTATTCAGAAGGGGAAATATAATGGCATGCATATAGGGTCCAGGATTCTGCGGTAGAGTAAATTTGTCTTTGCTTAAAATTGAACTCATTTAACCAATGCATTTTGAAGGAGGGTGATGAACATGTTGTAGTTGCAAGAGGGAAGTCTGCTTCATTTTACTCTTTTTTCAGATAGGAGATGCATCACACTTTAAACTTAACTTTGATTTGCAATCAAATGATATTTCTTATATTCCTTATCAGGTATGGGTCTATGGATTGTACCTTTCAGAAATTCTATTGTCAATATCTATGCATTCCTAGTAGTCCAAGAGATCATTTTTAAGTTTTGTTAGGTTAGTTCTTGCTGTAAATGCGTTTAAGGACTAATACAGTGGAAGCACAAGAGTTTTATGTGAAAGGCATACTGTCCAACTCAAATCTGTACTTAGAGTCATTTATTTCATTCTTTTGTTTTCAGACTGGAGATACATCGTTTTTAAATGTGGCCTTGACATGAAATCAAAACAATATTTTTCCTATATTCCTTACAACAAAAATATCTGTAGATTCATCCTTGTGGAAATTGCATTGTTAATGTCTATGCATTGCATGTACTTTTAAGAGATTGTTTTTTAAGTTTTCAGGGGTTAATTCTTCTACAGGGGATTGCAGTCACCTCAGCTGTTTCTTTGGTGTATTCCTTCATTTTATGTTTGTGATCAATCTTATCCATTTTTCCATATGACCCAAGTCTTAAGTTTTCATAATGAGTGGACATCAATGGGCTTTGGACTTGTGTTTTTAGTTGATATTCATGCAATTTTGATAAAATAGTAGCCCCAAATCCTTAAATGGTTGAAACCATCATTTTGTTTTCCTGAATCACAAACATAAATGTTGCATAAGAATATAAATGAAAAAGATTATTCTTATTCTATGTAGTTGGCATTGCCCATTCTCTTTACTAAAAAAATATTTCCATCTATAATGTGTGTTGCTTTCATTGGGAGGCTTCATGATTTTAGTTGCTAGATATTTACATCTTGGTTTTGGCAGTGTTCTAGTGTGATGCCTTGGAGTATGAGGCTTCTGCTTATTTTCTCTGCTACAGTGACGCTGAGTGCCTTTTATTGATCTACCCTTAATGATACTATAGATAACATATCATTGTATGATTTGAGTGGTTGTGATTTGGATCCCCAAGACCCTTTTTCAATGACTCATGTTCGACAATACTATTCTATGATCAGTCACTAAATATTGCAAGAGTAACTACTAAAAAGATTTCCCTAAGATATAAAGGACATATTGCTACTATTGAGTAAGGGATGTTTTGGTTGAGTGGGATGAAACAATTTGAACTATGGTCATAATATTTTCACTAATTTGTTGTATGCAGAACCATCTGCACAATAAAATCTAAATGTTGTTTTCGATCTACTGATTTGATCGGATACTCCTTTAAAAAACTATGACTTATGACATTTACTTATAGATGGGTTTCAATGTTCGAGTTCATATGTATATGGTTGGAATTTCTCTCATCGGGATTGGTATTGGGAAGAGAAGGGTTTTTTAATGCATTATATATGTCGATACACAGTTGAGTATAGGGGCATCATAGTAAAATGTGTTTGGATGTTTTTGTTAACAATCTATATTGAGTATGTCAAGCAGTGAGTTTGTTTTAACAGAGGACCATGAGTCAATAAAAGGACTGAATTGTGCATATACAAGGATATTTATGCTACTTGAAACTACCATAGACTCTATTGCTACATGTTTTTTTCAGAAATTATGTAAGAGTAAAGGTTTTGGGGCTTCTTTTCTAACTTGTGCTTCATGGTGAAATTATTTTTGACAATATATGTTGCAAGGTTCTAAATTACTTGATCCCATATGAAAACCATTGAACCTTTTGGATTGAAATCTGACAAGAGAATTGAGATCTGAATACTGAGAAAGATTGTTGTTTTCTCTGCTTGGGAAATCAAGAGTAACCACATAAGTTTTAATGGATCCCCCAGGGAAATTGTCACAGATCTTGAGTTGGGTTCCCATATTTGACAGAAAAAACAGAGGACCATACTTAGTATGATGATTGGTGGTTTTCAGCATTTGGTTGTATACATTTGGCCCAAAGATGAAATTGGTCCATAGGTTTTTCAGAAGCAGGAGATGGATCTATCATTGAACTCAAAAAATGTTAATTTTGAGTCTAGTATAGCTACATTATTGAGCTATAAAGTCCTTAGATTTTGCAGTTGGGTGTTAATAATCATGAAGAGCAACAATTCATGTCAATGGATCAACAGTTCTTCAGGAAGAGCTGGAAGGATATTAGAGGATATGGTGGCATGCATGATTTGGGTTATCTTGCTACTTGATTGGATTCTGGACCTTCTTCACCACCTATGTCATAACAAGTCAATGGATATTTGAGGAAAGATATTTTATTTCCTTTCACTTTGTGGCATGATTTCGACATCTTCACCTTTTAGAATATAGTAAAATATTTTTCTTATTATAAATTTTTCTTGGAAAAGAATTATTGAGAGTTAGGTGCAAATGCACAATGTTGTGTAGCATTAGTGTGATAAATATGGGATAGTGCAAAGCATAGTTTTGAAGATTAGTCTAATTTGACTCGTACCTAATCAACTCAGTCAAGTTGATTGTTGGTTGAACGGCTAATTGTTGGTTCAATGGACAAAAGGTCTTGCAGGCACAAATACCAAAGGGAAAAATGGAGTACTCTTTGTAATTCTACACCACTACTACCTTTCCTCAAACTCCTCTCCAACCTCAATATCAGTGCTAGTAGTAGCATGACAAACAACACTACGCTTAGCAGAACTAGAAGAACGTGTTTTCCAAACTACACGAGAACTACTTCCCTCACGAGTCACCATGTGCCATGCTTGGTCTCGATGGTTCTCTTCCTTCTACTCCTGGTTCAATTACCATATCTTCATTGGAACCAACACTCCGAACTCCACTAGACAACGATTCAGCATTTTGTAGTAGTGATTCGCCATGATTTTACAGAATAATATAATCTCGTGAGAGATTCGCCAAAAAATTATATATACATATTATATTATTAATAAAATCGCCTTCCATTTTTCCTATGTATCATGGGGATTCGCCTATTTTTTATATATATAAATTTAGGGGGGTTCTTAAAATTATCCCTGGTACGACCATGATGACAGGTCAAAGCACAATGAGATCTAGTACTGAGACATGGAAAGAAATGTGGCACTAATATTATTCTACATTCAAGTAGGTTTTTTACAAACCCTTTGTTCCATGATGAAGTTTTTATACTTTGAGGACAAGCTTGGAGTGCCTCTCTCAGCAAGAGGGAGTGTCAGCATCATGGATAGACATTCTCCCTAGTTCAAGTATGTTGATCAAGATTAGGAAGAATGGTCTAGCAAAGGACACAAATTATTCCTGAGTGAAGTATGTTGACCAGGATTAGGAAAAATGGTCCTAGAAGCTCATACTTACTCAACCATAGAGTTAAGTAGGTTCCATTCAAACATTATGCTCATATTACTCTCTTCATAGGTTGATTGAGCCCTTTTAGCATCATGGCCTAGAGTGAGGCCTTTGGATTTTAGATCAGAATACTCAAATGGATTGAGTGTGTCCCTAGGGTTTCAACACAAGTCAAATAGATTGACCAGGATGATGGTGAACTAGGACTAGTCTATATCCCATGGGTCATAAGAACCTACAAGAATCATGGTGACTAGTTGATGCTAGTGATGTAACATAGGTCAGAGATGCTAACTAGAATTATTTTACCTAGTTGATGTTGTAGATTTTACCATGCATCAAAGTTGTTGACCAAGATCAAGTACACCTATGCATGGAGGTCAGGAACCCTCTCAAGCAATCTAGAAGAAGTCTATTCCCTCCTTCATGGAGTTCAAATTTCATCATCTTTCCAAATCCCCGAGTTGATCATAGTGGGAGATTTTCTGTTCGTAATATGACATATGGTCCTGGAAACTAATTTAGTCGACTATAGAGTAGTATCAATTCTCATTTAGACTAGAAAATTGTTGTAGAGCATCCCAATGGAAATTTTTTTTCACATTTATCAAGAAAATAATAAATAAATAAAAAACATACTATCCCAATGGTAAATTTTTTTCATACTTATCAAGAAAAAAAAACAATCTATGGGCTAATATACCCATCAGGGAAAACCATGGTTTTCTTAATCTCAATGGAAAACACAATTATTAGCTTATCCTCTAAGTGTGATTAATCTCACAAATGACACCAGATTAGAATATAAACACAAAATGACTCCCATGCAAAGCCATGAATGGCCATTATGGGATTTTTGAGGTCTAAAATGGGTGTCCTAAGGAAAATAATAAAATAAGAGTTATGAATTTCAAAATGAAAAAAATAAGAAGATAAAACTAGTTCATTTTTTAAAGTGTATTTTTGGCTTATCTCCTTATAGGTAACCTCATGTTTATTCAATTTATTTATTTATTTATTTTTATGTGGGGTTTCTCAAAAATATGTAGAGTGGGTACCCATTGGATGTGGAATTTAATTTCATAACCAATGGTTTCCTATGCTTAACATATGAGTAAACATATAAAACAATAAGCTTAAAACATAATTAAAAAATTGTTTTCTTCTTTTTCCTCCAAAAATATCTACCCCTCAATATGACATCATCATCTTGAATATTATTGGTTCTTTTAAGGTTTATTTTATTAATACATATTTTGTTTTGAGGTCTATTTTTCAGCTCAAAAGTCCCCTTAAAACTTCATTAGATTAGGAGTGCTGCAACAACCTCACACCAATCCAATGTTCTAATTATGAATCCGGCGCCCTTCACTCGTGTCATGCATGCCAGACAAATATTTTTGGGATGAAATATTGCAAAGCTATTCAATTATTTATTCCGGTCTATTTTTGGAACCTATCAAGTTCAGAAAGGATTGAGGGATAATAAGGTGATCAAATTTTCACTCAAAAATCAAAGTTCTCAGAATGACACGAAATATAAACGACCGCGTATTTTTTTTCGTTCTAAATCCAACGACATTGGTTTCACCTCAATCCAAAACCTGGAGCTCAAGTTATAGCCTGTTGACTTTTTCCCCAAACACGTAAAAATTTGGAAAAAAAATTTGAACAAAGAGGGAGCCTAATCAGAAGTTCGTACTGCTGATGCAGCATGCTCACTGGGAAGGTCAATGGTCTGGTCAACCCAAATCCTCGGTGAATGATTGGCTGCCAAGTGGCAGGTGCTAGTTGTGTTAGCTCCCCGTAATTTGCAAGATTGGCAAAGTCAAACTGCAGGGAGAACACTATTTCAACCACTTTGGGATTCTAGGATCTAGCCCTCCTGAATCCGGAGAGGGATCTCTCCAATAAAGTGCAAATATTGATTTATCTTTAAAAGCTTTTGGGTAATGATATTAGGCTAGTTATGAAGACCGAGGGTTTTGGTTTGTTTTGGATGGTTGAGCATGATTATTATTTGGGTGGAAAGTTCTAAATGGAAAGAATTTCAAAGGTATGAAGTTGCAAGAAATTAGAACAAGCTTTGGCTAAAAATATAGATATAATGCTGGTTTTTAGTCCACTGGGCTATGGATTCATAATAGGGCTTTTAATTGTGCAACAATTCAAGAGTGATCCAAGGGGAAAGTCATCTATATCACAAGATCATTGAGATTAAATGATGGAATGGAAAAAATAAAAGTGTTGGAGGGGTGGAAACTGATAATAATTTCAACAAGGATTTATAGTCAGTCCAAACAAGAAAAAGCCTTTAAGCAACTGTTTAAAACCAACCAAAGGGCAGGGCTCACCATAAACCTCTTTGGACAAGCTTTTATTAAAGATAACTCAAGAGACAAACAATCCAGTAATCTGCATAATTACTTTCAGAAAGGATGAAAAACACATAAGAGAAACAAAAATGCAACTTAAGATCAGATAAGGTACTTTTAAACCTAGTCTGTTTTCAGCAAACATTTAGGGAAACTTTCAGAATTACCTTTGGAGAATAGAGGCTAGAAACAGGGCAAACCATCACTTTTCTAGTCTAACTTTAATGAGAAAATAATGAAAATCACATTCAAGAACAATGTTTAAAGAAAACAGTAGGACGAGGGAACGCCAACATTCCTAACTGCTTAAACTGTATTGAATCATTCTTAAATAAATAAATTGGAGGAAAACATTGAGATAAAGCTTATCAGTCAGAGAAGGGTATTGTAAACAGTAGGTCCTAACTCTATGCTTACTGTTCTTTATTAGAGAATAATGGACAATATGGCATACATGAAAGGAAAAACAATAACAAAGAAAGGGGCACTTCACCAGTGATATAGACCAGGATCCCAAGAAACAACTTGTATATTGAAGTAAAACCAGTTATAGCTTCAAGTCCAATGTTTCAGTTCAGCAATCATCTTCACTTCTCAGCCTAACTTATCTAATCACAAGCAGAGCTTCAAGAGCCTTTGAACACTATTTACAAGTAGAAGTTTCGAGCACAAGTATATTTCAAAGTTCTGCAACCAACTTTTACAATGAACTCCTTAATAAGATTTTATAGAAGGATGAGGAGGTCGAAGAAAAAAGATCTGAGGGTTCAATTAATACAGATTAATACTTATCGACCTTTGAGGGACTCGATGGAGAATTTTACGGATATTTTCATGTATTAATTGGTTTGCATTAAGTATTTAAGCTCAGTGGGATGATTTTCTTGACTTTGAGGCTTTGTGTCATCTTTGTAGTAACTCAACAGATATTTTGCTATAAGTCATCGGCTGAATTAACTGTTCAGCTGTCGTGAGGCAAATATCCTCTTTTCTAGTCATTACTCGGCCTCTGTTGAATGCTTTGAGGCTACAGGTGGCATAAGGTAGCTGAGAGGAATCAATTTTCCTCTGATGTGGCAATGGGGGCATCCTCTGTCTGATAGATATTATTCATTTTCTTTAAACATGGTTAATTTAGTGGACTAGGCTTTTGATTTTCAATCTTAGTCGTAATCCACCAGACCGTGAAAACAATCTTTAATTCTGCTATGGTTAGGTCTTCAACACTGATACTATTTGATTTTTTTATGCAATGTTGTGTCTTGTTGATGTGCAGGTGTTTATAGGGCCTTTAGACTGGCATCAATGCTCATGAGGCACTGACGAAACATGATGGTCAAACCCTGCAAGATGGATACTATTTGGTAAACGAAAGCCTGGAGGATCGTCATCCTTGGCTTTAATTTTCTTTTAAAACATTTGAAAACCTTTTAAATCCCGCACAATACAATAACAATAAATAAATCCTGCATTTATTGGGTAAAAATACTTAGGAGGTTGTGGTTTGGAGCATGGCCATTGGATGTTAGCATCCAACGATGGAAATTTTGCGCAGAAGTCAAAAGGGAAGATGTGGGAGCAAACGGTGGAGGTTTTTAAAGTTGGGGTCAGGAGCAAAAGCCATAATATGATGTGACAGAGTCACATTTCGCGAAAATATAAGAAAAACAAAGGAATTGGGGTAAAAATCCTTTGGAGGAAGAAATATGTATAGGAAAGAAAATTGGGGTTTCGGGATGATCGTGGGCCATCGGATGAGATCAGCCCACGAGATCAACAGCCAGGATTGATCTACGAAGGCCTTTTGAAGAAGGCGGAGGGCGATAATATATGGCCAAATAAGATTTGAGCCGTTGATCTGCAGAGATCAATGGTGGGAAACGCACGTGATGAAATGTTGTGTAAAGGGGGAAAAATGGTTTCAGAGGATAAAACCACGGGTTTTGCGCGACAGAAGGGCAGAAAAGTGGTTTTAGCTTTTTGGACGCGATATGCATCAGAGGCTGACACGTGGATTTTGAATACTGCGTATATCACGTGATTTCTGAAGATTAACATTCGCGCTTTAAAGTTACGCGATATGGAACATCAGCCATTAGATATGGGGCCTCAGATCTAACAGTGGGGAGTGAGCGCGATATTGGATAGATGCACGGGTAGAAGGAGGAGGGACGGTTTCAATTTGAGCCGTTGCATCAAGGATGGATGGCTGAGATCAAAAACTGAGGAAGGCAGGACCCACAGGGGGCAGGCCTGTCGGGGTTAATATGAGCCATTAGATGGAACAAATCAACAACTTAGATGTGATTTGTGGGTTGAATGAAATAATACAAAGGCGGAGAAAGGTTTAATAAGGGTCGTTGATCTGCAGAGATCAACGGCTGTGATTGGTCGAAAAAAATTATGAAGAGGGGTGTATAACATTTAATCAAAGTAGGGAGGATTGATCTAGACCGTCCGATCTTGACACGTGGATGACCCAATGTAATCGAGGCTTTGGAAATCAGCGAGGTAATGAACATGGGGGGCGCTGAAGCAATTAACCGTGGGCCATCGATCTGCAAATCAGATAGACGGCAGAGAACTCATCGGAGAGTGACCAATCGGGGGTGGCATAAAATATTAGTGCGCCCAATGAGTTTTTCCGATGCGAGATTGCGCGGGCCATCGGATTGGTCCAAGATCAACAGTGGAGAAAGGCTCCGACCAATGAACGAGTGGGACCACATATAATATATGCAAACCAAAAATTAATGAAATACAAAGGTTTTATGGTGTCAAGGCATGTTATATATATGTGGCTTGGCGCCCGGCTACGGGGCCTTTGGTTTATATGAAAAGAAATAGGCCCAGGGCTTATATGTATAAGGGCCAATCGACATCGAAAGCACAGTGCAGGCTTTTCAATCTACCCATTAGAAATTCTCCAATGCAACATCGCGCGAATCGTTGATCGGGTTTTAAGATCAACGGTGTTTATTAATAAAAAATATTGCACTGGCGCATTTAGTTAAAAACTTAGGAAAAAATGATTTTATGTATTTACAAAGGAAAAAAGTGATCAGGAATGGTTTGCATAATATGTTAAGCGCCCGATTGCGGGCCCAAGGGTTATATGAAGCGGAAAAAAGGCTAAGGCTTATAAATAATGGAGCCAATTGGCATCGGATGTTTATGAAACAAAAAGTGTTGCGCTCACGGAAAATACTCCGATGCAATAAGCTCTTTCAGCCTTTAACTCTTGGTCTTTCCATAGAAAACAAGGGATCGAGAGTTATGTATAAGAGGGCCAATCGCATCGGAAGACATATAAAGGCCAAAAGACTTGCGTTCTTCGTTTGTTTCTGATGCGACAAGCGCCGAAAGTGTTTAGCACTTGGTTGTAGCGCCAGGGCGTATGTGGGGAAGTGGTTTAGGACTTAGCCCAAAGGGGCTTAAGCCTATAGTCAAAATACTTATTTTTTATGAAATTTTCAAGATTTTTAGATGGATTTGAGGGTTTTGGCAAAGTTTAAAAATGAGTTTTAAACCTTGTAAAAGGATTTTCATGAAGGGGAAAAAGGGAATAAATGAAAAAATAGAGGAATTTGATGGGAAAAAATGAAGGTTAGTTTTGAGTGGAGGGAAGGGGAAAATGGAGTTTTGCAGTAGTCTTTTCTTCATGGAGAACAACAGAATTTCTGAGTTTGAAAGGGAAACAACAGTGAAGATCAAATAGAGGGCATGATGTCTTCATGAGTCTTCAAGAGATAACATTTTTAGCAATAAAACTTGTTTCTTGAAGGCTCCAAAAAATGATTTAGCCACCTTTTTATATAACAAATTTTATAGGTGGCTAACAGGTTGGTGTGTGTTGGTGCATGTGGCTCAGCCTGGGGCTGCCACGTGTCCCCCTCATAGTGTATTAAAATGTTGGTTAATGGATCGGAGGGACTGGGTGGGGATCAAACACAAGACCTCTGCCAAACTAATGTGCACACATATCGTATCCTCTACACCATGAGTCTTAACCATATATGTTGCCACATATATTTAAAATTTCATATTGTTGTCGTTGGGGGGAGAGTGGGGCAGCCCCCAAAACATATCATCTTGACCCAAAAACCATGGGTGCAGAGTTATTCGCCAATATGTCGACCATGACCACCACAGCAAATGGTCTATGTGACCACCCAAATGCGCATGGTTAATTTTTGAGGTTGGGGAAGAGGGGCTAGTGCTGAGGACTAACCCTTGGGCGCATGGCTGCCATATGCTCAGATTTTTCCAGCCTTAAGGCCTCAGGAGGCATTTAAAGCGCCTAACAAATCTTCCCAAATTCCAGTGGAATTGTGGGCCTATTAGTGGAAATAGGGGAAAATTTGGTGGTTAGTGGCTGGATTTGGTGCGGAAAATGGAGTGAATAGTAAGCAAACTAGGAGAGGTCATAAATCCTGGATTTTTCGACCAAATTAGAAGTAGAAAAAGGATAAGGTACCATTTTTACTATTTTGGACTCAATGGAACATGTCTCAAACTCCATAGAGCACTCTAGATATGATTTTTTTCATGTTGAAGCCTAAGGGGTGTATGGATCAAGCAGGGTTTAGTAGAAGTTTCTTAGGGTGTTCATCATGAAGAAGACCTTGTAGGGGTTTTCCTCACCTTAGGAATTCATTTGCAGCAGCTATAACTAGCAGGGTTCAACTTAGGTTTAACTAATTTCATCATGAAGTTTTCATTATGTGCTTCAATTTGGAATTGAAGGATGCACATGATATTTTTTACTCATTTCAATGGAAGTATGTCATCTTTGTAGGAGATGTTTTGAGTTGTTTTTGTTGTGAGAGTTATCTGTAGGAGAAAATTACATTGTAGGGGTAATAACCACATTTTATTTGTAACAAAACTTTATGTACTTCATTTATACTGAATTTATACGAGTGGTCTATTCATGTTGACAGGCCCAAAGATATAGCCTAGGAGGGGTGAACTCCGTCATCAAATATTTTGTCTTGCTCTTCTTTATGCCTACATGGATTATGTGTGTTATGTTCATTATATTTAGTTTCATATGAAGACTAATTCATGTTGAAGAGACATTAAACAAATATTTTGTTTTTGAAGACCCAATTGCATGCTTGTAAAGCGTCGACATGGTCCTAAGTTTAGTTTTATGTGATTCTGAGGAAGAGGAAAGAGAACACCTCCTCTAAATTCAAATTAGGTGGTATCAGAGCTACAATTTACCAAGTTTCAAGATGGGTAGAAAAATGAGTCTCCAAGAGCTTGAGGAGCGAAATTTGGCTCTTCGAATGAAGAACATAGAGTTGAGAAGGATGTTGGAAATTGCTGAAGAGGAGAAGAGGCACATGTGATTTGTATTGCAGCAAGTGCTTGATGAGAAAGTTGCAGAAAGTTCAACTCCTGCACCAACAAGAGAAACCTCCAAGATGAAGCTGGTATGTGGTCATGGTTCAAATAGTGGATTCGAACCATATGTGGAAAATGATGCATGTCAATTTTGCAAGCATCTTCAAGAAGCACACCATATGCCAGTGGATGAAAGTGGGTGGCTAGAATCATATACAAGTTGGCCATCATCATCATCATCATCAAAGGCTGAGAAGATGAATGGAAAATCTAAGGAGGTAATTATAATTTCTAGTACCACTCCTCCATATATGTGCATAAAAACAATTTTGCAGAATTCAAGCAACATACCAAAGGCATAGGTATGAATTTGCTCTCCAAGATGGGCTATGAAGTTGGAGGCCTCGTCATAAATGGCCAAGGCATTACCAATCCAATTTTGGTAGAGGAAAGACCAAAATATATGGGATTTGGATATGGTCACAAAGATTATGGAGAGTGCTCTAAATGGCCTAAGGCACATCAAGCATCTGAGAAAGGTATGTCACCACCTTGTGAAAATCGTCGAAGCTACAACTCCAAAGATAGGTATAACTCTCAAGATTGTTTTTCAAGACATGGTGATTTTGAATACTTATGGAATCAGTACCCTTGTACATTTTGTGGTTCTTTTTAACATTGTGTGGCTATGTGTGAGCAACGCATGATAATGGTTAAATGAATGAACCACATTTTTGGTATCAAACATAATGACTTTCTTTCACATGAAAGAACTTCTATGTTTGCAAACAAGAAGAAGCTTTTTTATGCTCATTGCAAAGTGCATGGACATGACACTGAACGATGTCAGAAGTTACATCTGAAGTTTCATTTAAAGAAAGGTAAATAGATTATTCAACATGATGCAAGGGAAACAAAAGGTGGCCAAGAGGACTCACAGAAATCCTGAGCAACCTTCAAGACAAGATGGTGCAAGAAGAGAAACCACAAGCCTAAGAGAGGCACGATTGGGTAGACTTATTGTAAAGTTTTTTTGTAAATTGTGTAAATACTTGTTGTCATTATCTGATTAGGTACTTTTGTAAAGTGAACATTTATTTTCACTATGTTCAACAAGTAGATGTTTTCCATTAATATATGTATTGGCTTGTTATAGTCCACATGTTCAACGACTTTTGTGAATGTACAAAAATGTCGTTCAAGTTGTCTACAAGTTTTTCATATGTTCACTAATAAGAGTATTCGATTTGAAACTTGTGTGAACAGAGTGTTGTGGTTAAGATGAGTATGTTTTGTAGACAAGGCCAAGCATATCATGAAATGTTTTGCAGCAGTGTACTACTCATGTACAAATTAATCTTGAAGATGTTAAAGAAAATTTATGTTGTTTCTGATTTACAAGATGGAGTCAAGTTTGTCTTCAAAAATTTAACTTCAGGGATGGAGTGTCTTCAATCCGTGAAAAGATGAGGGTAAATAGCATGTTCAAATTCCACTTAGCAATATTTTTATTCCCGCAAAAATGATAAGAATGTTGGCTTGATTCTTGATAGAACAATAGGTCTTCATGAGGATGATAAGTGAAGTGCCTTGATTGGGCTTCAAGGGCACCAATTAAAAATTTTGTAATTTGGATTAAGTTTTGTGGGTATTTTGAGTTCCAGCCTCATTATATTGACTAGGGAAGTAAACTTTTGGAATCCAAAAGTTCCTAATGGGGAGGTGTGATAAGGTGATCAAATTTTCACTCAAAAATCAAAGTTCTCATAATGAAAATGAAACCTGAACTACCGCATAGTGTTTTTCGTTCTAAATCCAAGGATGTTCATTTCACCTCTATCCGACACCCAGAGCTCAAGTTATAACCTACTGACTATTTTCCCAAACATGTAAAAATTTGGCAAAAAAAATTGAGCAGATGGGGAGCCCCATTAGCAGTTTGTACTGCTAACATGGCATGTTGACTGGGCATGTCAACGGTATGGTCAACCCAAATCCTCGGCGAATGATTGACCTCCAAGTGGCAGGTGGTGTTTGGTGTGTTTTGGTGCATGTTGGAAATTTGTTATTGGTCGTGGGTAGACCAATGAGGAGGAGGCACGTGGCTCAGCCTGGGGCTGCCACGTGTCACCCTCAAGGTGTATTAAAATGTTGGTTAATGGAACGGAGGGACCAGGCAGGGGTCTAATATGATACCTCCGCCAAACTAATGTGCACACATACTGTCTCCTCTACACCATGAGTCTTAACCATATATGCCACCACATATATTTAAAAATTCATATTGCCTCTCTAGGGGGGAGAGGGGGCTAGCCCCAAAAACATACAACCGTGACCCAAAAACCATGGGCGTGGAGTTAGCTGCCCATCCGCCGACTATGACCACCACAACAAATGGTCTATGTGACCACCCAAATGCGCATGGTTAATGTTTGTGGTTGGGGAAGAGGGGCCAACGCTTAGGACTAGCCCTTGGGCGCATGCCTCCCATATGCCCAGATTTTTCCGACCTTAAGACCTTAGGGGGAATTTAAAGAGCCTAACAAATTTTCCTGAATTCCAACGAAATTATGGGCCTGTTAGCACAAATTGGGTCAAATTTGGTGGTTAGTGGCCAGATTTTGTGCAGTTTGTGGAGCAAATAGTGGGCAAACTAGAAGAGGTCATAACTCCTAGAGTTTTCGACCAAATTAGATGCAAAAAGAGGCTAAGGTAAAATTTTTGACTATTTTGGACTCAATGGAATAGGTCTCAGAATCCATAGAGCACTCTAGATAGGATTTTTTGTAGGTTGAAGTTGAATGGGTGTATGGATCAAGTAGGGTTTAGTAGCAGTTCCTGAGGGTGCTCATCACGAAGAAGACCTTGTAGGGGCTTTCCTCACCTTTAGAATTCATTTGTAGCAGCTGTAACCAACGGGGTTCAACTCAGGTTTAACTTCTTTCATCATGAAGTTTTTATTATGCGCTTCAATGTGGAATTGAAGGATGCACATGACGTTTTTGACTCATTTCAGTGGAAGTATGTCATCTTTGTAGGAGATGTTTGGAATTTTTGTTGTTGTGAGAGTTCTATGTAGGAGAACATTACCTTGTAGGGGTAACAACACATTTTATTTGTAGCAAAATTTTATATACTTCATTGATACTAAATTTATATGAGTGGTCTAGTCATGTTGACATACCCGGAGATGTAGCCCAGGAGGGGTGAACTCCCTTATCAAACCTTTTGTCTTGCTCTTCTTTATGTCTACAGGGATTATGTGTGTTATGTTCATTATTCTTAGTTTCATATGAAGACTAATTCATGTTGAAAAGACATTAAACAAATATAATGTTTTTGAAGACCCCATTTCATGCTTATAAAGCGTCGACACGGTCCTAAGGTTAGTTTTATGTGATTCTGAGGAAGAAGAAAGAGAACACCTCCTCCAAATTCAGATCAAGGGAAGGCCTACACTTTAGTCATCTGTCTACTTCACCACACACTCCCAACCATTTCAAATTCTCTTCCCATGTGGATTTTCTATTGTGTTATTTCCTCCAATATTCTACATCTCTATGTGTAGGTACCTTGGTGGTTTTCTTGGTGATGACTTGTTGGCTTGGTGACTCTCATGGCACTAGCCCATTCATTTGGTTGCTTTCATAACGCTAGCTTGTTGGTCATTCATGGTAGTGGATGAACCATTTAGAGGCTTTCTCATAGGTGGTTTAACAAATCAGGGTAATCGATGATTCATCTATGGTTATTCATGGGTTTTTTTGTAACTTGTTTATCATCCCTTCAGGGTCATCTAACCTACAATGTTTTTAACTTTGTGTCTAGACTAGGTGGGGAGCACGAAATCCCCTGATTTTTCTTATTATTAATTGTCTTTCCCTAATCTATATTTTCCTCTCAATGTCCCTCATTCAGTTCACATACCTTTTTGGTGGACCGTTATGGACATCCAGGACCGACTGTGGGTCCTCAAAACTCTAAAATTGAGGACAATCATGGCTTTGTTTTATCTCTTTACAAGGTTAAGGTCGCTCAACCTTAAGACAAAGCACCATCATTATGGAACCTCAAGACTAAGCATCATCATTATATAAGTCATGGTCAAACTTGAAAGGAAGATTAGCAAGATGGAAGCTAAATGGCCCACTCTCCACTCTATAATCACCTTGTTCTCTCATAATCCTATTGCTAGTTCCCTTGTTATTAAATCAATCATGGCATCTAAGCAAGAAAAAGATACAACACAACCTAAGCTTCTAGACCTCAACACTCCATAAAATGACTCCTCTTCAATGGAGCCTCTAGGGACAACAATGAATTATATTGTTTGTACTCCAATATTGATTTAAAATCCTTGAAATTCTTACCAGTGGAGCATGTTTTTAGAGTACTCACCAACATCCAATGCATTCCATGGTGGAGGTGGTATGCATGAATGTGACTAAGAGGAGTGTGCTTAGAAAGAAATTGCCTTTAGAATGTTTGAAGTTTGGCATTATCAATTTGTGGTAGGATACAAAGAAGAACATATCGAACTACATGAGATGGGAATACTATTGCCCAACATATGTGGAATGATTAAACATCAATTTAATATGGTGTAGGGGTTGTTGTAAGGGAGCGTGTGGTCTTGATGGGGTTTATGGCAAATGTTTTATTTCCTTATTTATCTTATTCTTCCCTGCCAACATGAATAAATTCAAATTTATTACAGGTGATATGTTAATATTAACTTTGTGAATTCCATATAGGTTGGAAATATTCAATGGTTAATTGAAAATTGATTAAATCCATGCTCGGGAAATTATAATATGCACACCTCTAAGAACATAATCCTTTACGGAATTTACTTTTCATGATATTTTCACAACACAAACTTGCATCTTCGTTTAAAATTTATTGTTTTCCGGATAGTTTGTAGTTGTTTTATGTTTTGCCCCTCGTTCCGCTAAATAGTATAATAATTAATATCACTCTGGTTTCCATGGAGAAACCTTATAAGGAATTGTGATATATAGGAATTGTTAAGAAAAAAGATAGCTAAAGGAGATGCGTGCATTGTTAAAGGGTATGCAAGTATAGATATATAAAAATACCAATAGTGAATAGCATTCAAAGTATAACATGTGGGAAAACTTAAGTATATAACTTTGTTTGGATGCCCTTTTTTATGGCTTAAGTATATTATTATTATTACTCTATAATAATAGTAATAGTAATAATAATAATTGAGTAAGTTTTATATTCAATTGGTGTATGAGACTTCTTTATTTGTAGGAAAAAGGTTTAGACCTTAGATTTTATGGAGTTGTAAGCTTTGGGTTGCTAACTAGAGTGGTTAGGAGGAGAGTTTGCTCTCCTACCCACTGGAATTCTATTCAAAGGAACATGTTTGACATGTTGAATGCTACATTCTACAATTTATTTAATGTTTAAAAACATATAAATCTTTAAGAATAAAATAAAAAATACTTCCTTAATGTTAGACTCCACAATAAACATAGAGTCACTCACATATGTAATCTTACATTTTGTGCACTCAAATATTAGGCTTAAATATTCAATCTTACATTGTGTGTATCTAAGCCTTAACATGTGCACTTGAGCCTTAATTGATCCAGGTCGATCGAACAGGTCCAAGAAAAAGTGGCTTAAGTACAATGGCTCAAAAACCAAAGTGTTCAGATTGATCTGGAACCAGGTCCAGGTTGAAGATCTCATCTTTCTGATTCAAACAGGCACCATAAACGACACTCAATTCTGAGTCCGTATGAAGAAGTTAGAAGCAGTCAAAGTTATGGGTTGACTTGATGAGGTGGAAGGCTTAAGGAGGACACAATTTGGAAGAAAATTGACCACCAGATTCTGGCGAGATCAGGCCGGATTCTGGGAAAATTTGTAGGACCCTTAATTTGACTCCTATGGTAAAAAATCGGGTATTTTAATAATGGCCAATTTGTTATTATAAAGCAAAAAAAATATAAAAATAGGGGTGGGCCATGACCCCTGCCCCTATCCCAACCTCCGCATCTTAAACACATTGTTTGATTCGGTGGGCCATGACCCCATCAGATCCCACGATACCCACAACCATATTATATTATAAAAAAACAAAACATGTGTGGGGTGGTCGGCGGTCAACCCCACCACCCCAACTACCTCTTATATACATGTTGTAATACCATTGGGGAGGGTGACCCACCTCCGGTGGACCCCACCCTACCCCGGTACCATCTCATGGAGGCCATCGGGTATCGAACCCGTGCCGGCCACATGGGCCAACCCGCCACCATGCGGCGGCCCCAAATAAGACCGTATCATATTACCACGGCACAAATCCGCCATAAGTGTTAAATGTATGCGTAGTGGGTGGGGATATGTATGCGGAGTGGGTGGGGTGGGCCCGAACCCCATTTAAATTATTTTAGTTGGGTTTTACAACAAAAACAGGCCAAGTATGGAGGGGCGAGATTTGATCCCTCGACCCCTCCTCAACCATTTTCCTTTTAAACCACCACACCAAACAACTTGCTTTTTAGTTATGCCCAACATTTTAATATTTAAACCTTCATTTCATAAGTGAGAGGGCATGTAAATTGAGACAATGGAACTAGGAGCATTGTGCAGGAGGGGGGTGGAACCATGATCTGAGCCATTTTCTAAAGGGTTCAAATTTTCACTTTGTCAGATTTAGGAAAATTTTATATGGAATCTGCACTACTCGACGCAACGAATCAAATGGTGCCACCCATTTCTTCATCAGAGGTTTGCAATTTTTGGGTACTTTCAACTATGGAGGTATAAGGGTGTAATTTTTCATTTTATACTTGTACTTTCATTTTTTTTCCACTTAATGAAAGAGGGCCTCCACAGTATTTGAATAGGTCCCAGAGACGTAGTCCCTCCTGGACGAACTTCATTATCAATTCGGTGTCTTCTTGCATGATGTTAATTTCTTCTCTCTTCTTATGCTAATGCCTTTAAAGCTTCTTGTTTTAAGCTACAATTTTAATATGTAATTCTTTAACACATCTCAAGAAAAATATTTTTGGATCAAGTGGTATCAAAGTAGGTGTTTGTAGATGTGAATTACAGGGTTTTATGCTAACTAGAAACATGCTATGAAGAGGCAAAGGGACGCTATAGTATTTTGATCCCAAAGCGGGGCGTGCACATTAGAGAAGGAACATGGATGACGATGTTTGAAATGAAGAGGATCTCAACTTTCGCAAGACCTTCTACACCATGGCAGACCAGGTTGAGAAATTATTCTCTAGACTTGAGAGACTGGAGAAAGTAAGGGAGAATGATGCAGAAGGACAAGGTTCAGGGCATGGAGATATGGAGGAGATCCACCTCCTTCTCCTCCAGCAAGTGAAATTTCTTCCTCATCTTCTCACCATCATCATAGGAATTTAGGAAATTCATCTAATAAACCTTTCTTTTTGTTAGATTGCAAATTTGATCTACCCATGTATAATGGTGAAAGTAATGCAGATAAACTTAACAACTGGATTAGGTAGCTTGAACTCTACTGCAGGATTCATCAGATTGTGGAGGACAAGGCAAAGATCCAGTTGGCTTCTCTTCGATTGAATGACACAACTCTCATCGGGTGGGAGAGAAAACTTCAAGGTAACAGTAATTTGGGTAACCTCCTTTCCTCATGGTCAAATTTCATTGTTGCACTTAAAGATCAATTCTATCCCTTGGGTTATAAGAAAAAAGCCTTAATGGAGTGGCAATACCTAAGGCAAGGTAAAGGACAAAATGTGCAAAGATTTACCAAGGAATTTAGAAAAGAAGCACTAAGTTTAGGCATTTCATTAGATTCACCTGAATTTGTAACTAAGTACATTGGGTCATTATATGGTTACATAAGACATTCATTATTGTTGTTTGAGTCTCCTACCATCGATGAGGCCAGTGTGAAAGCCATGCACATAGAAACCAAGGGGATGCATGAACAAAGTGACCACTCAAAAAGGACTGCCGCAACCAAAAGAAGGGGAGAAAAGCCCTCTTGCACACATTGTGAAAAAGACGGACATGACGAAGAAAATTGCTTGAAGTTGCACCCTAAGTTGATGTTGAGATTTTGTGTATTTTGGGTAGCATCAGTTGTGCTCTAGGTCCCAAATTTTGAGGAAGGACTAGAGTAAACTTGATCTACAAGACCCAGAAATGGATTTAGGAAATTTCATCTAGTTTAGGAAATATTAAATTAATTAATTAATTTAATGTATTTCTTAAGTTAAAACTTAGGGAACTTAAATAATTAAAGTGAATTTAATTAAACATGTGATGAAATTGTCTTAAGTCACACCGATCAAGCTTTATTTTAATCTTAGCCATTGATTAAAGATTTAATCTTAGCCTTTGATTTGTCAACGAGAAAAGTATAAAGGAAAGGTTTGGGGTCATTTGTAAAGACACACAAAGGCAGAGCACTGAAGCTAAGCTAAGATTCTAGGGAATGGTTTACTAAGAATACTAATAAGTGTTTTAGCTGCAGAGAGGGGAATTTAGGCCAAGGGGATGATCTGATCCCGAGGTCTAGAATACACAAGACGTAGAGATTAGCTCAAGGACAATGCAGAAGAAGGCAGCAGTAGTAGCAAAAAGGACAGCACAATCCCTCCAAGGACATCATGACTTTCAGCAGGAAACCCTCAGGGGTTAGGCAAAGACCCTTCAGGGGCAGCGTAGTGACTGCGTCACCCAGTCTGGGGTAACGCAGTCCCTTCCGAAGCATCACTGGGGGTTTGGAGGACTTCAGAGGCTGACGCAGAGGCTTTCAGGGGCAGCGCTGGGGTTTCTATGCCCTGATCTTGGTTGAGTTCTATAAATCCCATTTGAGGGTGTGGATCAGTCATTATTTTGGCCCTAGATCAGCTTGTGAGTTGTAGATCTAGTGTTCTCCCTATCGGGTTTTCCAGATCTGGAACCCAGATCTGTATATTAAGAAATATTCTTAGTAATAGAACCTTCCAACAGCCAGAGACATATTTTCCCACATTGGATTTTTCTGGGGACTATTTGTCTAGAAATAACCATGTCACTTTGTCAATGTGTGCATGTGCTTATTCTAAATATGAATTGGTGGAGATCTATTATGTGTTTTGCTTTGATGTTAACTTGAATTTATTCAGTTAATAACTTATATAAGTAGGAGGATCTTAACCAGATTAATAGTAATAATTTATGCATAAGTGTTAAGATTCTGAAATTTCTACATGGTATCAGAGAAATTGTAGATCTAGGAGGGTCGCCATCAGGAGAATCTGAAGGATCTAGTTGCAGAAAGCAGCTGGAAAAGCAGCAGAAATGCAGATCTAAAGGGTCAACGTAGTTTTCAGTAGTAGACTTACATATAGGGAAGGGTGGCGCTATCCAGCACTGTGTCCTAGCAAGCCCACACATTTACTGCGTAGAGGCAGCTCAGAAACAATGATGGTTTGGTATGAAGCTAGCCAGTTTGATTCCAATCTGAATCTGTCAGATCCAGAAAAGATTGCAGAAATTCAGAAGAGCTGGTGGGCTTAAAATTCTGAATTTTTCAGATTTTTAGCCTTAGCAAAAGTGACAAAGATTGGGAGGAGATCAGCTTCTCATGAAGTTTCTTGCCAAAGGAAAATTAGAATTTGATCAGAGGATCAAAGAAGAAGCTAAATCATAGTTGATTTGGTAGATTTCCAATAAGGGAAATCAAGTGTCAAAGGGAGTAGAAGGCACCTGTTTCACCAAGGGCCTTAGATCCATTTCTCTAGTAAAGAGAAAAGGAAGTTACGACACATTCTGAGTAGATGGCTCCTCATGGACTACGTGATTAGGATAGGTTGGATAGCCTCTCCAACTTTTCATTTTGGAAGGAAAGGATTTTGATTGTCCTTGAGGCATATAATCTAAGAGACCATGTAGAGCAGACTGTAGCCACACCGACAGATGCAGATCTCCTTTGGACGCATAAGGAAGTTTTTGGGCATGCCAAGTGGTTGATTATGGATAGTATCAAGGACCATATTGTACCACACATAGCTGAGAAGAAGACAACTAACGAGATGTGGAAGGCCTTGACTTCCCTATATGAGGGAAATTATGTCCAGAGAAAAATGTTGTTGGAGACCCAAATGAGGTCATTCATGATGACCAAGGGAGAAGACATGGAGCACTTCCTCTTTAGACTACAGTCAATTAGAGATCAGCTGACTACAACGGGTGCAACGGTGGATGATTCTGTGATGGTTAGGACTGCCCTCAATGCAGTCACGGATGAGTGGGAAACCTTTGTCCAAAGTATCTTGGGCAAAGCGGACGTCCCAGATTGGGACAACTTGTGGTCAATTCTGCATCAAGAAGAACTTCACAAATTCATCAAGAGGCAACATAGCCCAGGATTAAGAAAATTTAAGAAGGAAGATGAGGGAGATGCAGCCTTGGCATCAAAGAAGCAGCCAAATAAGAAGAAGGATCTTTCAAAGATCAAGTGCTTCCAGTGTGGTGAAATGGGACATTTTGCCAGCCATTGTCCTCATAAAAAGAAGGACAAGGAAGCATCTTCTTCCAAAGCAGCTATGGCAGATGATGGGTCAAAAGATGATGTAGCCATGAGTTCTCATGAACCACGGAGGTGAGGTGACATGGACATGTAGAGGAGATACATGGATGAGTGGCGGGATCCTTGAGTAACTCATCTCTTGGATCACAAGCGAGCTACAATAGCCTTAAGACAATAGAGGGACAAGTGGAGGAGTGGGTTCATAGATCACAGATGAGGCAGAGGCAGAGGCAGATCTAAAGGTTGGGAGGAGCAGCGCAGAGTGAAGCAACAACAACGTAGAAGCAGTAGCAACAAAAAGGCTGATGTGACTTCAGCAGCGCAAAGTTATTTTAGGGGTCTTAGTGTGATGGCTACATTTGTAAATCATAGGTTGCAAGTAAATATAAACGATGGTATGTTTCCCATCACTTCGAAACACAACGACGATTTTTTTGACTTTCCTTATGAGTGTTGAGGTATTGATTTTTTTTTTTCTTTTATGTAATCCTTGGCCAATGAGTGTGTACTATAAACTCTTGGCATAGAGGGGTTGTTGAGTCATGTGTGGTGTGCATGATTGCAAATGATGTACCAGTTTCACATACAGAGGATTGAAAGTGTGGTTTGGAAAGGACACAAGCAGTGTGTTTTGTGTTAATGCTTTTGGGGTCCAAAAGCTCTTCTGTGGGGAGGAATGATCCAGGTGGATCAAACAGGTCCAAGAACAAGTGGCCTAAGTACAAAGGCTCAAAAATAAAAGTGTTCAGATTGATCTTGAACCAGGTCCAGGTTGAATATCTCATCTTTTTTATTCAAACAGCGCAGACGACACTCAATTTTGAGTCTGTATGGAGAAGTTAGAAGCAGTCAAAGTTATGGGTTGACTTGATGAGGTGGCAGGCTTAGGGAGGACACAATTTGGAAGAAACCTGGCCCCCAGATTCTGGGCGAATTTGTGGGACCCTTAATTTGAATCCTACAGTAAAAAATCAGGTATTTTAAAAATGGCCAATTTGTTATTATAAAAAATATATATATAAAAATAGGGGTGGGCCAAGAACCCCACTGGACCCCACGGTACCCACAACCATATTACATTATAAAAAAAACAAAACATGTGTGGGGTGGTCAGCAGTTAACCCCGCCACCCCAACTGCCTCTTATATACATGTTGTGATACCATTGGGGAGGGCGGGCCACCTACGGTGGACCCGGCCCTACCTCGGTACCATCGCACGAAGGTCGGCGGGTATCAGACCCACACCGACCACGTGGGCCAGCCCACTACCATGCAGCGGCCCCAAATAAGACCGTATCATATTACCGCGGTACAAATCCGCTATAGGTTTTAAAGGTATGTGGAGTGGGTGGGGTGAGCCACCTAAGGTGGGCCTGACCCCCATTTAAATGATTTATTTTGGTTTTAAAACAAAAGCAGGCCAAGTATGGAGGGGCGGGATTTGATCCCCTGACCCCTCCCTCCTCAACCATTTTCCTTTTAAACCACCACACCAAACAACTTGCTTGTTAGTTCCACCTAGCATTTTAATATTTAAACCTTCATTTCATAAGTGTACCTGGGCAGCCAAGAATGGGCACATAAATCGAGACAGTGGAACCAGGAGCACTGTGCAGGAGGGGGGCGGAACCATGATCTAAGCCATTTTCCAGAGGGGTCAGATTTTCACTTTGTCAGATTCAGACAAATTTTATATGGATTCTGCACTACTCGACGCCACGAATCCAATAGTGTCGCCCATTTCTTCATCAGAGGTCTGCAATTTTCGAGCACTTTCAGCTATGGCGGTATAAGGGTGTAATAACTCATTTTATACTTGTACTTTCATTTTTTTTCCACTTAATGAAAGAGGGCCTCCCCACTATTTGAGTAGGGTCGGGAGATGTAGTCCCTCCTAGACGAACTCCAATGTCAATTATGTGCCTTCTTGCATGATGTTAATTGCTTGTCTCTTCTTATGTTAATGCCTTTAAAGTTTCTTGTTTTAAGCTACAATTTTCACATGTAATTCTTTAGCACATCTCAAGCAAAAGATTTTTGGATCATTAATCCTAGACATTGAAGTTTGAAATGATTAATAAAAGTGTTTGAACCAATCAATAGAACTAAAGCTTGAATTGATTAAATTGATTAATAGAATTTAAGCTTTAACTGATTAATAAAATGGCTTGAGACAAAGCTTGAAATGATTAAATTGATTAACATAATTGAAGCTTGAATTGATTAAATATTGAAGTTTGAACTAATTAATAGAATTGCTTGAGTCAATTAATAGAACTGAAGCTTGAATTTTGAATTGTAATAGAAATGACTTAATGAAGCTTGAATTGGTTAAATTGATTAATAGAATTGAAGTTTGAATTGATTAAATTGATTAACATAATTAACTTTTCTAGTTTGTTTAGGATAAAATTAACAATTTTCTGTTTGATTTGATTTTGAGATTTTTTATGTAGTTTATTTAGTGTCGGTACAATGATTATAGATTTTTGTTTTTTACAAAATGGATCTATTTATTAGTTTGATTAGAAAACATATATATTTTGTGGTCACATGACTTTGATGCATTAAATACATTCATATTTGAATGTGGATATAGGTGATTTGGGCCGTTTAACTTGTTGGAGTGATGGTTAGAGCCTTTCAATTTTTATTTAAAAGTGAGTTCAAACTGATTTTATTATTTATAAGGTCCTTCTTTAGTCTAATTCATTGCATTGAGGGTTAAGATCAATTGTTCCTCTTTAAATACATTATAGTTAATGGGTTTGACCAAACTATTTTAGAACTTTTTGAGAATGGTTCAGCATTATTGGTAAAATCTTTGAAATTACATAAACATTGTGTGCACATTTTTGCATCAAATCATTGGCTACATTAATAGTTGTACATGATTACATCAAATCATTGATTTTTTTGATAGGAATGAGCACAATTAAATATATTTAATTATTTCCAAATAATATTAGACATGTACATCTATAATTTTACTTGGTTAAATATATTTTAAGATTAAGTTAGAACCTAATTTTTTTCATAAAATAAAACACAAAACTTATATTAACCGTTTATTTTAATAATAATAATAATTTAATTTCATGTCACAACTAAATGAGATACCATTAGGTATGAAACTCAAAATATACCTAGTATACTTTAAGATTGAGGAAGTATATCAAACATGAGGAAGTATATCAAACATTATGCAATTGACAACCTGAAAAAAAGACAAATTATAATATCGTTGATCACAATTATTTTATACTTGATAAATTGGGTCTTTTAAAGGAATTGAAAATTGTTATAGATGAGACCAAATAAACATACATAATTCTTTAACACTCATAGCATATTGGGATGCAACCAGACAGAGAAATACAGCGCTATGTCGTTGTGTACAACACCAGGGATGTTGTAAATAGACTCTCTAGTCTTAATCACACTTAGATCTGTGATGCCCTTTGTTGGTAGCTTGTGAGCCAGAAGTGTGGGCTCCCGGCTGGTTGATAACGCCCTTAAAAAAAAGGAAATACAAAATTAATAGAGACGTGAATGAATGCCTCGTCATGATAAGTTTTTGCTATATTTATGTGAATCACTCCCGAAAGAGTTTGAATGAATCACTCCCGAAAGAGTTTGAATGAGTAAAATGGTCTTGGATGCTGGAATTAGTGTACAAAATTGAAGTTATCATATTTCTTTTCAAGAGTGTCTTTTAGCTCCTTATAAAAGGTATAAGAAAGTTTTTGCTATATTTATGTGAATCACTCCCGAAAGAGTTTGAATGAGTAAAATGGTCTTGGATGCTGGAATTAGTGTTCAAAATTGAAGTTATCATATTTCTTTTCAAGAATTTTTTTAAGCTCCTTATAAAAGGTATAAGAAACAGTAGAGAAACATTTCATAATATGTTTTATTTGTCATTATTATTTTTATTTATTTATTTATTATTTTTGATACCATGACAATTTAAAAACAAAAAAATATTGTAAACAATTTTTTACCTTATGTTAATAATTCAAAAAAGGAAATATTATAGGTTTTATAAAGTAAAATTCTATTGGTATGGAGTTCATGATGTATAACCCAATTATTGAAATTATATTTTAGTAGTGGACATTCAAGATAAAAAAAAATTGGTTGTGTTGAATCCTTTCACTACTCACAAAGGAGAAGCAATTCCAATTCGAATTTGTTCTCCATCTTCATGTTGCGTGGATCGACAATTGGTACCTACCAATCTTCCATGGCTCCACATATAGATATTCTTACTTCCTACTATACTTACTTGTATGGACTACTTACTTAGCTTGCTTGCACTTACTACTTGTTCTAGTTGCTTGCTTGGATTTATAAAGTGTACATGTATGTCTTCTTTATGTCTACTTAATATGAAGGCATTACAATGGGAACTAGAGATAAAAATTGATTTAATGCAACTTTTACTCTTTATTATCAAAAATTCAATGTTAAATTAGTATTCAATTTAAACATTTATTTTTGTTAACAAAAAGTATTGTTATTTCATTGTTCTGTACTTAATTGGTTGTTGTTGTTTTTTAGTTAGATATTATAGTCATATTCATAAAATAATATCATATTTTGATTTCCTTTAAAAAAATCAATGTAATTGTTCGAATGATTATAGAAATTACCCTTTAAGAAAGAAGAACACTTTCACTACAAGACAATTTCATTGCAGCTAGGGAATGATATTCAAGAGATGAAAAGTAAATGAGCCTATTAAATTCACTCCTTATAATTCCTATATAGAATATAAGTAAATAGTCAAATGAATTCCCTCTATATTATGTCTTTTTTGTAGCATTGAGAGGCATTCCCGCATGCCTAAGTTGGTCTTGAAGAAAAAAAAAAAAATTTAGGGCCATCAAGTCGGCTCGAGAAGACAAGTCGATTCAGCCACATGAAAGGGTGTGTCCCTTGCGCTAATTCACCCCCATTCGACTAGTATATATACATAATGTGACATTTCAGTTCAACACGCCAACAAAGTGAAATAAAGGACAATTTATCTTAAGAGAGGACAACAAAGGGAGCCATAATATTGAGGAAGGAAGTTGCAGGCAAGGAGAAATTGTTTAAATTTTTTTATGGTTATAAAGGAATCAAGGTAGTGTCTGTTTGGAGGTTACAGGAGCCTCAGGTTGTAGGTGCCACAGGGCAAATCACAAATCTTTAAGAGTACATGTAGAGGCATGTTGGATGTTGAAGGTTTGACTAGTATTTTTAACTTGAAAATTGGCACATATTTCTAGAAAATTTGGATTTGTAAACCTTGCTGAAGAATAATTTCTCCTGAAGAAAATTTGTTGGGTTTTCTCACAAAGTTGGGTTTCCTAGGGTAAAAATATTGTCTATTGTGCATGGTTGCCTTTCTATGATATTTTATTTTTGTTGCATTTACCATTGATATTTTTTGTTTATAATTGCTTAACGATATTAGTGGCATGAGATAAATTGATTGAATATCATTAGGTAGTAATTATTAGATCATAAAATTGTTTTCTATTGTCAATCTTGTAAGAAAAATAAATATGGTATCAAATCCTTCTTGTTGAAAGATTACCCTTTGAAGCTAGCCTAAGAGACAAGTGTTCAACAACTTGACTATACTTTTTATCTCTTATGGCACCAAGCCTCAAAGTTGAAGATAGGTTAGATGGTGTCATCAACTTCAGATATTGGAAGACCAGGATACTCCTTATCTTGGAAGAGAATGAGCTTCATAATCATGTGGAGAAAGTCATTCCAAAGCTGGAGGGAGCTCAGAAGAAAGCCAACTATAAGAAGAATGAAGTCAAAGGTAAGAGAATCTTAGCAGGTTTTTTAAAGGACCACTTGATTCCTCTGCATTCAAGACTACCAAGGGAGTATATGATGCTCTGGAAGGATTGTTTGAAAACACTAACACGAACATGAAGTTAACCTTGAGAAATCGTCTTTGTAATATCATGATGACTATATTAGATTCTATAGTGTCTTACCTTATGAAAATTTCCCATATTAGAGATGAGCTTGTAGCCATTGGAGACACCATTGATGACACAAGTATTGTTACAATGACTCTAAATGGAATTCCTTCCTCATGGGAGCCATTTATTCACAGAATTTTTGCATGAGAAAAAAGACCCACATTTAATAAGTTATGGATTGATTATGTACAAGAGGAGATCATATTGTTGTCCAAGAATAGCTATTAGAATCTACAAGATGAAGAAACACAATCCCTTGCAATTCATCAAAGGAAAGGAAGAAGGAAGAAGGAACTTTGGAAAGTTTGATAAGAACAAGAAGGATATGTCAAATTTCAAGTGCTTCACTTTTCATGATTTTCGACACTATGCCTCCCAGTGTCTAAAGAAGAGAAGGAAGGAAACACAACTTGCATGAACAACCAATGTGGATGATCATGACAATGAAAATTCATCTAAAAATAATTCAAATGAATTTGTCCTTTAGGATCTAATACTAGTAATTTTTGTGGAAAATTGTGCCTCTAGGCGCACGATAGGTTTTTGAGTTTCTCCTATAGATTTGTGAGAGAGGGAGTTGACAATCCTTAGTAGTTTTTTCCTTAATCAAAAGCTAATTACTTCATATTTTTCTCCCTTGATTATTATTATTATTATTATTGGTCAACCTCTTGTCCTTGTATTTTACTTGGTTATAATTGTTTCTTCCATGGCCTCCTGAGTGGAGTTTTGCAGAAAGGAAGAATTATGGAGACTACCAAGGTGATGATTAATGTAGAAGATGGTAGCATCAAGATGTAAAAAGAAATTTTTTTAGGAAGAGGGTTCTCTTAGAAATACATAGTGGACTATGAGGATATTTTTACTCCATTTGCTAGATGGTCATGTTCTTGTATGGCCTAAGAGCTCAAGAAGAGACTCGCCAGGAGTGATTAATGTTCAAGAGGGAGTATTGTATTTATTGTTAGGACATCTAGGATGATGCCAGATGACCAAAAGATATTCCAGTTCTGAGGAAGTAGATAGTCAGGTAGAATGGAAGGATCAACCTTCCAAGAGGATGTCATAGGTTGAGATTTTCATACTAGATGCTCAGAGACGAGAGCTATTTGTTAAATTTGTAACTATATTCGGTCTTTATAATGTAAATTTATCATTGATGTATTTATTATATTTATATTTATTATATTTTGTCAAATAATTTCTTCATGTATAGAAAGTCAAAAAGATTCAAAAATAATTTATTTAGAGTAAAAAAAAATGTATTCGAGTCATGTCCCATTTGGAAATTTGACCGAAAAAATAATTTGAATTTTATGTTGAGTCAAAAAGTCCACAAGATGACCAAGGTGGCCCTACTTGGACAAGTCGACCTATACCTCCAATAGACACCTATTCCACCCTCCTAGATAACCATATATAAAGGATGAGTTTGAATCATTTGGATGCTCATTCACAAATGCAACAAGTGGCACATATGATCGTAGCGAAGAAGAAGAAGAAGATGAGTCAAAGGAGAGAAAAATACAAAGATAAAGACAAGAAGAATATTCCTAGTTGACCAATTTTTTGACCTTGCTACAACTCGCACATGTGCAATAAATTTTCTGTGAAAGAGGCCAAATTTTTTTAAAATGGTTGTAGGTCGAATTTCGGACACTTGTTGCAGGTGCGATTTTCAGATCGTTGACCAGATTTGGAGCAATTTGGCCAACATTGACTTTGATTTTGCAAGTGAATTGGAGGAGGGTTGGACTTGGTATCTTGGTGGAAATTTTGGTGTTGGTGTTGGTCTTGAATATCTCTCATTTTAATCTGATTCTATAAGAGAAGGATTGTTGGGTTTTCCCCTTGTGTGTTTTTCTCTAGCTAGCAACCTAATTTAGTGTCTCTTGTCTCTTTGTGATCTTTATATTTTCCTAAAAGATTGAAATTTTTTATAATTACTTGATAAAGAAGACATAAGAAGTAATAATAAGACAATCTAATATTCACAAGTAATTATCAAGAAGATAAATTAGGTGTTAGATTTCATTAAAATTGGTTTATCAACATGGTATTAGAGCTAAGTTGAAGGAAGGAAGCTTAACGAACATCCTCTTGAAGACATAATTCAATTAGTCATTTTCTTGAAGAAATTCTCACTCACTTGAAGACATCCTTGAAGATATTCTTGTAGCAACTTTCTCTCTCACCTTCAAGTAATTTCCCTTCTATTCTACATGTCTAATACTCCCAATAAAATTGAATATATCTGCAAGGAAGGAAACAAAATTGATGGAGCATCCAATTTCAAAGCATGGAAGAAGAGGACTGATCTAGTTCTTAAGGAAAATGATGTCATGCAATTTCTGGAAGGCAATTCCCCTCTACTAGATAAAAAAAAAATGCTCAAATAGTGGCCAAATGAAATAAGGGAGAAATTAGAGCTCAAATAATTCTCTTTGAGTCCATCAAATATCATCTCATCTCTTTTGTTTCATATTTGTCTACAACGAAGGAAGTCTATGATACATTGGTAAAGTTATACTCCATCAACACAACTAGTCAAAATATATCTCCAAGGAATCAAATATATAGAACGAGGATGTCAAAAGAAGAAAATGTGGCTTCATACTTTATGAATATATCAAAAATCAAAGATCAACTTCAAGGGTTTGGTGAGACCATATCTAATTCTTAATTGATCACTTCTATAATTAATGCTCTACCTCTAGCTTGGAATGGTTTTGCAAGAGGCATCTATGCTAGAAAGGAAACCCCAACCTTTGAAGAATTATAATCTTCATGTGTTCTAGTGGAATCAACACTAAAGGCTAAAGTTGATATTGAACCTAATAATGAAAACTCTTGACTTTTCGCAACTAGATCGAGAAAGAAGTTTGGAAAGTTTAGATCTCAACAAAAAAATAATGGAAAAAAGTCCCATAGAAACAAGAGCATGTCCAAAGTTCAATGTTACGATTGTCATGAATATGGACATATTAAGAGAGATTGTAACAAGAACCCTAATAACAATAAGAGTGATAAGAGGAAGGAAATAAATGAAGCATTAACAATTGAAGATGAACAAGCTCAAAAGAAACCCAAGGTTGAAGACAACAAGGATCTATACTATTAATGTTAACGAAGAATATGGCAAGTGTACATAGCTCTACAATCCATTCTAGTACCAGGTTTGCAATCAAGTTTGATTTTTATTTCTTAGAAGATGACAGATAGAATAGTGTTTATTAATGGCTAGATAGTTATATGATTTATGGGGATAACATAGAAGATTATTGGGATTCATGAATTGTATAAGCTTATAAGTCTTTTCAAGGTGTTTGAAATTAAGAGGGAGCTCATAGTAAAAGTTAAAATTGACTCACTAAAATAAGAAGATGAACCTCCTTGACTGTTGTCTACATAGAATCCATCACAAAATTCTAGAATAATATTTGAGTTACATTTGCAAATAATGTATAAATATTCATGTCTCAAAAATTTCTCATCAAGATCCAGAAGAAGAAAACATTTTTCTCTAAGAAGTAAGGAAGCTAATGGGATGGCAGTTAGGAGAAAGGAAAAATAGTTAAGAAGTATATCAGTGGTAGTCAATATCTAGCTTTTTGTATGTTAATATTGCTTCAACCAGGAAAATTTAATATTCATCTCAAATACCAGTGAAGCTAATTCAAATGTATGCATCAAAGAATGAACCTGTATGACTAGAGTAGAGTATTCCAGGAAGCAGACTTTTCTTATATATCATAGTAGGATATAGCAAAGCATATTCTATAGGAGGAGGAGAGAATTTTAAGTATACATCAAAGAAGTCAACACTTAACATTAGATGGCAACATGGAAGCATGTTTCGAAAAGGTTCTCTCAGTAAAAGGAATAAGTTCATAATAAGACACTTATCTCAATTAGAAAGTTTACTCTTGATTCTTGAAGGATATGAAAAAGGAATCCCATGATCAAAGAATACCTCTTACTTTGGAATCAAACCGAATGATTAAAAAAGAACTCAAGACTTATAGATATTACCTTTAGAGGGAGTTGAAAGAAAAATCTTGTATATTTTGGATGGATACACTATTACTTAAGGTTTGGCTGAAAACTAAAATAAGCTTATGACCAAGACCCTCCAAAAGGTTGGTTAATAGATTATAAGACCTATGGAAACTCTGTTTAGCAGAAATTAGGGAAAATTTTAAGGATGAAAATATATATTAAAGTTTAGAAACCTTGGCGAATCTCACTAGTCCATGATAGGCAATCTATAAAATGTTTGCAACTTTTTTGTAAAAATATTCAAATTTCTAATAATTTTATATAGATCATATAAAATTTTGGCTATTTTTGAGGTAAAATAATTTTATACTATAAAAATTGGACGAATCGGTTTTTGAAGAAATGGAAATTAATGAATATTTATTTTGGAAAAAGCATAGAAAATAGCCCACCTGCAAAAATAAACCCCTAAAATTTTCCCTAGCATAAATTGGAGAGTTCTAATATTGTTGATAATCGTTGAATGATTAGTTTATTGGTTCCCCAATAGATTTGTTTCAAGGATACATCAAATGAGTTGGCAGTGCTGATCAAGATAGAGGTACTACTGATGGTTGGTTTTGTTTGGGATCTAATATTATTTCTTCAAAAAGCATGAAGCGGGATTTTGTTTCATTAAGAGAGAAAAAGTTATGGAAGTTTTCACAATTAGCTATGAATCAATTGGTCTCCATAAAATATTTGATGAACTATTTGATGAACATGATGAATTTGATCATGATGCCTTGCATTAATCAAAGTTACATGAATATTTTCAGAGAACCCGGAAGGTCAAAGCACATTGTGATTTGTGACATGATACAAGATGGAGTCGTGAAGCTATAATATATCTCCAATGATGCATAGGTAGTTGATGTTTTGACGAAGTCTGATCCTAAGGGAAAACATGAGCATTTTTTAGACAAGCTTGGGATTGTGGATATCTCCTCCCTATTTGAGAGGGAGTGAGGATGGACACCTTGTTCTCCATGTGTCATGTACTATGGTCAAGACTAACAACCGTAAGTCTAGTACATGAACACGGATAGGGAGAATGGTAGATTGGATAAGCATCATGGATAGACATTGTTGAGACATGTATTATGACCATGACTAATAATCGTAAGTCGAGTACATTGATCTAGTATAAGAATGGTTTGGAGGAATGACATTTCCTTGTGCCAAGTATTGTGACAATGGATTAGGAAATGGTATTGTGAGGACATTCTTTGGTGAACCTAGTTGGAGTATGTGCCTCAGAGAGGTGGTGGTGTCTTGTTTAATGCCTCTCAACATTATGCTCTCATCTAGTGGAGAGATAGAACTTATTTGTTAAGGCCTTGGTATTTTGACAATGCTAGTTATGATGATGTTATCATCAATGATTTTTATCAATATGAATCCTTTATTATATGAATATTTCAACTTGAGACTATCTTGTTGAGTCAATATGAATACCTCCCTAGTTAAGAGGGAGTGTTGAAGTTGTAACTAGAGTCATTATTCATAATCTAAATTTATCATTAATATATTTATTATATTTTTTCAAAGCATGTTCTTCATGTTTAGAGAGCCGAAAAGAGTTAAAACTAATTTATTTAGAGTCAAAAGAAAATGTATCTGAGTCATGTCTCATTTGGACATTTGTAAGAAAAAAAATCAATTTTATGTTGAGTCAAAAAGTCCGCAAGATGACTGAGTCGGCCCTCCTTGGACAAGTCGGACTAGACCTTCAATAGAAACCTATTTGACCCTCCTAGATAACTATATATAAAGGACAACTTTTACTCATTTGGATGCTCATTCACAACTCAAAAAGTGGCACATTTGAACCTAGTGAAGAATAAGAAGAGTCAAAGGACAGAGAAAGACAAGGATAAAGACAAGAAGAATATTCCTAGTTGATTGAAATTTGACTTTGTTACATTTTGCACATGTGGATTGAATTTTTTTTTAAAGAGGCCAAATTTTTCTGAAGTGTTTGCAGGCCTAATTTCGACCCCTTCTTGTAGGTCTAATTTTCAAATCATTTACTAGATTTGAAGCAATTTGACTAGCATTGACTTTGACTTTGGAGGTGACTTGGAGGATGGTTGGACTTGGAATCTTGGTGGAAATTTTGGTCTTGGTATTGGTCTTGAATATCTCTCATTTTGATATGATTCTATAAGAGAAGGATTTTTGTGTTTTTCCCTTGTGGGTTTTTCCTTGGCTAGCAGCCTAATTTCGTGTCTCTATCTCTTTGTGATCTTTATATTTTCTTGAAATATTTAACACTTGTATAATTGTTTTTTGAATAAGACATAAGAAGTAAGAAGAAGACATCTAATATTCACAATTAATTATCAAGAAGATAAATTAGGTGTTATATTTCATTACACTTGGTTTCTCAAAAGTCTCTAGGGTAAGTATGCCTTCTATGAGGGGACCATGCCAGACAATGGGATACGCTTGAGTGACAGAGGGAGCATAAGTGGTAGGATTATTTTCCTCCGTGACAGAAAGGAGGAAACAAGATTGATACAAGAGGATATGCTTTAGTGTTAGAGGGAGCACCTAGTAAGGGTGACAAGAAAGCAATCGTGATGATGGATCTAGTGAAAGAAGTTGGTCAGTTTATAGTTGAGCCGAGGCATCTAGAAAAAAATGTGTCGAGATACCAATGTGGTATAGTTGGATATGATTTGAGATATGTCTCACGTGATGAAGTGAGGCTGCAGGGATATATGGATTCAAATTGAGTAGGCAGTGCAGAGGACAAAAGGAGCACCTCAGGGGGCTACTTTAACTTGGGATCGACTATGATATCCTGGTTTAGTAGGAAGAATACTTATGTCACACTTGATACAACTAAGGCAGAGTATATCACAACTAGTGTCAAAAATTGTGAAGTAGTGTGGCTTTAGAGGCTTCTTGCAAGACTCTTTGATCAAGTCACTTCATCCGAGACATAGTGCAAAAGGGAGCAGTGAAGCTCCAGTACATATCCACAGATGGGTGGATTGTAGAAATTCTCACCAAGCCTTTGTCTAGAGAAAATTTTGTATACTTCAAAGATAAGCTTGGTGTGATGTATAATGTCTCGCTCATCGAGAGGGAGTGCTGATGTTTTTGCAGGATCAGGCAGATCATCTCCTAAGAAACTAACTAAAGGACTCGGTTGGGTCATGTTGATTTGACCAGGGGAGATTGATACATTCACCTAAGAATCTAGAAGGACTTGTCTAGGTCATCTGACTAGGGGTGAATGGCCCAGGGAAATTGCAAGATTGGACAGATCTTCTCCTGAGAAGCAAGAAGGATTTGGCTTGGTCATAATTATTTGATTGGAGGAGATTGATACATTTATCTCATGATACATAAAGGACTTTGGCCAGGCCATGTTGATTTGGCGAGGGGAAAATGGCCTAGGAGTCACATTTCCTACTCTAGGATGGAGTGATCTATAGATGTGCATGTGATGAGTCAAAGATCCTACTCCATGATGGAGTGATCTAGACATGCATCAACATATCAAGCTCATGAACTTTTATTATGGAGGAGAAATTTCAGCTAAGGGGGAGTCTGTTGCAACCAAGGATTATACCTCCCTCGCTAAGAGAGAGTGTTGATTTTTTAGCATCGAGAGGTATTTTCACATGCATAAGTCAGTATTGAAAAAAAATGAAAATAAATTATTTTTGGGGCATCAAGTCGACTGAGCCACATGAAAGGTTATGTCCCTTGGACTAATTCACCTCCATTTGACTAGTATATATACATAATGTGACATTTCATTTTCAACATACCAAAAAAGGGCAACAAATGACAATTTCTCTTGAAAGATGACAAAAAAAGAAGTTGCAATCATGAGGAAGGAAGTCACAACTATTTAAAGATTTTTTTGTTTTGTTATAAAGGAGTCGAGATAGGGTTTTTTTGGAGGGCTGCAAGCCACAAGGGTTGCAGGGATTGTCACAGATCTTGAAGAGGACATGCATAGGCTCGCTGGATATTGAAGGTTTGATTGATTCTTTTAACTTGAAAATTGGCACATATTTCTAGACAAATTGGATTTGTAAACCTTATTGAAGAATAATTTCTCCTAAAGAAAAGTTGTTGGTTTTTCTCCCAAGGTTGGGCTTCCCATGGTAAAAATATTGTCTCTATTGTGCATGGCTATCTTTCTATGATCTTTATTGTTTCCCCTGCATTAACTGTTGATATTCTTGTGTATAATTGCTCAATGATATCAATTACATAAAAGATAAATTGACTAGTGATCATTAAGTAGTAATGATATCAATTGCATGAGATAAATTGATTAGTGATCATTAGGTAGTAATTATCAGCTCATAAAGTTGTTTTCTACTATATATCTTGTAAAAAAATTCAACATACATGATTTCTATAAAAAAAATATAAGTAAATGATCCTATTAAATTTCATACCTATAATTTTTATATAAATTATAATATTAGTAAACTAATATCATCTATATAACCCTTCCCTTCACATTTGAACCATAATATTATCAAATGGATCTAATGAAAACAGGGCCACGTCATATCGTTTCCGGAAATCTACAGCTTCCTAGCTATGTGTAAAATGCAACCTTTCCCTACAGATTTGATCCGTAATTGTGTCAAATGAATCTGAAAGAGAACAGGTGGCCACATTGAACAACAAATTGTTTCTAAAAAGTCTGCAGCTTCCTGGCTATGTCCAAGGAATCCGATGAAACCGGGTGGCAGCAGCAGCTTCTAGGAAGTCAAGATCCTGGATGATGGATCACTTACAAAGACAGGTGGGCGTAAGTAAAAAGTACGTGGAAAATAACACTATCAGTTTCCTAAAGCAACTAGGGAATATCAACCAGCCTGTCACTGAAGAATGCTTTTGCAAAGTTTATCGACGACCCAGGGAAACTCTCAACCGTACAGATTGTCGGGTTACATTACAACATTTTGTCCAGCTAAAGATTACGTATATTTCTGCCCTCGTGGGTACAATGCACCGAACCAAATTATTGTAATGTACGTGGCCGAATCCAATTTCTTAATTTCCGTGTCAATCGAATAGTCATTGTCAAAATGTATAAATATAATACTTCAATCACGGAGGGTTCCACGTAACATTTTTGATGTTTTCTAAGATATATTTGACGGTGTGGTGTATAAACGTCAAACGGTGATATGTCGCAACTTTTTTTTCGAAAATGACATGTAACATTTTTTTATGTTTTCTAAGATATATTTGACGGTGTATAAACGTCAAACGGTGATATGTCGTAATTTTTTTGTTTTTTTCGAAAATGACATGCAACATTTTTTATGTTTTCTAAGATATATTTGAAGGTGTATAAACGTCAAACGGTGATATGTCGTAATTTTTTTTTCGAAAATGACATGTAACATTTTTTATGTTTTCTAAGATATATTTGACGGTGTATAAATGTCAAACGGTGATATGTCGTAATTTTTCATTTTTATTTTTTATTTTTTCTGTCGAAAATGACTTGTAAAAAGTTTTTGAAAAGATAATTTAACTTTTTTCATAAATTCTAGTGGCTGGTTTACACGTAGCATTAAACTTGAGCGTTACCCTATTTAATTTTATATAAAAGGTGAAATCGTATATCGATAAAGTTACCCAGAGGACTATTCTGTTTACCCTATTTTAGTCTAGATAAACAATGTTTCCGATTGGTACAAGTTCTTTGGTTATCAGTACTTAGTCGTCTCCGTTGCCAATTTTATTTTTACGTTTTGTCCATCAAGTGTGACCAGAAGTGTGAGGTAAATCATGTTGGTATTAATTGTGTTGAGAGGCTTTTTCTAATTAAATTGTAATGTAATGTTATATGGGCAGGAAGTTTGATAATTAATTTTATAAAATTAACATAAAATAATTATAATTATTAATATTAGTTTAATTATTTAAATTAAAATTAAAATTAATAGTTTAAATAAAATTGAGATTATAGAATCTATTTTTTATTTAGAATTTTTGGGCTCTAAGTTTTGACAATCTTTAATTTGTTGATAATATTCTTATGCAATATAATAATTATAATTATTAATAAAATAATTATAATGATTAATATTAGCTTAATTATTTAAAATAAAATTAAAATTAATAGTCTAAATAAAATTGAGGTTATAGAGTAAATTTTCTATTTGGGATTTTTGGGCTCTAGGTTTTGACAACTCGTGATTTTGCCAATAGTATTTTCATACAATATAGCTCATTTAAAGGTATAAAAAATCATTTATAATTTATCTTTGGGTCATGAATGATCACAAAAATAAAGTAATTTCATTAACAAGAATATATATATATATATATATATATATATATATATATATATATAACCAGCCTATATCCATCTTAACTCTAGATTGATCAAGTACTCATAGAGATCAAATCTCTTAAGGTGCAAGGCTTTCCTCAAGTTTTGCATTAAAAAAAGATGTTTCCAACTTGAGAGATTTGATCTCTCTATGCTTTATAAATATGGAGTTAAGATGGATCTACACTTGTGATAATGCTATTTTGTTTGTGATTTTGTATTTTTTTGTTTATGGATATGCAACAATTTCGTTAAGATGAATCTACAGTGATGATAATTCTCTTTGGTTTGTGATTTTGTAATATTTTGTTTATGAATATTTAATAATTTCTTTGAATTGAATAGTAATGTGTATTTAATGTACTCATTATGCTCCATTTTCATCAAAGTTTGTTTATATTTTTGTTGGAATGTGTAATTCCTACTTGTTTTCAGTTGTGAACTTCTATGTATAGAGTTTGTTCTTATTCCATAGGTTAGCTAAATCTAAGTTCCTAGTTTGGTGTGAGGTTGAGATATTCTCTCAACCAGCTTATTGTGCATCCAAGATAGCTTCCCTATCTTGAAACTATACCTCATGTATATATGTAACTTTGTTTGATTAATGCAATATAGTGTGTATATGAGATTTCAGCTGTTTTAAGACATTTTTTTAAGACAAAAGAAATCTTTTGTCTTAAAAAGTTACTTTTTATTTTAATTATTTTATATTAAAATTTAATATCAATTGAATTGTCTTAAAGATAAAATTTAAGACAAAAATAGTTTGAGACAAAACTTTATATTTAAGACAAAAATGATTTGAGACAAAAATATTTAAGACAAAAACAATTTGAGACAAAGAAAATTAAGACAAAAAAATTTAAGACAAAAGTATTTTAAGACACAACTTTATATTTAAGACAAAAACAGTTTGAGACAAAAACATTTTAAGACAAAAGCACTTTGAGACAAAAAAAAATTAAGACAAAAGCACTTTGAGACAAAACCTATATTTAAGAAGACAATGACAATTAAGACGAAACTCATTTAAGATAGTTAGGAATTAAGACAAAATCATTAGCATTAGGAAGTTTGCATTGAAATATCCATGAGTGGATAGTGGATAATTATATTTTTTATTTTTAAAAATAGATATTCAAACCACATGAAATTTGATCATGTCATGATATTTATTTCTTTTATGTTATAAATTTTTTCTTTTTTCATTAAAGCCACATTCTAAAAATATAATATATAAATAGATAAAAAAAAATATTATTTTTTGGTTGGCCATTCAAGGGGGTTTGAACTTTGAATCTCATGTTTTAACATAATATAACTTCATAACAAAGTGATTGTCAATTGAGTTACATTCCATGAACTAAAATTGTTTATTTTTTTAAATATATGCAAAAATTTAAACTAGCAATTGCACCAGATGTTGCAACGGAAACATTGTAAGGCGTGAAATAGAGAAGAATCTTAACATATAAGAAATCATTGAATGATAAAAATTAGTAAACAAAACACCATTCAAAAAAATATTCAATGAAGAAGGCTCATTAGGTACAAGGGATGAAAAATTCATTTTCAAATAGTAAATTGGCATTTGACATTCACCTATGAAACATCAGATTATTCGAAAAATGTTATGGGCACAATAACATAAATAGATTGTTGGGGGTATAGAAATGATGTAGTTGAGTGAGTTGTTGAGGAAGTATTGCCTGATGAAGGAGAATGCAGTGGTCCTTGAGGGAGACAAGTTGTCAGCTTCATGGGTAAGGGTTGTTGTTAGCTTAAATTTTGCGAGTTGCCTTTTTTTTGGGTGTGCCACAACCTTGATCTTGCTGATAATTCATCAGTTGGCTGCTAATTGAATGCCTCCTCAGAGAGCTTATCTGCTAGTTGATTGAGCTCATGATAAATGTGGGTGAAGGATGACCATTCTAGCTCCTGAATGCACAGCCAAATTTGAGACATCAGGGATTGAAGCCGCACATTTTATTTATAAAACTTGCATTAGCCTGGTCAACAACTATTTGAGATTCCCGTCTCTTGCAAACTCTTCAAATTACCACAAGCACTTTCCAACTAAAGAACAACAAACAATGATGATAACTCGACCTTTAAATTGGAACCAGGAGCTTGAGTATATGTGATATGAATGAATTGAAATGAATTTATATACAAAACAGAGTGAAGAGCAAGAATAATCAACATATAAGGAGAAACATACTTTTTAATGAGATCACCTAGAGATTCTCTGATAATTTGAGTGGGATTTCCTTCAAAATTCTTGCAAGGTATGTTTTCGGTTAGATGTACGAAAAACCACGAGACATTAAAGCTACGTAACTTGATCTTGCAGGAAAAATGAATTACTTCACCCAAAAAAAATTATTATGAATACCATTTTTGTCTGATCTCAAGATGTGGGTAAAGTGCATTATATAAGAAAATAAAAATGTTCATGAAATTCCCATGAAAGTGAGTGCATCGATCAATTTTAAGTTTGTTGTTGCATGTTGGTCTCTCTACTGTAGAGTTGTGGGATAGTTGTATCATGTGACTAAACTATATTCAATAAATAATCTTTCACTTACCCTGATATTTGAGGAGTACTTCATTTTTATGTGCAATTGTATGGTTTGTGGTCTCCTGATTGTGAACTATGTATAACATATCTAATTGGATGTTAGCCAAAGTTTTCCATAGGTATAACATACCCAATTTTCACCCTCTGAGAGTTATCTTGCCCATGATCACAAACAACTTCTGATGACAACTATAATCATGCCACTTGCAATGCTTCTTCTAGAGTTTAAAGGAAACACCTCCTTGAAGAAAAAATAAATAAATAAAAGAAAAAATGTTTTAACAATTTAGTTAGAAAACAACTAACAACCCTCTTGAGGTGGAAAATTCTAGCCCAATTGAAAGAAGCAAGAAAACTCATGGTATTATAGAGATAAATCAAGACAATTGCACAACTTTTTCAAGGATGCAACAAGAACTTTTTCTGTACATAATAAGAAATTATTTGCAAACGAGAAGATACCACAGTGGGCATGCACAAGAAGAAGAACCAAAGAAATCAAATTCAATAAAGGAATCACAACCACCACTCCAAACTCGCTTCTCTAAAACACATACAACCACAATAAATCCCACCGAAGCTTACAAATTTATCAAGCCCTAATTAACTTACTAACAAATTCAACAAGCCAACATGCTACAATTTATTGACTCACCCCCAAATCAATTAGTAATTATTGCATGAATGTACATTTATTTGTAACTTTATTTAAAAGGTTGAAATTCTCTCAAGAGCATATAGAATATATCCAAGAGTTTAAAAAATTGAAATTTTGCCTACCTCCACAAGGTATCATCACACCCGGATAGGTGACAACATACAAGTCTAAATCTTCTACCTCTAAGTCTTAATGGCACTTCAATATGTCAATAACATACTTACAACAATGCTTAATGAGTTTTGTCTATTGGCTAAAGAGATGTACATCGATCCATCCAAAAATAAACATCTCAATCAATCCAACACCATAAATTGTGCTAAATAGTTCATCATGTAATTTAAAATATTACAATATGGTCTTATATTAGCTCACATATTCCTTGAATATTTGAAATCCAAACTGCCTTAGCACAGTAGACTAGAAAGATCTGTACTCTAAAAAACAAAAAAAAGATAACAAACTAAAATAGGAACTTTAACTCTAATCCAGACACTTCATTCTTAGCAACATGATATCTAATGAAGATGATACGTTGAAAAGAAGGCTTTATATATTGTCTATCACATGTCAAACCGAGTGAACAAATACATGCATAGAACACATAAGAAATAGGGTTCATGGATCGACTTGTATTATATGGTTTCAAACCCTTCTTGTCTCCTTCAAGGGGGTTTCTTGAGGTCTTCAAAAAGACTTCCTTTTGCTAACCAAATGGATTGTTTCTTTCACACATTTATGGAAACGTACTTTCGAAATCATATTGTAATAGATTCATAAGGTGATATTATTGATATTAACTACACCTTATTTGGAGACATCATTTTTATTTTAGGGGTTGGTACCTTTCAATTGGATGTGGTTGGTGATGTGAAGACTACTCAACCTCTAGTAAAGATTCATACTAACTCTAACAAGCTTATGGATGCTTGTTTACAAAGGGAGATGCCTCTAAACTTAACTCATTGGATTCTTTGTTTGTTCATGCTAATTATTGTTCTCAAATTTCCTTCTCCAAGGGGTTGAGACTATTTGCTTCATTTATTTTACATGGTCCGATGAAAGAAGAAGAATGGAGATTGTCTCCACATCTTTTCCATTTCGCTAAGTTACAAATAAAAAGAGTCAAATTCTATATCCAATAGACTAATAGCCTCTTGATACACCTTTAGTGAGCTATGCATAACTCTCACCTATCACTATAGCTCAATGAAATGACATCTAATAGCTCCAAGACACCATTATAAATGGACTAGTTGTGAAGTTGTTGTTAAATTATCACCTCCAAATGTTCAATTATCATGAATTTTGGGGGAGGGGGATCTTTTGGTGTATTGAACGGGGCAAGGGGACATAAGGGTAGCATGGATGGGTGGAAGTGAGAGGTTCGAGCATGGTTTACTGAGATCTATAATCCTAGCATTAGAGAATGAGAAGGAGCCTTAGGGCCTTATGGCATAGGGGTTAGGGGACCTATAAGTAAGGCAATGAGAGAAATTGATAGGGGAAACCCAAATAGTTTTGACAAGGGGATTAGGGGCCACATTATCACAACCCATGCGCACTTAACCCCTAACCACTAAAATACCTATCCCTTTAACCCCAAAGCCACAATCCCTTAACCCCTACACCTATAACTCATAACAAATTAACCCCTTGATCCCTTAAACCCAAAGCCACTAACCCCTAACCCCTAACTCAGAATCCTTGAACTCCATACACCCTAATCCCATATCCTCTTAAACCTTGACCCTTAACCCATAACCCCTAACCCCTAAACTCATTAACCCCTAACCCCTTAACTCGCTGACACCTAAATACCATAACCCTTAGGCACTTAACCCCTAAATCCCCTGACATGTAATCCATTGATGGTTAATCTTTAACCCCTGAATCCCTTAACCATTAAGCCATTAACCTCTAACCCTCAAACCCCCTATACCTCAACCCATTAACCTCTAAATCCCATAATCCCTATCCGTTTACCCTTTACCCTTAACCCCTTTCTCCTAAACCCTTAAACCCCTTAACTCCTAGAACCCCTTATCCTTTCTCCCAAACCACAGGTGCTCCAACACTAATATTCTTGGGCATATTATGCTTTTTCTTGCTAACCGATCCAAATACAACCTCTAAGAACTAGTAGGGTCCAAGGAAAAGAGCTAAAAGTTCCCCAAATTTGATCTACATTTTATGGACAATCACACTTCCCCCAAATTCCCTCCACATATTTGCCTTGGTGTATTGGAGTTTGAAAAATACATAGGATGCCACAAGTAATCCTAATCATAAGAATCAACTTTCCTAATGACTAGGAGGCCTTAAAAATCAAACAACATCTTAACTTATGCCTAAAATTACTAAAATTTCCTATCCCAAATATGAAATTAGAAATTCTACAAAATTATAGGGCAACAAGGAAACCAACTTCCTCTTCTATAAATCTCTAAGACCTTCTAGAGGACAAATATAAATTGTTGAAATTATGCTCTTGCATCAATAGCTACCAATGTATCCTTGTAGGCCACCCCCTTTAACAATAGTAATACCAATGTCCTTTACCTAGAAGGAACTCCTTACATAATTCTCTCTTAGATCCCCTTAAACCATTGCAATGATTTTCTTTGATGCATACCTAGTTACAAGCACATTTTGAAGCAACTTAGCATATTCCTAGTTGAGGATTTTGATAAGTATGTGATTTTGTTGACATCTTGTGACTGTCCCGTATGTGAATATATAAAACCATTTTTTTTGTACCAGTTTAAGGACTGATACCATCAGGTGTGTGTGCTAACATGGATGGAACGCTAACTACATGTTGTATATATTGTAATGTAAATGAATAATCTCTTTTGGAAAAGGCTCCACTCATGATGCCATTTCGCAAATGCTTGCACTCACTAATTGTGGTCAGATTTTAAGGTGCCATGTTCTCGTAAGGGTAAACCTACCTATCCATCTCTTTAAATGCACACAACACACATGTTGGCTTGATCTTGTGCTTTTTGTGGGGAAAATGTTATTGCATTGGGTTGACGCTGATTTGAAAGGTAGATTTATAAAGGTCCTACACAGTACGTATATAAAAAATGTGTCGGGTTATCCATAAATTTCCTGAGAGAAACTCCCCAACACAAGAAGTAGAATACTTTTTGCAGCCAAAGAGATTAATTGTTGCTTTTTGTTTTTCAAAACTAGTACAAACTATAGACAATCCAAAATGCCTCATTTTTGGACTATCAATATAGTATCCATTTAAATAGACATAGGCATAGGTTAATAACATATACCTAACACAATCTCAATGAAATACTATGAGTAGAGAGAGCCACGGTTATATATCTGGTTTAGTCGAAAATGAATTGATATATTCCTCAATGTGGATTGCCAGCTTGTTTTCCACTTCTTCAATCAGGTCATGGTTGTCTTGGATTCCCTTGTGACAGTGTTAAACTACCAACTCCAATGCCATCAACTTTATCCTAGTTACCTTATTGCATTGAAATTCCATCAGTGGATAATGGACAACTATATTTTTTATTTTTGAAAATAGATATTCAAGCCACATAAAATTTAATTTATTTCCTTTTTATTATATTTATTTCTTTTTTCATTAAACCACATTCTAAAAATGTAATAAATAAATAGATAAAAAATCTATTATTTTTTGGCTGGCCACTCAAGGGGATTTGAACTTTGAATGTCATGTTTTAACATAATACTTCATAACAAGGTGATTGTCAATTGAGTTACATTCCATGAACTAAAATTGTTTATTTTTTTAAATATGTGAAAAAATTTAAACTAGCAATTGCACTAGATGTTGCAAAGGAAACGTTGTAAGGCATGAAATAGAGAAGAATATTGACATATAAGAAATCATTAAATGATAAAAATTAGTAAACAAAACACCATCCAAGAAAATATTCAACGAAGAAGGATCATTAGGTACAAGGGATGCAAACTTTGTTTTCAAATAGTAAATTGGCATTTGACATTCACCGATATGAAACATCAGATTATTCGAAAAATGTTATGGGCACAATAACATAAATAGATTGTTGGGGGTATAGAAATGATGCAATTGAGTGAGTTGTTGAGGAATTATTTCCTAATGAAGGAAAAGGCAGTGGTCCTTGAGGGAGACAAGTTGTCAGCTTCAAGAGTAGGGGTTGTTTTTAGCTTAAATTTTGTGAGTTTCTTTTTTTTTGGGTGTGCCACAACCTTGATCTTGTTGATAATTCATCAGTTGGATACTTGAATGCCTCGTCGGAGAGCTTATCTGCTATTTGATTGCGCTCATGATAAATGTGGGTGAAGGATGATCATTCTAGCTCCTGAATGCGCAGCCAAATTTGAGACATTGGGGATTTAAGCCGCACATTCTACCTATAAAACTTGCATTAGCCCGATCAACAACTATTTGAGATTCCCATCTCTTGCAACCTCTTCAAACCACAAGCACTTTCCAAATAAAGAACAACAAACAATGTTGAGAACTCGACCTTTAAATTGGAACCAGCAGCCAAAGTATATCTGATATGAATGAATTGAAATGAATTTATCTATAAAACAAAATGAAGAGAAAGAATAATCAACATATAAGGAGAAATATACTTTTTTAATGAGATCACCTGGAGATTCTTTGATAATTTGAGTGGGATTTCCTTCAAAATTCCTAGAAGATATGTTTCTGGTCAGATGTACGAAAAAACATGAGACATTATAGCTACGTAACTTGATCTTGCAGGAAAAATGAATTGCTTCACCCAGAAAATTTTACTATGAATACCATTTTCGCGTGATCTCCAAATGTGGGTAAAAGTGCATTATATAAGAAAATCAAAATGTTCATGAACTTCCCATGAAAGTGAGTGCATCGATCGATTTTAAGTTTGTTGTTCCATGTTGGTCTCTCTACTGTAGAGTTGTGGGATAGCTGTATCATGTGACTAAACAATATTCACTAAATACTCTTGCACTTACCCTGATATTTGAGGAGTAGTGAATTTTTATGTGCAACAATATGGTCTGCGATCTCCTAATTGTGAACTACATATAACATATCTAATTGGATGTTAGCCAAAGTTTTCCATAGGTATAACATACCCAAATTTCACCCTCCGAGGGTTGTCTTGCCCATGATCACAGACATCTTCTGATGACTACTATAATCAGGCCACTTGCAATGCTTCTTCCAGAGTTTAAAGGAAACACATCCTTGAAGAAAAAATAAATAAATAAAACAAGAAAAAATGTTGTAACAATTTAGTTAGACAACAACTAACAACCCTCTTGAGGTGGAAAATTCTAGCCCAATTGAAAGAACCGAGACAACTCAAGGTATTGCAAAGATAAATCAGGACAATTGTGCAACTTTTTCAAGGATGCAACAATAAATTTTTCTGTACAAAATAAGAAAATATTTGCAAACGAGAAGATACCACAGTGGGCATGCATAAGAAGAAGAACCAAAGAAATGAAATTCAATAAAGGAAACATAACCACCACTCCAAACTGGCTTCTCTAAAACACATACAACTGCAATAAATCCCATTGAAGGTTACACATTTATCAAACCCTAACTTACTAACAAATTCAACAAGCCAACATGCTACAATTTGTTGAGTCACCCCCAAATAAATTAGTAATTATTGCATGAATGTACATGTGTTTATAATTTTATTTAAAAGGTTGAAATTCTCTCAAGAGCGTATAGAATATTTCCAAGAGTTAAAAAAATCAAAATTTTGCCTACCTCCACAAGGTATCATCACACCTGGATAGGTGACAACATACAAGTCTAAATCTTATACCTCTAAGTCTCAATGACACTTCAACATGTCAATAACATACTTGCAACAATGCTTAATGAGTTTTGTCTATTGGCTAAATAGATGTAAATCCATTCATCCAAAAATAAACATCTCAATCAATCTAACACCATAAATTGTGCTAAGTAGTTCATCATGTTATTTCAAAGATTACAATATGGTCTTATATTAGCTCACATATTCCTTGAATATTTGAAGCCAAACTGCCTCAGCAAAGTAGACCAGAAAGATTCGTACTCTAAAAGACAAAAAAAGACAACAAACTAAAATAACAACTTTAACTCTAATCCAAACACTTCATTCTTAGCAACATGATATATGTGCATGTGTTTGTTCACTCAGTTTGACATGTGATAGACAATATATGAAGCCTTTTTTCCATGGTTTCAAACCCTTCTTGTTTCCTTCAAGGGGGTTTCTTGATGTCTTCAAAAAGACTTCTTTTTGCTAACCAAATGGATTTTTTCTTTCACACGTGTATGGAAACGTACTTTCTAAATCATATTGTAATACATTCATAAGATGATATTAGTGGTATTAACTACACCTTATTTAGAGACATCATTTTTATTTTAGGGGTTGGTACCTTTCTATTGGATGTCGTTGATGATTCGAAGACTACTCAACTTCTAGTAAATAATCATACTAACTCTAACAAGATTATGGATGCTTGTTTACAAAGGGAGACCCCTCTAAGCTTAACTCATTGGATTCTTTGTTTGTTCATGCTAATTATTGTTCTCAAATTTCCTTCTCCAAGGGGTTGAGACTATTTGCTTCATTTATTTTACACGGCCCGGTGAAATAAGAATAACGGAGATTGTCTCCACATCTTTTCCATTTCACTAAGTTACAAATAAAAAGAGTAAAATTTTGTAGCCAATAGAATAATAGCCTCTTGATACAACTTTAGTGAGTTATGTATAGCTCTCACCTATCATTGTAGCTCAATGAAATGACATCTAATAGCTCCAAGACACACTATAGGTAAGGCAATGAGAGAAATTGATAGGTGAACCCCCAATAGTTGTGACAAGGGGATTAGGGGCCACATTATCACAACCCATATACACTTAACCCATAACCACTAAAGTCCCTATCCCTTTAAACCAAAAGCCACAATCCCTTAACCCCTACACTCATAACTCATAACAAATTAACCCCTTGATCCCTTAAACCCAAAGCCTCTAACCCCTTAACCCCTAACCCCCAACTTATAATCCTTGAACCCCATAAACCTTGATCCAATATCCTCTTAAACCTTGACCCTTAACCCATAACCCCTAGCCCCTAAACTCATTAACCCCTAACCCATTAACCTGCTGAGACCTAAATATTATAACCCTTAGGCACTTAACCCCTAAATCCCCTAACATGTATGCCCTTGATGGTTAATCGTTAACCCTAAATCCCTTAACCACTAACACATTAACCTTTAACCCTTAAACCCCCTATACCTCGACCCCCTAACGCCTAAACCCCATAATCCATAACCCTTTACCTTGTACCCTTAACCGCTTGCTCCTAAACCCTTAAACCCCTTAACTCCTAGAACCCCTTATCCTTTCTCCCAAACCATAGGTGCTCCAACACTAATATTCTTGGGCATATTGTGCTTTTTCCTGCTAATTGCTCCAAATAAAACCTCTAAGAACTAGTAGGGTCAAAGGAAAAGAGCTTCAAGGTCCCAAAATCCGATCTAAATTTTATGGACAATCACATTTCCCCCAAATATCCTCCATGTATTTGCCTTGGTGTATTGGAGTTTGAAAAATACATAGGATGCCACAAGTAATCCTAATCATAATACTCAACTTTCCTAATTAGTAGGAGGCCTTAAAAATCAAACAACATCTTAACTTATACCTAAAATTACTAAACTTTCCTATCCTATTAGAAATTCTACAAAATTATAGGGCAACAAGGAAACCAACTTCCTCTTATATAAATCTCTAAGACCTTCTCGAGGAAAAATACAAATTTTGAAATAAATTGTTGAAATTGTGATCTTGCATCAATAAATACCAATGTATCCTTGTAGGCCACCCCCTTTAACAATATTAATACCAATGTCCTTTACCTAGAAGGAACTCCTTACATAATTCTCTCTTAGATCCTACCAAGCATGAATTTTTTTAGTAAAATGGATGTTCACCCTACAAGATTCTATCCTCATGGCCTAAGATAAGGCATCCCTCTATGTCACCCATGACTATTGAATTAATGGTACACTATTAAAGAGCAACAAAATTTGAATGGATCATTATTTGTATTGAGTTTCATGGAGAGTATAAGAGAGTTTTTTGATCAAGTTTTGTAATTTTTCATCATACTCGTGAGAACTTTCTCCAACCATTTGTTTAATCTCCTTCAGCTTAGTTATTTTTTTTTGTTCAATGTTTAGCCTCTATAAATTAGATATAAATATCGCCTTTAATTTGTCTAAGGCCTTAGCTTCACCTTAGGGATAAATCTATATGAACTTCATGCACCATTAGAGAAGATTCCCCCGCAATGTGGTTAGGAACTTTATCAACTTAACAACTAGCACTGCAATCCTTTTCACCCTCTAAATGAATCCACATAAGAATCGATGATGTTTTTCATCACCATCACCCTTCATAAAGTTCTTAGAACTACTATAACCATATCGTTGGTTGGGTTGTTCACCAAGATAAAACCTTATGGACATGTTTGAATAATCAGGCCTTCTCCCCCACTTGAACTAAAATTCAAACATAACATATGCCACTTCTACTTTTATTCCCACCTTCATTTTGTTTTCACTACTACTATATCCCAAAATACTAAGAAAAGGTGCTTTCAAGTCAAAAGTACAATAAAAAGTTGGGATTACCTCTACGCTTTTAAAATTTATAGGGTGGTTGGTTTGGACTGGGTCCGCTTTTCTTAGGATATATCATGTATACTACTTGACATTCCTCTAGCTCAAACAATTAGAACACATTATTAAGTGTTTCTTCCTCTTCTTTCTATGTGATGATATCTCTCTCCATAGGCTAATCAATACCTTACAAACCAAGGCTTACTTTTAGACAATCATGATCCACCTAACTGAACGTGCTCACCTCCTTGTGCCATCACTTCTTTTTTCTGTTCCAAATTTCTAGACATATTCTCCCCACCTATTCTTCTCTCCAATCTCTTTCCAATTATTAAATCCCCTTATTTGAACAAATGTTTGGTATTCTCTTGACACCTTTGAAACCTTTTGAACTCTTTTACTTGCGCCTTTATGTTTCCATCCTCACTAATACCCATTTTCATTACCAATGAATTGTGATGAGAATCCAATTCGTTCTATTCATCCACCACTTCTTAATTATTGCATTTTGATTAAAATCCCATTTTCCCCTCTTTAATACACATGCTTCCTCCATAACACCTTATTCCCTTAGTTATTCAATATCAGTCAATCCATTCTATGTCACCTCCAAGCATTGGTGCTTACACTTCCATGGTTGGAGAACTAAAAAAACAAATACGTTGTGTTTATGGGTTACACAGAAACTCCCCACAACTATCGTGTGTACTTTCCATCCCTCATAATGATAGCTGTGTGAACGGATGTAAAGTTTAATGAGGAGAACACGATGTGGTGCTCTCTTGAGAGGGATCTTTAGGTCCCACCAGAAGAGGAGATTTTAGCTCCAAAGGAGAAGCCTCATGAAGTTGTGGAGCAAAAAAAATATTGAGGAGCAAAGAGCGGAGACATTCACTCAAGAAAAACCATCCAAAGAAGGTAGAAAAAGAACCAGGGAAGCTGATATACTTGTGCAAGATGCTAGGGAGAATGTGGGAGCTCCTTAAAATTTGCGCAGGCAAACGAGGTCACCTGAGAGGTACACTGGCTACATGGCTCTTATGGCTGAGCTTCTAGAGACTAAGCCATCCTATTTCGAGGAAGAAATAGAGCAACCTATATGGGTTGATGCAAATGGTGGAGGAATACAATCCATTGTAAAGAACAACGTTTGGGAAGTGGTCCCAATACCATCATATAAATCAAGAGTGGGTTTGAGATGGATATTCAAGGTGAAGCCAATAGCAGACAGAAGCATAGAGAAGTATAAGGCCATATTTGTGGCCAAGGGGTACTCTCGAGTTGAGGATATTGACTATGAGGAGACCTTTTCTCATATAGAAAGGTACTCATCCATTAGATCAATTCTTGCTCTAGCTACGTGGATGGGGTGGAAGATCCACGTGATGGATGTAAAAACAACATTTCTCAATGGGGTTATAGAGGAGGAGGTGTACATCGAGCAAACAAAATTTCTTGAGACATTTGATCGGGAGTCTCATGTGTGCAAACTCAAACAAGCATTGTACAGTCTCAAACAAGTACCTCGTGCTTGGTACACCAAGATCGATAATTATATCACCGGTTTGGGCTTCACCATAAGTGAAGCAGATGAAAACCTCGATCACATCTTGGTAGATGGTAAATACCTTATTATTGCCTTATATGTTGATGATTTTATTTTAACTAGTGATTAGTAGTTGATGATATTTTGATTAAAACTTCATGAGTAGTTGAAAATCTACACCATAATTTCTACAAGGATGGTGGAGGAAAATTACGGAATATCCATTAGTAGACAATAGGCCCACTTCAAAATATCTACGACAAATTTTTTGAGAAGAAAACACTGAGGATAAAGGATTGGATTATGGAAGCATTAGTCACAAAATTCACAAGGGTAGTAATTTTGGCTTGAGGTGTGGAGGTAAATGGATTAAATGTAGCCTTCATTGGTGCAGTTGCTGGTGTTGTTGGGTGTAATATGTCTAAGCATAATTATCTGAGCTAGATTTAGTTTTTATGTTGCTTCTGGATGATCTCAAGTATCTCTACTAGTTTTTTGTTTCAAGGTACACTAATAACAATTTGTTTTCCACTCTAGCTATTGGTTTACTCTGTGGTCTATTTGAAACGCACTGGCTGGTTGTTTATGTGGTCTTTATTATGAACCTTTGCTCATGTGGATCTTCCTGCTCCTTCTCTGGTTTGGGATTGGTCGATCGGGGGATTTATGAGGATCTTAGCTACTACTTGTTGGTTTTCTTTGTGGTCTATTTGAGATGCACTAGCTGGTTGTTTTATGTGGTATTTATTTCGAACCTTTGCTCCTGTGGATATTCATGCTCCTCATTGGTTTGGGATTGGTTGATCGGGGGATTTCCGAGGATCTTTACTGCTTTGTAAGTGCATTTATTTTGGTTGGTGGAGTTGGCAACATATTTGAATTTCATCACAAAGGAGTCTCTTGGGGTCATTAATTGGTCTAGGGGGATATTTATTTTCCAAGTTGTTCATTAATTATATGAGGGAAAATCCATTAATGGTTTGCGTTGTCATTGAAGATCTTTTTCGATTGTGTCCTTGATGAGATTTTCTGAAGGATATTGGTTGGCGATGATTCGGCAATCAATTATATTTGAAGGGGTGTCCTAGTGGATTGAGCTGGTGACGATCTACATCGAGTGGGGTCTATAATTTATAAGTGACATTAATTTTCCTTGCAGTTTGCATATTTTATTGAGGTTTTTTTAGACACTACTACATAAGGTATTTTTTGGTAATGTTATCTACTTTGGTGAACATATAGGCAGGATTGCAGAGTGCCAGCGATGTTAGCTGTACAACTGAAATTTGCATCTATTTATTATGATGTCACTTGATACAAGGAAATTGGGGCGGTGACATGCCATCACTCGATGTGTTGGTACATAAAATGGTTGGGGAGTGGGTGTTACAAATTGCTCCATTATATTTATCATATATATCTTATATATTATTAATATTTGTCTATTACTTAGTAAATGAATTATTGTTTATTTCATTTTTCAAAGAATATTTTCCCTCACTCACGAATGTATTAAAAGTTATAAGGGAGGCTGGTACATTTTCAATCCCCATAGGTTTACCTTTCTTTGTCTTGAAATGGAGCACAATAGTAACTAGAAACTAAAATACCAACTAGTAACCCTAAAATAATTAATAATATTTTGTATTGAGAGCTCTATGAACTCTTTTGTAAGAGCATTTACCGATTGAATTAATCCTTATTTCTTCTCGATCTTAACTAAACCTTTGACACTTTATTATTAAAAACATTGAAATAAAAAACATGTATAATTAGTGGATGATATATTCCAATTTATCAAATAACTTAACAATCACAATATCAATTAGTTAATAAGGGGAAATTTTATCAATGACATGAGGATAAATATTATTGAAGTAGTTTAGTTCTATGGTGTGCATGGAAATTGTTTTATACTCGATGAATTTTGTTTTTCCATTTTTTCCAATAGGTTCCTTTCTTGAGAAACATATCAAACACTAAGATTTACTAATGACTTATAAATATTTAAATCTCCACAGTGGAATGATATTTGTTCATATTGGAATTGCAATCCACTAGTTCTACCTATTAGGATTAGTAAAGACACTCCAATAAATTTAATATATCAATTCAAATTACACAAGTGACACCATATAAAGAGAAAAAATTAAATTGAGGTTGGCTATTATCATATTTGCACTGAAATTATACGTTTATTTTTTGGTTAAGTCGGGCTAGTATAGAGAAAGAAATCTACTTTCATTATGAAAAAAGGGCAAACCAGAAGTTTTTTTTTTGCAAGTAAATTCCAAATACATTATCATGTTAGTTTAGTGGTTTTCATTTATTAATATGAGTATGCAATTGAGGAATGGAAATGGAATCCAAATGAGAGACCATGAAATTAACAAACCTTGGACTTGGTGTGAGATCTCTGCCTTCTACCCTCATTTTCTTAGGAGTTTCTCCTATGATATGATGAAACATGTATCCCAACATAGACTAAACTAAATTAACACCCAATTTTGCAATAGTGTAGATATGACATCTTGTACAAAATGGAAGTAGTCCATAGTCATGGGCATCCATATCGACATTTTCTTCAATAAATATCTTAGTCCTGAAGGTAAATGGCTCTTCCATATAATTAGGTCTTTAAAAACCACCTACATATTTACATGTGTAATACATCCTTTACATATATATTATGGCAACCAATTGTCAATATTTTATGTTTTTCTATGCAAAATCACTAAAAAAGTGGGTGAACATGCAAATGACATTTTTTGTGATATATTACATGAACTATGAAAATAACCTTTTTTGTGATATATTGCATGAACTATAAATGATGAAAATCAATGTCACTCATCACTTTATCTAGTTTATCTTGTGCTTAAAATATAAACTTACCATTCCATAGGTGAAAATATAAAAAAAATCCCGGTAGAAAAACCATTAATGAAAATGATCCCAAATAATAAGCACACCACCATTTGTCAAAAATCTCTTCAACCCAACATGATTTCTCAATATTACTTATATTTCTTTTATTGATGATTATGGATCTGATGTCACCCTAAACTTTAATGATAAAAATAAGAAAGAAAAACATCCTCTAACCATATTTCCACTCCTTACACATAAATTTTAATATTAAATATGCATTAACCTTTGTCATAATAATAATAATAATGAATATAAAAAATGCAATATGAAAAAATCTAATCCACTACAACTCTAACAAACTTTATATATTTTACACGAAATAAAGTTGTTTTATTTCAAACTAATTTCTTTACATGTATTTTCTTATACTTGTTCAATAATTTGTGCAATACATTCAAGTTTCTAATATCCCTTTGGAAAAATGCAACTCACTTTATATATTTTACACGAAATAAAGTTGTTTTATTTCAAACTAATTTCTTACATGTATTTTCTTATACCTGTTCAATAATTTGTGCAATACATTCAAGTTTCTGATATCCCTTTGGAAAAATGCAACTCGCTCGGTTGATCTGGTGGGAGCCCAAAAACTGGTTGCTAACTCGCTCAATTGATCTGGCGGGAACCCGAAAATTGGTAGCTCCTCGCTCAATTGATCTGGCGGGAGCTCGAAAACTGGTTTCTACTCGCTCAATTGATCCGGCGGGAACCCATAACCAAAGGGGAAAACTAGAGAGCAACGTGGAGATTTCCATAAGCCACACGTGGAGATTGTTGTCTGGCGAAAGCCCATAATCAAAGGGGGAAACTGGAGAGCATCGCGGAGCCATAATCAAAGGGGGAAACTGGAGAGCATTGTGGAGATTTACATGGCGGGAGCCCATAACCAAACGAGATTTCCATTAGCCATAGTAACTATTGTCCGGTGGGAGCCCATAACCAAAGGGGAAAAACTGGAGAGCAGGGTGGAGATTGCCATAAGCCACAGTAACTTTTGTGTCGAGCAGCGTGGAGATTTCCAGGAGCCACAGTAACTGTTGTCCCTCGTCATCTTAACATAGCTACTGCGACCGCAGGATTTTCTCTCATTTTCTCTCAGCATCCATGATGTGCAGAGTCTGGAACGAAGTGCTCAGGCAAAAAAATCCAAAGCTCAGGTTCGGTGCTCTCCTCCTTTATCTCGTTTCTCGCTTTTCAAACACGTTAAACACTTAAATATTTCTAAATGTATGGATCAGTTGTAGGACCGAGATCTCCAGTGCCTCCAAATTCCTTAAAAACCTAGTTAAGGAACCCTGACCAACCACATGAATAAATTTTAAATCTAGGGTTTGTAGGGTTTGTCAATAAATGTACTCTTTTGGAGGATGTTGCCACTTCCATACCCAATTTGCAGGATTTAGGTATTAAGGCCTTGAATAGGGTTTGTAAAAGCTTAGCCCAATTTATAGAGGGAAAATAATTAATTTTTCCTAGTGGTTCTCCTTCTCAGACCTTGACTGCACTCTGTAGTCTTGTACGCAGCTCCTCAATAGTTTTCCACATGGAATATATTCAAAGTCCGCAATCCTCTATTACTCCAGAGGCTCTCTAATTTCAGGATATTTTCCAGCTTTGCTCCAGAGGCTCTCTAATTTCAGGATATTTTCCAGTGGTCCAGAGGCTCTCTAATTTCAGGATATTTTTTCAACTCCGTTATCTTCAGTTGGTCTAGCAAGTTCCCTATCAGCTTCAGGTGCTGTGCTAACTGACGACAGTTATTTTTATGCATTTGCGCAGTGCTGGCCGCTTTGACGATCAAAGCAATCAGTTTCACGGCGTCAAGTCCAGTCAACTGCGCCACGTTCGTGATCTCCCCCACATTCTGCGATTGCAGTAACGCTCTCATGATGGCGATGAAGAAATCCTCCCAACAAGAAATACACAGTCTAAGTAATACACATTCTGTATTGGTTGTATCATGTATGCCATCAAAATGTCTTCAGTGATTTTTCAACATCCCATCCTGCCCTGTATTACTCACCTGCTTCCTTGTATTGTATTATGCATAATGAAGTGATGGAATTTCTATTTCAAAATTCATCTTTGGAAACACTATATTAGTTTTAGTAATTATGATCTTGTTAGTTTGATGCTCCATACCTATTGTCATTTAATTTGTGATGCTTAATAATCCCACTTTGACAATAAATCTAGAAATAAATAAGAATTTGATGCTTAATAATCCCAATTTGACAACACATTTAAGATATGGGTGATTCATGTACCAAAAATTTGTCGTTTTGGAAGCTATCCTTGGGGTGCAAGTCCCTGCGTTGCCATGATATCATCCTCACTCGTTCTGGTATTAACATTTTTTAGAAATAGCTTTGTGCTTTGTAGGTTTCTTGCTTGTTTTTGTCTTTGTGATGCCTTCTTAAATTAAAGCTTACTAAACGATAGTTGCAAATCCCTTGATGAGAGTTTTATTCCACATTAATTAAAGACATATTTGGTTAGTGCTTTGTTTATTGTTCTGTAGCAGAGAAACACTACAGTTGCTAGATGCTCTTTTACATGCCAAAGAATGGTATGCAAGTTTGCATAAGGTTTATTGTATCATTGCATCATCTAAAGACTAGTAGATTTCAAACTTTAAATACATGCAACTTGCAAGCAATTCATCAAATATTAGACTAAGCATTTAAAGGGTACAAGAAATAAAAAGGATTTCTAGATTATCCAAGTAACCATATCTATGGAGACATTTTGGGAACAAGGCCAAGGGGACATTAATTTCCAAGTTATTTTTACACGCATTAGTAACTTAAGAAACAAATGGTAGATATAGTTTACCAAATATTCTAATGATGCAAGGTATGCTACATATGTCTTAAGTTTTAACTATCAGCACTTACAGTTTGCCATAGTTACATACTATTAGTTATGTGTGTGAGATTCAAGATATTGTGATATGCTGCAGAAAATAAATATTTGATATTCAGGGGCTTGATATTAGAGCTAGGGAAATCAAAAGTTGCCCGATTCATCTAAACAACATCCACAAAAAGGCTTCTTATCATATTTACAGAGTTTTGTTTTGTAAATGGTTATCTTTATTGAGTCTGTTCTTTTTGTTTTATTTTGAATTGATCAGGACTAATATTATATTTTGAATTGGTCAGAATGCTTTCTCTTGGGTATGCTAAATATATTTCATCTACCTGTCTGTCTTTTGCAGCAAAATATTTGGAGCTATTTTTACAAGACCTCTATGATCGAACATACGAAATAACTCTTCAGAGGGGTGCCAAGACTGTGAGTGCTTCACATTTGTAAGTTTCTTATCCCCATGTTGATATATTGTCTTGCTATGTTGATAAGTGCTGAAAGTAATCTACAAGGTTTTCTACCTTGCTTTCAAGGCAAACAAAGAAGACTTCACTGCATTTTATTCCTGCAGGGATCTGTCTATTTTATTTTTCCTTAAACCATGATTATGCATAGCTTCTTTTTGTGGTTTACTAGTCACATTCTATAAATAAGTTGATAAATCCTTTTAAGCTATTGGCTACAGATTCTGTTAAAATATGGTTTATACTATGTATATATACTAATATTTTTCTTTTTTGTTAATGGTTGGCAGGAAACAATTTGTGCACAGGTACACTGTTTTTGATTTCTTACGAGAGATAGTGAACAAGGTCCCAGACATGAGGGGTTTAGATGCTGCTACTGGTGAAGAGAGGAATGGTGGGCGGAGGAGGTAAATATAGATATTTTCTTCCTAGTGATTGCAAAGAGGTCTAGGAAAATTTGCACATTTTGAAAAATTACAAGAGATTAGATATACTTTACCTTTTCTTGTAATGACTATGCGTTTTCATTTGCTTCAGAAAAGCTCACGAAGGAGATGAAAATGAGAGTGATGAGGATGAAGTTAAGAGGGCCAGGATGGTAATGACCTACTTACTGTTTTTATAAAACAATTGTTCTTTGCAAGGAATAGAGTTATCCATATGTGTTGCTATTTGTCTTTTCTATGCTTCTAAATTCTCAATTTGCTCTGGGTTCTGAAACAGTAATTGCTAGCTATTTGGCCTTTTCTAAAATAGGGTGCACACCATGGAAGTAGATGAGGACGGGGAAGAAGAGGTAGAGGCAGAGGATCAAGAGGTGGGTCAAGTGGGAGAAATGGCATTACAGTTGAGAAGTTTGAGGATGAAGACCTAGATTTGTCATCTGAGCACAGTGAGAAACAAGATAAAGTTTCGGAAATTTTTACTGCTGTTAACACTGAGACAAGAGAGACCAAGGTAGCAGTGAATTTGGGGAGCACTCCTGTGGTAAGAGACTTTGATCTTAACATGGAGCTGGATGAGAGTGGGGCTGTTGCAAGCATGCCAATGCAACCTTCTATCAAACTGGAACACGATCCTAGTGACATTGCAAATGTGCATGTTGTTAAAGAGGCTGATGAATTTCCTAGTGATGTTCCAATTGTGCAACCTCCTATTAAACAGGAAGAGCAATATCCTAATTGGTCTCATTCCGATGTAGATAATGTAGCCCTAGATTCAATACAGTTTCATGTGCACTCAGATATAATTTTTGATCAGGATGAAGATGATTATGACAACGAGGATGGATAGTGTGTTATTAAGCTGGGATATATTTTCTGCAAGAGTTTTAGCAAGGTTGCAATGTAGAAATTTGGTAATATTTCACATGCAGCATAAATTAACATCATAGCCTCACTGACTGTCAAAGAAAGGGCACTTAAAGATCTCACCAACTGTAATGGGTTTTTGTACATACTATTTTGCAAGGAGGGGAAGAAATCCTTATTGATTTGAACACTTATTTTTCAGGCATTGAAGAATTTGGCCAAGTGGAGTTCTTTCAATCTTTGTTATCTCTCTGGATGGTTGTCTCATGTGCTCAAAGGAAGGATCTTGTATTCACCTTTCGGTCACTGAAGAATTTACAACCAGCTAGGTGGTATTTTTTTCTTTATTTCCCTTGTATGGTTGAGTACATCCACAGGTGCCCAAATAGAAATATTGATGTATAAAAATTATAGTTATATGCATATCATGGATAATTTCTTGTCAAGTGTCTTTTGATGCTTCCCAACTGCAATGTGATAGGAATTTTCATCCCATTTCCATGTGCCCAATTAATAATATTTCTTCTTGTCACTTTGCGAGTTTTACAAGTCTCATGTGAAATATTTTTCCAGAGGCTGCAAAAATGGTGTTTTGTTTTGGGTGATTCTATAGAAGCTGGAAATATCATTTGCTATTTTTTGTAAAAGAGGTGTAATCGAAGTTATTTCCTTTTGTTGTTTGTAGCACCGCTTGCTGCATTTCAATGACGAATAAGTTTCTCAGCCTTCTAAATTGTTTGCAAAAGCTCATGGACATGCACTGAAGCTCTGATGGTGCATGTGAGCACAGACGAAGGTGGTGCTTCTCTGTTTCACTCATCTTAGTTATGTTAGTCTAAAGTTGATGGTTCTACTTTTTTGACTTGAACTAGCTATATTGGTCGTGGGATAGAATTATTGTTTGGGACCATTCTAATTTGGTTGATTCTAAGGAGAACTTGAGGCAACAAGTGATCAAGAGAAGGCAACATATTGCATTATGCTGCAAAGTGATGAACAACAGGCAAGTGAAACGATAACAAGTTAGGAAATGGCTGTGGCCATGGGTGACTGTAAAATGGAGCTGTAACATAAATATCCAAAGTAAATTAATAAAAGTTAGGAGTAAAGTTAGCATTAAAAGTTAGTAGGAGTAAAGTTTGTGTTAATCTGGATTTGTAGGACTAAAATGAACAGTATAGGAGTAAGTTAACATTTAAAATTGGAACAAAATCCCACCATATGGATCATGCCACTTTAGTCATCACACAAATAACAACCACAGTCTTGACAAGGCCCAGAAGGCATGATACAAGTGATGTCAGTGCCAGATTGAGCAAAGATGCATTCAATCACGTTAAACCCAGAGACTTGCACCTTAAAGCTAGTTCCCAAACCATCTTTTGTCTCGCCAAGGTTATTCATGTAGGGGTTTATACACAATACACAAACCCCATCTCCATGCATATGACAGCAGTAGAGTAATAGTAACGTGGAACAAAATCCCACCAAAAGGAATGCCACTTTAGCGATAGCTTGTAAATTTGTAATAGATCACATATAGAAGAGCCACAAGCCAAAGAGGATCCACAAGGCATAGCACCATTATCAATAGCTCTGTCAGTACTAGAGTGAGGGAGGATGCTATGACATCAGTCTGGGGATTTGCACCCCAAAGCCAACTTCTGCATTAGCAAGGCTTTTGTTGTGGGTGATGCTTCACAGGCCTCCTTTGTCTTACTCTAGTTATCCATGTGGGATTATTCAAACAAATGAAACATATGGTAAGAATAGAGCTAGTATTAATGTGGAACAAAATCTTACCACAGGGATGTGTCAATTTAGTAGTAGATTGTAATACATCACATAGATAACAGCCACAAGACAAAGAGGGCTTACAAGGAACACCACTGATACCACTAGGGATGTTTGTGCTGGAGGGACATGATGCTATTACTTGGCCTTGACATTCCTTCCGATTGATGTAGCGTGGTGGAACTTCTCTCAATTGTTTGATAATGTTGGAATTTGAGTTTAACAGTGTGGAAGTTTGGACTTATTTGCTTATGTTAAAAGATTGGAAATTCCTTGTCATAATGGTAGGCAGCTATGAAAATGTAAATTTTTGCATAAATTCATTTTTTTAAATGTCAGAATTATATGTATATAGTTGCACCTACTATCATATTCTTGCATCCAAAATTGCACAATGAACAAATCATATTTCTCCTCAATATTGTAGGGGTAAAGTTGCTTCATCTTATGCTAAATTCCCCTTTGTGCTTCTATCTATTGCATCTTTATGCTGTTACTCTGTCTCATTTTCTTCTGCTCAAGATGCTTCCCGCTTGATGTTTTTTGTCAAACCGTTGACTCCATTTTGCTTCCAATTTTGCTCAATGTCCTGTACTGTTTTGTGGCTTGCCTCTTTGGCATTGTTTTGCTTCTTATTCTGCCTAGTTGCATCCATTGGCATTTTATCGTTCTCACAATATTGCTTTATGTTCATAGTACAATTGCTCTCCATGCATATGACAGGGGTAGAGTAATAGTAATGTGGAACAAAATCCCACCAAAAGGAATTCCACTTTAGTGATAGCTTGTAAATTTGTAATAGATCACATATAGAAGAGCCACAAGCCAAAGAGGATCCACAAGGCATAGCACCATTATCAATAGTGCTGTCAGTACTAGAGTGAGGGAGGATGCTATGCCATCAACCTGGGGACTTGCACCCCAAAGCCAACTTCTGCATTAGGAAGGCTTTTGTTGTGGGTGATGCATCATAGGCCTCCTTTGTCTTAACTAGTTGTCCATGTGGGATTATTCAAACAAACATATGGTAAGAATAGAGCTAGTATTAATGTGGAACAAAATCTTACGACAAGGATATGTCAATTTAGTAGTAGATCGTAATACATCACAGATAACAACCACAATACAAACATGGCTTACAAGGAACACCATTGATACCACTAGGGATGTTTGTGCTGGAGGGATAGGATGCTATTACATGGCCTTGACATTCCTTCCGATTGATGTAGCATGGTGGAAGTTTGGAAATTCTCTCAATTGTTTGATAATGTTGGAATTTGAGTTTGACAGTGTGGAAGTTTGGACTTAATTGCTTGTATTAAAAGATTGGAAATTCCTTGTTATAATGATAGGCAGGTACGAAAATGCAATTTTTTGCATAAATTCATTTTTTTAAAGGGCAGAATTATATTTATATAGTTTCACATACTATCATATTCTTGCATCCAAAATTGCACAATAAAGATTGGAAATTCCTTGTTATAATGATAGGCAGGTACGAAAATGCAAATTTTTGCATAAATTCATTTTTTTAAAGGGCAGAATTATATGTATATAGTTGCACATACTATCATATTCTTGCATCCAAAATTACACAATGAACAAATTATATTTCTCCTCAATATTTTGTAGGGGTAAAGTTGCTTCATCTTCTGTTAAATTCCCCTGTGCTTTTACCTATTGCATCTTTATGCTATTACTATTTCTCATTTTCTTCTGCTCAAGATGCTTCCTGCTTGATGTATTTTGTCAAACCGTTGACTCCATTTTGCTTCCAATCTTGCTCAATGTCCTGTAATGTTTTGTGGCTTGCCTCTTTGGCACTGTTTTGCTTCCCATTATGCCTAGTTGCATCCATTGGCATTTTATTGTCCTCACAATATTGCTTTATGTTCATAGTACAATTGCTCCCTGATCTGCTGCACAATCAAATGTTAATACCAACTACCAAAATTGAAAAGGTTAAAATATAGATTTTTTTTTGTAAATGGTAAAATACAGAAGAAACATACTAGCAGACAGACAAGTGCCAGGTTCTACAAGAGTTGGGTTCCCCCCTCCCAAATACCATCCAGTAGGTCCAGTGGAGCAAGCATGGTTTGTACCAGGTGATTTCTCCCTTCAGTCTCTGATGTTAGGAGCAATGGGTTCTCTCATTCTTGTGACAACCGTCCCTGGTATCATAGAACTGGGTTTTTTTAGTATAGGTCACTCCCCAAAGGACATCGTCTGCCAATGCATTGGTCTTCTCACAGTGCTTGAGGACTCTGATGGTGAGCTTGCTTCTTGGCACCTTCACTCCCTTGGCTGCAAGCTCAAGCAGGCATTGGCATCCTCTGTCTCTCACACTCTAATGTGTGTGTATATCACATTATCTTGCAAGAAAATAATAATAAGACAGACAAGGAGCAGTGGGTTCTCTTGTTTTTGTGACCACCCTCCCTGGTATCATAGCTTGGCATCCTCACGTAGTTGTCACAGAGCAGAAATGGAAATAACTTTGCAACAGCTACGTGAGTCCTTAATGGATTCATGCCCGAAAAGCAGGTGAGGCAATTGAATGAATATGACTGTTCTGAGTTATTTCCCTCATGTGCAACAACATTATACAAACCCCAAGAGAGGTATTTCGTTTACTTTCCTTTTCCCATTTGCATTTTAATGTTCCAGAAATCAATTTAGATTTCTCATCTCCAATTCATAGTTCTTGCAATCGTTTCGTCTGCTCTTTCTTTAGGTTTCTGAATTCTATGTATTAGATTTGTTTCTATTGAATACTGAGCGTGTAAATGGCTTCACATGCTTCTTATTATGGCAGAGGATTCCCTAACCAGGGTTTCGGTCAGTCTTCGTGGGATTACAATGCTTTGAAGAACATGAAAAATATCAGCCTTGTCGTGCAGATTCATCTGAAAAAGGTTTATTTGTCGCTTAGATGTGGCCTAGTAACAACAACTATCGGGGTTTATTTACATCTTATGCTAAATATTGGCGGCCTCCTCATGGGGCTTGCTTGCATTGGTTGTGTAATCGGGCTCTTATCCATCCCTTCTAACTCGAACAATGAGGTAAGTTCTTTAATTCTTTGATCATGTAGGCCGTTCTGTTGATTTTTTATTTCGAATAGAGATTGGGCAGAGAGTTCCAGCTCATTAGCAAAGCTCAAACAACAGAGCCCAAACCCCAATAGCGTCCAGGCTTCTTTTCATTATAAATTTGAAAATTATATAATGTATAAAGAACATTCTTTTTCAGAAAGCTAAATCTTGTTGTATACTCACTCCATAATCCTAGTCCTGCAGATTTGTATACTCACCACATTCCTACAACAAAGTCGGTTGAGTGGGGAGGAGAAATGTTTGTTTGGATAAGATGGTCATATTATAATTCTGCTTTCAATAATGGTGCTACATTCCATTGGTCAAAACATTTTTCATTTTCGGTGGGAATAGTGCGTAAGCTTATCCTTTTAGTTCTTGGCACACACAGTTCTCCGGCCTTATCCACATTTTAGTTCTTGGCACACACAGTTCTCCAGCCTTATCCACAGCCAGCGTGTTAAGTGGTTGTTTGAAGTCCGGGGTTATGTTCATTATTTAACTTTGCTTATCTTTTCCACACTTGCAATAATCTCTACTCTTTGTATTTTACTGGATTTTGGTACACCCATTTTGTACATTTAGATCGGATTGTGTTATTAAGCTCGAATTGGGGATCAGCAACACAGTTCTCTGGCCTTATCCACATTTTAGTTCTTGGCACACACAGTTCTCCAGCCTTATCCACAGCCAGTGTGTTAATTGGTTGTTTGAAGTCCGGGGTTAGGTTCATTATTTAGCTTTGCTTATCTTTCCCACATTTGCAATAATCTCTACTCTTTGTATTTTACTGGATTTTGGTACACCCATTCTGTACATTTAGATTGGATTGTTTTATTAAGCTCAGATTGGGGATCAACGTTTTTTGTTAGAGATCATGGCTGCCACTATTAGAAGACTTATGCGTGCTTAGGGGAATTCTTTCTTGAGAAAGAAAAATGGAGAGAAGAAAAATTAGGCAGGCAGGAGGAATGTAACTGTGATGGCTTCTGTTGCTTTCCCTGGGATGAAAGAAGAGTATGAGACTTTGAGATTGAGTCTTGGGGCTACAAAGGAAGATGTCAGGAGTACCTACATACAACTAATTTTTGATCTGGATTCTTTTATATTTTGTACCATTGCTTATTTTTGTTAAAATGGAATACTTTTTGGCAGGCCCCGAGTTTGCATATGGAGTTTTTAGCCAATTATTTGGCAGAGTTGACACTCATGGAATGCAGTTTTCTCCAACAACTACCATCCTTTATAGCAGCTTCAACTGTATTTCTATCTCGATTGACTCTTGATTTTCTAACACATCCATGGGTATTGTCTACTCCCTAAAGTTTACTATTATACTATTTTGTGTTGGCTTTATGTGCGGGCATAAATTTGTAGATTTTGTGTTATGCAGAATCTAACTTTGGCGCATTATACAGGATACAAGGCATCGCAACTTAAGGACTGTGTAATGGAAATCTATAATGTACAAATGAATCGAAAAGCTAGTACATTGGTTGCAATAAGGGAAAAATATCAACAACACATGGTACACTTTCATATATCTTGTTTGGGAATTTAATGGTTTTTTTAATCCAACCTCTGAAAGCTACGAGGATTACAAGCACACAGCTGGTTACTCTTATTAAAGGTTTATATATGTTTTATTGTTTGCCATGACAGTTCAAATGTGTAGCAAGCTTGCCTCCACCTCCTTTTATTGCTGAAAGGTTCTTTGAAGACACTCCAAACTAAGCTATCCGTCATTGGTTGTGCAAAAGCGTTTTGCTGAAGCTTGTTTGGAAGCACAATCTCATGTAATAGTTGTAACTGAATCTGGAGTCTTTTAGTTCTGGCTGGTTAATTTCCATTTAAATGTGTCAATTTGTTTAGGCTGTTGGTGCCCATAGTTTTGGTGCTGATATTTTAACTCAGCAACTTACTAGTCTACTAGGCAATGGGGTGCTTGCAGGTATTTGCATGTGTTAGTTTTGAGCACTCGAAGGGAAATGCCCATTTATCAAATTGTATCATATTTCTGGGAAATTATCTACTTGGATACCAGATGATGAGTCAATGTGGTCATGGATTGATAATTAACATGATTTTGTACAAAGAATAGTCGTTAAGGTTTTTTATAATTATTTTTTATATTTGTTTTGTGTAAATATTTATTAAAATTTTAATCCTCGTTTGTTGGTTTAAATCCTTTTTGGGTTATTTGGATCTTGTACTATTTCACAAATTTTAATTATTTTTTTCTTAAAAAATGTTGTTTACTTCTGCGTCAATGAGGCCTTTCCTTACACCAATAAGCACGTCAATTATGCCATTATGTGTTGAACATTTTTAAAAAATCAATGCCTATTATACAATTTCAAGAACTGTCATAACTCCTCACATAATTCTTTAAAGGGTGCTAGCTCATTGGAAGAGCACTTGCCATGCAGGAGGTTGGTGGTTCAATTCCACTGTACCCTAACATGAATTATTCAAAGATATTGTTGATTTTTTTTAATTAAATTTTTTATATTGATTTATTTTAATGGTGAGATATTTTTCTGGATTCATTGTTTTATATTGTCTCTACAAAGACAATAGATAAGATTAAAGACATTGTCTCCATAAATACAATATGTCTTTAATTCCAACTATTGTCTTTGGAGAGACAAAAATGAAATTGTCTCAAGTTAAGACAATTTACCCAGAAATTTTCTTAAAACTCCCCTTTGTGTTGTAGTGCAACTATTGTCTCTGGAGAGACAAATGAAACTGTCTCTAGAAAGACAAAAATGATTGTGTTATATATTGTCTTTATAGAGACAATATTTCAAGGCGATTTAATTTTAAGACGATTTAATTTGAGACACCCGCTTAAAGACAATATTTAAGACAATACACAAGTTTTCTTTTGTCTCAAATTAAGACAATTTACCCAAAAATTGTCTTAAAACCCCCCTTTATGTTGTAGTGTTGGTATAGAGCTCGTTTGGGCCTGACCTTGGACCCTCTTGGGCCAAGGCAAATAAGAGAATATATCTCGATTGGTTTAGTTTGATTTGTCCATCATTATATAAGGAAATGACATGTTTCAACATTGAGCGTTGGGAGTGTCAAGAGCTGGAGAGCGGGATGTGACTAATGTTGAATTGAGATAGCCAGATACGACTGGTGCGGTGAGCGTGGATTTCCTGTTGGAGCCTAAGCGGGGTTGTATTCCAGCAGTGGTGGTCGTGCTCGCACCCATCCTTCGACCAGGTGTCTTGTAGTTGACCCTCATGTTTTTTGTTTTTTGTTGGTTGATTGAGTCTTTAAAGCCCCAGTTTTAAAGTATGATGCGATGAACTGGCATGAATTAAAAGGCTTCTGGAAATTGTATTTCATTATCTCAATTTGAGGCTTGGGATGTCAGTGATGTTGGATACGAAAACGGCTTGTATGGTTTGTAAATGAGCCTGCAGGGACAAAAAAAAAAGGAGCGTTGTAGACTTGTGCCTTGTTGCATTCTGCAAGATAAGGCAAGGTCAAGGAGTAGTATGTTTCCAATTCATTTTTCACTAGTGGATTCAACAGCGCCCATCTCCAGTGAAATGGCACTGTTTTGCGTTTGGCCAGGAGTGAGCCACTGTTTATATTCTTGTAGCTGAGGGACGAATTGGGTCATTCTCTTGCTGAGAAAATTTATTTGTTGTGGGGTTTTTTCTCAAGTGGAGACATAGTTTTTGTCATCCTCGACCTCTCCTCGACTAGCTCCTTTGTATATCCACGTGCTACAGGAGGATTTGCTGTATTATGATCCAAGCAAAGGATTCAAACTTCAAAGAACTAGAGTCGGTCTTGCAAACCTCATGAACACATGCTTTCTTAATTTTGTGCTCCACTGTCTCACGTGTACGCAGCCTATTATGAACCACACGAGCCAGTGTGAGGGATATGTGTGGGAAAGAAGAGTCGCACCACCGCATCCCCTCTCATACATTGTGATGTGTTTACTGCTCTAACAGTCAAGTGGCGCTTCTACCTTTACTGGAAGTGGATGGAGTGAGCACATTTTTTTTTTATTGAGTCTGATTTGTGGCAAGATAGGCCAACTGAGGCCGATTTTCTATGGTGTTGAGAGTGGGATAATGGCAAAGCACTAACGCCAAGCAAGCAAGTCCATGCCCACATGTTAAAGTATGGAGTTGAGATAAACTTGTTCTTAGCTGCTAATCTCGTTAGCATGTATGCCAATTCTGGAAGCTTTGTCAATGCTCACAATATGTTTGACAAAATATCATGCCGAAGTGTTTTTGCATGGAATGCCATGATCAGAGGTTATGCCATCCACAAAAACTGCAAAGAAGCCCTTAAATTCACTTTCCCTTTTGTGCTCATGGCATGTGCTGCCTTATAGTATCTCACGCATGGTTTAGAGATCCATCGCTGCATAAAGGTGAAGGAGAAAGGGGTGGAATCCATAAATCTCCTGCCGAGAATCGAACCAAGGCGAAGAATCTACTGCACGCCTGACGAGATGTGCTGGAAGGATGGGGGTGGTCCCATAGAATGTCAAATATGCATACATAAGAAGTGTGAGTGTGCTGATCGCACTCTTGTCTCCACTGGATTGATTTGCAGGAATGCATCTAGCTTGCCGAGGATGGATACTCTGGTGTGGAGGTCTGCCATAAACTTGCTAAAAGCTGTCAGGGGAATGAAAGGAGTTGCAATTTTTAAATACACTGTCACTGACACTTCATGAAGAAGAACCAAGTTGGACTGTGGATGCAGAGATCATTGGTTCGATCTGTGTCTGATTTGGTAGTGTGAGGGAGATCTGGTGCGTCTCAAACACAGTTTCACAAAAACAGTCTCAAACACTAATCAAGGTGAAAGTAGCTTGGCAGATATATTGGTTGGTGTCGCCTGAGAGAATTCTCTCCACCGAATGCTCAGTTGCGTTCTCTGTTTGTGGATTGTGGAGCACCTTGTTAATCGACACTCTTGGTGAGTGCATATCTGTTCGTGGTTGGCATCGATTGAAGAGCCTAGATGTTGGCCATTGGTGCCTCAATGCAGTAAGACCGAATACTTGTTGGCGCCTTCTGTGATATCCAACTATGAAGAGGAACTGGCTGCGTTATCATTTTTCGTGTTGCGCTATTTTTGGAGAGCCACCGTGTCTTTTGCAGGGTGATACGTGGTGGAAGTCTTAAAGTCTCTGTCGAGGCTGAAGGGATGTTGCGGAATTTTGTGAGCTTGCCTTCGAGAAGTGCTCACGGTGGTATGTGTGAGCATAAATTGCTCACCGAGAGATCCTACATCAGCATAGTATCGGTGTACCTGTTGGAACCTACGCACTAGAGACTGCCTCTGACAGGTCTATCTGATGCTTTGAGTGAAGGCCGAGACCGATTTTTAATTGCTGCTATTTGAACGAGACTGCTTGGATGCTAGTCCGACTTAGAATATCATCTATGGTTTCTTGAGACCGTGCCCTGTGGTTGTGTGAAACTCTCATGTCAGAACTCTGTCGCCTATAGATGTTGGAGCTTCTGTAGAAGCGTGGAGCAACTTGTTTGTGCCTACAGCCCACAACATGGTGCGGACGAGGTCGAACTTGAGAATCTATGGAAGTAATCAGTCGTGGAAAAGTGCATGTGGGCACGTTGCAAATGTTGCAATGCCGTCTGCATTTTTGACGCCAAGTGTGCCAAAGGCAAGACCTGAGAAAGTGGGCCAAGCACCCATTGACCGGCTCTCTAGAGGGACGAGTCCTTGAAGTGGTTGTGTTCATGTGGTCAGACAATCTTCAGACTGTTCTGAACGAGGGAGTACCATAAGGAAATGTTGGTGGTCCTCGTCACAAGCGGTAGCGAAGGCGTAGTGGTATATCATGGCCGTAGTCGAAGTTATTTGAAGTTGTTGGACATATGATTGGAACTGCTTGGAACACCACCAAGGTTTATAAGGCTATCAATACTGCAACGAATGGAACGTTATTGTCGGAAAGACGACCATTTTGTATAAGCTCAAGCTCGGAGAGTTTGTCACTACTATCCCAACCATTGGTTTCAATGTTGGAGACTGCTAGTGTGTTTTTGGCAATGATGTTGTTTTATTCGGTATCACATCATTAATATTTTTGAGTGCTTGGTTGTTCTTTGGCGAGAGGGTGTACGAGGCCACTGAGAAGGTCCGAGTCCTAAAATGCTAGTTTTAGTATGCTGTCAGCACAGGTGTCAGATTGCTGGATTCACAAATATTTCCAGGAAAGGAGTCAATGGTGCTCGAACCTGGTGGAGAATTTGATGGCAATGTTGCCATTTCAGAGAAGGGAATTCATCTAACCATTACATACAATCTGGAGTACACATTTCACACAAGAGTAGAGTTGTGTGAGGAGGAGCCTAGCGTTGCCTTCCTACCTAGAGGAGCAATCTACGCTGCCTACTACTTACTTCAAGGAGGAGCCTTGCGCTGCCTGCCTACTTATCTGCATTGCCACTATTGTTGGTATGTGAGGAGGAGCCTAGCGTTGCCTTCCTACCTAGAGGAGCAATCTACGCTGCTTACTACTTACTTCAAGGAGGAGCCTTGCGCTGCCTGCCTACTTATCTGCACTGCCACTGTTGTTGGTGTGTGAGGAGGAGCGCTGCCTTGCGCTGCCTGCCTACTTATCTGCACTGCCAATGTTGCTGGCATGTGAGAAGGAGCGTTGCTTTGCGCTGCCTTGCACTACCTGCGTACCTACCTAGAGGAGCAATCTACGTTGCCTACCTAAGCGTTGCCAGAGTGCTGAGTCATTGATCGCTGCCTTTTGCATGGAGAGGAGCTCTGCGTGGAGCGTGAATGGAAGTGAGCAGCACAATCAGAACCAACAACTACAATAACAATGAAAATCACAGTCAAAGTTACAGAGGAGGATCTGTTAGGACCAAGAAAATATTTGTAGGGGGATTGCCAGCCAATCTAACGGAAGAAGATTTCAAGATATTTGTTAATGCATACTTGGGCAATTGGGATTTGTTTTTTAATGATGAAAGTATTTTGGAACAAAAATTAATATACATATTGAGATTAGTCACCTCAATATGAAGTTATTTTTGTTAGAATTGACTACTCTAACAAATGACAGGTTAAGGATGGAGTTCCAAGTTTTAATTGGCAAAGACAAAAATGCCCAAGATGTGAACATTTCAAAATATGATGTAAAGGGGTAGCGACAACATTTAAAGGATGATGGACAACAAAAGTGAAAATCAAGTTTGTGTGAGTTTGTCGAATAGACTCATGACTATCATAGAGTATGAGTCACAATTTGTAATTAGAGAAAACTTACATGTCATTTATTATTTGTACGTGTTGTAAGACCCAGAGAGGCATGCATACCCTTTGTTATATGTCACTCTGTCAGAGAGTTTTAACACCCTGGAAGAATGTGTCATGCGGGATGGATACACTTGGGTGGGCCATAGTCATATTGGTTTTAGACTTCATGAGGTGAAATTTTATATCTGGGGGGAGTTCATCGAGAGGTTGTATGAACCATGTATGTGAAGTACTTCCTAGTATACTGGTGGTTGCAGCGGTTGGGAACCCATGCATATCGGTATATGGTTGTTCCTTTATATGGACATCGACAATAGCATGAACAAGATACAAAGTGTAATTACTATACAGAACCAGTGTCATTAAAAAACAGGACCAGATGTAGATTTTGCAGATGGATATTGAGACAAGTAGTCATTAAGGGGGTGTGTTGGAATGTGTAATTCTTACTTGTCTTCATGTATAGAGTCTATTCCTATTCCATAGGTTAGCTAAATCTAAGTTCCTAGTTTGGTGTGAGGTTGAGATATTCTCTCAACCAACTTATTGTGCATCCAAGATAGCTTCCCTATCTTGAGACTATACCTCATGTATATATGTAACTTTATTTGATTAATGCAATACAGTGTGTATGTGAGATTTCATCTATTTTTGTAATATTTTGTTTATGAATATTTAACAATTTCTTTGAAGTGAATACTAATGTGTATTTAATGTACTCATTATGCTCCATTTTCATCAAAGTTTGTTTATATCATTATAAGGCCCGAGTCTAGAAATTTTCAAAATAAAAAATTGTATATATAGACAATATGATGAGTCCCTAACAAAATGGGTGTCTCTCATTTAACAACAAGGCTTTTACATTAAGCATGGGATGCTAGTTGGGACTTGTGGATTTTGCAAGAGCCCAAGCATTACTTCCCTTAATCCAAATAAACTGAAAAAAACTTTAAACATCAATATGCTAGTACTATATAGACTTTTTTTAACCGCAGTTTAAAAGGTTAATATTGTAACTCATTTTAGTTTTTTAATTAAGAAAATTTTGAAAGCAAAAAACAATATGAGAATTAATTAATTTACCCAAATTTATATATAACAAACATAAAAAATATTCCCCACTCATAGTATATAATGATAAAAAATAAATTTTTATATTAGTGCAGCCATATAAATTAAATAGTTGGGAAATAACAATATTATGTCTCAATTCATGATAAACATCAAAACAGTCACCCTATTATACATCTCACATTACCCAAACTCTCTCTCTCTCTATATATATATATATATATATATAAACTCATATTCCTACTCAAACCAATATTAAATCAAGAAAATCTAGTTCCTAACAGATGATCATGTTTTGATACCAAATAGGAGAAAAAAAAGGTGCAGAATAAACTCCATGCACTAACCTATTGATAAAAACATGAAAAAATTAAATAAACATAGTTGTAATAATAAACCAAAAAAAAACATACAACCGTCATATTATAATTTTGACCATTCCAAAATAAAAAATCGAACACTCAATATCTTATTCAAAAACTAAAATAGTTACAATACATTACAAAACCAATACATTAATGATCACAACAACTTAGTCACAACTACTCTATATTAACACTTAAAAATTATTAAAAAAAATTAACAAATTATTATTGTGCCTACCATTCATTACTTATATTAAAATTTTACATTTATTCATTCCCATTAAAAGCTATGACCAACTAGTATTTACATTTACTCGTGTATAGCATTGAAAATATTCCCAACCAAAAAAAATATTTACTCATAAATACCAAATGAAATTTCAATTTTAAATCTTATTGTTGTAATTGAAATTATACATTTTAAAATATAAAAAATTACAATGACTGAATCATATGAAGATGTCTCATTACTCTTAATGAGAATGATATGAGGCTGACCCACTGCTCTTAATTAATTAATAATAAAGGGCCTTTCTTTCACGAATAAACAAAAATGGTTTTATAGAATTTACCGAAGACGTATTCCTGCCACCATGATTATTTTCATATCCAGTTAATACCACATACAACAGCATGTATCATACTCTGATGTTGCATGTGTATTTCATATTTACCTTAATAAATACAATAATCAGATGAACTTTTATTGCGATATAATAAATTAAGAGAACACAATGAACTTATTCTTATGTCCAGTGATAGGCATGGTTTATTTCACCTCTGTTATAGTTGTTTTATTTTTCTTTTGAGAACAGAATAAGTGAAAGATTTCCTCTGGTATGATCTGCACCTTTTAACAAGCCTGTAATAATGAGAATCAGCAGAAAGTCTTTGTCAAAGATCTGTTGAGGACCGAGTATGTCAAACAATTCGGATATCCTTTAGTGGGCTGAGTCCATGAATTGATGAAACAATTCTTGTGAGCTAATTCGGATATCCGTTTTGTTAAGTGCATGTCATTTTCATCACTGTCTTTCTATTAGTATTTGCATATTGTGGGTTTTGGATTCGGTTCAGTTCGTTTTTTTTAAAGTAGCATCGTTATGTGCGTATTTCACAGTGGTTTTTTGAGTTTCCTCTAATGAATTTAGATTGCCTTGAGTGATTTTTAGCTGGGCATCTCTCAATTTACGATGACTTTTATGTTCTCCAGAATGTTGGGTTTGAGTTGGGTACAGACTGATTTGAAAGGCTTTGCAGTGAACATATTGAAATGCTTTTATGTTCTCCAGAATGTTGGGTTTGAGTTGGGTACAGACTGATTTGAAAGGCTTTGCAGTGAACATATTGAAATGAAATTTTATTCTGGACGTTAGTGATATTTTACTCTGGGGGCTAGTGAAAAGATCGATCAAAACAAACCATAATAATTCAAGGTTCGTTTTGAGCTTGGATTTTGTACCGTTCAGGCCGTGTGGTTTGAGTTGGACCTCTGCGGGTGTGAACAATTTCATAGTTTTAAGTTGTTGATTTTCTGTTGACTTCTCTGCGTTTGAGTTGGTAAGCTAGCACTACAACATAAAGGGGGGTTTTAAGACAATTTTTGGTTAAATTGTCTTAATTTGATAAGCTAGCACTACAACATAAAGGGGGGTTTTAAGACAATTTTTGGTTAAATTGTCTTAATTTGAGACAAAAGAAAACTTGTATATTGTCTTAAATATTGTCTTTAAGCGGGTGTCTCGAATTAAATCGTCTTAAAATTAAATTGTCTTAAAATATTGTCTCTATAAAGACAATATATAACACAAGCATTTTTGTCTCTCCAGAGACAATTTCATTTTTCTCTCTCCAGAGACAATAGTTGCACTACAACACAAAGGGGGGTTTTAAGACAATTTTTGGGTAAATTGTCTTAACTTGAGACAATTTCATTTTTGTCTCTCCAAAGACAATAGTTGGAATTAAAGACATATTGTCTTTATGGAGACAATGTCTTTAATCCTATCTATTGTCTTTCTAAAGACTATATAAAACAATGACTCCAGAAAAATATCTCATCATTCAAATAAATCAATATAAAAATATTTAATTAAAAAAATCAACAATATCATTGAATAATTCATGTTAGGGTGCAGTGGAATCGAACCACCAACCTCCTGCATGGCAGGTGCTCTTCCAATGAGCTAGCACCCTTTAAAGAATTATGTGAGGAGTTATGACAGTTCTTGAAATTGTATAATAGGCATTGATTTTTTAAAAATGTTCAACACATAATTAGAGTAAAACAAAACCAAAGCATTCTCAGAAGTAAAAAACACTGACAGCAAGCCCAAACAACCTCAATACAAAACCACAAGCATAGACACAGAAGGCAATGAAGCCAATCAGATTCTAATGAATTACGTCAAGCAGAACACATAAGTGAAGTCCAACCTAGGTTTTCATCATTGGAGAGATCTAGACAACACTAATAACCATATAACACAGTAACTCAAGGCGACTTTGAAATGACAAAAATTTAATTCGCAATTACTGATGACAGACTCATTTATCCATACATTAAGCGATAGATAAATCCAAACAAATATTTGCAGGTCTAATTGGTACAGTCCTTGAAATTGCATAATAAGCATTGATTTTTAAAAAATGTTTAACACATAATTAGAGCAAAACAAAAACAAAGCATTCTCAGAAGTGAAAAACATTGACAGCAAGCCCAAATACTCTCAATACAAAACCACAAGTATAGACACAGAAGGAAACAAAGCCAACCAAATTCCAATGAATTATTATAAAGGTGATTGGGATTATATGACAAACCCAAGCCAAATGTTCCAAGACAAACTTGTGATGAGATGATTCTTCTAGAAATCGTGTTTCCTCTACAACAGTTGCCAGCTGATCATGTGTCATACCAATTGACTCCTTTCCTCTTTTCCGCATAACAGGAGACCCTTGCAAAGGTATTTTCAAATTTATTTGTGCTATGATTCTCCATATGTCCAATGCTCATTGTTGTAATCCTTTACTTGCATACAAGAATGAAAGTGTTCGTAAATGCCTAGACTCTTCTAGCAAAACTTCTAGTTTCTCATGCACTGTCCATTCAAGCCACAGGGCCATCCTTCTTGCAGCCTTCTTATAATAGTATCCATTCCTTTGAAGCATGCATGGTTTCTAAATTCTAGAACCCCACTCTATTACAATGTATGCAAAGGACACATGATCTTAAGACATCTAGTCACTAAGTTGGACTATGGAACTATAATGCAAAATAACATACATTGACCTCTGTTGACAACATGCAAACGAATATACAGTATTACCTGAAAAAATATTACGTATTAAAGCAGGCATAATACATTACAATGAAAGTTACATACCACAGCACAACTATTTTCAGAGGATGCAACTTGCTTCATTTCTTCTGTAAGTCCAATAACTCTGTAAAGGTACATCAAAAGTGTATCAATTCCCTCCTTCATTAAAGGAGCCATATCCTTGTTTTAGGAAACCTTGTGATACCTGGAGTTGTATAAAAAACACAATATTTCACATAGAAAATAAATTATGTCAGAAAAATGCTTAGATTTGGGGAAAAGAAAATCAGAAACTCAGATTATCATGTTTTGTAGGCATAAACAACAAGAATATATTCCCATGCTACTAGAAAGTCTAAACCAAAAGCCACAAGGACTATTGTTGACAAATTCATACACAAGCAGTTCACATTTTTATAAGTCTCTATCGATAGCATTGATATATTTCAATGACTTGAAAAGTAATTCCATTGCCAACTAGCCTTAAGTTCTTCAAGATATATCTAAAATATTGTGTTAAGAAAAGAAGAAAAAGAAAGTGACCTGATAATATTTTGAATTGTCAACTCCAATAAGATACTTGTAATTGAATAACTTGGAAGCATATTGTCCTGATTGGTAAAAAGAAGTTTTAGTAGTAATAGTTAACAGTATAAAGTTTTTTTGGTTGTATAATTGGTTTGATAGCAATATAAAGCTTTCCTGGCTGTAAGCATGTTTTTTTTTAATAAGTATCAGTTTCATAGGCATCTTCTTTATAATCATTGTTCAGTAGATTAAAGTATAGTGACACTCCTTTCAACAATGAAGATTGCAGTTGTTGTATTAAATGGCATCTGAGGTATTGGCTCAGATCTATCTGCAAAATCCCATTGTCATTATCTTGATAGTCTACAGTGGATATCTATGGAGCGGTTTTCAATAAGGCAGGTTTCACTATTTCACCTTCAGAAAAAAAATTCTTGTCACATCACCTTCTTACAACATGATAAAGTCTCATCTCAAAGATGGGAGTGCAGATTGTCAAATTCTTGATGATCACCTATAGTAAGGATTCAGAGGGAGTTGTAATGTTTTGATGATGTATGCTACCACTGAAAAGGGGAGTCTTTTAGATCTAGCTTTATTCCTAAAAAATTCTGGCAATATGGAGCAACTGTTGATCCAAATATAGACTATGTTCGATAAAATTGGTGCATACCTTGATACAGAGACTCTCAAGTCGATTAAGCCTTATACATTAGATAGTTTTTCATTAAGAGCACATATTAGTGCCACATATATGTGTGTGTGTGTGTGTGTGTGTGTGTGTGTGTGTGTGTGTGTGTGTGTATATATATATTGCACTGGGACATCATTGAAGCACTATAAACAATGAACATGGCTAAATTATGAAGCTATTTTAGCACATATTTGCTGTATATTGGAGAATAAGATACCAAGCATCCAATGCTTCAAATTATATGATATGATATAAGACATTCATGTTTTATGGCATGTCGGAATGGATAAATCTAATAAGCAGGTTACCTGATGGATACTTTGCAAAGACAAGTTTGGGCTTGTAAGAGGGAGTAAGTATAGTTAAATATTTCCTTCATCAATATACGCAAGAAGCAGAGGATGGACAGACTGCATGAGAAATATAAGACGCTTGAAGTGGAAGGATGCCCAGTAGCTTCATGTAATACACAACCCTGTGTTCACGCTCTATGGTCACTGCTTCCTTCATTTTGCAACTACCCAACAGACACAGCTCAAAACTTTCTGGATATTGCAAAGAAATTGTGCATCACTTCTTAAAGAGCCAGATTTACGTGGCATAATTTGTTCAAGCTTGCAGATACTTATTCAGCAGAACAAAAAAGCACAGGAAGAAGCTCTCCATAGCTTGAGTAGTTTAGAACAGGTTGAGGGCTTGGAAATCAGTCTGGCTAAGCAACAAGCCAAGTCTCGCTACAACTCAAAAGTTGCATCAGAGAATATGAAGAGTTTGAGGAGAATTTCTCACGGATTTATTTCAACTTTATTTACTATATTCATGTCATCTCACCAAGACAAGCGTGGATATCTGAAGACTACTATTGCAGACGTAGCTTCTGTAGTTGACAAGGAAGTAGTCAAACATTTGTTTTATCAGTGCTATGCAAAAGCTTCTCAAAGTAACACAAGAAGCAACTAAATATGGGCATGCAAGAAAATCTTCTATGGAAGTTGATGGTTCAAATAATGAACAGACAACAACATCAACAAGGGCCCAGCTCTTAGATCTGGCAGTATCACTTCTGCAGGGTCTAGATGTTGAAGCTATGAATATGCTTTTTGCTGCTACAAATCCGGCTCTGCAGGATGTTGAAGGGCTAGTTCAGAAGAAGGCATATAAGGTGCTGGTAGGCATTCTGAAGGAACACATGGATTTTCTAGCAAATAATTTGGATGAGATATTTGAACATATGGTCACAAGCATGTCGTCCTACCATTTTTCTGCCAAGCAACACTGGCTTGATTGCTTGCAGTATTTAATCATTCATATTTTAATGACTGGTGAAGAGAGAAAAAAAGGGGGCATTGCTTGTTTCCTTAGTGAAATAATTCTGGCAGTAAAAGAGTCCAATAAAAAAACAAGGTCTTGGGCTTATGATTTGCTGGTCAAAATTGGCCACTACTTGGAAGATATAGAAAATGGAGGTTCATAGGAAACACTACACAAGTTCTTTAACATAGTTGTAGGTTGTCTGGCAGGTAGTACACCACACATGATAAGTGTAGCAGCTACTGGGATAGCAAGATTGATGTAGAGTTCTCTGAGCTCTGCTTACTAGGATAGCAAGATTTAATGGAAGATAAAGAATTTGTAACAATTTTATTAAAGTCTTCCAAGCATGTATCAAAATTTTCAACCTTGTTATGTACCCCTTTCAAAATTGTTGTACTATCATTTGAAGAACCATATGATTGCTCCTACAAGAAGAACAAAGATTGAAGAAGGATAAAGGTGAGGGACCTAATAGAGAGTTCATCGGAGAATAAAGAATTCATTGCAAGGCAAGAGGTATGGGTAGTACAATAACTGGACATAGAAATTCAAGAGTAATGCACAAGATTCTGAAGGTCATTCTCAAACCAACAAGCCTAAATATTGTAACTATTACTGAAAGAATAATCAAATAGAACAATAGTACTTTCTAAATAAATACATGAAGCGGAGAGTAATAGAGCTAGAGGTAGAAGTAAAGGTAGAGGTGTGTTAATTTATGCCGATGTTCTATGCCATTTCAGATTAGGGCACAATACTGAAGAAGATAGAACATACTAATAGATCAATTAGAAGACAAGCCAAAACAGAGATGATAGATGGTGGCATTACGGCGATCAGCAGGATGCTTCTACCAGCAAAGTCTCCAATAGGTCATTCAGCCAAGCGTGTCACACATAGCCCAGAACAACCCAAACAAAGAACAGTCCATATATATCATAGCTCCAACGCTATCCAGAGAGAGAGAATTCCTCCACAACAATGTGTGTCAAATGAACTCTAAGTCTCTCCAATATATAGGAATATTTGGGGGTGTGTGACACGTCCTTTAAGACATTTAAGTCTATATTTTATTCCAGGCCGACCTAGCACATAAGTGGAATAAATTCAAAGTACATGTTCTGCTCATCCGATCGAGATGATCTTTAAATCAATCTTACACCTCTCCGAAAGAGGAATCCAATAAAAATATTGGGATCGTCATCTGAGCAGCACAACCCGGAGTTTGGACCTAGTTGTCCAATTTTAACACTCCCTCTCAACTAGGGAGAACTCCGTCCACTAGTGCAATCCAAACATCGTCCGTCATCCCGCCGTAACTTGCTTTGCTGGCCTCTTTATTTCAGAACAGAAGTGGGTCAGTCACAAAGACATCATTCCCGGCTGACAGATTCAGCCCAGAGGTCAAAACCTCTATCGGACTCACAAAGAGTCTCCAACCAACCCGAAGTTGGTTTATCTGACCCGAAGTCAGGCGGAGGTCCGAGACCTCACAAGACTTGATCCCAGATCAAGTGGTTGGACCGTGCCATCCTAGATAGAGAGTACGACAATTTCTGATGCGTCCATCAGTCTTTGCTACTAGTCTCTAGCCTTTCCCATCTCATTGGCCAAATTAGAGGTACTTCCCATGAGCCCTGAACTCAATGGGTAGGATGCATACGGGGCATAGATAATGAGAGGTAAACCAACTCAATAATCATAACGGTGGGGTCCAAGCACACCAACAAGGTTCGGCAAGCCTAGCCTTGTGGTTGCTCATAGCTCCAAGAAGCTGTCCCCAAAGCCCCCCAGAGCTTCCAGAGCTCATCGTCCAACAGGACCCTCAGAATAGGATCATTCCATGATACCAAGATTCTCACGGAAGGTTATGAACATGACCTTCCCCAAGGGCATTGTGAGAATATCCGCGACCTGCTCATCAGTTCCTATATGATCGAGCCTTACGGCGCCTCGCTGTACCATATCCCAGATAAAGTGGTACCAACCATCAACATGCTTGGATCAATCGTGGAACCTGGGATTCTATGACAAATGAATCCCCCTCTGGTTATCACAAAGGATAACGGTGGCATCTAGCACATGCTCGAACAGCTCACAGAAGAGCTTTCACAACCAAGTGACTTCACAACAGGCCATACATGTTACAATGTATTTGGCCTCAGCGGTGCTCAAGGCTACCGACTTTAGATTCCTGCCCGAAGCAGATCTACATGTGAAGTAGCATCCAGATGTGCTCTTGTGGTCCACCACACTGCCAGCCCAATTGGCATCAATATATCCATGGAGGGTCATACTCCCGACAGTGTATCTCAGCCCATGGTCTATTGTGCCTCAGAGATATCTCCAATGAATGTTATGATCAACCATGTGTTGACTCAAAGTGTTCACTGCACGACATACGTCCGAACAGGTGTTCACTAAGAACATCAAGGTCCCTATGAGTTGACGATACTCAGTAGGACGGGCCCAACAACGCTGCTACTCAACTTCTTAAAGTTGAGTTCCATGGACTTACAGTCCATCATACCAGAAACTTCATAATGTATTTTCCTTGAGAAAGGAAAATCTCGCCAGGTCTCTGCTAGACCTTCAAGCCTAGACATTCGTCCTAGGTCCTTCATCTCGAACTCAGCAGCGAGCTCCCTCTTGCACTGATGAATGAGAGGGTCAGCACCTGTCAGGAAGAGGTCATCCACATACAACACCAGAGTGAGAGGCTTCTTTCTATTAACCTTGCAGTGAAGGTTCAGATCAGCAATACTACGAGTGAAGCCCAGCTTCATCAAGTAGCTATCTATCCTCTCGTACGAAGCTCAGGGTGCTTGTTTCAGCCCATAGAGGGCTTTCTTTAACCTGCAAACATGGGTGTCCCGATCCTGGACTTCCAACCCCAGAGGTTGCTCCACATATATCTCTTCCTTTATCACACCATGCAGAAAAATGCGGTCTTCACATCATCTGATGAAGACTCCATCCTTGCGTAGCAGCAAGGGCTATAATAGATTGAATGGTGGTGAATCGGGCCACAGGTGCAAATATGTCATCATAATATATGCCTTCCTTTTGAGAGAAGCCACAGGCAACTAATCTTGCCTTGAACTTTTCAGCACTTTCATCAGATCCATGCTTGATCTTGTAGAGCCATTTCAAGGTGACAACTGCTTTGTCCTATGGTCTTGGAACCACATCCCAGACATCATTCTTCATAATGGACTCATACTCTTCGTGCATAGCATCCTTCCAGACTTGATGCTTTACGACTTCCTCAAAGGATCCAAGGTCAGATTGTACAATAGTACTCATGGCTGCTAGATACCCTGGTATTTATATGGCTTCTTGGTTTTCCTTCGGAATTTCCCCCTCTGAAGCCATATGACCCTGAGCCATGAGGATCTTCTTTCGTTCAACAAAGGTATCCGCTCAGGAGCATATACAGATATATTCTCCCTCTTAATGCCAGCTTCTCTTTTGAGAGAAGACATTTATGTCAAATGAGGGCATCCCAGACACCAACTTGGAAAGGAGGACTTAATCTCCCACAGTCGAAGCCATCCAATAGACTTTGCTGAACATGATTCAAGATTCCAACAATGTGACCAAAAGCTGCAAAAACTTCTCAGTTCACATTTTAAGTTTACCATAACGCTCCAATGTAAGACTGATACAGTCATATGCTTGCTGCTACATAGGTGTCTATCTATGTCACTATCATATAGGGGGAACATATCAACAAGCCTCAGCTTGTGTTAGAAGTCCTTACAGCCACCACCTGTTATTATGTGGGTAGCTTCTTCAAACAGCCTTCTAAGACTGCTGCTTACAAAACTAGGGATCCAATCTGCCTTGGTTTATCCTGCACTTGAGGCATTGCACCCTTATTTGCTTCCAGATCTGCCTATTTCTAGTTATTTCAGCAGACTGCTCCTAGGGCTGTTAAAAATTTTGCCTAGCTCTGTAATTTCTGACATAGTGTTCTCTCCTTCTGTTGAGGAATGCGGGAATTTGGCTGGAGATCTCTGCATTCCACTGACACACACATGGACTTCTGGTGCAGTGGATTCCTCCCCTGCCTCCTCTTTCTCTCTTGGCTCCTCCACAGTCAAGAACGGGTTGATTTAGACACTAACACAATGGATTTTTAACAAGGTTCTATCCTCATCACCATAAACTCCAGGAATGTGAAATGCACCAATGAATTGTTGAAGAATAAACCACACTTTCCATCGATAACATGCACCAACGTTGTTTCCATTTTAGATGAGCACTCCAACGCAAAATTCTTTATCTCTACAACGTCCAAAATCGATGGCAGAAACTACTAACTCGAATTTTCCATTTTATCTGAACAAAAAACCCAATCAAATCAACATGCTCACACTGAAAAATGCTATGTTCCACAATATTGTTTGCATCATCGTTAAAGGGTTGGTTGTGGCATATTGCCAAGTTTTACGTTGGCCATGCCACTAGAATATCCGATTTCAAAAGAACCTCCCAAAAATTGAATGTTCAGAAATTTCAGTGCTCAGATAGTACACAGAATGTGCGCAAGTCTGACGGAGATTTGAGGTGAGAATTTAGAAATCAGCAAATATATCTTCGATGTTTGCGTTCAGAAAGCGAGATGCGTAATGTACACTTCTTCAGCTCCGCCAGAAAATCGTTCCGCTAGCCTTCGGTCATTGATATTCAAATCATTCGTATCCATCGATTTATTTCTGTGTAGGCTCCATACGAAATTGCTCGCTTTGTCTCAGGGATAATGCGGCCTTTCGGTTTGACTTCACGCTCAAATGGTGATGAAGAGGTTTCCCTGTTGAAATTGAGCATTGATCCTCCACAAGCTTCAATAGGTGAGCACTAAACTCATCCACAACAGCTAATTGAAACAGTTGGAGAATTCGATTTCCACGGTGGGCACGTCTTGGTCTTGGAGCTTTTGTTGCTAAATGTTACAACTGGCACTAAATGTCCGTCACAGATTCTGACGGTGCCAAAAAAAACATTCACGGTGCCAATTCACGTTTTGATATTGACAGGGAGCTCCGCATTTAAAGTTTCCCAGACAACTGAATCTAATGGCGATTATAATTTTCACGGCCAGATTCTGACAGCGATTTCAATTTTCACCGTCGACGAATCCAATTCACAAAGAGGCCTGCGACCATACTGAAGTCGCCTGGCTCACGTTGTCATTTCTGCAGTGGCATTCAAATTGTGGAAGGATCTATGAGAATTGGTATGGGAAAATGAATTCTTCTTCGACGGTTGAAGCAGCTTTTAACTTGCCTCGGCCTCCCTTCTCATTTATGTTGTTGGCAAACCCTCAAGTGCATTAAATTTTTTTATTTTTTTGATTGGCGACTTCAGAAAAAAAATGGTATAGAATTTTGATTGACGGCTCCAGACAATATGAGCGGTCGACTCCCTTCGTCAGCTTCGAACCACGCTCCGAAGGCTCAAGATTCAAAAGCCTTCCTCTAGAAAAACAACATCTTTATCTACGGAACCTGTGTCCGATGCATAAGCAAATACTAACATTGACTGCTCCAAACCCAAGAACCCTCACAGTAACAAATTGTCACAACTGTTGAAATTCAGCGCCACGGTCATATGACAGACAGGGTATCCGTGAATTTGGTTGAAGCAATTCAGAATATTACTTGGCCACGATCGTGCAGAATTTTCTAGTGTGATTGCAGACTGAACAATAGAATGCTCCTAGCCTTCTTCTATGCCGTACTTGCCAGCGGTAAGACCATAATTTCCAGAATTTTGTTGTGTTCCCCCTCTTACCTCAAATCAAATCAAAAGATGACTGATTTAGTTTGCAGACCTATTAAACTGATTAAGACGGCCTAATACGCAGCCTTAATTGACAAATTCATACATCACTGAAGAGCTTCCTTTCTCCTTGGCCTATATGCCCAGCCATCTCGGTTACTTGAGACAGCCTTCATAGATCTATTTTGACCCTAAAACAGTCCTTCAACAGATTTGTTGTCACTTACAATTCCTCGGCCTCCTCTCCGACGTTGATTTGAGAAGACTTCTTCATGCCGAAGGTTAGGGCACAAAACAGCCCTAAATCTACTCATGCTATCACCTGTGGTGGTATGGCTTGCGGCCGACAGCCTTACGTTACTCTTATTTTCTTTTAGGGCTTTGTCTTCACCTCAGCTCTGATACCATGTTAATTTATGCCGATGTTCTATGCCATTTCAGATTAGGGCACAATACTGAAGAAGATAGAACATGCTAATAGATCGATTAGAAGACAAGCCAAAACAGAGATGATAGAGGGTGGCGTTACGGTGATCAGCAGGATGCTTCTACCAGCAAAATCTCCAATAGGTCATTCAGCCAAGCGTGTCACACATTACCTAGAAAAACCCAAACAAAGAACAGTCCATATATATATCACAGCTCCAATGCTATCCAGAGAGAGAGAATTCCTCCACAACAATGTGTGTCAAATGAATTCTAAGTCTCTCCAATATATAGGAATCTTTGGGGGTGTGTGACACGTCCTTTAAGACATTTAAGTCTATATTTTATTCCAGGCCGACCTAGCACATAAGTGGAATAAATTCAAAGTACATGTTCTGCTCATCCGATCAAGATGATCTTTAGATCAATCTTACGCCTCTCCAAAAGAGGAATCCAATAAAAATATTGGGATCATCATCTGAGCAGCACAACCCGGAGTTTGGACCTAGTTGTCCAATTTTAACAAGGTGATAGGCATAGAAGCAATTTTCCAAAATGTATTCAAACTGTAAACAAGAATGACACTAAAATAGATTATCTTCTCATGCTTGCACAAAAATAAGTAGCAACACTTAGTGTGCTTGCACTGTGAAATAGACTATTTTCTCGTGGTTGCACACAAATAAGTGGCAGCACCAAGATGCGTTCGGTATCTCATTTTCAGACCTACAAAATAAAGCATCAAGGAAAAGGAAGTTTTTCAAAACTTGATGAATGTTAAAATAAAGTGAGACTAGGTGATAACAAAATACATACCAATGAGAGTTTTAGGTCATGCAGTGAAAATCATGACCTAACCTGGTCATGCAATTAAAAGCATGACTCTTTTATCTTGGTTCACAAATCTCTACCATTCCTCTCGTATCACAGAATATATCTACTGAATCACTTTCCTTAGCTGCTCTGAACCAACATATTATTACCATCTTAGGAATGATTGCACAACTTATTAAGAATAAGAAGAATCTCAAGAAACAATTTTATTTCATTCCTACTATTTGTGATTATTTATGAAACTTACCGCTTTGGATGCTATAAGAACCCTACTAAGAGTTCTCTTAAAAACCAAAGATGTGCATGTCAATTCTCTTCAAAGAAAAAAGATACAGATTATAAACGGTTTAAAGTCCATAAATCACGCTCTTATTAGTCTTCTTCTGGACCTAAATTCAATATAATATCTAGATATGTTTTCAAGAAAAGAACTAAAGCGACAAAAGAATCAAAATGCTTTATATGTGCGAAAAGAATTTGTTTAACTCGTCATATGAAGTAAAAAAATGGGAAATTACTTTTGATTTTGATCCATATGTTGAGTGTGACGTGAGTCCAATGTAATCATACCAATCCATCGATGCCTATCAAGGATAGAACCACAGGAACTATGGTCGTCCTTACCACACCGGATACTCAAAGAGTAATGCTTTCATACCAGGTACCGTTTTCAACACTTCAGCTCTTGACTTGATTTGGAAATTTGATTGGAAATATGAAAATTCTCTTGATTTTTTCTTTATCACTCAGGCTCAGCTCGTAACTCATCTGATGAACTCATTTTGAAGCTCAAACAATGCCCTTGGTAAACTGTGTAGAGTTTTAGCAGTTTTAATAATTAATGATAAAGCTACATGCCCCTTTGTTTGCAGGGCATGTCTTCCATCATAAATTTCGATTCATCTTTATATGATTTGATTTCCAAATCAAGAATTTTGGTAGGAGGGTTACTTATGGGAGTTCCGTCAGACAATAGATGCTATTGCCCAGGCATGCGAGGCTGCACACAAAAATGATGTGCTCATTGCAATTACTGCAAGTGATGTGTCATGTATAAGAAGGCACCACAAGAAATTTTGGTATGAATCATATTCAGAAGATTTTGATGATGTGCTTTCTCTTTGGTAAAATAGAGAACATAAACTCTAGAAACGAAATTATATGTAGGACTTAAGCTAAGTATATTTTTATTCACAAAAGCAAAGTGAGTGTGTTTGTTTTAGAACTTTGAAAGGATTCTCCTTACCTGGTGTTCACTACTTTATTTGCATTATTTCAAGAAACAATGCGGTGGATGTTCCAGTAACAAGGCAGATTTAGTTGGATGGGGAATTGGTGACCCAATTCCATATAGAGAGTTGAGAATGGTTTCTTTTTGTTATCAAATGGGAAGAAGCGTCAAAGGAAAAAAAAACGTTTCAGTTCCTTACTATTTGCTTTCATTTTGTAACATTGTGTCCATGATGTTATTTTGTGCAGGGATATTATAGTTGAGCATGCTGATATTGTGTTTGAAAATAGTAATGAAGCAAGGGCTTTGTGTGGTTTTAGTTCAAGCAAAAGTCCAGTGTTAGCTGCAAAACATATAAGTTATTATTCTCCGCTTATATCTGTCACAGATGGTGCACATGGCTCCTACATTGCAGTAAAAGGTGAAGTTATGTACATACCTCCTTCGCCTTGTGTTCCTGTAGATACTTGTGGAGTAGGTGATGCTTATGCTATTCCGTACAACCATTGGCAAGGCCAGTACACGCCCTTCGTGGTACTTTATTGCTTCACCTTCTTATTTTCAAACTTCGGTCCAAACGCCACCACTTGCATCGTCTCGGGGGAGATTTTCCTGGCAAGTCTACGTTCTACATGCCACGGCATATCAGTCGCTGCAGATTCAAACAGAACCATTGCATGGAGAGTATACTGACCAAGAAACATCATTAGGTGTTCACAAAACTGATTGCCAAAATTCAATAGTTCATAGGGGACAAAACATTGAGGAAACCATTCAACCATCTAAATCTATTAATGAATCAGAAATCTCAAATATTGATTTGCATCTTGCAATTGCTGTGATTATTACAGTAAAATCTCTTGCAGAATGTACAATATTGCAGGCAATATTTGAATTCCATAGTTTAGAGATTTCAGAAATGAAAAATTCATTTGAAAAAATAAGGAGTTTCTTTGATGCAGGAGGAGAGAGATTCAGCTATACAACAACTTGCTATTACCCATTATTAGTTTAGAAAGTTGGTCCAGCAGCGAGAGAGGATGACTGAGCATATTGAAGAGCTAGTTGATTGTCTACGGGATGTAGAGCCTAGTGAAGTTGGAGAAGAAAACATGCAATCTTTTGTGGTTTTGGACATCCTGGTTACTGACTGTAGCAGGTTCATGAAACAATTGCAGAAAGCATTGGATGAAAGGTTGCAGTTTGAACCCACTAAGAGAACTTGAGTCTGTTTTGTTTTCAAAGGACCAAGATATTCAAGATATGAATGTTAAGTCTGTTGAGCTATCTCATAAATGTGCACAACTTGAATAAATTAGTGGTAAGTGCACAATACTTGATGAAAAATGCGTTGAAATGGCTTTTCAAGCAGCTCAAAATGAAAATGAAAGAGATTCCTTACATTTGGAGGTAGATGCCCTTAGGAAATCTCTTTCAGAAAAAGAAACATTAATGAAAGCCTCTTCAGAACTCCATTCTGACTTGAAACACCAGTTTGACAATACCATAGATAAGTTAATAGCTGCCATTGAGGAAGTCATTCAAGATGAGACTTTGGCAGCTGTTCCTTGCTTGGAGAGAATGTCTTATCTGGAGACAAGCCTCCTCCTTTTGCTTATTGAGAAGTACAAGGTAGCTTTTTCACAAGTGAACCTGGTTCATAAATGCTTACTTGAGCTTGCTTCTAATTATGGAAACTTGTTGGAAAAAGAACCTACACTTTTTTTGGATGTGTTCCTCAGAGAAGTCTTTAGTTACAAATAGAAGGAAGTAGACCAGTTAAATGAAGAAGTAAATGTAATGAATTCAATTAAAAATTAGCACGAAGAAGAAATTAGGGAACTGGAGGACCGTTTATATAAATTTGATGAAAATATTAAAGAAATGAGGATGGATAACAACAAAATGAGAACTAATCTTGAGCAGACAAAAATAAAAATTATCATCAGTCAGAGAAAAGCTTAGTCTGGCCATCGCTAAAGGGAAAGGATTGGTTGAGGAACGCAATACACTAAGACAATCATTAGTGGACAAGTCTAATGAGCTAGAAAAGTGTTTGCAGGAATTGCAGAAGAAAAATGATACATTGCTTGAAACTGAAATGAAAGCTTCTAAGCATGTTAAAGTATTGGAATTAGAGCTAGAAGATATTCAAAATTCTGCAAGTGCTTTTTGAGAATCTGTTTCTAACAAGGATTCACTTCTTCAGAAAATAGAAAATGTCTTTGGGGAGATGAATTTGCCAGAGGCAATCCACTCCAAAGAAATAATTGATAAAGTTGAGTGGCTTGCAAAAATCATCTCTTGGAGTAAATAACAATATGTTTGAAACAAGTGTGGATGATGACAAAACTGGGAAGAGTCATCTTCAAGATCTAAAAGAAGAGTACGAGGAACTACAAAATAAATACCGTAGTGTAGTTAAGCAGTCAGATATACTGGAGAGGTCTTTGTTGGAAAGGAACCATCTTATTCAAAGATGAGAACAAATCCTTGAGAATGTTGATATGCCAACATCTATGCGATCAGCTGATCCAGAATTTCAGATTGAATGGCTCAGGAGATCACCAACTTAGGTCCAACAGGATGCAGCTCATTTTAAGCATGCAATTGAGAATGCTCAAAGAATTGTTGACTTATCTGCCTTTGAACTGGAGGACTAAAAAATTAGAGTAGAAAGCCTAGAGGAAAGTCTCTTGAAAGTAAACCATGAAAAACAGGAATATGTGAAAAGCCTCGAGGAGCTTAATTCTAAATTTGAATCTCTAAACGAGAAACCGTTTCAAGAAGCATCCCGGAAAGAGAGTTTATGTGATGATATTGTTGATCAACCTATGAGTGAGTCTGTTGTGGAATCAAGCATTGCTGATAGGAGTTTAATTACAGAAGACTGTATGCAGAGGCTATTGGATATGGTTATTGAAACATTGAAAGATCAAGATATTCAGGAGTTATCTTTATTCTGCAATAATGGGGAGTATCTTGAAGGATGTACCAGGAAACTCATAGCAAAGCTAAATGATTTATCTGAAGAAGCTGAAAAGCTCAAGGAAAGTGGTGATGCAAAGATGATGGAGCTTCAGGGTCTCTAGACTGCAATGACTTAAAAAAATACAGAACAAGAGGAAATGACTAAAAAGCAAGAAGTATGTTTAGCAGTGGCATCACATAGAGCAGAGATAAAAAGTCATATACAAAAAAATAGAATAATGGCTAAGAGTTAGAGACAGTGAAAAAACAAAAGGATGCTTTACAGGTACATTTTGAGGAGGAAGAAGAGAGATCATCAGTAATAAGGGAGAAACTGACTATGGCAGTGAAAAAAGGAAAAGGGTTAGCTCAACAACGAGAAAATTTGAAACAATATTTGGATGAAAAAGTAGTAGAACTTGAGCAGCTAAAAAGTTAAAAACAGAGTTACAATTACTTGACTCTGTGATTAATGAACATGGGCAGAGAATCAGCAAGTTGTCAAGTGAGCTGGAGCACTTTGAAAGTCCAGAGACATTTTTTTTTTCCTTAAAAAATCATTTTGCCGAGCTAGAGAAAAAGTTACTTGATAGCAACAGTACAACACAGAGTATAATGAATACATTAAAGGCTATTGAGTTTACAGGTGTAGTTTTATACATATATATACCTAACCAAACTTGAAAATGAATTAAAAATCACCACTGTCAAAGCTATTTTTGGAACACTATCAATCCTCTCATTGTCCTATATTTTTGCGAACCTATTGCTATGAAAACGTTTTACTTAGACTTCACTAATATTAAAATATGCACACATACATAACCCAAACACACATGCGTATAGTTCAACTTAAAAGGTAAAAGGGAACAATAGGGCATACGAAGACTACCTATCAAAGAGGAAATACATATACATCATATCCAGGTCTAGCAGGATATTTCCACATACACATCATATCTAGCTCTAGCAGGATATTTCTACAGACACATCTTTAATTCCGCACATACCCAGTATATATCAATTAACCCAATGGTCTGAAATTTCAGAAGTCATGCAAGTTGCTTTTGGTTGACCAATCAGTAGACTCGTATAAGTTTTACGTATACAACTATACAACTACTGAATTCGGAGGTCTGAATCCTCCTTCCTGGGAGCAAAATGATATTGCATTCACAAAGACAGTTTGACTTCCAAAAGCGGCATTCTTCGATACGGAAAAAGTTTAGACACCTTTCTAATAATTTGAAATATGAATTTCAAATGTAACATTCTTGCGATCAAGAGATCACGCAAGAGCAAGGGTAAACAAATCCCATAAGTGAATGTTGGAAGCAAAGATTGACTTCCAAAAGTGTCATGCTTCGATATGTATGAAGTTTAAACACCCTTCTAATTATATGAATTTCAAATGTGACATTCTTGTCATCAATAGATCACGCTAGCAGATAAATCCCAAAAGTGAATGTTGAAAGCGACGAAAATGCCAAATTATTTACCTACAGGTAAAAAAGCAGCTTTCGGGGGGACTTGGTTCTCTATTCTTTATATATGGAGCATTGGTTCTCTAATGAAACCCAAAGATTCATGGGCTTCCCACTAGAGTTCCAATATCCTGCCCTGGTCACAAACATACGGCATGATTTTCAAACGAAAGGAATGGAGCTGGGTGCAAAACCTAGGCAAATTTGACTTGCTCACTTCAGTGCTTACCCCACCCTCGAAGGAAAGGGATGAGACTGGGGGCAAGACCTAGTCAAATTTGGTTTTCTCACTTCGCTTTATAGCCTCAGGGCATGTTCTTCAAAACAATAACAATAAGAAGAGGCAGACACCTTATTTAACAGAGGCAAAATATTCATTGAATATAAGAAGAGATAGAGACACTTTTATTAGTGAACAGGAAAAATCTTCATTGTCTATTGTTGCAATTACAACTACTCAAATGGTTTGGAACATGTGTCCTCCTAAAAGATCACAGTTTCAAATCCAGAGAATTCAGAAAGTGTTCAGTACTTACACCTCTCTAGACTTTAGTAGAGTTTTAGGTTATTTCTCACTACACAGAGAAGATTCTCTGTCACAGAAAGAAGGGGTCCCATACACCAGCCGTCACAGGTTCTCTGTCATAGAAAGGAGTCCCATACACCAGCAGTCGCAGGTTCTCTGTAACAGAGAGAAGGGGTCTCATACACCAGCAGTCACAGGTTCTCTGTAACAGAAAGAAGGGGTCTCGTACACCAGCAGTCACCGCCAATTGAATCAAATCACTGCACAGAGGAGGTTCTCTCTCACTCCACAGAGGAGGCTCTTTCTCACTACACAGAGGAGGTTCTTTCTCACAGAAAGAAGGGGCTCATACAACACCCATCACCACGAATTGAGTGATTGTTCGGCTCATGCTGTGACTTTAAAATCAGATTATTATTTATATTGACAGCCTCCGTAAATATAAAGAAATGCAATTTCATAGAATGGTATGGATATTAAGGTTCCAACCTAGAAGCCATTGATTGATATTCTCAATCAATTGTATGATTGAGAACTTGACTGTTAAAAATCGCACGATCACCTCTTTGTTCACCCCTCGCATATGCAGATGCGAAAAATAGAGGCACCGACAGGAACAAAAAAATAGGGAATACACAGCACCTTAGACACGAAATTCCCAACAAAACAATATTATACAAATTATCAACTTTACTGTCATTTCAGAGAACGAGTAAAGGAACAATTAGTATTACCAGAAAATTCATGTGGCATTCTATTACCACATACTTCCCAATTTTACATTACAATATCGAAAAACACATTTCTCGATTTTAATTTTAATCTACTTAAGACCCTACAAAATAGATAACTCCCACAAAAAAATAATGAAGGAACTGCCAAAAATACTTAGAAATACAGGCATTTCCCTTATATGTCAAAGAAATCTTGTTACGCTTTTTTCTCGTGGGAAAAAAATATATCAAAGAAACCTTGTATGAAACCCTCCATGCATGTTAGATAAAAGTAAAAAGCAACGGCCTGCCAAAGGCTGGTTGCAAGTTCGAATAGATAAGAGAACCCAGAGCACAGCAAAAAATAGGCTTTTCTGAACAAGAAGCTACAAAATTCAAAGGAGAAGCTAACATACTAGCCACGGCATATCGGCCACTGCAGGCAAGGCCGGGGCCATAGTTAAATATTCCATTCATAATTATAGGCCCAACTAACTAAAAATGCCAACACACAATAACACCAGCATTAATACAGATTTAGACTTTAGTTAATATGGATACAATTTGTATATAGCCCCTTTTTCTTTCTCATTACATTTTAGATGAACATTTTAAGATATTCATAACTCAGATAAAAGTAACTGACATCAGCATAAAGAATGCATCCAGTAACCAGCACTCTCTGTCTCCTTGGCTCTGAAGTTGGCATGGTCAGAACTGGGTTAAGTACCCTATACAAGCCAAAACATAACGAGGGTTAAGTGCCATTCCATTGTACCACAGAGCCTCTTTATTTGTGGCTACATCTATGAAGCTCTATATTAGAAGGGAACCCACATACATCACAGACGATTTTGAAAAATATAAAATAACAGTGAGGCTAAATTGCTTCCAGAAGGACGATATATAGCATATACAAAACAACATCAGCTTGATTGCAACTTTGATTGGAGCAAAACAACAATGCTTTCGGCTTTATCTTGAGTTCTAAGCATAGCCATATCCTAAAGAGATGTGAAACATTTGAATATTATGTATCTTAGGCAAGAAGGAAGTTTGAGGACGCTTTTCCAAATCGGGTGAAGCAACGTACTTACACATTCTCTAAGAACCCAAAAACAGGTGGAGGTGCACTATTCTGGTCTGCTCCAAAACGTTTTCCAAAGCCCCTAGAATTTAATTCAAATGATCCTAATATTTCAGCAGTTGTGGAGAAGGCTCGGTTATGATTTTCTCATGCAGAGACTATCATACTTTTCACTTGTCTCCTTGGTCTATTTCTTTCTATCTCTGATATAGAAAAAATTCAAAGGGAGTAACCTTTGGAGCGTCCACCCAAACCCCCTAAAGAAATAAAGATGAAGAGGAAAATTACTTCAATGAGGACAGTGATGACGAAGAGGATACTGCATCTGCTCGTATAGGACATGTACCCAATGAACAGGGACATGTTGTTGTTGTGAATGGAAGTGCTTGTTTTTCATCTTTCATTAATGGGTCCGTTGCTTTGGTTGATTATGATGGTATAGAGAAGGTTTTATGCTTAACTCGGAGAAAAGAGAAATATCTTCTTGTTGCTGCTGTTCAATTTCTGAGAACAATACTATATCGAAATGATGCTTATCTTAATCGCCACATTCTAAATCAGAACCTTTTTAAACCAGTAAATCAGGCTTTTACTGCTAATGGAAATCGGTTCTTAATTCAACAGTTTTTGAACTTATAGAATACGTCCGTAAGGTAAATATTAAATTTATGGTTGAATACTTGATCAATAAATTTTCTGATCAATTAGAAAAGTTAGATTGTGTGGGTATTTTCCAAGCACTATAGCTGAAATATGAGCAGACTCTTGATGGAGTGACTACAAGAAGTGTGTCAGAAGGGAAGGGTCCAAATCATTCAGGTCAGATGAATAACATTGATGATCAGATAAAGAGAGTCTATGGAGATCATTGATGATAAGCGACTAGAGCTTATGGAGGCAGCTGCATCAGCTAAGGGCCTCTCTTCAATATTTCTGCTTGATAGTGAGACATTCCAAAAATTTGAATCATTCAAAGATACATTGGGAAAATTTCCAGCTACTTCAATTAAAATGAAGAGACCATTTGCTGTTCGTCCCTGGACAGATTCTGAGCAGAATGTTGGAGATTTATAGTTACCTTTGTAGATGTTCTTGGTCTTTGGCCATTCACTCTTGATGAGTTTGTTCAAGCCTTTCATGATTATGAACAGAGATTACTTGGAGAGATTCATATCAATCTCTTGAAAACAATTGTTAAAGACATTGAAGATGTGGCACAAGCTACTTCTAATGGGCTTGGAGAAAACCAGAATAGTATTTCGCTTGATTGAAGGGGAATATTCCGATCTAAGTGTTGAGGAGCATTTAAATGCTCTTGTTTGTTTAATTGGTGTTGCAAATGAAGGCAATACCATTCGTGTTGTGCTTGAGGAATGACTAGAAGCTGCAAATGCTTTGAAGTGCCAAATGTGGGCAGAGGCACAAAGTGATAGAAGATGGCTAAAATAAGAACAACTTTCTAGAGCTCAAGCTCTTGGGGGAATAAAGTTTGAAGGAACTAATGTTAATCCCGCATTTGAGGGTGGGCATAGCCATTTTGTTGGAATGGATATCAAGGGAACTGAGGCATCTGTTTTCTCTCAACCCAAATGTGAGGCATCAGCAAACCTGATCTCAGTTCCAAACCATTTGTCAGCATCAGCAAACTCTAATGCAGCAGTCGAAAAATGTTTTCCATTGCAAGAAAACTCATTTATCCAGGACACTTCCATTGCACAACAAACTGGATACACGACTGAAAAAATCACGTGCACAGTTAAAAGCTTCTATAGGACTGAAGGCATAAGGGTTATATGTCTATAGGACAATTCCGCTGGGCCAAGATCGCAGACATAGTCGCTATTGGTAATTTGTAACATGTTCTTCAGGGAATGATCCTGGATCTGGTAGAATTTTTTTTTTTGAGTCTCATGAGGATGGCATCTGGAAGGTCATTGACACTGCTGAGGCATTTGATGCTTTGTTATCATCTTTAGATATTCAGGGTGTTAGGGAGGCCCATTTACATGATGTCTTGCAAAAACTGGAGAACCCATTTAAACAAGCAGTGAAAACACGTTCAGCTTTAGGAAAGCACAATGATGTTATTAATGGACTGGGGGTTAAAATAGAAATTTCTTACAAGCCATCCCGTCTTGGCTATGTAATGGAGGATGGGGATCTCAGTGCCATTGATCATGATTCTTCGGATTCCTCAGAGCTTTCTAGATCCTTTACAATTGAACTTGGAACAAACAGGGCTTGAAAAATGGCATAGGTGGCAGTCATTGCAATACTTGGGCATTCGATTCATCTTCAATGAACCTCCATATGGTTATTTTAAGTAATCTGGAACAGACCAAAAGCTTTCCCCTGACGTAATAGAGAAACTTCGAAAGAAAATTGAGACCTAATGTTAACCAAATGAACGTGAAATGATAGTTTTTGTTTACCAAATGAATGCGAAATGATAGTTTTTGTTTACCAAATGAATGCATAGTGATATAAACTACGGTTTGGCCCTGGGGAAGTTGAACATAAGCTACTCATAACTGCAATTTATAGCCTAAATATTAGCCAGAGCCTTCACCCTGGAAAGTACTCAATGAAGATTTTAAACATTGTAATCCAAGAAAAAACATTTTTATAACCTATGCATGTACAAAATAACAAAATCCCAGCTAAAAATCTTACCGGTGAAGAAAACCCGAAGAAGATTTTGCCATATTGAAGGCAAATGAGGTACAATCACCTACGAGCAGGAATCCAGGTGAACAGAGGAATATGTTTTTCTCTCGAAAGTTAATAGGGTTAGAAACCATATAAAGCAATCTGAGACTCCAGTAACAACAGGAATAAATCTTCATCGGCAGGAAAGGGATGAAACTGATGCAAGTAACAGCAGGAATAGATCTTCGGTTGCAGGAAATGGATGAAACTGATGCAAGTAACAACAAGAATATATTTTCAGTGGCAGGATAGAGATGAAAATGATGCAATGCAAGATGAGGAAGAGAAAAATTGCTCAGCAACGCAAAGCAAAATGACAGGACAACTTTTCAGGAAAGAGCTGAAACTAATGCAAGTAATAGCAGGAATAGATTTTCAATGGCAGGAAAGGGAAGAAACTGATGAAATGAAAGATGAGGAAAGTAAAATTTCCAGAGCCGCGTAAAGAAAAATGATGGAGGGAAACTTTTAATAAAATAAATAATATTGAAAATTATAAAATATTAGTTGTAAGGCTAAACTGCAATTTGTTAGAAAGACTTTTATTAAAATAAATAACATTAAAAATCAAAATAGGTAAAATTTTTAACTTAAATATGAATAATAGCTAATTAAATAACAACAAAAATTGAATGTGAGGATAATAAACGTACTTCTTATTATTAATTAATCATTTTAGATTTATTTTAATTTTATATTTACCGTGAGGATAATAAAAATATTATTATTATTAATTAATTATTTTAGATTTATTTTAACTTTCTATTTATCAAGTGTTATTGTAAAATCTATTTTTACTAAAAAAAAAGGTTGGCATTTCAATATATTTGATCTTTCTAGACGCCTAAAGGCATCAATAAAAAATATATAAGACCTCCCTAATGCAATCAAGTATGTTGACATAAGGAGGAAAAGGGGACATGAGGTCTTCACATAAGGGAAACATCCATTAACCCTTAAGATGGGTGATAAATATCCTCAAATCTGTGAATAATGATATCAATAAACTCAAGTAGTTGTAGGTACCCCATAATTTTTTTGGAGAACTTCACTTAGAGCTCAAAATACCATATTAAAAGTTAATCATAGTTTAGAAGGTCTTCACATGTGTTGTTAAGAGACACAAAGCAAGAAGAGGTAGATATACCGCATTCCTCTAGGGTATAAGATAATATGATTTCCCCTTAACATTGTCATGAAGAATATTATGATCTAAGAGAAGAAGAGCTAGATAACCATCTCATGGACTTAGATCGAGTAAAATGAAGTATTGTTTGTGTGGAGCATCCACTTGAACTAGAAAAATGAAAAGATGATGTCAAATGTAGAATTTCCTTGAAATTTTGCAACTACTATAGTGAATAATCTGAAAACTGAAAACTAGTTTCTTTTCACTAAAACTCAGAATTTATGTACTTCAAATTTGGAGCGAAATAGACAGAAATAACAACAATCACACAATTCAAAACACATTTTTTTAGGGAACCCAACTAAGAAAACCCTTTGCTTGCTTGAGAATTTTATTGAAGAAAAAAAATTGAGCAATAGATCTCTTACAAAATAATTATTTCAATTAGAAAACACACTTGTTTTCCCTACTTGTTCTAAACATGAAACTCTTTCAATATTGTTAATCTTTGTTTCCCTCTACCAATTTGTGCACAAGCTTCTCTTGCACACTCTCCTCTCTCAAAGTCCACGCACAACCATGTACAACCTTCCCATAAACCTGTGAGCTCTATTATCTTGTATTACCAACTCGTGCTCACAAGACAATGATCAAATTGTGCTTTCATTCCTCCTTATAAGAACCTCGATTAGGTTATTACTAGCAAGTTCTATTTTAGGAAAGTAGAACTACTCATTGACTAGTTAACAAAAGCTCATTGATTATGTTAAATGTTCCTTCCTGTACTTTAGGAGCCTAACTCAATCAACTCGTACTTTAGCCAAAATAACTTGCACTAGAAGAAAATAAACTCGGTCTTCCACTAATTAACACTAGTCAGTTGAAATGGTTAAGTAGACTTATGTAAGAAGATATGATTATCGAAAAATAAGGTTGTAGGAGGCGGAGCTGAACAGGCGACAGCGATGGCGAAACTAGGGTTCAGGCTGCTTGGTGTTCATGGCAGGGTAGCAACCCCTCCCCCGTGACCATTGAGCACATCTCTACTCTCTGCTCCATCTGTTTGGAGCTCTCCCCATGGCGCACATTCATTACTGTTGCTCACGGAAGTCTTAGGGGTTTGTTGTTTCGCATGACTACTTCGGCACGCTCTCCGACAGTTGCACCCCATTTCCATTTTCTTTACACCTGCTCTGTTTTCACTACCGTCTGCCCCCTTTACGGATTTTGAGCACTAATTGATGATTGGTTATTTGTCGATTTGCAATGATTTTCATTGGGGTTATCAATGGAAAGGGCCCAGGATGAAGAGTTAGTTGACTACTCAGAGGACCCATATGCCTCGGTGGACATCTGGCCATTATCCCAACGCTTCTCTTCTGGTATTCATGGCACACACCCAGCATCTTCTCCTTTTTCATTATTTGCTGACCCCTGGTCCTCACCCTCTGCATCTGCCCCCTTTCACTCTTTCCCTGGCCTTGAATCCTTCGTGGTCCCTGAACTCACCCCTAACTCCCTTTCTATCTTGTCTGCGACTAACCTCGATCTCATCTCCTCCTCAGAACTCTGCCCTCCTTCCCCTTCTACACTTGCCTTTCTCTCTCAGACCCTCCCCCTCTTGGTCATCGCTCCCTCCTTCACTTTCCCCTGGACATCCTCTCTATTCCCCCCGCCTCCTTTCTCCATGTTGTCCACCCTCCCCACTGGCCCCCCCTATCGACCACCCCCTTACCCCCTCCCCCCACCTCCAATCCACTCGACTCTGCAATCCCATCCCCTTGCCGACCCTCTGGCCGCTTCTACATCCCCCCACCCGAGTTTAGTCGTCACCCCTCCTCCACTGAGTTTAGGCTTGATCATTTCCTCATTAAGGAGGATATCCTTCTTAATATTGGCTCATACAGATAGTGGATTGGTTCGGGAGGCATCTCTTAATTTGGTTGCATCTATAAGGCTTTCAACTCCACTTTCATTGCCCTCATCCCCAAATCGGATCACCCCTCATCTTTTAAGGATTACCACCCCATCTCTTTGTGTAATTGCATCTACAAGATTATGTTTAAAATACTTGCTAATCGGCTCAAACCTATTTTATCTAACTTTATCTCTCCTGAACAATTTGCATTTCTTGAGAACATACAGATTCATGATGCCATCCGCATTGCTCAGGAAGGCCTACACTCCTTGCACACCAACTAGATCAAAGCACTGATCCTCAAGATTTATCTTGCGAAAGCATTTGATCAAGCCAATTGGCTTTACATCCGCATGTTCCTTACTCATCTTGGTTCCCCATTCAGGTTATCAATTGGATCATGTGTTGCATCACCTCTGTTTCATATAGTATCCTCATGAATGGTGCTGCTACAGACTTCTTTCATGCGGAACAGGGTCTCCGTCAGGTATTTCCACTATCCCCCCTTCTTTTCCTACTAATAATGGAAGGCCTCAGCAGATGTGTTATTGATGAAAGGGACAGAGGTAGACAGAAAGGCATTCGAATTACGGAGGATTGTATCCTCACACACCTACATTTTGTTGATGACATAATTCTTTTTCTAAATGGATCTTTAGGTGACTCCACAGTGGTAACATCAATCCTATTACTCTTATGTACTTCTACAGGAATGCAATACAACAACAACAAATCCACTATGACTTGTTATGACTACTCCCCACACGAGGTCCACTTTGCACAACAGAGATTCCCTTTTATTCTCACCAGATTTGAAGACGGCCTGAAATAATTGGGTTTCTATCTTAAACCTGTTAACATAAAAATTGTTGATTGGAACTGGTTAATTACCAAGATTGAAAAGATACCGAACAATTGGTGCCACCATTGGCTCTCCAGGTCGGGCAGTCTGGTACTTATCAAGTCCATTTTGGAGGCCATTCTGGTCTATTGGATGTCCCTAGCTTCGATACCAAAAGGCATTCTATATAGGATCCAAAAGGTATGCCACAAATTTCTTTGGATCGGGGCTAAAGAAGGTCACACATTTGCCTGGTCCAAATGGACGTGTATTGCCTTACCTAAGAGTTAGGAAGGATGGGGCATCAAATATCTTCTGATTTTTGCTCAGGCACTTGCTGCTAAGCTTGGGTGGCATATTCTCACTAGCAGCAATCTTTGGACCGAGGTTGTCACTCTCAAATACATCCACCCCTACAACACTATTGAATGGCTTCGACAACTCCCTGCACACAAATCCAATTGCTTAACGATCTGGAGAGCTATTATGTGTTCCATCAATCACATTAGTAATGGCCTAGCCTATAAGATCGGTTTAGGTTCGATGGTGTGCATTGGATGGGATCCTTAATCGAGATGCATAAATGCTCTCATCCTCCTGCCTGTTCTCATCGACACTCTCAACCGAGCTGGTATTCACACACTAAATCAAATTGCTGATAGGGACCGATCTACCATATTTACCCAAGGTTGGTTGAGTCATTTGGATTTAAACCTTCATCCTCAATGGGAGGCGACCTGGACTACATATCTGGATGCCTTAAAAGAATCTCATGTTAGAATCACAGACCATGAGGATGAACTCATCTGGGCCATCTTTAAACACGACAAATACACTCCAAAAGAAGGGTACCTACACATCTACAACCCTCATCGGACTCCAACTCTTCTCCCTTGGTGGCGTACTCTCTAGAAATTAAAAGGTCATGTTAAAGCTAGGCTTCTCATGTGGTGCATACTGTCGAATAAAATTCCTACGAGGGCTAATCTCTAATTTCACTCACAAATTGGACCCAACAGATGTATCCTCTGCATTGTTTCCGCTGAAGACACTGTGCACCTATTCCTCAACTGTCCATCCATTCATGAACTTTGACGTCTCATCATCACCTCCCTCAAACTCCATCTCCGTTGGGAGGGACCGACTGTATCCACAGCATGGGAGACTTGGTGGCTATCTTCTATTCCCCACAAGCTCCGTAATCTTCCCCTATTAGTTTTTTGGGGCATCTGAATTGCATGCAATCAGGCCATATTCCACAACTCCCCGCTCAATTAGACCACATCTCCTGCCCATATTATCTCCATCTATCATATGATTCAAGATGACCCCCTACCTCCCCCTCCCCGGACTATCACCCCTTAACATATTGATCACTCTCTGCCCTGGGCATATTTTGATGGCTATGCACAACTAGATGGTTAACTCCTCTTCATTTCTTGAAAGTAAAGATCGGTCTTGGGTGTGGCACTAATAATTTTGCTGAACTTTCCTGCCTACTTGTTCTTCTACAATTTGCCATTAATAAAAACTGCTATAATCTTCAGATCTTTGGCGATTCCAAAATTATCATTGACTAGTTCAACCTACACACATCCTGTCACGTGCACACACTCTAGAGCATATTAGATGTAGTAATTCAACTCAAAACACATTTTGATTTCATCTCATGTCAACATATTTACAAGGAATGGAACGCGATTTCCGATCTCCTATCCAAGGAGGCGGCGCACCTACTGAGAGACCATATGGAGATACAAGAGCAGAACAATCATGCATTTTATCAATATTTTCATTTTCCTTTCGATCTTGATCAAAGGATGGGGTGAAAATCACAACAGAGGCATCTCTTGATTAATTTTTGGCTACTTATATCATTTTTTGAACACAAACTGTTATGTTAATATTGTTGCCATACACAATATGTATCTATTCAGACATTTATCAGATGTATTTATTTTTTCTATCATGATACAACTTTATTGCTGATATGAATATGCTCTCTACATATACAACATGTAACTTTTATTTCATATTAATAGAAGCTACAATTGATCCTATGGAAAAAAACACTAGTCAGTTGCTTCTTTCACTCCTAACTTTTAGGATTTTTCCTTAAATTTTAGGATCTCGTCCCACTTTTTAGGAATTAGCTCCTAACTCAAAAGAATTTTTGCATGCTCAAGGGGAAACTCATTTTGGTTCCATTGATTAAGACACAAATCAAATAACCCTTTCTCGCTAACATTTTCTACACTCCCTCTTAGCAAGGAAGGTGTTCTTGGAAGAAACTCGTCCACCTGGATTTGTCTCTAACATTACCATGTTCTCTGTTGTTGCAGTTGCTCCCTCTAAACTAGAAGGTTTCCCTACTTTCTTTTGGGGAACCTGCTTTAAAGACTTGTTATTTCCCACAATGCTCTGCAAGCCTATCACTTCTTTATTCTGAGAACTTTCTGCCTTGTTTCTCCCTCTGAAAGCATGCATCTACAACACCACAATCTACCTCTATTAGTGAATGCATCTCCTTTAGGTCATTGAATCCTTTAGGTTAGTGAATGCATCTCCTTTAGGTCAAATTCTTGAAATGATAGCATGCCAGGGATTGAAAAGGCATGCTAACACATGCCAGCAAGTGTTAATGGATGTTGAGGAGTATTAGGGAGTGCCAGGACATCGCAAGGGAGAACTAAGTCAAAATGCATGGAAATGAACGAAGAAGAGTGTGTGCCAAGTAGTGTCAAAGAATTCCAAGTGTCTCAAGGATAAAGTGTGTTAGGAGAAGGCCAAAATAAGACTTGTAGGAGGTAAGCCTAAGGTTACATAAAGGGTTGGAAAAAGTAGTTTCGGACAAAGGGAAACTTTAGGTTGGGCACAACATTGATTTTCCAATGACTTGGTTGGGTTCCCAAGTTGCAAAAAATGTAAGGCTATTTATGACGGCATGAAAGCTAAGGAATACCAAGGTGTGGCAGGGAATGCCTACAAGTACTAAGACATGCTAGGCAGTTCCAAGGCATGATAGGCATTCCAAGATGTGCCAGGTGCCAAGGTGTGGCATGAACACATGCTAGGGAGTGTGAGGGCCATGTGTTAGGGAAACACAAGGGAGCACTAGTTTCAAATGCATGGAAATGAAGTATCATCCAGTTCCAGGTGTGCTAAGAAGGGAGTTACACGTTATTCTAGGAAGTGCCAAGGCATGTTAGAGTGCTAGGGAAGCATAAAAATATGTTCCAAGTGCCAAGGTGTGCCAATGTGTGCTAAGGAGTGTTAGGGAGTGCCAAGAAAACATAACAGAGCACTAGGTCAAAATGCATAAATGAATGAATAAGAGCGTGTGACAGGGAGTGTTAGCGAGTTCTAGGTGTCTCGAGGAGGGAGTAACATGGTATGATAGGTAGTGCTAAGTCATGTTATAATGTCAGGGTGACGTGCATCCAAGATGTGCCAGGTGCCAGGGTGTGCCAACATGTGCTAGGAAGTGTTAGGGATTGTCGGGGAAACACAAGGGAGCATTTACGTTGTAGCCATTGGAGAAGTATTTACATTGTAGCCATTGCAGGACCCTGAGAATTTTTGTCCATGGATAATTATTTACGTTGTATCCATTGCATTAAATCAAGAGGTCCTTCAATGTTTTTTTGTATGTGTTTATAAATTGGAAGAGAGAAATTAGAAACAAGAAGGGCCTGAAATAATTGAACAAAGAAATGGAGGTCACCGGGATAAAGTTGATGGCATTGGAGTTAGTAGTTTAAGACTGTCACAAGGGCATCCAAGACAACCATGACCTGATTGAAGAAGTGGAAAACAAGCTGGCAGTCCACATTGAGGAATATATCAATCCATTTTCAACTAAACCAAATATATAATAGTGGCTCTCTCTACTCACAGTATTTCATTGAGATTGTGTTAGGTATCTGTTATTAACCTATGCTTGTGTCTATTTAAATGGATACTATATTGATAGCCCAAAAATGAGGCAATTTGGATTGTCTATAGTTTGTACTAGTTTTGAAAAAGAACTAGCAACAGTTAATCTCTTTGGTTGCAAAAAGTATTCTACTTGTTGTGTTGGGGAGTTTCTCTCAGGAAATTTATGGATAACCCGACATATTTTTTATATACGTACTGTGCAAAACCTTTATAAATCTACCTTTCAAATCAGGGTCAACCCAATGCAACAACATTTTCCCCACAACAAGCACAAGATCAAGCCAACATGCGTGTTGTGTGCATTTAAAGAGATGGACAGGTAGTTTTACCCTTACGAGAACATGGCACCTTAAAATACGACCACAATTGGTGAGTGCAAGCATTTGCGAAATGGCATCAGGAGTGGAGCCTTTTCCAAAAGAGATTATTCATTTACATTACAATATATACAACATGTAGTTAGCATTCCATCCATGTTAGCACACAAACCTGATGGTCCTTAAACTGATACAAAAAAAAATGGTTTTATATATTCACATACGAGACAGTCACAAGATGTCAACAAAATCACATACTTATCGAAATCCTCAACCGAGAATATGTTAAATTGCTTCAAAATGTGCTTGTAACTAGGTAGGCATCAAAGACAATCATTGCAATGGGTTAAGGGGATCTAAGAGATAATTATGTAAGGAGTTCCTTCTAGGTAAAGGACATTGGTATTACTATTGTTAAAGGGGGTGGCCTACAAGGATAAATTAGTAGCTATTGATGCAAGAGCATAATTTCAACAATTTATTTCAAAATTTGTATTTGTCCTCCAGAAGGCCTTAGAGATTTATAGAAGAGGAAGTTGGTTTCCTTGTTGCCCTATAATTTTGTAGAATTTCTAATTTCATATTTGGGATAGGAAATTTTAGTAATTTTAGGCATAAGTTAAGATGTTGTTTGATTTTTAAGGCCTCCTAATCATTAGGAAAGTTGATTCTTATGATTAGGATTACTTGTGGCATCCTATGTATATTTCAAACTCCAATACACCAAGAAAATATGTGGAGGACATTTGGGTGAAGTGTGATTGTCCATAAAATGTAGATCAGATTTGGGGAACTTGTAGCTCTTTTCTTTAGACCCTACTAGTTCTTAGAGGTTATATTTGGAGCGGTTAGCAGGAAAAAGCATAATATGCCCAAGAATATTAGTGTTGGAGCACCTTTGGTTTGGGAGAAAGGATAAGGGGTTCTAGGAGTTAAGGGGTTTAAGGGTTTAGGAGCAAGGGGTTAAGGGTAAAGGGTAAAGGGTTATGGATTATGGGATTTAGAGGTTAGGGGGTTGAGGTATAGGGGGTTTAAGGGTTAGAGGTTAATGGCTTAGTGGTTAAGGGATTCATGGGTTAAAGATTAACCATAAATGGATTACATGTCAGGGGATTTAGGGGTTAAGTGCCTAAGGGTTATGGTATTTAGGTGTCAGCGAGTTGAGGGGTTAGGGGTTAATGAGTTTAGGGGTTAGGGGTTATGGGTTAAGGGTCAAGGTTTAAGAGGATATGGGATTAGGGTTTATGGGGTTCAAGGATTCTAAGTTAGGGGTTAGGGGTTAGTGGCTTTGGGTTTAAGGGATCAAGGGGTTAATTTGTTATGAGTTATGGGTGTAGGGGTTAAGGGATTGTGGCTTTGGGGTTAAAAGGATAGGTATTTTAGTGGTTAGGGGTTAAGTGTGTATGGGTTGTGATAATGTGGCCCCTAATCCCCTTGTCAAAACTATTGGGGTTTCCCCTATCAATTTCTCTCATTGCCTTACTTATAGGTCCCCTAGCCCCTATGCCATAAGGCCCTAAGGCTCCTTCTCATTCTCTAATGTTAGGATTATAGATCTCATTAAACCATGCTCGAACCTCTCACTTCTACCCATCCATGCTACCCTTATGTCCCCTTGCCCCGTTCAATACACCAAAAGATCCCCCTCCCCCAAAATTCATGATAATTGAACATTTGGAGGCGATAATTTAACAACAACTTCACAACTAGTCCATTTATAATGGTGTCTTGGAGCTATTAGATGTCATTTCATTGAGCTACAATGATAGGTGAGAGCTATGCATAGCTCACTAAAGGTGTATCAAGAGGCTATTAGTCTATTGGCTATAGAATTTGACTCTTTTTATTTGTAACTTAGCGAAATGGAAAAAATGTGGAGGCAATCTCCATTCTTCTTCTTTCACTGGGCCATGTAAAATAAATGAAGCAAATAGTCTCAACCCCTTGGAGAAGGAAAGTTGAGAACAATAATTAGCATGAACAAATAAAGAATCCAATGAGTTAAGTTTAGAGGCATCTCCCTTTGTAAACAAGCATCCATAAGCTTGTTAGAGTTAGTATGAATCTTTACTAGAGGTTGAGTAGTCTTCACATCACCAACCACATCCAATTGAAAGGTACCAACCCCTACAATAAAAATGATGTCTCCAAATAAGGTGTAGTTAATACCAATAATATCACCTTATGAATCTATTACAATGTGATTTGGAAAGTACGTTTCCATACATGTGTGAAAGAAACAATCCATTTGGTTAGCAAAAGGAAGTCTTTTAGAAGACCTCAAGAAACCCCCTTGAAGGAGACAAGAAGGGTTTGAAACCATATAATACAAGTCGATCTATGAACCCTATTTCTTATGTGTTCTATGCATGTATTTGTTCACTCGGTTTGACATGTGATAGACAATATATGAAGCCTTATTTTCCACGTATCATCTTCATTAGATATCATGTTGCTAAGAATGAAGTGTCTGGATTAGAGTTAAAGTTCCTATTTTAGTTTGTTGTCTTTTTTGTCTTTTAGAGTACAAATATTTCTGGTATACTGTGCTAAGGTAGTTTGGCTTTCAAATATTCAAGGAATATGTGAGCTAATATAAGAAAATATTGTAATATTAGAAATAACATGATGAACTATTTAGCATAATTTATGGTGTTGGATTGATTGAGATGTTTATTTTTGGATGGATGGATGTACATCTCTTTAGCCAATAGACAAAACTCATTAAGCATTGTTGCAAGTATGTTATTGACATGTTGAAGTGCCATTGAGACTTAGAGGTAGAAGATTTAGACTTGTATGTTGTCACCTATCCGGGTGTGATGATACCTTGTGGAGGTAGGCAAAATTTTGATTTTTTTAACTCTTGGATATATTCTATACGCTCTTGAGAGAATTTCAACCTTTTAAATAAAATTACAAACAAATGTACATTCATGCAATAATTACTAATTGATTTGGGGGTGACTCAATAAATTGTAGCATGTTGGCTTGTTGAATTTGTTAGTAAGTTAATTAGGGCTTGATAAATTTGTAAGCTTTAGTGGGATTTATTGTGGTTGTATGTGTTTTAGAGAAGCGAGTTTGGAGTGGTGGTTGTGCTTCCTTTATTGAATTTGATTTCTTTGGTTCTTCTTCTTGTGCATGCCCACCGTGGTATCTTCTCGTTTGCAAATAATTTCTTATTATGTACAGAAAAAGTTCTTGTTGCATCCTTGAAAAAGTTGCACAATTGTCCTGATTTATCTCTGTAATACCTTGAGTTTTCTCGCTTCTTTCAATTGGGCTGGAATTTTCCACCTCAAGAGGGTTGTTAGTTGTTTTCTAACTAAATTGTTAAAAAAAAAAATTCTTGTTTTATTTATTTATTTTTTCTTCAAGGAGGTGTTTCATTTAAACTATAGAGGAAGCATTGCAAGTGGCCTGATTATAGTTGTCATCAGAAGTTGTCTGTGATCATGGGCAAGACAACCCTCAGAGGGTGAAAATGGGGTATGTTATACCTATGGAAAACTTTGGCTAACATCCAATTAGATATGTTATACATGATAGTTCACAATTAGGAGATCACAGACCATACAATTGCACATAAAAATGCACTACTACTCAAATATCAGGGTAAGTGCAAGATTATTTATTGAATATAGTTTAGTCACGTGATACAACTATCCCACAACTCTACAGTAGAGAGACCAACATGGAACAACAAACTTAAAATCGATCGATGCACTCACTTTCATGGGAATTTCGTGAACATTCTTATTTTCTTATATAATGCACTTTTACCCACATCTTGAGATCACACGAAAATGGTATTCATAATAAAGTTTTCTGGGTGAAGTAATTCATTTTTCCTTCAAGATCAAGTTATGTAGCTATAATGTCTCGTGTTTTTTCATACATCTGACCGGAAAGATACCTTGCAGGAATTTTGAAGGAAATCCCACTCAAATTATCAGAGAATCCCCAAGTGATCACATTAAAAAAATATGTTTCTTCTTAATTATATGTTGATTATTCTTGTTCTTCACTGTGTTTTGTATATAAATTCATTTCAATTCATTCATATCAGATATACTCAGGCTCCTGGTTCCAATTTAAAGGTCGAGTTATCATCATTGTTTGTTGTTCTTTAGTTAGAAAGTGCTGGTGGTAATTTGAAGAGTTTGCAAGAGATGGGAATCTCAAATAATTGTTGACCGGGCTAATGCAAGTTTTATAAGTAAAATGTGCGGCTTCAATCCCTGATGTCTCAAATTTGGCTGCGCATTCAGGAGCTAGAATGGTCATCCTTCACCCACATTTATCATGATCTCAATCAACTAGCAGATAAGCTCTCCGAGGAGGCATTCAATTAGTAGCTAGCTGATGAATTATCAACAAGATCAAGGTTATGGCACACCCAAAAAAAAGGCAACTCGCAAAATTTAAGCTAACAACAACCCCTACTCATGAAGCTAACAACTTGTCTCCCTCAAGGACCACTGCATTCTCCTTCATCAGGCAATACTTCCTCAACAACTCACTCAACTGCATCATTTCTATACCCCCAACAATCTATTTATGTTATTGTGCCCATAACATTTTTCGAATAATCTGATGTTTCATAGGTGAATGTCAAATGCCAATTTAATATTTGAAAACCAAATTTTCATCCCTTGTACCTAATGAGCCTTCTTCATTGAATATTTTTTTGAATGGTGTTTTGTTTATTAATTTTTATCATTCAATGATTTCTTATATGTTAAGATTGTTCTCTATTTCATGCCTTACAATGTTTCTGTTGCAACATCTGGTGCAATTGCTAGATTAAATTTTTGCACATATTTAAAAAAATAAACAATTTTAGTTCATGGAATGTAACTCAATTGACTATCACTTTGTTATGAAGTTATATTAAGTTAAAACATGAGATTCAAAGTTCAAATCCCCTTGAGTGGCCAACCAAGAAATAATATTTTTTATCTATTTATTTATTACATTTTTAGAATGTGGTTTTAATGAAAAAAGAAAAATATAATATAAAAGAAATAAATATCATGACATGATCAAATTTCATGTGGTTTGAATATCTATTTTTAAAAATAAAAGATATAATTATTCACTATCCACTCATGGATATTTCAATGCAAACTTCCAAATGCTAATGATTTTATCTTAATTGCTAACTATCTTAAATGGGTTTCGTCTTAATTGTCATTGTCTTAAGTGGCCATTGTCTTAAATATAAGTTTTGTCTTAAATATTTTTGTCTCAAAGTGCTTTTGTCTTAAATAAAAAATTTTGTCTTAAATATTTTTGTCTTAAATTGCTTTTGTCTCAAAGTGTTTTTGTCTTAAATATAAAGTTTTGTCTTAAAATGTTTTTGTCTCAAACTGTTTTTGTCTTAAATATAAAGTTTTGTCTTAAAATACTTTTGTCTTGAGTTGTTTTTGTCTAAAATATTTTTGTCTCAAATCGTTTTTGTCTTAAATATAAAGTTTTGTCTCAAACTATTTTTGTGTTACATTATTTTTGTCTTAAATTTTATCTTTAAGACAATTCAATTGATATTAAATTTTAATATAAAATAACTAAAATTAAAAATGACTTTTTAAGACAAAAGATTTCTTTTGTCTTAAAAAAATGTCTTAAAACACCCCACATGTAGTAGTGTAGCAATCTTTCTCCTCAGCCAAGCGAAAAGGCATTTAAGTGCATATTGTAGAAATAATTTAATTTTTCTGCATTTAAGTGCATATTGTAGAAATAATTTAATCTTTCTTCCAGCCTAGTGAAAATGGATCTTAAGTGCATGTTACAGAAATAATAGGAAAAGTGACTATTTGTGAGACTACAACTTTTACATAACCTAATAACATAATCTAATTGGTATAGAAAAATAAATTTATTTCTGGTATATTATTCGATTAACATAATTATATTAATAAATATGATTGATATAGGTAGATAGACATTATTTTCAAACTTCCATTGATATATAAAAAATAGAAAATGAGACAGATTTGTGTATATCAATTACGTTTGCTAATGAAGTTGTGCTAGTTGACAGCCGGTCATGCATGGGGAGAATTAGTATATAATGGTTGACTATGGTTAAATATGTTCAAGTTATAGTTAAGGAGAGTTTCTTATGATGAATATAGAGTGGACTATGGATGACCATGGTTTAAATTTAAAAAAGGTACATGTAAATATTTTTAAGTGAAAAGAAGAATTTTTTTTTTAATTGTATTTTTGGCTTATCTCCTTATATATTTACTCAAATTTCAACTTTAGATACTCATTAGATGCAGAATTAAATTCCACATCCAACGATTACCCATTATGCATACCTTTAAGAAGGTACACCTAGATAAAAATTGCAGATACATTACAAAAATGTGTTAAAACACATTTTTTAGTGTATATGCAATATTTATCAATGTGGGTCCTCCCAAAAGTATTCTTAATGGGTACTCGTTCGATGTGGAATTTAATTCTGCATCTAATGAGTGTCTAAACTTGAAATTGGAGTAGACCTATAAGGAGATAAGCTGAAAATACAATAAAAAAAGTAGTTTTTTTGTTTTCCCTCCAAAATTCATAACTCTTATTTTATTATTTTAACTATTATTTTATTATTTTTCCTTAGGAGGCCACTTATACGCTGAAATTTCCTCTAATGCCTAGGTACAAAATCTCATAAAAGGAGAAAAGGAGAAAATATTGCAGGAAAAAACTCATTTCCAACAGAGAGAAAGATGGCAATGCTCGAATAAATATGGAATGAAATTGTAGATCTCACAATGATCCACTAAATGAAAATAACACAAGTCCACTCCAAACAAAAAATATCCATATGTGAAGATGAGAGTTAAGAAACCTCAATGAACTTTGGTTGATCTCTAAAGTAGAAGATGTTGCAAGACACAAAAAATGAAAATATTGATAAGTTCCTCATAAATGCTTTAGATAAAATAAGCGTTGGTAAAGAACCAAGACAAAGGAAAAAATTAAAGACAAGGGATGAAAAATAAATAAAACTCTAAAAAGGAATAAAAAGGAAAGGCTAAAATAAAATGGGACCGAGAGCAAGTGGGGGGGTAAATCACCTAGAGAGAGCTAGAGTCCAACTCAATTTCCAACCATCATCCCTATTGAGATTCTTAGTATGTATTTCAATCTCAATGGCCTCCCTGAGCTTCCCATGATGGAATTGATTAACCTTAGCGATGACCTTGGAGTCCTCAATGAAAACATGGTGACACGATTTCTCCACATGTTCTGCAAGAGCCGTTGTGCGGGACCGATTGTGCCTAATGTTTGTTGCATGCTCCTAGATTCTCTACCTAATGGATCGGCCTCTTTCACCGATATAGGGAGTGCTATAGGAATAAGGAACCATGTAAATACCTTTCATGTCTTTTGGGTCGATAGGTTCTTTGACAGATTTGAGAGAATTTCTAATAGTATACAGAGGCTTGAACGAAGAGGATACATTATTATTTCTAAGGACATGGGCAATTCTGTTTGTGGTCCCTTTGATAAACGAGAGATGAACTTTGGATATAGGATCAACCCGAGTGGATTTACCTTTTAATCCTTCATAGGCTTTTTGAAAGGCCTTAAGACCTTGAGATCTACTATACCTATTATTTTCAAAAATGTCAAGAAGATGGGATTTTTCTGACTCCAAGTGGTTGTCATCAGAAATTATTAAAGCACAAGTAACAAGAGCGCAAAGAACACCAAATTTTTGAGCAGGAAAATGATGAGAACCAGCATGAAGATATTGCTCCGTGTGAGTTTTCTTGCGAAAAACTTGGTGAGAAATAGAACCATCATCCATCCTAGAGAGAAGGATATCTAAGAAGGGTAGAAAACCATCCACCTCCACTTCCATCTTGAATTTGATGGAGTCTGACTAGGAATTCAGGTGTCCAAGAAACATATCTAACTTCTCCCCACTATGCGACGAAATGACACAAGTGTCATCCATGAACCACTTCCACTTCCTAGGGTGAAATTGAGCAGAGGCCAAGGCCTTCATTTCAAAATCCTCCATAAATAAGTTAGCAACTACAGGGGAGAGAGGGGAACCCATAGAAAACCCACATGTTTGCTCATAGAAATCACCTTGGAAACTGAAGAAAGTCGGCGTGAGGCAGGGGCTAACTAATTTAGAAGTGCCCTTGTTAGAGATCCGTTTAATGACATCAACGACTTCCTGGATGGGGATTTTGGTAAATAAAGACACAACATCAAAGTTGACCAATAATTATCCAAGTTCAAATCTGATATCCCTCCATTCTTTAAGAAAGGAAGTTGAATCCTTAACATAGGATTTGGGGAGACCCATAAGGGGTTTAAGCCTTTTGGCTAAGAATTTAGCAAGATAATAAGAGGGACCACCTATTTTGTTAAGAATAGGTCTTAATGGGGCCCCAAATTTATGAATCTTCGAAAGGCCATAAATCGAGGGGGTGAGGGGATTTCTCTCAATAAGCTTTCTAGAGAGAGCACTAAGGGAGGGATCCGACTTAATGGCAAGGGAAATCTCCTTAGAAACAAAATTAAGGGGATTCTTTTTAAGCTTAATGTAACTGCCACTATTGGAGAGATGGTCTATCATTTTGATGACATAGTTAGATTTATCTATAATGAAAATGGATAATTTTTCTGACATAATGAACATGGTGTCGATTTTCCAGCATTGTAGACTTAACTCCACTTGCAACAAAAGACACATTCCCGAATTCAATGGAATCAAATGTAAGTAGTGAGTCAAAAGTAGCAGCATAACCAATACATGCTTTAACATATGCACTTTGGGTTTAATAGGAACATAAATTCCCTATCCATTTTTCCTAAGTAGTCCTCTAATATATCCCAGTTTCTCACCATTTGAGATCCAATGCCCGATAGTGGTTTTCACAAAGTTGGGTGACAAAAATACGTGATGAGGCATAATCGTAAACATAAAGCTCCTAACAATCAACATCAGGGCTACAATCAAGAATATCAGACGTGGAAGAAGGAATAATTGAGCTTGAAAACTCAACATCAAAGGTCTCATTCTTAACATTATGTAGTTGACTATCTTTGAGCTCAAAGTTCATTTTTCACTCTTGTAAATCCTGAATAATTTCATTATTCTTCATCGACTGCAACAACAATGCATCATGATCTTATTTTAAGCTATAATATTGGTCAAACAATTTGTTTTTATCTTCTTAAAGAGGGGAAACGTATTCACAAAGTGTTTCCATGGAGGCTTTTAAATAAGAAACCTTAGTTACTCATTAAACATTTTTCTCCTCCATCTTGCAAATTTTCTTCTTCAAGAAAGAATTTTCTGAGTTAGAGAGAGACTCAACTTCCCCCTCCAAATCATCAAGAAGGTCAATCTTGACTTGAAATTTATCCAGAATATTTTGGAAATACTTGAACCCATGGTTGACTCCAGATTATCAACCTTCTTGATTTTATCATCCATTGTAGTTTGGAACTGATTCTTAAGTGTTGCATTCTCTACTTGCAATATAGAAACAAAAGAGTGAAAAGTGTTTTCCTCATTGTGAAGTTTCTCAATTTCCTTCTTCTCACTAAGTTTTTTCAATCTTTTTCCCATTTTGATAACACCAAGTTAGCAAATGTGTTTCCACTAGCCATAAAAACAAACTAAGGTTGATTGATGAATATATCCGAGCATGGTTTATAGATCACCATGAAAAAGACGACACAACAAGAAAGGGGTCAAGTCAAGAAATAATATAGGCCACCATGTCCCTATGATCTAGGGTTGTTCGAATATGAAAAACAATAAGGGGATCTAAGTTATACCCTTTCCATGAATTAAATAAAAAATAAAAAATCATCACATAGATAATGTAAAATTGTATGCCTGTCATTCATGCCTACAAGCCACCATTTGACAAAACATCTATCAATTTTTCACTTTCAATTTTACATTTTTCAAGCTCAAATATGCTAAAAGGAAAAGAATCAATTTCATGCTAGAATGCATGTTGGCAATCATTGCATTTTTCAAGTCTAATTTTTTCTATACTGCTTAGTTTTCCAATCTCTTCCAAACTGGATCTGGATAAAACATTGATATTAATTGAATGTCTAATATATTTGGAAAAGGGTTAAAAATAATTGAAAATCCTCTTTCTCACTAGGGAAGATGACACAATAAGTTGGACCTCTTCTTGGAGAGTGGCTCGATGGCCATTGAAGGAACTTCTCTGAAGATGTGCATATGGAATTTTCTTTCCACTTGACACATGGGTTGTGTTAGGGTCCTATAATAATAGGCATCATAATTTACAATTGACTATGTTAAGTGTTGTAATATTGTACATACCTTTGCTTTCTGCAAATGTTTTCCCATATTAAAAAAAGAAAGGAGGGTAAGTCCTAAAATAATAATCAAAGGACCAAAAGAAAAAAAGATAAAAAAAGAATATAAAGTATGAACCCCAAAAAAAGAAACAAAAATAGATCTTGAAAGTGTTGCACATTCAAATGCCACTACTCATAGATTAGCTTACTTTTGCAAATAAAAATTGTGTGCAGCTTGTCCAAAATGCCACAATTCATGATGATCATACAATTTAATCTTGATTCATTCATGATTTTAAATTTCATGTCATGATAGTTAGTGAATAAAGATCTGGCCAAACCATTTAATCTTGGCAGATCAGTAGTTATCTAGAAAATAAAAATGAGCTCATCAGTTTAATCTGAGCCATTGGAAGTTACAAGGTTAGAAATAGGTTAGTTTTTTTATCAAAAGAAAATAAAAGGGTCAACAAGCTCAAATGCACCCAATAAATGAAGTAAAAAATGTTAGGGTAAATAAAGGGTAGGCAGAAGACTGTTACAAGTAATGGAAAGCATCAATTAGTTCATCTCATATCACTAATATCCTCCTAAATCCCCTTCCCCTTGCTAAAATCCATATTTCCACTATTGGAAGTCATTTCCCCTTGTAAAATATTATTTTCCCCTTATTCTACCCCTTTTCCCTTCCTAAAAACCCCTTTCCATAGTTAAAAATCCATTTCCCTTAGAAAAATTAACTTCCCCTTTACTAACTTCCCTTTTCAATTAAAAACATGCCAAAACCACTTATCCAAAGTTTTAAATGTTTAAAATTATATCGGCCCCACTGCAAAAATTCCTCCCTGATATCCTTTTAAACACCTATTCCTAGTGTATTTCTAAAAATCCCGCATATATATCTCCCGAACCCATTTTATTATAACCTATGGTTTATAAATTATATATCCTTACCCCACTATATTATCCCCTCCTGCTAAAACATTTTAACCCATTTCATATAAACCCTTCCACTTTAATATATTACTCCCCGATCCACATCTATTATTAACCCTTTACATAACCTCACATATACAATTTCAAGTCCCACCTATCAAAATACCCCAACTCATCCATCTGCGTGATCCATCTAATTAGATCCAACGACCAATAGAACATTCCGCACCCCCGACAGTGCAATGTTTAAAGTCGTTGGGGGGAGAGGGGGGGGTGCAAAATGGGTGGTTTCACACCCCTGCCCATCTGCCACGCGTCAGTCCCATATTTAATCGCATCCCCAGTCCCGAAACCACTATACTATTTTTCGCAATGTGATAACATACTAGCGACCATACTGGGGAAATCAGTCCTTAGTTTAAATAAATCTTAAAGGAAACACTTTCCTCATCTTTTCACCTTAAGTTTTATTTAGGGTTGTTAAAATTTATCATTAAAAAGTTGAAATTATGGCTTCTAAAAGTACATACTATACCAGGGCTCATCCTGATCCACAACCTACTATAATTGTTGATGATCCTCACAGAATTTTAAGAAAACCTAAAAAAAGAAAAAAGTCTAGGAAGTAGTAGTCAATTAATCAAAGCAAATTCACTTCCTAAGAAATTATCAAGCATACAGGATATTCAATTTGATTTATCATTTTAGCATTCTTTATTTAGAACCAAACCTGAAAATTCAATCTATGATAGTGTAATAAACCCTAATTTTATTCAATTTATTGAAGAAAAGAAGGAAACTATACAACTTGACTTAGATCAACAGGTTCTACAGACTTTTGATAAACTTGATCTTTTGACCTCAACTTTGATTAAGGACATAGACGAAGCCTATTTTCAACAGTCTATTGAATTAGCTGCCCTAACTGCTGCTACCCCTAAGCATTCTACCATTCCTTCAGAGACTATAAATACAGCTTTATTTAGTACCACCTCATCTATAATATCCACCACAATTCATTCCATAGAACCATTCATCCCCAAGCTTCCTCTTCAACCTAAAGTTTTATTTCCATCTTCAAGTGTTCCAAGTGCATCTTCAAGTATTCCGAGTTCATCTTAAAATACTTCAAGTTCAACTTCAAGCACTTCTACTACATCTTCTAGTGCTTCAAGTTCATCTGCAAGCACTTCAAGCTCATCTACAAGCACTTCAAGTTCATCACCAAGCACCACTACTTTACCTCCCAGTCAAGCTAGCATCTTAGCCATGGCAGCCAGATATGCCCCTTTGGCCTTACAAGCCCCTTTACATGCCATGCCACAGGATTACCAAAGTAAAATCTTTCATTTTGATGGTATTGGTCAATATACTGCTCAACAACATGTAAATAAAATGACTGATTACTTTGAATTAGAAGAAATTGATGAAGAGGATGTTCAAATGAGATTATTTGCACAAACACTAGCAGGAGATGTTAAGAAATGGTTTAAAGCTTTACCTACTGGTCATATTGCTGATTTAGCTGCTTTCCATATATTGTTTATCAATAGATGGGAAAGAAAGAAAAACCATTTACAAATATTATATGAATATGAAAACATTAGAAGATCTCCCAATGAATCTGTTCAGGATTATTGTATTAGGTTTAATAGTATTTACAATGCAATTCCAGCGAATATCAAACCTCCACCAAACTTGGCCCTAATCAAATTTCCAGACGGTTTTGATACTGATATGTCCTATCAATTGAGAGAAAGAAACCGTGAAAGATTAGAACAAATGTAGACTAATGCAGTTAGCGTAGAAGCTAACTTATTAGCTAAAAGAGCTAGGATGAGAAATGAAAGAAGAGTGACTATTAAGGAAGAACCATCCACTTCAGACATTAAGATAGATAGTTTAGCTAAAAATATGGAAATAATAATCGATAGATTAGAAAACATGGAATGAAAACCTCAGTGGGAAAATCAACAACAAGGTCCACAAATTAGAAACCCAAACTTTAGGAAAAATCCTAATACTGCTAAATCAAGAGAAGTAGCACTTGATCAATTGATTAGACCACCTTTCCAAGAAAACTATGCTGAGAGTTCTCAACAAAATGAAGAAGACTAGGACACCTAGATAAACTTGATGGGAATAAATGATGAAAATACTAAATTTCTTACCCAAGAAGAACATGAATTATACATGCTACAATAATTACAGTTAGAATATGGAGAGTCCTTTGACTATAAACAAGGCTATGGATCTGTTATTTATGAATTTCACAAACAATATAGCCTTAGAAGTAAAAATAACACAGAAGCCCCTACTAAGAAAACAGTCCAAACACAAACCAATAAAACAATAGAAGCTCCTGTGTCCAAAGTGCTACAAATTGTCCCTTGAGAAAATCAGAAAACTTCCACTCCAAATATTGTAGACATAACATCAACTGATACTAAAACATCAACTGCTGCTAAAACTTCAACTACCACTCAAACTGTTCTAGACAAGAAAATTGAAAGTAAAACAATGGAAACACGGACTGAACTACCAACTATTGATAAAAAGGTTAAGAACACTCAAACTACAATTGTAAAGAGGAAATCATTTAGTTAGGCAAAACTCAAATACCATTTAACATCCAAATTGAGATATCCAAATTAAAAATACCAGTTCCTTTAAAAAAAACTAGTAAAAATTGATTCATATAAAGCTCAGATCACTGAAACACTGAAAATAGGTGAAGGAGATGTTGTTAACCTCAATGATGACCAACTAGAGTTATTATTTGGTCCTAAAGTTAATGGTAAAAATCAACAGGGAGGTGTCCCTCCATTCTGCATTAGCTTGAACATTCATGAAAAAATCTTACACAATGCAATGTTATATTTTGGAGCATCTCATAACTTAATGCCTAAAGTTGTCATGGAAAAACTGAACTTGGACATCACTAGACCATACAAAGACATGTTTTCCTTTGATTTTAGTCAAGTTAAATGCCTTGGCCTAATAAAAGATCTGTGTGTAACTCTAGTCCAATACCCAACTAAGAGTATTGTCATGGATATTGTAGTTGCTGATATCCCTCCAAAGTATGGAATGTTATTATCTCGCTCATGGGGAGAAAAATTACAGGGATCACTGTAGTTAAACATGTCATATGCTACAATTTTTGTATTTGGTCAGCCCAAAAAGCTTTACAGAGAAACTTTGATGAAATACATGGTCAGTAGTGCAGAAAAACCACAAAATTATCCCATCTATTCCCTGCATTCTGATATGGACTCTTTTATCCTATGTAATTCAGACATTGGTAAAGATAAAATCATTGTTGTAGAACAGAAACATAAAGAAATTGACAGTGACAATATAACTCATGAGTCTATGTGGCACTTAGATTTCGATGGATCAGTAAACAGATTAGGAGTAGGAGCTGGAGTATGGATTTATAACTTAGAAAATGATCATTCGGAAGGACATGCTTTCAGGTTAAATTTTAAATGCACTAATAACATGGCAGAGTATGAAGCATTAGTGTTAGGACTGCAAATTGTAAGAAAATTTGGTACCAAAAGAGTTTATGTCATGGGAGACTCAGAACTTATCATAAAACAAATTAGAGGAGAGTATCTTGTGAATAATTCTAGACTTAGCCAATACAGAGAAACTATATTAGACTTAATAAATTGTTTTCTTGAAACTGACTTTGTTGTTATTCCAAGAAAGCAGAATATGCAAGCTCATAGTTTGGCTACCTTTTCCAGCACATGCAAATTACCTTTTCAGCCAAATCATCAATACACTGCTGAGGTAAGACATAGGCCAATAATACCTGATAATTTGAAATATTGGCAAATCTTTTCACAAGACTCACAAATCTATAATTTTATTAATGCTTAGGGAGAATTTAAAAACTGTAATATAGACACTGATTGTACATTAGACTACACAATAAATAGCGAGATAGATGTAAATGATGTAGATAAAACAGAACCAACTAAATTCACTAAAGTAGAAATAGATAAATTAGAAACAATAGAAATAGAAGAATTAACCAATGATGAATCAGAGATTTTAAACCTTAAAGATATCATTTTTCCTAAGGGATTAGCCCCATTAGAAGATCTTTTTGACTCCAATGATGTAGCTAGAAAACCCAAAATAGAGCCTTTAAGGTCAGATATAGAAGAATGTAACATAGGAACAGAAGAAAATCCTAAACTTATCAAGATATCCAAAGCATTACCTCCATCTGAAAAGCTGAAGTACATTAGTTTGTTTAAAGAATTCCAAGATGTCTTTGCCTGGAGTTATGAAGACCTTAAGTCTTATGATGCTAGTATTATCCAACATAAAATACCAATCAAAGAAAATAAAAAACGCTTTAAAAAAAATCTTAGGAGAACTAACCATAAGCTTATGCATTTGATAGAAAAAGAAGTTAAAAGGATGTATGATGCTCAAATAATAGAACCCATTAGATATTTTGATTGGGTCTCTAATTTAGTCCCCATTAGAAAGAAAACAGGAGAAATCAGACTCCGTGTTGATTTCAGAAACTTAAACAAAATCTCATTAAAAGATAACTATCCTCTCCTTAAAATGGACCATATTCTACAGAGGGTAGTAGGGTGAACCAAAATTTCATTACTTGATGGATTCTCTGGATACAACCAAATCTTAGTCCAACCTGAAGATCAAGCAAAGTCTGCATTTACCACTCCATGGGGAACTTTCATGTATTTGAAAATGCCTTTTTGATTGATGAATGTTGGAGCTGCATTCCAAAGAGCTATGGAAATAGCCTTTGCCAAGGAAATCCATGAATTTTTAGTCATTTATCTAGATGACATCACAATATTTTCAAAAACAGATAATGAACATCTAGATCATTTGAGAAGAGTATTCATTAAATGTCGAAAATTTGGTATTTCCTTGAATCCTAAAAAGACTCTCTTTGGATTAGGAGAAGGTAAACTCCTAGGACACATACTTTTGAAAGAAGGAATTAGAATTGATCTAGCTAGAATAGAAGCAATATTAAACATCATTCATCCTAGAAACATCAAATAATTACAGGAATTCTTAGGTAAAATAAATTTTCTTAGAAGATTCATTTATAATTTACCAGAAATAATCAAAGAATTGAATAACATGTTAAAAAAGGATTCAACACTTAAGTGGACAGTAGAGGCTAAATAGTATTTTGAAGCAATCAAATAAGTTCTCACTAAAACACCTATCCTCATAAGTCCTAATTTCAAAAAGATTTTATAATTTTTTCTTTTACTTAAGAACACACCATTGCAACAGTTGTGTTGCAAAAGAATGATGAGGATTATGAACATCCCATTGCTTTCTTCAGTAAAACCTTAAGAGATGCAACACTAAAGTACAATATTATGGAGAAACAAGCACTTGCTTTAGTGAAAGCTATAAAATATTTCAGAGTGTACATTCTATACTCTCACATAATTGCATATGTTCCAAATTCAGTTGTAAAGGACATTCTAACTTAGAATGGGCTTGATGGAAAAAGAGGAAAATGGATTGCCACTATATTGGAATATGACATTGAAATAAATCCTACAAAATTGATTAAAGGCCAAGGTTTAGCCAAACTCATGGTTGAATCGAACTGTTGAGCCTTAGATATAAATTTCATTGCAGCAATAGATGATTAGGAAGAGATGGCGACCCCACAGATCAGTGAACCTTTTTTAGTTTCACCCTGTTATGCAGAAATTATATTTGTTTTACTCAATCTACAAACTCCTCCTTGTTTATCTAGAACTAAAGGTAGTTTCTTGAAAATGCAAGCAATGAAATATTGTATCATAGATAATGCTTTATTTTGGAAAGATCATGGTGGAATTCTATTAAACTATTTATTGAAAGATGAAGCTGATAAAGTTATGTAGGAATTTCATGTAGGAGACTGTGGAGGACACCTTTACTGGACAACAACTGCTAATAAAATTTTGAGGGCGGGTTTTTACTGGCCTGCTCTTTTTGCACATGTCAGAAAGTATGTGGCCTCTTGTCACAATTGTTAGATATTTTAAGGCAAAAAGAAACTCTTACCATTACCCCTCAAACCTATTTATGTAGAAATTCCATTTCAACAATGGGGTTTAGACTTCATTGGTGAAATTTACCCACCCTCCTCAGCCCAGCATAAATGGATATTGATAGCTACTGATTACTTTACCAAGTGGATAGAAGCCATCCCTTCTAGACAAGCCATAGACTCTGTCATTATCTCATTCCTTGAAAACAACATCCTTTCTAGATTTGGATGCCCACAAAAGCTCATTACTGATAATGTTGTTGTCTTCAAATCCAAGAAGATGATAGACTTTTGTAACAAATACCATATCAAAATTGGCCATTCCATTGCCTATTACCCTCAAGGTAATGGAATTGCAGAATCATCAAACAAAAGCGTAGTCAACATCATCAAGAAGCTTTTAGAAGATAACAAGAAATCCTGATAAAAGGTTGGTTAATGCCTTTTGGGAAGAGAGACTAACTACTAAGAAATCTATTGGTACATCTCCCTATCAACTGGTATATGGGATGGATGTTGTTTTTCCAACCTCTTTAGGAGTGCCAGTGATGAAAATGACTCAAGAGGTGCAAGTAGAACCAAATGACATCCAAAGGAGGATAAATCAAACAATTCATTTGCAACAAACTAGGGAAGAAGTTTATATCAAATCTCAAGTAATCCAAGACAAAATAAAAATAAAAAATTGATAAAATGACTAAAGAAGATGATTTTTTCATAGGTGATAAAGTACTCAAATGGGATTCCAGAAGAGAAGACAAAGGGAAACATGAGAAATTTGACTTTCTATGGAAAGGCCCATACATCATTTATGGTTACAGAGGTAATGATGCATTTTTCTTAAAAGAGTTAGATGGAACAGACATACCAAGTGGACCAGTCAATGGTAGAATGTTGAAGCACTACTTTTCTCCAGATTAACCATTAGTTCATTTATTTCACTTTGTTCATTATGAATACCATTGCAAATTTTAGATTGGATTGGATGATTATATTCTAAATTTGAAACCTGAAGAGAAGGCCCTAAGCTTTAAAAGGTATAACATCATATGTTTGAATAAAGGAAATCACAGAAAGCAATTCCAAGCCATAGAAAAAGTCAAAGTTCCAAGGCCACTGATCAACAAGTTCTTGACATCTCACCGAGAGATTCCATCCTCAAGTGGAGCCACTGTTAGGGTCCTATAATAATAGGCATCATAATTTTGAATTGACTATGTTAAGTCTTGTAATATTGTACATACATTTTCTTTCTGCAAATGTTTTCCCATATTAAAAAAAATAAAAGAGGGTAAGTCCTAAAATAAAAATCAAAGGACTAAAATAAAAGAAGATCAAAAAATAATATAAAGTATGAACCCCAAAAAAAGAAATAAAAATAGATCTTGAACGTGTTGCACATTCAAATGCCACTACTCTTAGTTAAGCTTATTTTTGCAAATAAAAATTGTGTGTAGCTTGTCTTAAATGCCACAATTCATAATGATCATATAGTTTAATCTTGATTCATTCATGCTTTTAAATTTCATGTCATGATAATTAGTGAATAAAGATCTAGCCAAACCATTTAATCTTGGCAAATCAATAGTTATCTAGAGAATAAAAGTGAGCTCATCATTTTAATCTGAGCCATTGGAAGTTATAAGGTTATAAATAGGTTAGTTTTCTTATCAAAAGAAAATAAAAGGGTCAGCAAGCTCAGATGCACCCAATAAATGAAGTAAAAAATGTTAGGGTAAATAAAGGGTAGGCAGAATATTGTTACAAGTCATGGAAAGCATCAATTGGTTCATATCATATCAATAATATCCTCCTAAATCCCCTTCCCCTTCCTAAAATCCCTGTTTCCACTATTGGAATTCATTTCCCCTTGTAAAATATCCTTTCCCCCTTATTCTACCCCTTTTCCCTTCCTAAAAACCCCTTTCCCTAGTTAAAAATCCATTTCCCTTAGAAAAATTAACTTCCCCTTTACTAAATCCCCTTTTCAATTAAAAACATGCAAAAACCACTTATCCAAATTTTTAAATGTTTAAAATTATATTGGGCCCCACTGCAAAAACCCCTCCACAATATCCTTTTAAACACCTATTCCTAGTGTATTTCTAAAAATCCTGCATATATATCTCTCGACCCCATTTTATTATAACCTATGGTTTATAAATTATATATCCTTACCCCACTATATTATCCCCTCCCACTAAAACATTTTAACCCGTTTCATATAAACACTTCCACTTTAATATATTACTCCCCGGTCCACATCTATTATTAACCCTTTACATAACCTCACATATACAATCCCCGGTCCCACCTATCAAAATACCCCAACTTATCCATCTGCTCGATCCATCCATTTAGATCCAATGACCAATAGAACATTTAGCACCCTCGACAATCCAATGTTTAAAGTCGGGTGGGGGGAGGGGGAGGTGCAAAATGGGTGGTTTCACACCCCCGCCCATCTGCCACGCATCAGTCGCATATTTAATCGCACCCCCAGTCCCGAAACCACTATACTGCTTTTCGCAATGTGATAATAGGTTGCATAGCACCAATTGTTATCGGAAATGATTTGATGATGCATGTGTAGGTATTGTGCCTTTGATCGCTCTAGTAAAATCATTTCCTTGAAATGGACATAGGCTATCTATTAGACTTTTTGGAGGGTTTTATGCCTATTTTTCTGGTCAAAATTCCCTAGAATATGGGAGGGATTTGTTGGAATTACAAGCTTTAGTTGTGAAATTTCCACAATATAAGTGCCTTATAGGTTTTTTAGGGTGTCACATTCATATATGCAGTCAAAAAATCATTTTAAACAACAAAAATGAATTTTTTACCAAAAAAATCACCAAATTCAGTCAAAATATTCAAAATGTCTAATAGTTAGACAACAACCTTCAAAACTAAGAGTATAAACATAATGCAGAAATTATTTGCTCAAAGGAAATCAAGTTTTGCAACACATATCTCTTATTTCTCGCTCCATTAGATTGTCCCCTCCCATAATTTGCAACACCAAAACTATAGATCTCTAGTCCATGATGGATTTCCTCTCTGGAATGCTAGCAAAATGTTAACATTCACCTTCGAGTGGAAATTGTTGGTAAAAATATTTGGCATGCAGAACTCTTTGAGCCAAATGTAGGTTTTAAAAAATAATAACCAATGGAAGGTAGATGACATAAAAATGAATGTGGCACTATGGAAAGTAGACAAGAAGACTGAGCTTTTGGAAGGAGCCAATATCAGGGGGTGTGCTAGATTACCCGGATTTTGGGATTGGATACACAACCAACCAAATCTTCCAAATCTGACACTTATCATTAACTATAATTTATTTCAACACTAGTGTATAATTATCTAGAGGAGAGTGGGAAATTGATTGAGGTGACAATTTTTCCTAGATGACGAATATCTGGTTAGAATATGACGATTTTTTTTCAATAATTATGAACATGGGAGTGTTTGAATATTTTTTTATATATGGTGGAAATGGATTCAGCACCATCAAGAACCCTTGGGGCACCCAAAATTATGAAGATTAATTTTTGTGACCCAATTAATTTCCAAAACAATTCATCGGATTTTCCATTCTTTTTCGAGAAAAAACGTCTCCTCCTTAGACTAATTTAGATGAAAAAGTTTCCATATTGATAAAATCCAATCATATATGATATCACTTAACCAAATTTATAACTCTAGAATAAAAACTTCAAACCAAATTCGCTTCTCCATAAGCATCCAATAGCAAGTTTTTTAGAGCTTCATAATCTCTAGAGAGATTGAACCTCGAACTTGGAACCTGTGAGTGCCTTTACCCCATCTAATGATGTGATCTTAGAGTATTAAAGAATATGGGAACAATGTGATTCTACATGTGTACACTTTTTTCAATGGGTGTCATTTAAGTGGCATATTCTCGATAGTGAGTCACAATTGTAACAAAGCAGAGGAAAAGTGATAAAATGACCTCATTGAAAGCGACCAATGGTGACCATGCGTAGAATTTTGGTTTCTTTCAATGTCATTACTAAGCCAATAGGCCATAAAAAAAATCTATAACTTCTCTACAAATCCACCCAACTATAGATTCAACCAAGTGCATTGATCTAGGTCCCAATCATCTTTCCTTCCCATATTTTTAAAGTAGATCAAAATGGATCTTCTTAAAAGACAGGCTACAAAATACAACCTCCTACCTAGATCAGATCTTATCTTTTAATTACTCACAAATCTCTCTTAAAAAGATGGAAAGGGGATTGCAAATTTTCCCATGAGAAAGAATTGCACATGAGGCCTTTATCAATTAGTAGTCATCTCTTTGATCTTTAGTGAGAACCTTCAAATGTGAAAGTTAAAGGCTTCGATGTGGATGTACATATTGTCTAAATTCTTATTAGAGTTAACAAAAACCCTATTTAATTCTAAAATGATAATAACAATAATAATTCAATAGGGAAAGAAACACCCGCTCTGATACCATGAAAGAGCTTCAAATAAATTTATTTTATTACTCTTAATGTTGTAATACAACATGTTGGTGTCCCGTGTTTTGATAGTTTGGCAAATCAAAAGACAAGGCAACATCAGGACCAATCTTTAGAGTTACAGGATCTAGTCCTCCTGTTCTCAGAGAGGGATCTCTCAAAAGTTTGTTTGCAAAGGTTTATCTTGTGTGCTTTGAGTATTGGTTTTAGACTAGTTATTAAGTGCAGGTGTTTGTTTATTTGTTTGGTTGGATTGATACCGCAGAACATAAAAGATCTAGGAAAGATATATAGAACGGAGAAACATCAGGTTCATTGGGCAATGGAGTCAAGAAGAGGTCATAACATACTCATCAATGGATATGGGATATCAGAGGGCAAATCTAACTTGGCTGCAGGATCCTTTGGTTTTGGAATGAGATGGACATCAATGATTTGGAAAGAGAAATTTAATTCTCAAACAAAGGGAATTTGAAAGCACGACTTGAACAATAAAGAGCTATTTGGTAGACAGGGCTAACCATGAATTCTATAAATCACAGCTTTAAGCAAATAATGATTTCAAAACAACTTTTAAAATGAAATCTAAGATTCGGGGAACACCCTATTTCCTCAAAGATTTTATTTCAAATGACTTAGAAAACATAAAAGATTCACTGATAATTGCAGTCATAGAAGAGGGAACACCTAACACATCTATGATTACAACTATAAAGACCTTTAAGACAAATGTTTAAGCAAGGACAAAGGGCAAGATCGGAACAGACCTCCTTGATTCACTGTAAACAAGAAACTTCAAAGGGAAACTTCAATAACAGTTTTTAAGTGGCAGCAGACAAGCAGGGAAAACCATAAATCATGCTGAAACCAGCTATTCGAACTATTAAGGAAATAAACGAGCATGAAGACTAAAGAGAGAGATTAAAGACTCTAAAATACTCCAGCAGAAGAAAACATGAAACAGTGAAGGATGAACAGGTCTAAGGTGCTTCCAAGAGTCATTTCTTGGCCTAAAACTTTCAACCTACTGTAGTAAGAAATTATGGAACATAATGAAAACAGGGGAAAACATAAAACAGTTCAGAATACTTCACCAACAGCCAAGCTCATGGATCTAATGATAGAGCCTTCTCAGGAACAAGCATGCAACAACATCATCAAGGTTTCCAAGACTCCAGTTTCTTCTTCAACTTCAATGGACTATGTATTTATTTCAGAGAGTTTCAGTATTACAACTGGTGATCAAACAACAACCAACAACTTCTTGTCTTCTACAGAAGTATTTATAGGAGAATGAGGAGGTGGAATGGGATAAATATCTTCTAAGTTGAATTAATACAGTTCATTGTCTCTCAGCCTTTGAGGGGCTCGATGGAGAACATTCTGATATTTCTCCTGTATTAATTGATTACATTAACTATTTAAGCTTTTTGAAAAGAATTTGTTGACTTTAAGGCTCTTCGTCATCCTCATAATAACTTCTGTTGTCAATTTACAATAAGTTCCTTTGGTTGAATTAACTGTTTAGCCGCATTGATGCAAATTCTCTGGGTCTGGTCATAACTCGGCCTCCTTTTGATTACTTTGAGGCTGTAGGTGGCTCTGTGGTAGCTGGGGGATCAATTTTCCCCTAATGTGGCAGCGTAGGCTCTTTGAACTGATAGATATTTTTATTTTAACCTAAAAACACCTTTAATATACTTGAATTCTATGTTTCAGGCTCAACGAAGCCCAACCTTTGTCTTCTGGTCTTCAAACTTTCTTTAATCGTGAATCAGGCCTTTGATTTAGTCGAATAAATGGCCTAATCCCTCCAAACTGTGTTAAAAATTTTCAAATATTTTTCCCTTTTGATTCCATGCTATCGGTCTGATACTCTTTGATTATATTAATCTTTAGAGTTTCTGTTTTCGGAATCTCCACAGTGAACATTTTTAGTGTCAACGTTTTGGGTCTAGAACAAGACCCATCATCAGGACAAATTCTGTGTAAAAAGAGAGGAGAAAAGACATTATAAATACCCAACCGCAGTGCAAGATACAGGCTGACCATCACCATATTTTAAAGATATAATTTAAGATTAATATAAAAATCTAGCTTTTTAAAAAGGTTCAGAAATGACGACAGTTTACATTATAGAGGATGACTTCAATAATACAAAAAACAAGGGAATGAAATAAATTCAAGAAAGGAAACAAGAGGGGTTATAACACGTTCTACGAAATTTTTTCAAGGATAAGAATTTAAATATATAATATTACAAAGGCAATAAAATAATAAAAGACAAGATTATTATAAAGGGGAAGGCTTATAAGAGGAAACCCACATAAGGAGACAACAAAGAAAACTAAAATGACAACATAAAAAAGGACGGAGCCTAAGAGAAGAAAAGATGCAAATTAAAGCCATCATTAGAAAGGGGAAAAAGGCAAAAAAGAAGAAAATCTCAAAAGGTAATAATCCAAATTCTATGATTATTACCTTTTGAGATTTTCTTCTTTTTTGCCTTTTTCCCCTTTCTAATGATGGCTTTAATTTGCATCTTTTCTTCTCTTAGGCTCCGTCCTTTTTTATGTTGTCATTTTAGTTTTCTTTGTTGTCTCCTTATGTAGGTTTCCTCTTATAAGCCTTCCCCTTTATAATAATCTTGTCTTTTATTATTTTATTGCCTTTGTAATATTATATATTTAAATTCTTATCCTTAAAAAAATTTCGTAGAACGTGTTATAACCCCTCTTGTTTCCTTTCTTGAATTTATTTCATTCCCTTGTTTTTTGTATTATTGAAGTCATCCTCTATAATGTAAACCGTCGTCATTTCTGAACCTTTTTAAAAAGCTCGATTTTTATATTAATCTTAAATTATATCTTTAAAATATGGTGATAAATCGACTGTATCTTTACCTTTCTTATAATGTCTTTTCTCTACTGTCTGATGATGGGTCTTTTCTAGATGTGGCACTAAAAACGCTGATGGAAAAACTCTAAACTCTCACCATAGAAATCTACAAACTACTATATTAATCTTCACTGTGTCTTGTTGATGTGTAGATCCATGGAGTTTTCTTATGGTATCAGCGTTTTATGATGCGCTGACAAATATTAGAAATCCATTAGATCCTGCAAAAGAATACACAAATATTATAAAATCCTGCATTTATTGGGAAAACTGCTTCAGAGGTCATTGGGAGAGAGCGTGGCCATTCGATGGCTTCATCCAATGGTGTGGATCTGCGTAGAAGAGGTTAAAAAGGAGAGCGGAAGGATATATGATTTCGGATCCATCGATCTGCAGAGATCGACAGTTAGGAGCGATCTAGGACGCATAATGGAGAAATAGTGAAAATACAAAGGAAAACAGGTTAAAAACCTTAGGCGGAGGGAGGAATGAATCAAAGATCAAATGGGTTTCGGGTAAAATATGAGCCGTCGGATGCGACTAGACCCACAGAGATCGATGGCAGATATTAAATTGGGAGGTCGGCGATCGGGGCGAACAAAAAAATGCAGCGATCGAAAGTTGCGATGCAATTGAATGATCGGGGAGGGCCGATGCGATGCTGCGATCGGGCCATCGCAATCAGAAGTTTCAAATGAACACAATCGGAGGAGTCTTACAAAGGTTTCCGATGCGATCGGGCCATTGCAATCAGAGGGGCGGAGTTTTATATATATAAGACCCAATTGCATCGGAAAGTCTTGATGCGAGTCTTTACAATGAACCCATTGAACTTTTTCGACGTGATAAGTGCTTCGACCTTTGCGCTTGGTTTTTGCGAAGAAAACAAAGGACCGGGGTTCATAAACATATGGGTCTTAATCGCATCGGAAGTTTCGATGCGGTATTTTTAATCAACCCATTTTGAATTTTCCCGATGTGATTGCGCGATCGGCTCTTTCCAATCTAACCATTTTTTTATATATAGCACGCGACTTTGTTTTTTTAAATCAAACTTTGGAAAAAAGGGTTTTTAGTATTTTCAAAGGAAAAAATGGATCAGGCATGGATTTTTCAACGTTTTAAGCATCGAAGGCGGGCCCATGGGTTATATGAAAAATAATATGATCGGAGGATAAAAGCACAGGGCTTAATCGCATCAGAACTTTTGGCGTGGTACAAAGACTTGTCCACTCGGAATATTTGCAATGCGATTAAGCGCTCGATGGGTCGGTACCTGGTTTGTGTGGCGTGGGCATATGGGGGAAGTGGTTTAGGATTTGGCTTAAGGGGGTTTTAAACCCATAGTCATAATACTTTGTTTTTTACAGATTTTTTCATGGTTTTCAAAGGAAACGAGGGTTTCGAAATAGTTTAAAAATGAGTCTTAAACTATGGAAAAATGTTTTTCATGAATGGAAGAAGGAGAAATCATGAAAAATAGAGGAATTATATGGAGAAAAAAGGGGAGAAAATGAAGGTTAGTTTTGAGTGGGGGAAGGGGAAAAAATGATGGTTTTACAGCAGTCTTTCTCTTGGAATTTTAGCAAAATTTTTGAGTATTGAAATGGGGACAGTAGTGAAGATTTGGATAGAGGCATGAAGCCTTCAAGAGTCTTCAAGAGACAACACTTTTTGCAATAAAATATGTTCCTTGAAGGCTCCAAAAATGATTTAGCCACCTTTTGGTATTACAAATTTATAGGTGGCTAACACAACATAAAGAATTACTCCATTTATTACAATGGAGAAATACCACTACCGACTAAAGATAGTTATAAAAACTAGGTAGATAAAAACATTATGTAAGCTTACAACTTATATTTATGCAAGAATTTTACATATTTGTCTCTGGATTTTCAAAACTTTAACGGACTCAAACTTACCTGATTTGTTGGGTAGTAGATAGTTCCCAACAAAGACCATACATTTTCACACAGTTTCAACTAACCAAAAACATAAAGGGGCTAAGAACCAAAACACTAACAAAACCAAAATACATCCAAATGCCATTATGTGTCTGAAGAGGATATCAAATCAGGATTTTCGGATGAAAACTCAGGGATGGAAAAGGTTTGAAGTCGCAATGCATATGTTTCTCCATATAGTCCAAAAAACCCTCCATTCTATCCATCTTCTCCTAAATACGTCACCTACTCTTTTGCATGATGGTCAATCTATTCAGAAATGAGATGATTGTGTTTTTTCTTCATGTTTATCTATGGTGAGTTGTACCATTAGCATTCTCAATTTCCTAATATGATATCCCAAGTCCATTTGGCCAAGCATAGGCTCAGGTGAATTAGGTGGCCCTGATGACTCAAGAGCCACATCCTCACCCAAAAGGAGCCCAATCTGGGCCAAGATGATTGATCTCTTTCACTACCCTTGCCCCTTTTTATCAAGTGTCTGCATTAACGAGTAATTATCAGCATATCTTTATCGGCATATCTTTAGAACAATATCTTTAGAGTCCCTTATAACAAGCACTCCCACCAGTCTCCTCCCTCCACCCAGTACTCTGTGTACACAAGTCAGAGCTCCTACCAAAGGGAACTTTATCACCGTAATGTTTTATAGAGCGCCCATGTGAGGGAAGTCCACCCAAGTCCCTCGACTCATGAAATTCACTTCTCAAAATTAAACTCCACACAAAGAGTAGGGAACCACAATGCTCCACCTAGTAAAGAAAAATCACAAGGAAGGGAATTATAGCGCCAAAGTGTTTTACAGCGCGCCTGCATGAGGGAATTCCACCCAGGTCCCTCTACTAATGAAATTCATTGCTCAAAATTAAACTCCAGGCTAAGAGTAAGGAACCACAATACTCTACCCAGTAAATAACATTCACAAGACCATAAAAACTTGTTTCAATATGATTTTTCACACCCAGAAAGATCCAATAAAGGATAAGAGGCTATACCAACCAACATAGAGTAAAATACTTGACATACAACAAATTCGAGATGTACATAACGTCCCTATTTAGTCATAACACCAATTGATGAAAAAAGAATGCACCAAACTGTTAGTTTTTGTAAAATTAGATGGTGTTCTAGTCTTGAAACTTTGTGGATAAGTTAAAACACATGAGTTCTCCAAAACACAGGAATCGTTTCTAGAAATTCCTCCTAGAGATGGCTCAATTATATTAATTTATCAATATTTAAAAATTCCTAAGACTAACATAGGGAAATCGATTAATTAATAGTAATTAATTGAGAAAGGTGAGAATTCTATAGAAACTCACACAGATCGACTTGGAGATGATTTGATCCATTGATTAAGTTTTAATCTTGGTCGTTGGAGTCCCAACTAGAGATTATAAGAAGAGTTCAATGTGTAGATGGATAGACACACATCATAGTGAATGATAGTCAGTAGTGTGAGTTCCTTGGGAAGGTTGAGCTAGCCAATAGCAGAGTTCGAGCCAAAGAGAGGATGCAGGGATAGAGAGGGTTGTTGGAGTAGAACTGCTTGGCAAAGTCCACAGTCGCATGGATGCCCTTGCTGTGGGAGTGACTGGAGGGTTTCAGTCGCATGGAGGGCTTGTCATGGGTGTGACTTAGGGTCTAGTTCAGTTAAAGAGCATTTTAACTCAGGGGTTGAGAACATGGAGTGGTTTGTTAGCCCTTGGTGGTCCTGTAGCTCTAAGGAAAGCAAGTTTTGTTTTGGTTCGTTAATTCCACTTCCTTAACTATACTTGGGGAGTTGAATTATATCATAGTAAATCTTCATCACATGGTTACCCTGGTGGACCGATTAGCATGGGTAAATGTGGGAAGAGTGTGTTGCAGAGTTCATAGAATTTTATTAGTTTAGTTTTGGAGCTATCTTTTTTCCTCTCATTCTCTCATACTCTTGCACACTTAGAAAATTCTTGAAGCACTCTAGTATTCACTTGGATTTGGAGAAAAAAGGAAAAGGAAAGTAGGAAAGCGCGAGTGAATAATTGGATCCACAACTACAACTGGATTGCTTTGCAGGTAACATGTTACATGTGTTATTTCCTTGTTGGTTTATGGATGCATGATGCATGCATGTGATTCCTTATTTATGTGATATCATTGGCATGGAGATTTTCGTGGATTGATAGTGGTTTTAGTCTTTCTTTGCCATTTTTTGGATAGCCATGGTGTTGTGGGTTTTTCCAATTATTGTTTTTTGATTGGTGCTCATGTTCCTTATGGTCGTGGGTTGGAACAAACGCTTTGGAATCCCTAGAACAACTTGGGTTGAGTTATTAGTCCTGGAGCCTAGGTTGGGACAAACGCTCTGGAGCCCTTGGTGGGTTGAGTTACTAGTCCTTGGAGCCAGATTGGACAAACACTATGGATCCCTTCAAGGCTATGAGTTGAGTTACTAGTTCCTGGAGCATTGGACAACTTGGGTAGAGACCGATCTATTTATGGTTAGTGATGTTAGACCGTGGAGGTGGAATCATTGTGGTTGAGGGTTTAGGTGGTTTGGCCTCTAGAATCCTTGGTTGCTTTTTTCTTGGTTTATTCAATGAGATCCCATGTTCATACTTGGAATATGGCATGAGGGTGATTGGCTAAAACAAATATTTGGTTCAGCCCAATATATGGTTGGGCAGTATGTGGAAGTCCCTGACTTGGTTGGTACTTTGCATATGTTAATATGTGATATTCTTTATTGATGATCAATGAGTATAATTGTTGATTTAATGTTGTTTTCATGACTAGTTTGTCATGGATTTTTTGTTGGTTAAGTATATGCTACATGCATAATGTATATATCATTATATGGTGTGATCTTGATCTATATATAATTCATGGTTTGGAAAGATCTTGGTTATTTTATATGGATGCATGGGCTAATATATGTTTGTTGCAACAAGTATGAGAGGGCAACAAGCCTGCTTGATGAACATATAATGAAACTAATGTAAAAAATCACCAAACTATGCATCCATGAGTTACATGTACTATAGTCACAAAGTGTTTGTAAAAATGAATAACATGTGCTGGCAAGTTAGACCCCATTTTCATAACTACACCTTGGGAATTTGGGTCATGCATAGTAAATCTTAGCTCATGTTTACCTTAGTAAGTATGTTAAAGTAGGTAAATGTGGGGTGGGGTGTTACGTTAAGTGCCTTAGTACCCCTTTGCCTCTATGACCCTCCAACAGTAACAAAAAAATATCATATATCAAAGCTCGATTTCTAGGGACTTGGAGCGCCCTATGCCTCTACACAAAACGTTCAACACTAAACCACTCTTCTCAGAAGAACTCATTTTGTAATGCCACCATCTCAAACACTTTGAACTGACCAAAACTAGAGCACATTTCCACCATCATGAGACAATGGGGCACATAATTGATTTTCTAGCCACCATGACAGCAACCAAACCCAAGCCTCTCCATCCCACATAACTCTACAGACACTCTAGAAGCTTTCAACTACTGAGGTCATATATTAATGGAATTAAATCTCGTACAAGGTTATGCATGGGAAAGGCATGCCACACCACCTTATCTAAACTGCAGTGGGATTCAGTGGGATGGTGGGCACCCTCCCCTAGGTCTCAATTACTTCATTCATTCACCTCCATCGGGGAAATGTTTTAATATTTTAAATAATTAATCTTTATTGAATTAATTTTTATTTTGTGTGTATTACTCGATTTTACTTTATCCAAAAAAATCATTTGATTTTAAAGTTTGGTGTTGATGTACTTTGATAATGAATACACCGAAGATGTAGTTAATAATTTTTACTCTTAAGTATTATTTGAAGATATTGTAGATGTTTAATATGATTAATTAGAAAGTACTTGATTTTATTTGATTTTTGTTGCATGAGAAATCTTTTAATTTAGAAAGATTTTTTTTTTCTAATCTAATGATATTTTATTATTAGCATCTTCACATTTGCAACTCAACATCCAATATTTAATTAATTTCAATTATTTATTATATAGGTATTATATTGACAAATGTCTTCAAGAAAAAACTTCATTTTTCCATCAAAAAGTTGTTTTTATAGTTTACTACATTTTTCATCATAGAGTACCAAGAAGCATAATTATGATGTGAATGCAGATTTTTATATATTTGGAGCTAGTAAAGAATGTGTTGAAGACTTCCAAGGGAGAGAAATTATCACTCAAAGGAAAGGAAATCTAAAAACAAAAAAAGAGTTTTGTGAGGAATGGAAAATCAAGTGGTTGAAAGAGACAATTCATAAAGGAAAAATAATTATGAAATGCATATATTGTGAAACACACAAGGCGACTGGACCATGGGGAATTGGCATTGGTTTCTCTACCTTGCAACTTGATTCACTAGTTATTTATGCTAATTTAAGCATACATAAACTTTCACACATAAAATAGATATATGTAAATGGAAGGAAAGAAAAACCATTATAGAACACATATCATGCATTGATGGTGTAGAAAAAGAAAGAGTCATCACAAATATGAAATTATTTTATTGGATTGTGCAAGAATTTTCACCTCTATCAACATATGAATATCTATTTTTATTTGCAATGTCCTTACAAACATCAAACATGCCAAAGAATAAAGACCACATCATATACAAACAAGATACAAAAGAATTGTTTTTTGCTATATTTGAGTATCTTGAAGAGGTTCAACTTTTGTTGGAATGTTACATAATCTCTTTTTTCCATTGACGTTGGATGCAAGTACAAATTGGAGCTTAGAGAAACATCTTGTGATTTATGCCACATTTCTAGATGCAAAAGGGTTGGGGCCCCCAATTTCACAAATTTTGAAGCTTATAAATGTTCTTGGTGGAAGAGGAAAGACAACAAATTATGTAATCAATGATTTAAAGGAAGCAAGGGGGATTTCAAATCAAAGAATGATAGGATTTCCACATATGGTGCTTCATTAGTGGTTGGCGATGAAAATGACTTTGTTACATTTTTTATAAATGATGTACGTAATTTTATAGGCATTCATTGCATTTCACAACGAGGCTTCAGTTGCATCAAATTTTTCCAAAACAATAACTAAATTATTATTTGTTAAGAAATTGGTAAACAAGATATATTAATGGGTGCAAATTTCTAGTAAAAGAAACAATCAACTTATTTCCCTACAAGAAGTTCTTATGCTAGTTGAAAAATATGGTTTTTAAGAACTGACACATTTAGAGATGGCATATATTACTTATCTAAATTTTTAGATGTCTCTAAATCTGGCTATCTACAAATTTTTCATAAAGAAGGACTTGTTCATAAGCATGAATTGTGATTTGTAGGGATTTCACATGCAAATGGTGGTTATGTTAGACACACAATAACAATCATGGAAACCTTATGCAGATGGTTCACTAGAAAGTAGCAAACAACTTCCAAAAGAATATGTTCAAGCACTTATAGAGAGTTTGAATGGAATATTCTTTGATCTTTTTTTTTTTTAACTCTACAAAGTTGTTTATCCCTTGTTGTTACAAAATGTTTGTGGAAGATAAGAGAATTCAAAGCATTGCCTTGTAAATATTTTTTTAGCACTTGCAACGTACTTTATGTGAGAGAATTAAATAAAACATTATTTGACTTTGATGCTTGTTCAAAAGAATTTCATACATTCGTTGATACTATTCCTATTAATTGTGAAGGATCATCCATCAAATATGCTTGGAGGATTTTTTGTATCACTAAGTGACAAAAATTTTTTAAACATGTCAAAATTATGTCAGGAAATAAAATACTTACTATTCTTGCAAGCATGGTAACATGTGAGAGAGAATTCTCAAGACAAAACATCATAAAGGATGTAAGAAAAAAAAAACTGTCATTGGCTATATTAGATGCTTTGATGTGAGTTTCACTAATAGGGCTCACTTCATCAATGTGAAATGGAATTGGGTACATATGAAATTTGGAAAGATGTTAAGCAAAGAAGAATTTTAAATATTTAAGAATTTTGTTTTTTTTAAATGATGTTGAACTTGATATGATGTATAAAAAATCAAATATTTTGTATAAATTTTTGTGGGTTATATGATAATACTTGTAAAAGTTTATCATACCTAAACAATTATATAATTTTGTAAGGTTATTGGATACCAACAAATACAATTGATTTCTCTACATAATAAGTTTCATATCAATTTTATATTTTATATCTATACATTGTCATAATAATTTTATATTTAATTATAGATTTTAGATTTCTGTAGTGTGTGTTTAGAGTATCTGAGTTCGGAATCTCCACAGTGACACAAAAATGCTCACTGTGGAGATTTCGAACTCAGATACTCTAAATTTTATATTTTGTTAACACTATAATAATGTGTATTAAAATTAAATGCTTTTAATACTAAGAATTTTAATGCATAAATAAATTGATATTTATACTAAAAAGTTAAAAAGATACATATTTGATTCATAATACTTAGTACATATAGGCATCATAACATTTGATACATCTTAATTTTCAAAATTAAAAGAAAAACGTAAAGTTAATTAAATTATAATTTTATATTAAATTATTATTATATAAAAAAAAATATGTGACAAGATAATTATAGAGATTCATCTCTATTTTATCATGGAAATTTTTAACTAGTAAATAGACTTTGTTATAATACTATGGGTCAATACCACAGACCCCGTTAGTGGATTTAATCCTCCACGAAAAGTCATCAAGTCTGAATATTCCGACCAATTCACAGTGAAAAATGGGCCCATGACAAATTGAAGGTTGCTCCTGCTATCCAGCCCAAAGCCCTAAGCATTGTGATATTGGTTGACATTGATACATGGATCATATTATACTATAAAATAACAAGCCTTATGCTTGGCAGCCTCTGATGATTTTATAAATGACCATGATTAGAAGTATTTTTCCTTTCCAATATTTTTCCGTTGGAGTTTCCTTTATTCTTTTTCTCGAACATAATGATGCTAATTGCACTCTAATAGGTTTTAATATGCAACCCAAAAATCCATAATTCATGTTTATATGACGCATAATGATAAGACTTTCTTTTAATTAATAAATTTAATTAAAAACATTTTTGTTTTAATTATTTTATGATAAATCTTAACCTTTCATTTATCACTACAGTCTACAATTAAAAATACTCTAAATTAAGAAGCTAGCAACATTTATGGTGAAGCTTAACAAAAGACTAAGTACAAAAACCAAATTAAAAAACAATTTATTCCAAGCGTCATGCATATTAAAATAATTTTTCTTTATCTTCTTCATGTATATCCACATAATTATGTTAAAATAATGACATTAAAACCAGTGGAAGCAATTTTTGTGAAATCAAAATAGGGGTTCACGGGTAAAGACAAGTCGGCGCAACTAGAAAGCACGTGTAAAAGAACACTGAGTGTCACTGTGTCAGTTTCCTAAAGCAAGTGGGAAATATCAAACGGTCTGGTCAACTTTTTCTGAGAGACGGGCCCCACAAGTTTCGCGACCAGCCAGGAAACTCTCAACCGTACAGATTGTCAGGTTACATTACAGCATTTCGTCTGGATAAATGTTACACATACTTCTCGCCTCGTAGATAAGATGCATCGAACCCACTTACAGCAATGTGGTCTTAGCCAATTTCCTTACTTTCCAAGAGTCAATTAGATTTTTTATTTTTATATTTTTTTTCGTTGCGAAAGTGATAGGTTGAATTTTTGAGTCAATTAGATTTAGATTTTTTATTTTTTTCCTTTGGGAAAGTGATAGTGAAATTTTTTTAAATCGCAAATTTAACGTCAAATCATTTAAGCTGTTTGTCATAAATTCTGGGGTTGGTTTCGGCAGGGTTAAACCTCAACTTGATGGTTATTTTATTTAACTTTATAAAATAAAATAATTTGAATGGTTAAATTGAAATAGAGAGATATGTCAAGAGAGGATAGAAATGTTTATTTTAGAATAAGTTTTTTAAAAGTTTAATTTAATTATCAATAATTATTAGATGAATAGATTTTAGCATGTCTTCACTCATTAGCAGAAGGCACAATTATCTTGCACAAAATTTAATCTTGAGTCTCTTTGCTAAATAGGTTTATCCTCAAGCAAATGTGCTAGTGAAATTTGACTTTAAAATTCTTATTTTATAATACATGTAAAATTTGAAAAAAAAAAATCATAAAAATTAATTAAAATATAATTGTATTATTATTGTTGAAAAAACTTAATATATTAGTTAAAATTTTAAAAAATATGTAACATTATTTTTTACAATGGAGATTCACCTCTTACTTTACTGTAGATATTCTTAATCTATAACTAAGGTTTGTTACAATACCATGAACCAATCCTGACTAGTTAATACCATAAGCTAAAAAAAACATATCTTATATTCATATGACATTTTTTTAATTTATTAATTTAACAAAAAGCAAAGAGCATATTGCTTTTGAGATCAATCTCAACATTTGATCCATGACTACCATTAAGAATATTCTAAAATATTTCATGGAGATTAAATACCTACCATCTACCTCATAATTATTTATAATTAAATTAAAATTAGAGAAGCTTATTCCAAAATAGACATACCTATTAGAAGTATCTATTTTGGAATAAGGATTCCAGAATTTATTTTAATTTAAGTCCTATTCCAAAATAGATGCACCTCTTTGTAATTACATGGATGTTTATTTTGGAATATGACTTCCATATTTTTAATTTAATTATCAATAATTATTAAGTGGATGCTAGGGATTTAACCTCCATGAAATATTCTAAAATATTTTTAATAGTAGTCACAAATTAAAAGAGAGTGCTAGATTACAAAGATGATGGATTGAGGATCAAGGATGGGAGATGTAAGTTTCTCCATAAATATTGAAACTTGCCTTAGTCCTTGTTTCAGTCGATACCAAAATTCTATATTTGTTTCAGTTAATTAAGGAAATCCCCATCCAATACTGTGTAATCCATCTCAGGCCTTTCTGGCTGCATGCACCACTTGTACAATTTGGATGATTATACAACTGATAGTACACTGCCCTTGAACTCCAATCTCAACTAGGTAACTCTAAGTTCTAACATGCATGAGTTATTTATGGCTGGACCATCAATTAATTAATTGACCATAGAGTGCATAATGTTGATTTAAGGTAGCATCAAATGTGCTCTAAGTCTCAAATTTTAGGGAGAGTCTTAGACACACGTATTCCAGACAACCCAGAAATCGTTGGGTGAAATTCCACTCGGATTGTATTCTGTAAACTTAATTAATTATTTTTAAAGGGGCCCTAAGTCTAAACTTAGAAAAATAAGTGAATTAGTAGAATATGAGTGAGAATGATCTAGAATAAACGAATCATGTCAAAATTTAATCTTAGTCGTTGATTAGACATCTAATGTGGGTTGTTGAAGTCTCAACGAGAAGACTATAAGATTGGATTGAAGGGTCATTTGGAAATCACATTTGGAGACACAAGGCAGAGATTAGAGATCAACTTCTTTAGTGAGCAATGCTCAGGAAGAAAATTTGATTGATATATCTTTTGCGGCGAGGGGAAGTAATTCCGGTCTGGAGGAATCCTGAGCTGGAGAGTACATAGCAATAGAGGAAGAGAGAGCCACAACATCAGTGCAGAGCCAATGATGTAGTGCCTATGCAGTCACTGCACAGAGCTAGAGGGGAAGTCGTTTTCCTACTGAGGAGACAATGTTAGGCCAGTGCCAGATCCCGAAGAGATTTTTCGGAGGCGAGAAGGCATCAATTTACAGCTAGCAGTGAGACCAATGCAGAGACAGAAGGGCAACCGTAGTTGTGACGTAGAGACTGCGTGGGTGACATAGTCATTGTGCAGAGGCAGTGCAGGGCAGTTGAGTCTTGGTGCAGATCAGTGTCGGGTTCCCATGGAGGAGGGAGGTTTGTCTCACAAGATATCTTTTATCAGTTTCTCTGTATGATTTGACGGTGTGTCAATCATAGATTTGTACACAGAATATTTATTGCATCATATATAAACCCTCAGATCTGTTGCACCAGTTTTCTCGCATTGGGTTTTTTCGGGGACATTAGTCCAAAAATAATTGTGTTGAATGGTTTTGTGATCTATGTTTTTTCATATTTGTTTCCGCACTTGTAATTCTTCTGCAGTTAATTTATGTAGGCTGTAGTGAATGGATTTCGATATTCACCTGTAGAACACATTGAATAATTTTTTAATTAAATAACAAACATAATACTTTCCATCAATTGTTGTAGTAGGATTCCTAAGTTGACAAAATATTCACATGGTATCAGAGCTTGTTTAATCTGAGTGCGGGCAAGACAAAGAAAAAATCCAATAGATTCAACATTGGTGAAGTTGGGATCAAAGAGTTGTGTAAGCATCAGATAGATCTCCCAGTTGATTGTGAAGTCCAAGCCAAGAGGGGTAGACAAGTAGGAAAATATATGTCTAAGTGATCCGACAGAGAGGTAGGATTGTTCAAGGTTGTTGTTTGTTTGAGGCAGAGGGAGAAGCACATCAGATCTACACAGATCAGCAGCTGGAGGGACGCAATTGACTACGCAACAATGATTGTTGGTGCAAAGCATCAGGAAGCATCACTGAAACACAATTTTGGGGATTTCTGACCTCAATGATTTTTCTTGCCCAAGAAACTCATATTCCTCGTGCAGTATTAGTAGATTTTGTGGCTTGCTCCATCAAGAGTTTGTAAAGATAGTTGCACAGAGGGTGAGAGGCAACAAATCGACAACGTTTGGGTGAGATGGCCTCCGACGGATTGCGTGACCAGGACTGGTTGGAGGGTGCCTCTAACTATGTAATCTGGAAGGCAAGGATCTCCTTCCTTCTAGATTAACATGACCTCAATCAATTTATAGAGAATGCTTAGGCTGAACCGGTGGATGCAACACCATTAAAGGCCTTCAAGAAGAATATGGCAGAGGCCAAGCGGCTCATCCTTGACGGAGTGAAGGATTATATTGTTTCAAACATCTCTAGCAAAGGGACAACCAAGGAGATGTGGGATGTGTTGGCAACGATATATCAAGGGTCTTCCGAGCAGCGGAAAGATGTTTCTGGAGGAGAAAATGTGGGCCACTAGGATGCAGAAAGGAGAGCACATCGATCCATTCTTGTCTAGACTTTAGGAAAAACAAGATTAGTTGGAAGCTATGGGGTCATCTCCTCTTGCCCCAGATATGGTCAGAATTGCCTTCAATTTCGTGTCCAAAGACTATCACGTCTTTGTCCAAAGCATCTTGGGCAGAGAGAATTTGTTAGGCTAGGAAGCGATGTGGGCAGCTCTTCAGCAAGAAGATATGAGGATAGAGTTACTCCAGTGTCAACTTGAGAGCAATAGTAGCAGTGGTTCGAAGGTCAAGAAGGAGGAGGATGAGAATGCAACCCTTGCATTAAAGGGACAACAAGAGCAGCGCAGGAGGAAGAAGTATTTATCAAATATCAAATGCTTCCGGTATGGTGAGATGGGACATTACACCACACAGTGTCCTCTTAGAAAGAAGGACAAGATGAGAAGCATGATACTCAATCAGGAGTAATGAATATAGAGGAGGAGGAGTTTGCTATGATTGCTCATATACCTCCACGAGGGAGGTGGGCTGATTTGGAGTTGTAGGCCCAGAGATCTACAAGATGGGAAGGATCTTTGAGGAGTCCACCTCTAGAATCATCACCTTGCTATGGGAGCCCAAATCAGAAGTAGGAGGATGGAGTAATGTCAATTGGTGCATAGGAGTGCTGAAGTGACAACGTAGTGGTTAGCAACGCCAGAGTCTGAGAAGCATAGAGCAATGTTGTAGCGACGCTTGAGAGGGACACAATGCGAGAATGTATTTGGTGGAACGACTTGATAGCGCAAAGGCTAGTAGCAGTCAGATATTCATCACCAAGATGTAGTATACTTGTCCAATTTTGGATGTTTTGTTCAATTGTAGAAAACAATTGTGTTGCAGTGCAGTAACAGTTGGTAGTAATAGAGTCAGCAGCAGCACTTATGCAAAATTCAGAGGGAGTTGCAGTACAGATGCAGCATTAACAGTGGCAGTGTCAACAGTAATACATATGCAACACTTGCGCAGAGTTGATGGGCAGCAATGTCATACATCAGAAGCGCAAAGGGAGGTGCTTCAGGGTCAGAACATTATGCAGCAAGGCATATTTTTAGAGCACATTCCTCACTAAGAGGGAGTGTTGATTTTGGGTAGCATCGGATGTGCTTGAAGTCTCAAATTTTGTAGAGAGGCTTAAACATATGTATTACAGATAACGAGAAATCATTTGGTGAAATTCCACTCGAATTGTATTTTATAGAAATAATTAATTATTTTTAAAGGGAACGTAAGTCTAAACATAGGAAAACAAAATAATTAAAGTGAATTAATATAATATGAGTGAGAATGATCTAGAATAAATGGATCAAGTCAAAAGTTAATCCTAGCTGTTGATTAGAGATCTAATATGGGATGTTGAAGTCTCGACCAGACAACTATAATATTGGCTTGAAGGGTCATTTGGAAATCACATTTGGAGACATAAGGTAGATATCAAAGATCGATTTCTTTAGTGAGTAGTGATGAGGAATAAATTTTGATCGAGAGATATTTTGTAGCGAGAGGCGGTAATTGGTTAGAAGGAATCTTGAGCCGAAGAGTACATAACAGCATAGGCAAAGAGAGCCACAACATTAGCGCAAAGCCAGTGACTCAGTGCTTAAACAGTCATTGCGCAGAGCTAGAGGGGAAGTCATTTTCCTACTGAAGAGACGTCGTTAGGCCAGTGCCAATCCTAGAAAGTTTCAGAGGCAAGAAGGACCTCGTAACACATTCTTATCCTACTGTGGTTTGGAAGATTTTTCCCATTAGTATTAGCACATGACTAATTCGATGGCCTAACAAGTATGTATTGAAATGTTCATATATTGTGGGAAAATGCTACAAGGTTACTAACACTGTTACCGATGAAATAGGTAACCTGACCTCAAAACAGGTACTCTAGCCCAAAAGACTCGAAAAACATGAAAAAACACCCCAAAAACAAAAAAAGTGTATTCTAGAATGCACTTGGTTTTTTTTTAAGGTCAAATTTCAACATTTTATAAAATTATGCTAAAAAGAAAATTGTTTCTTGAAAAAAGGACTGAAAAAACACCCTCAAAACAAAACCAGTTGATGCTGGAATAACAAAAAAAAAAATTGTGTCATATTTTTGACATTTTTAAAAATAGAAATAACATTTTTTAATTTTTAAAATTCAAACATTAAAAAAAACCTAAAATTTAAGAAAAAAAATAAAAACATTTTAAAGCTTAAAATTTAAAAATATATAGGAATAAAAAAATAAAAATAAAAACAAAATAAAAATTTTAATTCAAACATTAAAAAAACCTAAAATTTAAGAAAAAAAAAATTAAAAATTAAAATTTCAAAATATATAGAAATAAAAATAAATAAATAAAAACAAAATAAAAATATTAAATTAAACAAAAAAGGGTTAAAAAAGGAAAGAAATTATAAAAAATTAAATATAGAAATTAAATTTAGAAAAAAAAAAAAAATGTTTATTAAATTTTAAAAAAATAAAAATAAAAAATCAAATTAATTTTAAAATAAAAAATTAAATTTAAAGAAATATATTGAATTTTAATAAATTTAAAACTTAAAAATAAAAAATTATTTAAAAATTAAAAAAAAAACATTATTTAAATTAAAAGTAAAAAAAATAAAAAATAATTAAAAATAAAAAATAAAAATAAAATACAATGAAAATATTAAATTTAAAACAATATATATTAAAAAAACAAATAAACTATAAAAAATAAATTAAATTTAAATTATAAAAAATAAAATATATATATGAACTTAAATTAAAATAGATATATATATTAAATTTTATTAAATTAAAAAAAAGGGTTAATATTAAAATAACAAATTAAATTTAAAAACAAAAATATTAAATTTTAATAAATAAATAAATAAATCTCCGGATGCAGATGCTGGCTTGGAATGATGGGACATCAGTCCCATGGCAATTCCCGAGGGAGTTCGCATGTAATGGCCATATGGCCCCCTGCGGCGTCATAACTCACGCATTTACTATGCCAGTTTGCATAGCATTTACTCTTTTCGTCTGGCCATTTCACCACCCTACTCCATCTGTTCGACTTGATATGGAGTTTGTTACGGAGAGTTCGACCTGCTCTTGCGTCTTATGCGGCCCTCCGCCTCCATTGTGTGGAGTCTGCCCAACTGCTTGTGCTGAGCCGAGTGCTTGCACTCAAACTGGGCGACACTGCACCCTCCTCGACTGTTTGGAAACTCTCCCAGGTTATGACTTCACTCAAAGTAATTTATGTTGTTTGAATTCTTGTCTGCATACTCAGATTGCCGACTTTCGGTGGTCTTGCTCACCTACCGTCTGCTCTTTCTACCCCAAGCTCCGCCGGCATTGCTCTGTGACAATGCCTCGGCTTCGTCATCAAATGCGATGTCACCGAGGGGCGAGCAGAGGTCGCATTTCCCGCTCACGTCCATCCACCAGTTCGGCCTCTGACTCTTCTTCTGAAGGCATTGATTGGGGCCTTCACCCAGACACTCGAAGTCGAAGGGGCCGAGCCTGCCGTCTTGGTGACACCCACTTTGCTCCGCCTTCGCAGCATCCTCCTTCCGTCCCTCCCAAGCCCGTCTCCCCAGCTACTCATGCTCCTGCAAGTCAATTTCTCCGCCAGACCTCTCAGAGAGCGGAATTCCGCTTCGATTGCTCCATCGACAAACCCATCCTCGCAACTTTTGTTACTGCTACACTTAGAGAAGAGTCTACTAACCCTACCCTTGCTCGTGTTCCTAGCCTTAATCCCATCCCGCTTGGCCCTCAACCCTCTCCGGCAAAGAATGAAGTCTCAAAGCCTGTGGCGTCCATTGGAACTGAGCATCCCAACTTGGGAAAGGATAACATGCAGGTGGACATCATCAACAAGGACGGCGCGCCAAAGAAGGAAAATGAAGATGGAGGGGATGAGTATTGGTGCAGAATTGTGGAAGAGCCACCCTCCCCAGCTCATGAACTGAGAATTTGGCCTCCTTCAGCTCACTATGGTACAGATGTTCAATTTCATTGGAAGAATATTTGGTTTTTTTCATCTCCCATCAGTTGGAAAAGTTGTATGCTATACTAGTTTGTTCTTTCCTGTTACATCGAAATGCATAAACTATATGCCGGTTTCTCTTCTTAGGGCGGTGAACTTTTTTTCAAAAGAACTGGTTTCCCACTCAGTGCAGTTCAGTTTTTATGTTAAGCATGGACATCAAGCCCAATTCTCAAAAAAATCTAATTTTAAATACACAATTTTAATTATAAAAATTTTATGTAATTAAAAAAATAATAATAAAAAATTAAAAAAAGAAAAATATTAAATTCAAATAAATTAAAAAAAATACAAAATTTATTAAATTTAAAAAAAAAAATGAAATTTTTTTTTTTTAAAAATCAATTAAAATTTATTAAAAATTATTAACCAAAAAAAACAAAAAAATCGAATAAAAATAAAATAAAATTGAATTTAAAAAAAAAAAAATCAAATTAAAAAATTAAAAAATTAAAAAATAAATTTTTTTTTTGATCGTGGTGGTGCCGGCAATCGGCCTCCCGCCCATGCGGCGGCAAAGGCCGACCGCTGGGCGGGCGGGGAGGCTGCATGCAGCTCCCCACCGCGGGAGGATGATTCCCGCGGGAGGGCGATTCCCGGAATCGGCCTCCCGCCCAGGTGGCGGCGGAGGCCGACCGCTAGGCGAGCGGGGGGCTGCATGCAGCCTCCCCGCCCACCAAGCGGCTAGCGTCTGCCGCCACTTGGGCGGGAGGCCGATTGGCAGCGCCACCACGATCAAAAAGCTCTTCTTTTTTTTTAATTTTTAATAATAATTTTTAATTTTATTTATTATTATTATTATTTTTTTTAAATTCAATTATTTTTTTTTTTTTTATAAGTTCAAATTTTTTATTTTAAATTTAATTTGTTTTAATTTTTTGTTTTTTTTTGTTTTTAATTTAATATTTTAGATTAATTATTTTTTTAAATTTAAAATTTATTTATTAAATTTATTAAATTTTAATTTAATTTAATTTTTTCTTTTAATCTTTTAGTTTATTTAGTTTTTCATTTTTAAATTTTATAAATTGTTTCATTTAAAAAAAAACAGTAAATTTATGGATATTTGTTTTTTAATTATTTGCCCGTGGTTTTTTTCTTTTTTGTTTGTTGTTTTTTTTTTTTCAATTTTAAATTTTGTTTTTTTTTTTTAATTTGTGTTTTTGTTAATTTTAAAATTTGTAAAAAAATCTTTGGGTAAAAATCACATCCAAATAAATTTGAAATTTGATCAAATTTATTTGGATGTGATTTTTACCGAAAGATTTTTTTCACAATTTATGGATCACAGAAGCAATATTCCTCAAATTTAAAATTTTTATTTTTTTAATTTAAATTTTTAAATTTAATTTTTTCTTTTTTGTATTTTATTTATTTTATCTAAATTTTAATTTTGTAATTTAAATTATTTTTAAATTTTCTATTTAATTTTTTTTTTTTTTTAATTATATGGTTTTTTTTAAAGAAAAAAATGTTTTTGATGTTTTTTTAATTTTTTTGGTTAATTTTAGTTTTTTTTCTTTAAATTATGTGTTTTTTTTCAAATTTTGTCATTTCTTCTGATATAATTTTTGAATATTTTTGTTTATTTATTTATTTTTGTTTAAATTTTTTTATTTTTGTGAGTTAATTTTGTTTTTTTTTACATTTTTATTGGTTTTTTTTTTTTTGTTTTTATATATATTTTTTAATCTAAGTTTTGTGTTTTATTACCAACATGAAAATCACCACTCTTAAAAAAAAAGTTAATGTTGCATCAATACATTTCAAAATTAGTATGAAAATCAGTGCTCTAAAAAAAAAAAGTTGATGCTGCATCAATACGTTTCAAAATTAGCATGAAAATCACCAACATTTTAAAACAAATATTCATACTTCATAAATAAAAATATTAGAGTGTCAAAAATCTGCACAAAAAAAAGGGGTGATTCTGCATCACCACTTTTCAAAATCGGGTGCTTTTTATGCTACCAAAAAAAAGTAGGTAACAATGCGGTTACCTATTTCATCGGTAACATTGTTTACTAATTCTTAATCATGAAGACACAAAACCATGCAAGTTGTATTTCAAGAAGGAAGTCTCTCGAATACTAATACCAGATATTGTACTACTATGACAATAGCTAAGCAAGAGTTTTTGTCAAAAGATGTCTTGCATTATACTGATCATGATTATATTAGATGAGATATGTTGTTGAGATAAAAAATCCATTCGTTGTTTAGTATATGGCAGAGTTTTGATCAATAAGGGAGATGAAAATAAGTTTCATAACACTTGTGTTGTGAGACCTTCTTGAAAGATATGCTAGTCCCAAGGATTGTAAACCCTAGAAAATCCATAAATATATGAATATGAAAGCTCTAGGGTTTATGGAAAAAACCCTGAACCCAAAGTATTGAAAGACAATGATTTCATTGGATGAAGAAACCTTAACTCATGCAAGAAAGGAAAAGCTAGCTCATGGCTTAATGGCTAGTGAAGATGAAGGATTTACAAATGAATTTCTTGATTTCTACAAGAAGACAAGGATCAAGAGGGAGCTAACAAAATCCTCTTCAATCCTCAAAGATATGTACTTTATATTTGTCCTCCTTGATTGTTATTGTTTTATTTTTGGACAATATTTTGTCTTTATACCATTTTTTATTGGTTCTAATCATTCGTCCATGGCTTCATGATGATATTTGCAGGTACATTATGAAGGCTACCAAGACTATGGCAGCAAATGGAAGCACCAGGAAAAATGAAGAAAATTCTATGGCGAGAGGATTCTCTCATGAAAAAGCACAAACTTAGCTTGAGTGATTTGTGTTAAAGACTGTGAAACAGATCAAGAAATCTAGAATCATGCCAAATGACCAGAAGAGATTCCAGTTAAGAGGGAGCAAACAAGCTAGAAATATCAAAGGATTTCATGATGAAGGGAAGTGTTTTGAAGACCCGAAGGGAAGTCAATGGTGAATTCCAAATGGATTGACAAGATATAACATACAACAGATGGTAACATATAAAAGTACAAAGTGGAACCTAAGGCTAGAATGTTCTCCCAGTAAGAGGGAGAGGATCATGAAAATACATTAGCTCCAATTTCTAGGCTTTAAAGATCATGAAGGAGTCTCTTACTTGTGAATAGAAGATTTTACCACAAACTTGTATTCATGGAACAAGGTTGATCCTATATGATTTGTTTTTTATTTAAGAAAAATGACTCATATGTCAAAAGGAGCAATTGTGGTAGAAATATTTTCTTTTGTAACATAGGGAGCAACCAGGGAGTCTTGCTTTAGCTTCAGAGGGAGTTGACCTTTGAGTTTGAGATGAAAGTTCTAAATTTAATGCATTACCTCCTTAAATAATATTGTTTTGATCCATTAGATATTTTTGAGATGATGGACTATCATTGAGATTATTAGGCTAGATAGCTTATATACGTAAGGAGCATCCAAGATTGCCGCATCATGATCTGTTTCAGAAAGAGCACCCAGTTAGAGTAACTAGAAAGTAGTCAATCAACTTATGGTTGAGCCAATGCATGTGGCTTAAGATGTGTTAAAGTATCAGCATGGTATAGTTGGTTATGGCACAACCAATTATGGTTTGAGATATGTCTCAAACAGTGAAGTATAGTTGCAGGGATACAATACAAATTCAGATTGGGCAGAGAATACAAAATTCAGAAAGAGTTCATCAGGATATTACTTCAGTTTGGGCTCCGTTATGATTTCTTGGATGAGCAAGAAGCATACATCTTTGGCACTCAGTATTGTAGAAGAAAATTATATTATAGATTAGTTGCCTAGTTGAGAAGCAATATGGCTTCAAAAACTGCTTGCAGGATTTTTTGATCAAGTGCAGGTAATGACCATGATGATAGGTCAAAGCACAACAAAATCTAGTACTGAGACATGGCAAGCAGTGTGGCTCCAATATTATTATACATTCAAGCAGGTTGTTGACAAAGCCTTTGTTCCATGATGAAGTTTGTATACTTCGAGGAAAATATTAGAGTGCCTCTCTCAACAAGAGGGAGTGTTAGCATCATGGATATACATGGTCCCTAGGTCAAGTATGTTGATTGGGATTAAGAAGAATGATCTAGCAGAGGACAAAAATTCTTCCTCAGTGAAGTATGTTGACCAAGATTAGGAAGAATGGTCCTAAAAGCCCATAATTTATCAACCATAGAGTTGAGTAGGTTCCATTCAACATTAGGCTCATATTACTCTCCAGATCGATTGGGTGAGCCCATTTAGCATCATGGCCTAGAGTGAGGCCTTTGGATTTTGGACCAGATTACTCAAATGGATTGAGTGTGTCCCTAGGGTTTCATCACAAGTCAAAGAGATTGACGAGGATGAAGGTGAACTGGGAATAGTCTATATACCATGGGTCATAAGCATCGACAAGAATCATGGTGACTAATTGATGCTAGTGTTGTAACATAGGTGAGAAATGATAACTAGAATTATGTTGCCTAGTTGATGTTGTAGATTTTACCATGGGCTAAAGTTGTTGGCCAAGATCAAGTGCACCTATGCATGGAGGTTATGAACCCACTCAATCAATCTAGAATAAGTGTATGCCCTCCTTCATGGAGTTCAAATTACATCCTCTCTCCAAATCCCCAAGTTGATCATAGTGGGAGATTTTCTAATCATAATATGACACATGGTCCTAGAAACTAATTCGGTCAACAATAGAGTAGTATCAATTCTCATTTAGACTGGACAATTGTTGCAGAGAATCCCAATGGTAAAGGTTTTCCACACTTGTCAAGAAAATAATAAAAAACAATCTCTGGGTTAAAATATCTGTTAGGGAAAACCATGGTTTTCTTAAACTCAATGGAAAACATAATTATTAGCTTATCCCCTAAGTGTGATTAATCTCATAAATGATGTCAGATTAGAATTTAAACACAAAATGACTCCCATGCAAATCCATGAATGACCATTATGGGATTTTTGAGGTCTAAAATGGGTGTCCTAAGGAAAATAATAAAAAAATTGTTAAAATAATAAAATAAGAGTTATGAATTTCAAAATAAATTTAATAAAAAAATGATAAAACTAGTTTTTTTTTTCATTGTATTTTTGGCTTATCTCCTTATAGGTTTCCTCATGTTTTTCAATTTATTTATTAATTTATTTTTATGTGGGTTTTCTCAAAAGTATGTAGAGTGGGTACTCATTGGATGTGGAATTTAATTTCATAACCAATGGTTGCCTATACTTAACATATGAATAAGCATATAAGAAGATAAGCCAAAAAAAAATGTTTTCTTCTTTTTCTTCCAGAAATATGTACCCCTTGATATGACATCATCATCTTGAATCTTAATGGTTCTTTTAAGGTTGATTTTGTTAATACATCTTTTGTTTTGAGATCTATTTTTCACCTCAAAATTCCCCTAAAAACTTCATTAGATTAGGAGTGATGCAACAACCTCACACCAATCCAATGTTCTAATTATGAATCTGGCGCCCCTCACTTGTGTGATGCATGTTAGACAAATATTTTGGGGATGCATTATAGAAAAACTCTTCAATTGGCTAGTCTGGTTTATGTTTGGAACCTATCAAGTTTATAAATTTTTTGATTGAGGGAAGGCCTACACTTTGGTCATCTGTCTACTTCGCCACACAATCCCCACCTTTTCAAGTTCTCTTCCCATGTGACTTTTCTATTGTGTTATTTCCTCCCATTTTCTACATCTTTATGTGTAGGTACCTTGGTGGTTTTCTTGGTGATGACTCATTGGTTTGGTGACTCTCATGGCACTAGCACATTTGTTTAGTTGTTTTCGCTATCATGTTAGTGGTTCATGGTAGTGGATGAACCATTTCGAGGCTTTCTCATATGTGGTTTAACAACTCAGGGTAATCGATGGTTATCCATGGGTTTTTTGCAAGTTGTTTTTCATCCCTTGGGGGTCATTTAACCTACAAAATTTTTGACTTTGTGTCTTGACTATGTGGGGAACACAACCTCCCCCCATCTTTCTTATTATTAATTGTCTTTCCCCAATTTATATTTTCCTCTCAATGTCCCTCATTCAATTCACAAACCTTTTTGGTGGGCCCTCATGGACATCCAGGACTATCTGTGGGTCCTCAAAACTCTAGAATTGAGGACAATCATGTCTTTGTTTTATCTCTTAGCAAGGTTAAGGTCGCTCAACCTCAAGACAAAGCATCATCATTATGGATGTCATGGTCAAAATTGAAAGGAAGATTAGAAAAATGGAAGTTAAATGGCTCACTCTCCACTCTATCATCACCTTGTTCTCTCATAATCATGTTGCTAGTTCCCTTATTACTCAAATCAATCCTAGCATCTAAGCAAGAAAACAATGCAACACAACACAACCTTCTAGACCTCAAGACTCCACTCTCCAGAAAATGACTCCTCTTTAATAAATCCTTGAAATTTGTAACGGTGGAGCATGTTTTTAGAGTACTCAGCATCCAATGCATTCCATGGTGGAGGTGGTCCACATAAATGTGACTACGGGGAGTGTGTTTAGAAAGAAATTGTCTTTAGAATGTTTGAAGTTTGGCATTATCAACTCATAGTAGGCTACAAAGAAGAACATAAAGACATATATGACGATGGGAATACTATTGCCCAACGTATGCAGAATGATTAAACATCAATTTAAAATGGTGTAGGGGTTGTTGTAAGGAAGCGTGTGGTCTCCACGGGGTTTATGGCAAGTGTTTTATTTCCTTATTTCTCCTCTTCTTCTGTACCAACACGAATAAATTCAAATTTACTATAGGTGATATGTTAATGGCAGGAATATGTATTGAATTCCATATAGACTAGAAATATCCAATGGTTAATTGGAAAATGATTAAATCCATTTTATGTTTTGTCCTTCATTCCACTAAATAGTCTAATAATTATTAGCACTCTATTTTCCATGAAGAAACCTTACAAGGACATTGACATTCCAATTCGTGATATATAGGAGTTGTTAAGAAAAAAGATAGCTAAAGGAGATGTGTGCATTGTTAAAAGGGTATGCAAGTACATATATATAATAATAGCAATGGTGAATAGCATTCGAAGTATAACATGTGGGAAAACTTAAGTATATAACTTTGTTCGGATGTCCCCTTTTATGGTTTTTCAATAATAAAATTGAAATTCGGTTTAATAACAATTTTATCTTATTATAAGAGATTTATCTATTTTTTTATTATTAAAATTAGCTTCTTCTTTTTCTGTTCTTTTTTTTTAAATTTATGAAAATGTAAACGTGATTACAACATTTTCACTCCGATCGGAGAAGGGGGAAGGGAATTGAACCTGTGATGAGTGCTATATATATATTGTAAGTTTGGTAGTACCTTTCATTTTATTTTTTTACTCCATCTTCATCAACATGTCTAATACATCACCCCAATTGAGGAAGGGAATTGAATCTGTGATGAGTGCTATAACAGCTCGCTTCATCATGGTTTAACCAAAACCTTACAGACAAAAGTGATTACAACATTGAAATATAGTTGAACATTAATTTAAATAGAGAAAAATCACCTAAAACACACATATTCTATTATTAATCTATATTCACACTCCTAATATATACATTTCACATATTTATTTAATAAAAATATAATTAAATTATAAATTAAGATAAAACATTGATCTAAATTGGAACGACACAAAAATAAATAGGTTATAACTAAGTGTAATTATTCTTTTACAGTACTTTGAACTTTGCATTTAGATTCTATATAAACATATATAAATGTGCAGAAATTTCTGTCGTTATTAGAAGTCTCCAATAACCATAAATGTGCAGAAATTGTGACATTCCCACGGTTTTTTAGTGGGAACGGCTCAACCACCGATGCTTTAAGGACAAAAATATGCACAAATATACTAAGCAATTGCTATCATACCAAGCGAATAGCGGTAATCGACTTATTCGTACTTTGTATGTGATTGAAGCGAATACGCCTTGTTGAAACCCTCGCTCACCGTTGATTTTCCTTTCAACCCGATTGTACTCGTGCCATTTATGAATACGGACAAAGGATGACGTATTCCTCAGCAGTTGTACCCATGGGGCAGAATTATAAGATATAACAGTATGAGATTTTGTTATTTGTGAGACAAAGATTTAGATCCTAAAATGTATAGAATTGTAAGTTTTGAGTTGCCAACTATTTGGAAAAGAGTTCTCTCCTACCCATTTTTGTAAGTTTTGAGTTGCCAACTATTTGGAAGAGATTTCTCTCCTACCCACTTGAATCTATTCAAAAAAACATGTTTGAGCGTTGAATGCTAATCTACCATTCATTTAATTTTTAAAACCATATATGAATAAAATAAAGAATAGTTCCTTTAAGGTGAGATTCCACAATAAGCAGAGTCACACATAAGTAATCTTACATTTTGTGCACTCAAACTTTAGGCTTTTATTTAACATTCAATCTTACGTTGTGTGTACTTAAGCTTTAACATCTGCACTTGAGCCTTAATCCTAGACATCGAAGTTCGAAATGATTAATAGAAGTGCTTGAATCAATTAAAGGTTAAGCTTGAATTGATTAAATTGATTAATAAAAGTTAAGCTTTAACTTATTAATAAAATTGTTTGAGTGGAAGCTTGAAATTATTAATTTGATTAACAAATTTGAAGCTTGAATTAATTAAATTGATTAAACATTAAAACTTGAATGGCCTGAGCCAATTAATAGAAAAGAGCTTGAATTAATTGAATTTACTAATAGATTTGACTTAAATGGATTAATAATATAATGAATTTTATAGTTTGTTTTGGTGAAATAGTTATTTGATTTTATTTTATTTTATTTTATTTTTATTTTATTTTATTTTTTTATTGATTAAATTGATTAATAGAATTAATTTTTCTAGTTTGTTTTGGTGAAATATCAATTTATTTTTGTTAGTTTGTTTCAGTGAAATAGTAATTTTGTGTTTGATTTTGATTTTGAAAGTTTTTATGTAATTTATTTAATGTTGATACAATGATTATAGATCTTCGCTTTTACAAAATGGGTCTATTTATTAGCTTGATTTGAAACATATATATTTTGTGGTCACATGACTTTGATGCATTAAATACATTCATATTTGAATGTGAACATAGGTGATTTGGGCCTTTTAACTTGTTGGGGTGATGGTTAGCGCCTTCCAAATTCTTATTTAAAAGTGAGTTCAAATTGATTTTATTATTTATAAGGTCATTCTTTAGTCTAATTCATTGTACTAAGAGTTAAGATCAAATGTTTCTATTTAAATACACTATAGTTGATGAGTTTGAGCAAGTTATTTGAAAACGTTCAGCATGATTGGTAAATTTTTTGAAATTGCATAAACAATGAATATATATTATTGCATCAAATGATTGGCTACATTGACAATTGTACATGATTGCATCAAATCATTGGCTACTTAAGGTAGAAATGAACACAATTGAATATATTTAATTATTTCCAAATAATATTAAACATGTACATTTATGATTTTATTTGGATAGCTATATCTTACGATTAAATTAAAATCAAATTATTTTTTTATAAAATATAACACAAAACTTATATTAACAATTTATTTTAACAATTTAATTTAAATATCACTTAATGTATGATACTCAAAATATGCGTAGTATACTTTAGGATTGAGGAAGTATATAAAAAATTATGCAACTGACAATTTGAAAAAAGACACATTATAATGTCGTTGATCAGAATTATTTTATATTTTATATTTGATAAATTGGGTTTTTTAAAGGAATTGAAAGTTGTTAAAGATGAGACCAAATAAAAATACAATTCTTTTAACACCTAGAGCATATTGGGATGCAACTAGACATAGAGAAATGCAGCGCTATGTCGTTGCCCACAACACCAAGGATGTTGTAGATAGACAACACCAAGGATGTTGTAAATAGACTCTCATTAGGGGAATTTTGAGGTCTAAAATGGGTCTTCTAAGAAAAATGTACAACCAAAATAAACTTTATAAGAGCCAATAGGATTTAAGATGATGATGTCAACCATGGGGGATGATTCACCATTTTTCAAGTAAAACAGTAAAAAGATTAAAAAATAATAAAATAATAAAACTAATTTTCAACTTATCTCCCAAATTTTTTACACAAATTTCTAGCAGGGGTATTCATTGGATGAAAAAATTAATTCCTCATCCAAGGAGTACCCATGTTGCATACTTTTGATGGACCCTGCTACATGAAAACTGAGAAATACATCAAAAAATGTGATTCCAATTACGTTTTTCATGTATTTCTCATTTTTCGTGTAGCAGGATTCATTGAAAGTATGCAAAATGGATACTTTTTGGATGATAAGTTAAATTTTTCTTCCAACAAGTACTCCCACTTGAAATTTGAGTAAAAAAATTGGGAAATAAGTTGAAAAAATAGTTTTTTCTTTTTTCCCTCTAAAATCTAATGATGTAATCAAATCTTATTTTATTATTTTATAATTTCCTTAGGAGACCCATTTTAGACCTCAAAATTCCCCTAATGCTTATCTTAATCACGCTTAGATTTGTGATGTCCTTTGTTGGTAGCTTGTGAGCAAGAAATGTGGGTTCCCAGTTGGTTGATAACACCTTAAAAAAGGGAAAGGAAAAATTAATAGACACGTGAATGAATGTCTCGTCATGATAAGATTTTGCTATACTTATGTGAATCAGTCCTAAAAGAGTGTGAATGAGTAAAATGGTTATGTAATTGGAACTAGGTTCAAAATTGAAGTTTTATCATTTTTTTTTCAAGAGATTTTACCTACTCATAGAAGAACATAAAATGATTTCTTATGTAAAAAAAAAATAAAGTAAAAAAATACTTTTCAGATTAGAAATGGAAATAATTTGAGATTTTTTTTGAAACATTTCATAATATGTTTTATTTGTCATTATTACTATTATATTTTTTTATTAATCATTTCTTTTTTAGTACAGTGACAATTTTAAAACAAAAAAAATATTGTTAACAATTTTTTACCTTATGATAATAGTTAAAAAAAGGAAATATTATGGTTTTTATAAAGTAAAATCTCGTTGGTATGGAGCTCATCATGTATAACCCATTTATTGAAATTATATTTTAGTAGTGGACATTCAACATCAAAATTTTTGGTTGTGTTGAATCCTTTCACTACTCACAAAGGAGAAGCAATTCCAAATTGAATTTGAATTTTTTCCCCATCTTCATGATGCTTGGATCGACAAATGGTACTTACCAATATTCCATGGCTCCACTTATAGATATTCTTACTGCCTACTACACTTAATTGTATATATTACTTACTTAGCTTGCTTGCTTAGATTTATAAAGTGTACTTGCATGTCTTCTTTATGTCTACTTAATATGAACACATTACAATGGGCACTAGTGATCAAAATTGGTTTAATGCAATTTTTACTCTTTATTATCAGAAATTCGATGTTAAATTAATATTCAATTTAAACATTTAGTTTTGTTAACAAAAAATATTGTTATTTCTTTGTTCTATTGTAGATGGTGTTTTGCACCATAATACACATGTGCACCAATCATTATGATAAAATATTCTTGTAAGTTATATTTCTTTTATGGAAAATTATGTTGGTGGTGCTTTTAATTGGTTGTTGTTTTTTTAGTTCAAAATTATAGTGATATTCATAAAATAATACCATATTTTGATTTCCTTTAAAAAACTTGATGTAATTGTTCGAATGATTGGAGCAATTACCTTTTAAGAAAGAAGAACAATTTCACTGCAAGACAATTTCATTGCAGCTAGGGAATGCTATTCAAGAGATGAAAAAGTAAGTGAGCCTATTAAATTCACTCCATATAATTCCTATATAAAATATAAGTAAATAGTCCAAATGAATTCCCTCTATATTGTTGATTTTTGTAGCATTGAGAGGCATTCTTGCATGAATAAGTTGGTCTTGAAGAAAAAGAAATAAGGGACATCAAGTCGGCTCGGGAAGACAAGTCGAGTCAGCCACATGAAAGGGTGTGTCCCTTGGGATAACTCACCCCCATTCGACTAGTATATATACATAATTTGACGTTTCATTTCAACATGCCAACAAAGATCAATGAAGGACAATTTCTCTTAAGAGAGGACAACAAAGGGATTCATAATATTGAGGACGTGGGTGGAAACCACAATCTGCAGGGGCTGTAGGGCAGGTCACAAAACTTGAAGAGTGCATGCAAAGGCTGTAGGATGATGAAGGTTTGTCTAGTATTTTTAACTTGAAAATTGGCACATATTTCTAGACAAATTGGATTTGTAAACCTTACTAGAGAATAATTTCTCCTAAATAAAATTTGTTGGGTTTTCTCCCAAAGTTGGGTTTCCTAGGGTAAAAATATTGTCTATTATGCATGGTTGTCTTTCTAAGATCTTTATTGTTTTTGTTGCATTTACTTTTGATATTTGTTGTGTTAATTGCTTGACGATATTAGTGCCATGAGATAAATTTATTGAAGATCATTAGGTAGTAATTATCAGATCATAAAATTGTTTTCTATTGTGCATATTGTAAGAAAATTCAACAAGGTATGAGAGCCTTCTTGCTGAAATATTGGCCTTTGAAGCTAGCCTAAGAGATAAGTGTTCAAAAAATTGACTATATTTTTTTATCTCTTATGGCACCAAGTCTCAAAGTTGAAGATAGGTTAGATGGTGTCATCAACTTTAGTTCTTGGAAGATCGGGATACTCCTTATCTTGGAAGAGAATGAGCTTCAGAATCATGTGGATAAGGTCATTCCAGAGCCAAAGGGAGCTTACGAGAGAGCCAAGTAAAAGAAGAATGAAGCCAATGCTAAGAGAATCTTGGTAGATTTTATAAAGGACCACTTAATTCCTCATATTATTTCATTGAATACTACCAAGGAAGTATATGATTCTCTGGAAGGATTGTTTGAAAACAATAACACAACGTGAAGTTAACCTTGAGAAATCATCTTTGTAATGTCATGATGACTAGATTAGATTCTATAGTCTCTTACCTTATGAAAATTTTGCATATTAGAGATGAGATTGTAGCCATTGGAGACACCATTCATGACACAAAGCTTGTTACAATGAATCTAAATGGATTTCCTTCCTCATGGGAGCTATTTATTCAGGGAATTTGTGCATGAGAAAAAATACCCACAATTAATAAGTTATGGACTGATTATGTACAAGAGGAGGCCAGATTGTTGTCCAAGAATGACTAGAAGAAAGAGAAGCCCTTCCAAGTCATCAAAGGAAATGAAAAGGAAGAAGGAACTTTGGAAATTTTGATAAGAACAAGACGGATATGTCAAAGTTCAAGTGCTTCATTCATCATGGTTTTGGACACTATGCCTCCCAGTTTCCTTATAAGAGAAGGAAGGAAAAGCAACATGAATCAACAACCAATGTGTATGATGATGACAGTGAGCATCCATCTCAAAATAAGTCAAAGGAACTATTCCTTTAGGATCTACTACAATAATTTTTGTGGGCAATTGTTCCTTTGGGCACATGACACGTTTTCGAGTTTCTCTTACAAATTTGTCAAAGAGGGAGTTGAAATTCCTTAGTAGTTTCTTCCTTAATCAAAAGCTAAGTACTTCATATTTTTCTCCCTTAATTATTATTATTGTTATTGGTCAACCTCTTGCCCTTATCTTTTGCTTGGTTATAATTTTTTCTTCCATGGCCTCCTGAGTGGAGTTTTGCATAAAGGAATAATTATGGAGACTGCCAAGGTGATGATTCAGGTAGCAGATGGTAGAATCAATAAGTACAAAGAAAATTTTGCAGGAAGAGGGTTCTCTTAGAAAGAAAAACTGGACTATGAGGGGATTTTCGCTCCATTCGCCAGATGGTCATGTTCTTGTATGGCCTAAGAGCTCGAGCAGAGACTCACTAGGAGTGATTGATGTTCGAGAGGGAGTATTGTATAGATTGTTAGGACATCCAGGACAATGGAAAATGACTAAAAGAAACTCTAGTTTTGAGGAAGTAGATAGTCAGGTAGAATGAAAGGAGCAATCTTCCAAGAGGATGTGATGGGTTGAGATTGTCAGACTAGATGCTCAGAGACGAGAGGTATTTGTTAAAGTTGTAACTATAGTTGGTTCATAATGTAAATTTATCATTGATGTATTTATTATATTTATATTTATTATATTTTTTCAAATAATTTCTTCATGCTTAGAGATTAAAAAAGAGTCAAAAATAGTTTATTCGAAGAGTCAAAAGAAAATGTATTCGAGTAATGTCCCACTTGGAAATTTGTAAGAAAAAATAATTTGAATTTTATGTTGATTCAAAAAGTCCACAAGATGACCAAGGTGGCCTAGACCTCCAATAGACACCTATTCCACCCTCCTAGATAATTATATATAAAGGACAAGTTCGAGTCATTTGGATGCTCATTCACAACACAACAAGTGGCACATAGGAACCTAGCGAAGAAGAAGAAGACAAGTCAAAGGAGAGAGAAAGGAAAAGATAAAGACAAGAAGAATATTCCTAGTTGACCAAAATTTGACTTTGCTACAACTTGCACATGTGGACTAACATTTCTGTGAAAGAGGCCAAATTTCCTAAAGTGGTTGCAGGCTAAATTTCGGCCCCTTGTTGTAGGTCCAATTTTCATATTGTTGACCATATTTGGAGAAATTTGACCAACATTGACTTTGATTTTGGAGGGGAATTGGACAAGGGTTGGACTTGGTATCTTGGTGGAAATTTTGGTCTTGGTCTTGGTATTGAATATCTCTCATTTTGATCTGATTCTATAGAGAATGACTGTTGGGTTTTTCCCTATCTAGCAACCTAATTTGGCGTCTCTTGTCTCTTTGTGATATTTATATTTTCCTAAAATATTGAACATTTGTATAATTATTTTATGAAGAAGACATGAGAAATAAGAAGAAGACATCTAATATTCACAAGTAATTATCAAGAAGATAAATTAGGTAATAGATTTCATTACACTTGGTTTATCAACATGGTATTAGAGCTAAGGTGAAGGAAGGAAGCTTGAAGATCACAACTTTCTCGCATACTTGAAGACACCCTTGTAGTAATTCCCTATCCCTAGCAAAGCTAAGGAAGTAAGCTTAAATATCATTCTCTTGAAGACATAATTCACTCAGTCATTTTCTTGAAGCAATTCTCCCTCACTTGAAGACATCCTTGAAGATATTATTGTAGCAGCTTTCTCTCTCACCTTCAAGTAATTACCCTTCTATTCTACATGTAAACACTCCCAATAAAATGACATATATCTACAAGGAAGGCAACAAACTTTATGGAGCATCCAATTTCAAAGCATGGAAGAAGAGGATTGATCTAGTTCTTAAGGAAAATGATGTCATGCAATTTGTCGAAGGAAATTCCCCTCTACTAGATAAAAATAATGCTCAAGAAGTGGCCAAATATAATAAGGGAGAAACTAGAGCTCAAATAAATCTCTTTGAGTCCATCAAAGACCATCTCGTCTCTTTTGTTTCATATTTGTCTACAACGAAGGAAGTCTATGATGCATTGGTAAAGTTATACTCCATCAACTCAACTAGTCAAAAGATATCTCCGAGGAATCAAATATGTGGAACAAGGATGTTAAAATAAGACAATGTGGCTTCATACTTTATGAAGATATCCAAAATCAAAGATCAAATTCAAGGGCTTGGTGAGACCATATCTAAATCTTAATTGATCACTTTTATAATCAATGTTCTACCCCCAGCTTGGAATGGTTTTGCATGAGGCATCTATGCTAGAAAGGAAACTCCAACCTTTCAAGAATTATGGACTTCATGTGTTCTAGAGGAATCAATACTAAAGGCTAAAGTTGATATTGAACCTAATAATGAAAAATATCAAGTTTTTTCAACTAGATCGAGAAAGAAGTTTGGAAAGTTCAGATCTCAACACAAAAATAATGGCAAAAAGTCTCATAGAAACAAGGACATGTCCAAAGTTCAATGTTATGATTGTCATGAATATGGACATATCAAGATAGATTTTCCCAAGAACCCTAATAACAATTAGAGTGATAAGAGGAAGGAAATAAATGAAACATTAAAAACTAAAGATGAAGAAGTTATGAAGAAACCCAAGGTTGAAGACAACAAGGATCTATACTATTAATGTTAATGAATAATATAGCAAGTGTACATAACTCTACAATCCATTTTAGTACTAGGTTTGCAATCAAGTTTGATTTCTATTTCTTAGAAGATGACAAATAGAATGGTATTTATTGATGGCTAGACAATTATATGATCTACGGGGACAACATAGAAGATTATTGGGATTCATTATTGTATAAGCTTATAATTCTTTTTAAGGAATTTGAAATTAAGAGGGAACTCATAGTCAAAGTTATAATTGACTTACTAAAATAAGAAGAGGACCCTCCTTGACCATTGTCTACATAGAATCCATCACAAAATTCTAGAAGAAGCTTTGAGTTACATTTGCAAATAATGTAGAAAGATTCATGTCTCCAAAACTTCATCATCAAGATCCAAAAGAAGCAAAACTTTCTCTCTAAGAAGTAAGGAAGCTAAAGGGATTGTAGTTAGGAGAAAGGTAAAATAGTCAAGAAGTATATAAGTGGTAGTCGATATCTAATTTTTGTATGTTAAATATTCCTTAAGCCAGGAAAATTTAATATTCATCTCAAATACCAGTGAAGCTAATTCAAAATTATGCATCAAATAATGAATCTGTATGACTAGAGTAGAATATTTAAGGAAGCAAAATTTTCTTATATATATAGCAGGACATGGAAAATCATATTCTATAAGAGGAGCAGATAGTTTGAAGTATACATCAAAGAAGTCAACACTTAACATTAGATGGCAGCATGGAAGAAAGTTTTGAAAAGGTTCTCTCAATAAGAGGAAGAATTTCACAATAAGACACTTATCTCAATTGGAAAGGTTACTCTAGATTGTTGAAGGATATGAAAAAGGAATCTCATGATCAAAGAAGACCTCGTACTTTGGAATCAAATCGAATTATTAAAAAATAACTCAAGACTTAGAGATATTATCTTCATATGGAGTTGAAAGCAAAATCTTGTATATTTTGGATGGATACACTATTACTTTAGGTTTGCCTAAGAAATTAAATAAGCTTATGACCAAGACCCTCGAAAAGGTTTTCTAATAGATTATAAGACCTATGGAAACTCCATTCAACAAAAATTGGAGAGTTATGATATTGTTGATCATCATTGTATGAGAAGTTGATGAGTTATCCAATAGATTTGTTTCAAGGATACATAAATTGAGTTGGGAGTGTTGATGAAGAAAAAGAAACCACTAATGGTTGGTTTTGTTTGGGATCTGATATGATTTCTTTGAAAAACATGAAGAAGGATTTTTTTGCACTACGAGGGAAGAAGATATGGAAGCTTGCAAAATTAGCTATGATGAAATTTGGCTCCATAAAATATTTGATGAACATGATGAATTTGATCATGATACTTTGTATTGATGAAAGTTATATGAATATTTTCAAAGAAATCAGAAGAACGAAGCACATTATGACTTGTGACATGAAATAGGATGGAGTTGTGAAGCTATAATATATCTCGTATGATGCACATGTAGTTGATGTTTTGATGAAGTCCCATCCTAAGGGAAATCATGAACATTTTTTAGACAACCTTGGGGTTGTGGATATATCCTCCCTATTTGAGAGGGAATGAGGATGGACACCTTGTTCTCCATGTGTCATGTACTTTGGTTAGGACTAACAACTGTAAGTGTAGTACATGAACACATATAGGGAGAATGGTAGATTAGATAAGCATCATGGATCAACATTCTTGAGACATGTATTGTGACCAAGAATAATAATCATAAGTCAAGTACATTGATCTAGTATAAGAATGGTTTGGAGGAATGACATTTCCTTGTGCCAAGTATTGTGACAATGGATTAGGAAATGGCCTTGCAAGGACATTCTTTGGTGAACCTAGGTGGAGTATGTTCCTCAGAGAGGTGGTGGTTGTAGAAATTATTCAATATGCATGTATATCTTGGATTCACCCGTTCTAACAATTTGCTAAAGTTAAATACTGAATCGCTTCTACAAATCTTTACCGAATTAAAAACACAATCACCAATTACATGAACATGAATAAATATCAATCACACACAACACAGATAATTTCCTGGGGAAAGCTTACAACTAAAAACCCCACTATCTTCTATTGTATATTATATCATGGATCATGAAACAATTACATACAAAAATCTTCTCACAAGAGGTCTCAGTACTTCAGCTAATTGTCTCACATTGTCATACAAAAATTGGCAAATCCCTTAGCCAATTTACTTTCTCCATACAACCTGCCTTCACTGCGCAATCCCTGATGAATGCAATCCTTGAATTGATGAAATCATGCCTTCCTTGACTGCACAAGTATCATGGGCACATCCAATGTGTATGTTCTTGCATGTGTGCAAGCAGATAGTGTCACAACTGATAATTATCTTCCCTTTCACCTAGAACTCAACTGGGTCTCCACTGGATCTAACATGCATGCAATTAATATTAGTAAATATTTAGTTGCATGTGAGATCACTGATTGTGAATTATATTTAATTCACTTGATCTCTCACTAGTGTATCTTCAGTTACAACTAGCACAACTGAGTTTAACACACTTAACTAAGTTAAACTATTTACAACTTGCACCAATGCATGCACCACTGCACTTCCAACTCTGTTACAACTAGAATCACTTAGTTACAACTAGAGTCACTCAGGATGTCCCACCAACCAACCTCTTAATTCGAAATTCACTTAGCTAATTGATTTTCCACTTCAGTTAACTATTTTCAAGTCCAGATTGAGAATATATTATAGTTTAATGTCCATCTAAATTAAGGGATAATAAAAATAGACATGCACCTAAAAATAGCCTATGTGTAGAAATTATATAACTTATGTGTTATATGTCCAAGATTCTCCTGATCTCACACTATTTTAACTTCATGCAAAATACAGAATCTATTCCACCATTGATCATCACATGTGGAAATTAACAAGATTTCAATGCACACATGAAACAATAAAAATTCACACACATTAACACAGTTGTTTAACGGGAAAGCCTGAAGCTAAAAACCCCAAATATTTGTATATAATATATGTCATAGAGATCATGTAACAATCCTCATACAAAGTTGAACATGTCAAGCTCTCAGTACAATACAAATGCTACACACTAATCAGGCCCGATCTTGCAAATCCATGCACCGATCTTTGCCACCTGCTAGCTTGCCTCTACTGCACAATCCCTGTTGAAGAATGGCTTTGAATGAGTTCGAATTCCTCCAAGATTGACTGCGCAATCCTCATTGGCATCTCCACTGAGTGTGTGGTGCATAAAATGCAACACTATAGTCACAACTGATAGTCACACTTGCTCTTTCACCAATCTCTCCACTGGTCTCCACTTAAACTACCATGCACTACATAGTTAACTGATGTATTCTTCAGTTGATTAATGAGTTATTATTTAGTGAATTAATTAACTAGTTAATTCACACCACTCTCACTAGTGTATCAATCAGTTAGACTAGATACAGCTAGCTCAACTGAGTCTAACTGAGTTAAACTGAATACAACTCCACCAACTACTTCTCTAACTCCACCAAACTTTGCCACTCAAGTTCTTACTGAAGTCCTCCATGCATGAACCACCAGTAGCTCTAGGAATTGTGTAATTTCTTCAGCTAGCTGATCTGAACAATCTGTTAACTGAATGTCAGTGCTCCAAGAGAATAAGATAATTTTTAGAGTCCAAATATTATTAAGAGCTAATAATATCCGACATATCTATTTTTAGACTGGCAGTCTAAAAATAGATTTTGCCCAATATGTCTAAAAATAGAAGTCCATCTATTTTTCCAACTTGACCAACCATCCACAAATAGCATCCTGCAACTCATAGAATATGATCGACATGTCTAAAAATAGACATAGTCTAAAAATAGACTTTGCGCCAAAAATAGCCTGTGGGCCCACTTAGTGAAGACGACTCTTTTCACTAAGCTCATCATCTTGTTGAATCTCAACACTCCCTCTCAACAAGATAGGGATTATCTGCTACCCCGATCCTGTCTCTATGGTATTTGAATTTTCTCCTGGTGAGTGCCTTCGTTAGAATATTTGCATCCTGATCCTCCGTAGGAATGTAAGAAAGTGACATGATCTTCCACTGCACACAATCTCTGATATGATGGTACCGGATGTCAATATGTTTAGATCTATCATGAAATACTGGATTAAACGAGAGTTTAATGCAACTTTGATTATCATAATATATCACAGTAGGATCTAAGTGAGAAACGAACAAACCAACCAGGATCTTCCTCATCCATATAGCCTCACATGCAGCCAAACTTGCTGCCATATACTCGGCCTCCGCTGAACTGAGTGCCACGGATCTTTGTTTCCTGTTGTACCAAGAAACTACTGTAGATTCAATACTGAAAATTCCTCTAGATGTGCTCTTTCTGTCTGTTGGGCTCCCTGCCTAATCGGCATCCGTGAAGCCATGCAACTTCAACTCATCTGACTGTTTGTACCACAATCCATATCTAGATGTGCCCCTGAGATACCTTAGGACATGCTTTCTTGCCTTCCAAAAGAGCTTGGTAGGCTTAACCATCGCTTGTGAAAGCTGTTTCACCGCATAGCATATGTCCGGTCTTGTATTGACTAAATACATGAGCGAACCAACCAACTGTCGATAAACAGTGGCATCCACTACCTTTGCCGATGTAGCATCCTCTTTACTCCAACCACCAGGGAAAGGAGTGTTGATAGGCTTGCAGCCTTGCATGTGAAACTTCTCCAGTATCTCTCGGGCATACTTGCCTTGAGACACAAACAATCCACCCTTCCGCTGCCAAATTTCCAGTCCTAGGAAATAATGAAGGAGGCCCAAGTCCTTCTTCTCAAACTCCTTTTCAAGATCAGCCTTGCATGAGTGTATCAACTGCTCATCACCTGTTAGTATCAAATCATCAACATAAAGTACAATGATCAAAAGCTTACCGTCAACCACAATCTGGTACAGGTTTGCATCCGCCTGACTCTTGGTGAAGCCAAGTCCAGTGAAACAGCTGTTGATCGAAGTGTACCAAGCACAGGGTGCTTGTTTCAGCCCATACAACGCTCTTTTGAGCCTGCACACATGCGACTCGCTGCTGAAGATCTCAAATCCTTCAGGCTGCTCAATGTACACCTCTTCCTCAATGATCCCATTAAGGAACGCAATATTCAAATCCATCTGATGAATGTGCCAATCAATCTACACAGAGAGAGAAAGGATGGTCCATATGGAAGAATACCTTGCAACAGGTGCAAAGGTTTCTTCATAGTCGATCCCCTCGATCTCTGAGAAGCCCCGGGCAACAAATATTGCCTTATACTTCTCGATGCTCCCATCTGCAACTTGCTTCACTTTGTAGATCCATCTCGAACCTACCACTGATTTCCCTTCTAGCCTTGCGACAATCTCGCATGCACTATTTCTGACAATCGAATCATACTCTTCCACCATGGCATCTACCCATGCGGGATCCTCCACAGCTTCCTCGAAAGAGGATGAATCTGTCACAATACACTTGCTCATCAGAGCCATGTATACATTCAATTGGTCAGGTGAATGTCTCTATCTACGCTGTCATGTAGGTGCACCTACATTCTGCGCTGCATCAAGAATCAGTCGCTCAGCTTTAGTAGTGCGCCTCCGCCCTCTGATGTTTGGCGCTGCATGAGTGGTTTCTTCCACTCCATGAACCTCTTCTTGTGGCTAATCCACATCCTGAGGCTCATCTTTAGGAACTAGTAGCTCCTCATTTGCATGCTGTAGCTCCCTCTCAAGTGACAACTTCATGGCTTTCTCCTCATGAAATTTGATATCCCGTCGCACAATAGTCATCCGACTGTCTGGCAAATACACACGATAATTGTGGGGTGTTTCTCTGTACCCCATAAATATCCCAACCTCTGCAGTCGGCTCCAGCTTCTTCCTAGCATCCTTCGTCACATGAATGTAAACAGGTGAGCTTAAAATCTTCAAATGAGAAATATCAGGCTTCTTGCCAGAAAACGCCTCTTCGGGTGTACTCATGCCAAGTACTCAATGAGGACAACGGTTTTGCACATAAATCGTAGTATTGCATGCCCCAACCCACAAGTGTATGGGAAGGCCCTGATCATGCAACATCACCCGTGCAGCACCCACGATCGTTCTGTTCTTTCTCTCCGTGACCCCATTCTGCTGTGGGTTATGAGGCACTATGAGTTCTCTTCGAATTCCTTCTTTTCTACAGAAGTATTTGAATTCGCCAGAGATGTATTCACCACCATTATTGCTCCTTAGAGCTTTCACCTGCTTCCCCGACTCTTTCTCAACTAGCGCCTTGAACTCACAGAACTTTGAGTATGTCTCGCTCTTCTTCTACATGAAGAAGATCTAGCACTTACGAGAAAAGTCATCAACAAAAATCACATAATACCTGTGTTTCGCTGTTGAAGCAACTGAGAAAGGTCCACACATGTCTGTGTGAATTCTCTCAAGGATCATCGTGGTGTGACTATCCTTCTCATGAAAAGTGGTCTTCACAAATTTTCCCAAAGTACATCCCTTGCACTGATTTGACTGCGCAAGTGTACCCTTCGGAAGCCCGGTAGAAATCTACTGCAAAATTTTCAAAGCGCCATGGTGAAGATGGCCCAATCCTATGTGCCACAATTCGCCCTCATCCCGGCTCACCACTGCTTCTGCTTTTCCTGCCATTGTTGTGCAGCCATCTACCTGCAATTGATAAAGGTTATTAACTCGAACCCCTATCCTCCTGGTTTGACCAATTGTATTACTGTGCAGGAAAGCCTTTCCCTCGCTAAAAACAACATCATAACCCTTGTCTTCCAACATCTCCACAGAGATCAGATTCTTCTTCAATCCTGGAACATGCATGACATCCTTCAATATGAAAGGTTTACCAGACTCCCTCTCAAAGGAAATGGTCCCGATACCTGTCGCACTGTATCTACCATCATCGCCCATCTCAATGTGCACTCCAAGATCCTTTTCATCCAGATCACTAAAAAAATCTTTGTCTCCGGTCATATCGAAAGACACACCACTGTCAAGAAACCACACTGATCCCATCACACTTGAAACCAAGCATGCGATTAGAGAAAAATCCAGCTCAAACTACGAGGCTAAGGCCTGTCCAGCTGCAGATCCAGCAGCCTGCTTATTTTTCTTCTTCTGTGGACAATTAGTGGCATAATGTCCATGTTGGTGACAGTGAAAGCACTTCACCTTGGACAAGTCCTGCTTCTTGCCTTTCGCACTGGATTGAGAAGGATTTTTCTTTCCCTTCCCCTTCCTTGCTTTGGTAGCCAAAGCGCAATTTTCTTCATCTTCATTCTTCGATGAAGATCCATCCCTAGTACCTCGCCTTATCTCCTCCTGCACAAGATCCGACCAAAGTCGCTCCCATCCTGGTAGTTTATCTCGACCATTGACAGAGTCCTCGTAGCTATGCCAACTTTTCGGAAGCCCAAGGAGAGCCAAGCTCACCAAGTCTTCTTCATCAATAGTAACCCCCACACTTCCTAGCTCATCCTTGCAGTGGACATACTTCGTGAGGTATTTCGGTATACTGTCGCCTTTCTCCTTTTTTATTTTTCTGAGCTTGTCTTTAAGCGCCAACTTCCTCTGGTCGCTTCTGCTTTGGAACAAGTCTGTCAAAGCTTTCCACATCAAGAATGGAGTAGCTTTACCGTGAAGGGCGGACAAAATGTGGTCCTTCACACCTTCCAACAGAAGCCTTCGACACTTTGCTGTCTTCTTTTGCCATGCGTCAAGTGTGGCTGCATCGCTAGAAGTAGGTTTCAGAATCTTAGCATCTATGAACTCCTTCAACCCATTATCCTCCAGCACCGCCTCCATCCTGTCCTTCCATGCAATATAATTCGAGCTGCCATCAAGGGCATACTCCAATCACAATCCATTGAAAGACATTTCAATGAATGCTCAACTTCGACACCAAGAAGACACTGCAGCAAATTCGAATTCCACCAGCACAAAACTCAACCGCTTCAATAATTGCAATATTCTCCAATGATCAATACTGCTCTGATACCATGTAGAAATTATATAACTTATGTGTTATATGTCCAAGATTCTCCTGATCTCACACTATTTTAACTTCATGCAAAATACAAAATCTATTCCACCATTGATCATCACATGCGGAAATTAACAAGATTACAATGCACACATGAAACAATAAAAATTCACACACATTAACACAGCTGTTTAACGGGAAAGCTTGAAGCTGAAAACCCCAACTATTTGTATATAATATATGTCATAGAGATCATGTAACAATCCTCATACGAAGCTGAGCATGTCAAGCTCTCGGTACAATACAAATGCTACACACTAATCAGGCCCGATCTTGCAAATCCATGCACCGATCTTTGCCACCTGCTAGCTTGCCTCTACCACGCAATCCCTACTGAAGAATGGCTATGAATGAGTTTGAATTCCTCCAAGATTGAATACGCAATCCTCATTGGCATCTCCATTGAGCGTGTGGTGCATACAATGCAACACTATAGTCACAACTAATAGTCACATTTGCTCTTTCACCAATCTCTCCACTGGTCTCCACTGAAACTGCCATGCACTGTAGTTAATTGATGTATTCTTCAGTTGATTAATGAGTTATTATTTAGTGAATTAATTAACTAATTAATTCACACCACTCTCACTAGTGTATTAATCAGTTAGACTAGATACACTAGCTCAGCGAGTCCTAGCGGGTTAAGGCGAGATACAACTCCACCAACTGCTTCTGCTCCACCAAACTCTACCCGCCAGAGCTTCACCAAAGTCCTCCATGGATGAACCTAGGTAGCTCTAGGAATTAAGTAATTCCTTTTGTCTACTCCTGTGCCACATCTTTGCACTTAACTGAAGTGCTCCAAGAGAGTAAGATAATGTTTAGAGTCCAAATATTATTAAGAGCTAATAATATTCGACATATCTATTTTTAGACTGGCAGTCTAAAAATAGACTCCGCCCAATATGTCTAAAAATATAAGTCCATCTATTTTTCCAACTTGACCAACCATCCACAAATAGCATCCTGCAACTCATAGAATATGATCGACATGTCTAAAAATAGGCATAGTCTAAAAATAGACTTTGCGCCAAAAATAACTTGCGGGCCCACTTAGTGAAGGCGACTCTTTTCACTAAGCTCGTCATCTTGTTGAATCTCAACACTATGGGCCCCACCTAGTGTAGGTGCTTAATTTTCAGCAGGATCATGCGTGCCAAAAAAAATTCTTGTTGAATCTCAACAGGTCCTATTGAATGCCTCTCAACATTGTGCTCTGATCTAGTGGAGAGATAGAACTTATTTGTCAAGGCCTTGGTATTTTGACATTGCTAGTTATGATGATGTTATCATTATTGATGTTTATCAATCTAAATCCTTTCTTGTATGAATATTTCAACTTAAGACTATCTTGTTGCGTCATTATGAATACCTCCCTAGTTAAGAGGGAGTGTTAAAGTTGTAACTGGAGACAATCTTCACAATGTAAATTTATCATTGATGTATTTATTATATTTATATTTATTATTTTTGTAAATGCATGTTCGTCATGCTTAGAGAGCCAAAAGAGCCAAAAATAATTTATTTAGAGTAAAAGGAAAACATATTCAAGTCATGTCCCATTTGGACATTAGTAAGAAAAAAAAATTTGAATTTTATGTTGAGTCTAAAAGTCCACAAGATAACTGAGTCGTCCCTCCTTGGATAAGTTGGACTAGACCTCCAATAGAGACCTATTTGACCCTCCTAGATAACTATATGTAAAGGGAAATTTTGACTCATTTGGATGCTCATTTGCAACAGAAGTGGCATATCTAAACCTAGCGAAGAAGAAGAAGAATCAAAGGAGAGAGAAATACAAAGTTAAAGAGAAGAAGAATATTCCTAGTTGACTTTTTTACAATTTGCACGTGTCGATTGTACTTTGGGTGAAAGAGGCTGATTTTTTCTGAAGTGGTTGCAGGCCTAATTTTGACCACTTGTTGTAGGTCTAATTTTCAGATCGCTTACTAGATTTGGAGCAGTTTGACTGGTGTTGACTTTGACTTTGGAGGTGACTTGGAGGATCGCTGGACTTGGTATCTTGGTGGCAATTTTGGTCTTAGTATTGGTCTTGAATATCTCTCATTGATTTGATTCTATAAGAGAAGGATTGTTGGGTTTTTCCCTCGCTAGCAAATTAATTTGGTGTCTCTTGTCTCTTTGTGATCTTTATATTTTCTTGAAAGATTGAACATTTGTATAATTGCTTGATGAAGAAGACATAAGAAGTTAGAAGAAGACATTTAATATTCACAAGTAATTATGAAGAAGAGAAATTAGGTTTTATATTTCATTACACTTGGTTTCTCAAAGTATCTAGGGGAAGTATGCCTTCTATGAGGGGTCCATGCTAGACAGTGTGATACACTTCAGTGACAGAGGGATTAGAAGTGGTAGGAGGATTTTCCTCCGTGAAAGAAATGAGCAACCAATATTGCTACAGGGGGATCTGCTTTAGTATCAGAGGGAGCACCTAGTCAGGGTGACAAGAAAATAGTCGTGATTATGGATCCAGTTAAGGAAGTTGGTCAATTTATGGTTGAGCAAAGACATCTAGAAAAAAATGTGTTGAGAGACCATTGTAGTACAATTGGATATGGTTTGAGATATGTCTCAAATGGTGAAGTGAGGTTGCAAGGATATATAGATTCAAATTGAGTAGGGAATGCAAAGGACAAAAGGAGCACCTCGAGGGGCTACTTTAGCTTGGGATCAACTATGATATCTTGGTTTATTAGGAAGCAGAGTTATGTCACACTCAATACAACTAAGGCAGAGTATATCGCAACTAGTGTCACAAGTTGTGAAGCAGTGTGGCTATGTCCAAGGAATCCGATGAAAACGGGTGGCAGCAGCAGCTTCTTGGAAGTTAAGAACCTGGATGATGGATCACTTACAAAGACAGGGGTCGTAAGTAGAAAGTACGTGGAAAATAACATTATCAGTTTCCTAAAGCAACTAGGGAATATCAACCAGCCTGTCAACTTTTTGTGACAGGGGGCCGCTGAAGAATGCTTTTGCAAAGTTTATCGACGACCCAGGGAAACTCTCAACCGTACAGATTGTCGAGTTACTACAACATTTTGTCCAGCTAAAGATTACATATATTTCTGGCCTCGTGGGTACAAATTATTGTAATGTATGTGGTCGAATCCAATTTCTTAATTTCGTGTCAATCGAATAGTCATTGTCAAAATGTATAAATATAATACTTCAATCACGCAGGGTTGGAATTTGACGGTCCACGTAACATTTTTGATGTTTTCTAAGATATATTTGACGGTGTATAAACGTCAAACGGTGATATGTCGTAATGTTTTTTTCCGAAAATGACATGTAACATTTTTGATGTTTTCTAAGATATATTTGACCGTGTATAAACGTCAAACGGTGATAGGTCGTAATTTTTTTTTCGAAAATGACATGTAACATTTTTTATTTTTTCTAAGTATAAACGTCAAACGGTGATACGCCGTAATTTTTTTTTCCGAAAATACATGTAAAAAGTTTTTGAAAAGATAATTTAACTTTTTATCGTCACATCATTTCAGTTATTTGTCATAAATTCTAGTGGCTGGTTTACACGTAGCATTAAACTTGAGGGTTACCCTATTTAATTTTATATAAAAGGTGAAATCGTATATCGATAAAGTTACCCTATTTTAGTCTAGATAAACAATGTTTCCGATTGGTACAAGCTCTTCGGTTATCAGTACTTAGTCGTCTCCGTTGCCAATTTTATTTTTAGATTTTGTCCATCAAGTGTGACCAGAAGTGTGAGGTAAATCATGTTGGTATTAATTGTGTTGAGAGGCTTTTTCTAATTAAATTGTAATGTAATGTTATATGGGCAGGAAGTTTGATAATTAATTTTATAAAATTAACAGAAAATAATTATAATTATTAATATTAGTTTAATTATTTAAAAGTTAAATGAGTTAAATTAAAATTAAAATTAATAGTCTAAATAAAATTGAAATTATAGGGTCTATTTTTTTATTTGAGATTTTTGGACTCTAGGTTTTGACAACTCCTAATTTGTCAATAATATTCTTATGTAATATAACCATTAAAATTATTAATAAAATAATTATAATGATTAATATTAGCTTAATTATTTTAAACAAATTGAGAGATCAAATTATTTAAAATAAAATTAAAATTAATAGTTTAAATAAAATTGAAGTCATAGAGTAAATTTTCTATTTGGGATTTTTGGGCTCTAGGTTTTGACAACCCATGGTTTTGCCAATAATATTTTTATACAATATAACTCATTTAAAGGCATTAAAAAAAGATGGATATACACTTGTGATAATGCTCTTTTGTTTGTGATTTTATAATTTTTTTGTTTATGGATATGTAACAATTTCGTTTAGATGAATCTACATTGATGATAATTCTCTTTAGTTTGCAATTTTGGAATATTTTGTTTATGATTATTTAACAATTTCTTTGAAGTGAATACTAATGTGTATTTAATGTACTTATTATGGTCCATTTTCATCAAAGTTTGTTTATATTTTTGTAATATTTTGTTTATGAATATTTAACAATTTCTTTGAAGTGAATACTAATGTGTATTTAATGTACTCATTATGCTCCATTTTCATCAAAGTTTGTTTATATCATTATAAGGCCCGACTCTAGAAATTTTCAAAATAAAAAATTGTATATATAGACAATATGATGAATCCCTAACAAAATAGGTGTCTCTCATTTAACCACAAGGCTTTTACATTAAGCATAGGATGCTAGTTGGGACTTGTGCATTTTGCAAGAGCCCAAGCATTACTTCCCTTAACCCAAGTAAATGAAAAAAAAAAAAAAAATCTTTAAACATCAATATGTTAGTACTATATAGAATTTTTTTAACTACAGTTTAAAAGGTTAATATTGTAACTCATTTTAGTTTTTTAATTAAGAAAATTTTGAAAGAAAAAAATAATATGAGAATTAATTAATTTACCCAAATTTATATATAACAAACTTAAAAAAATTTCCCCACTCATTGTATATAATGATAAAAAATAAAGTTTTATATTAGTGCAGCCATATAAATTAAATACCTGGGAAATAACAATATTATGTCTAATTCATGATAAGCATCAAAACAGTCACCCTATTATACATCTCACATTACCCAAATTATATATATATATATATATATATATATTCCTACTCAAACCAATATTAAATCAAGAAAATCTAGTTCCTAACATCTTGGATTTGAGGTGATCATGTTTGGATACCAAATAAGAGGAAAAAAAGGGTGCATAATCAACTCCATGCACTAATCAAACAATAAGATAAAAACATGAAGAAATTAAATAAACATAGTTGTAGTAATAAACCAAAAAGAAATATACAACTATCATACTATAATTTTAACCATTCCAAAAAATAAAATCACACACTCAATATCTTATTCAAAAACTAAAATAATTACAATACATTACAAAACCAATACATTAATGATCACAACTACTCTATATTAACACTTAAAAATTAGAGAAAATTTTTAACAAATTATTATTATGCCTAACATTCATTACTCGAGGGGAAAGCCCCGCCCAACAACAACAAAAAAATGAACTCAATAGCCCCTCAAGCATCAACAATTATGAGGATTCGATTGCAAAAGAAATCTTCATTTAGCAGCAAAGCAAATCTCCCAGATCCCAAAGATAAAACACCACTGTCCCAAGAATCAGAAGAGATGAAGGAGGTGCAAGATAAAGGAAGTTGGAAGACCGTAGAGAAGAAAAAGAAAGCTACAACACCAATCTCGCCAAGAAAGACGAGAAGCCAGGCATTTAAGAACTAAGAAAATTATAGGTCCGATAGACCAAAGTTTGGTCTCAGTGGACGTTAACCATCATCATCATCATCACTTATATTAAAAATTTACATTTATTCATTCCCATTAAAAACTATCACCAACTACTATTTACATTTACTCGTGTATATCATTGAAAATATTCCCTACCAAAATAACAAAGAATATGATATCATTATCACAACAATTTTAATCTCATACCTTTAAAAAACCATTTACTCATGAAATTTCAATTTTAAATCTTATTGTTGTAATTGAAATTATACATTTTAAAATATAAAAAATTGCAATGACTGAATCATATGAAGATGTCCCATTACTCTTTATGAGAATGATATGAGGCTGACCCACTGCTCTTAATTAATTAATAATAAAGGGCCTTTCTTTCACGAATAAACATAAATGGTTTTATAGAATTTACCGAAGACGTATTCCTGCCACCATGACAAAAAGTGATAGAATGTATATTTTCATATCCAGTTAATACCACATTTTTTTTTTCAAAAAGAAAAAACTCTGGCTTATATTATGTACCAATTCATATAGTCTTTTTCATAAATCATTACATAGATCTCTTTGATAAAATATCATAAAGGAAACCCATACATTCCTACAGTAATACTATCTATCTCTTTTTTCCATATGTTTTCTTACATATATCTAGAAGGTAAAAAAATAATCAGGAAATGACATGCAGAGGTCGCTTAAGTCGCTTAAAAACATCCACTAACTGTAGCAAAAATTTATAACATGTAGTGGTTCTTCCATCAGGGGCTGGTTTTCTTCATCCCAAATTTCTCCCAACACGATCTACACATCATCATATTCTTAAAAAAAAAATCGAAACCTATTAATCGCAGAGCAAGTAGTCTTAAAAAAGTTGTCGGGCCTGTCATCTAAATAGTAGTGGCAGCAAGATTGTTTTATCAAAAATTAATGAGAAATGTACCATACCTATAGCCCCATCCCCTTCAATATTTGACAGCTCATAATACATAATACCAAAAACACCATTCAAACCTTTTTTGGATAGCCTATTTGCCAGGGAATTCTTCTCCTGGAATATTTACTTAAAATGTATTGAGGCGAAAGAATTCCTTAAAGCTTCTATTCTCTCCAACCAATTCACAAGATGTCCAGGGGAGAGCTTGGTTCCTCTATTTAGATGGTCGAGGAGAACCTTCGAGTCACCATACACCCATATGTTTTCAACACACAGCTGAAAGGCAAACCAAAGTAAATCCCATAAAGCCAACACTTCTTCTCTCATATTGGTTCCTATTCCACCATACCAATAAATCTTGTAATGACATTGTGGTGAAAGCATTAGCCAGGCACCACACCCGCATCTAGAATGTTGTGATGCGCCATCGAAGAAACCTGCTAGGTAGTGTATTTCAATAGGTCTCATACGCATCGAGAGATCCACTAGAGGTATCTGTATTGTTTTCAGATTTTCCCAGTATTGTATGATGATGGTAGCAGTCCCCATAGGGCTGCTTCACACCTCCTTAAATATCCACTTATTTCGGCTGCACCAGATGGACCAGTGGAAAAAAGCCAAGATGTTTTTGTGATTAAGGATTTTCTTTTGCCACCATAAAACGAAATTCTTGATATTTTCTAAAGTAGGAACCATCATCCTAAAATATTCACATATCACCTTCAGCACATTCTTGGCATAGTTGCATTGATAAATGAGATGTGTATTGTCATCACTCTCCATCATGCAGAGTCTACAACATCCTGGACCAATCTTTCCTCTCCTCTTCAAATTTTCCCACATAAGATTTTTGTCCATCAGAACTAGCCACAGGAACAACTTCATTTTTCCCACGTAAGAGTTTTATCCATCAGAAGAGATGCAGAGTCTATAACATCTCAGACCAATATTTCCTTCGTCGGGTCGTTCCATACCACTCTATCACCATCGGTATCCCATAATAATCCTTTTCTTCTTAATTCCTTGGTGTAGATTGCCACCTCTCCCTTTAAATAAACTCGCAGCTGCATTTTTTCCTCTGACATCCATATAGGAATACCCTTAATAACCTCCACGATGATTTGGCTCAAATAGAAAAATCCCTTTCCATTTAAATATTTAATAAGTTGATTGCTGCATTGGGATGGTGCCGCATCTCCACATAGGCCCGGTTGTCCAATTAAAAATTTTCCCCCATCTCCAAACTTCCACCTCATAAATGTAGTGTAACTCGACCAACATTGCTTGAACCCATTCCATATTGTAGACCCCCCATTTTTGTTATTCCACCCCAACATAAAAAGTTTCTCCATACCCAAAACATCCAAATACTTGTATTTTATGATTTCACCCCAAATCCCATTCGACTTCATCCCACGCCACATAGAATTCATGAGGACGACCTTCCCAAAGGTATTCAAATCTTTTAGCCCCCACCCACCGCAATGTTTGGGCTTCATGATTAAATCCCATCTCACCAAATGATACTTTCCCCTATCATTTCTCCCGTTCCATAGGAAATTTATCATGATACTTCTTATTCCATTTAATATCTTCTTTGGAATGACATAGATATGTGCCAAAAATACCATGAACTGCTATATTACAGCCTGAACCAAGAAGAATTTGCCACCACTTGACAGCCATTTAGTTTTCCAACCACTTATTTTCTTCTCCACTTTTTCAACCATCCATACCCAATCCTTAATCCCATATTTATTGGGCTTCATGTGAAACCCCAGATATTTGAAACCCAAATTCAAAGGCGTAGAACTGAAATTGAACATGTTAGCTATCTCTATAGCCAATTCCCTCCCATCCTCCTCATAACAAATAAATGATTTCCCAATGTTAGCTGACATTCCTGTGGCATCACAAAAACTAGAGAAAATCTCGTGAATAACTTGCCAGACAAATCTAATTAGCATTCCAAACAACAAGACATCATCAAAAAAAAAATTGTGGCATATTTCCCTACTATGAGACAACTTAATCCCCCTTATTCTGCCCAACCTCATGGCCTTACTAATTTTGGTACTCAAAGTATCCATAACCAAAATAAAGAGAAGTGGGGATAGTGCACAACCTTGTCTCAGCCCTCACCCAGGCTTAAAAAATCTCGATGCCACTCCGTTTATAATAACTGCCATGGAGGAATTTGTCACGCAGCCCATAATCCAGTTTACAGAGACCCTGTCAAGACCAATCCTATATAAAAGCATCCTCAATAAACCCCAATCAACCCGGTCATATGCCTTGTAGAGGTCAATCTTCATGACCATGGCATGCATCTTCTTAGAATGGATGGAGTGGATAACTTTTTGAGTTGATGCAACCGCATCATGTATGCACCTGTTCTTTAAAAATCCAGATTGTTCTAGAGAAATGTAACGAGACAGTACACTCTTCAATCTTTCAGCAATAGACTTCGAGATAATCTTGTACAAAGTATTGCAAAGTGAAATCGGTCGGAAGTCATTAAAAGAATTAGCGCCAAGCTTCTTTGGAATTAGTACTAGGAATGTTGAGTTTAATGCCCCTCTTACCATCCTAGATTTCCTAGCCTCCTTAGCCATCTCCGTTATATGGGCGATGAAAAGATCAGTAAAATGTAAGAAAAATTCTGGGGTCCAATCATCTAGCCCCGAGCTCTTATCCATTGAGAATGATTTCAGTACTGCTAACATCTCATCTTTATTGATTGGCTTGTAGAAATCTGCCAGCTCCCTGTCATAAAAAATTGTAGGGATGTCCTCAACAGCCGATAACTGCTCTCCATGGACACCCGAATCCCTCGCTTTGAACAGGTTTTGGAAGTGTTTAATAGCCTCCTCTTGTATGTCTTCCATAGAAATAAAAGAAGAGTTGTTTTCATCGATCTGCCAGATAGAGTTGTGGTTTTTTCTCCCATTTTCAAAAGCATGGAAATACCTCGTATTCTTGTCGCCTTTAGTTAACCATGTTGTCTTGCTCTTAAGCCTCCACATCTGCTCCTCAATGAGAAGTATTTTCCTTTTCTCTCTTTCCACTTCCTTATTTCTGTCCCAGATGCCCGCTTTAGGATTTGCAGTTTCCAACTCCTATGATAAGGAAAGAAGTCTCCCTTTCAAATGCCATATATTTCTTCTTTAATAGAAACTTTTTCCCACGTTCCCATCTCTTTACTTCTTTTTTGAGTCCTGTTAGAGTGTCCATCAGATATACTAATGCCGAAATGTCAACCTCCCTTGGATTTTTACTCATGAAACTCTCCACCAGAGTGTTAAAACTCAGGTCCTTCAACCACACCTAGTTGAACTTAAAAGGATACTTGCCCTTCACCAATTCAAAATCCCACCCAAAGATAATGGGTCTATGATCCAATATCAAAATATCACCGATTTTTTCTGACCAGTCCCCCATCCTTCCCAATAATTGGGATTTGACCACAACACGATCAATCCACTTACAACAACATGTATCATACTTACCACAACCACTTACCACATACAAAAACATGTATCATACTCTGATGTTGCATGTGTATTTCATATTTACCTTAAGAAATACAATAACCAGATGAAATTTTATTGCGATATAATAAATTAACATAACACAATGAACTTATACTTGATGTCCAGTGATAGGCATGGTTTATTTCGCCTCCGTTATAGTTGTTTTATTTTTCTTTTGAGAACAAAATAAGTGAAAGATTTCCTCTAGTATGATTTGCACCTTTTAACAACCCTATAATAATCAGAATCAGTAGAAAGTCTTTTCAAAGATATCTTGAGGACCGAGTATGTCAAACAATTGTTGTGGGTTAATTCGGATATCCTTCTGTGGGCTGAGTCCATGAATTGATGAAACAATTGTTGTGAGCTAATTGAAATATTCTTTTTGTTAAGTGCATGTGATTTTCACCGCTGTCTTTCTATTAGTATTTGCATATTGTGGGTTTTGTATTCGGTTCAATTCGTTTTTTTTAGTAGCATTGTTATGTGCATATTTCACAGTGGTTTTTTGGGTTTCCTCTAATGAATTTAAATTGCCTTGAGTGAATTTCAACTGCGCATCTCTCAATCTGAAAAATTAATTTTTTACGATGACTTTTATGATGTCCAGAACGTTGGGTTTGAGTTAGGTACAGACTGATATGAAAGGCTTTGCAGTGAACATATTGAAATGAAATTTTATTCTGGGCATTAGTGAAATTTTACTTTGGGTGCTAGTTAAAAGATCGATCAAAACAAACCATAATATTTCAATGTTTGTTTTGAGCTTGGATTTTGTACCGTTCAGACTGTGTGGTTGAGTTGGACCTCTGTGGGTGTGAACAATTTCATAGTTTTAAGTTGTTTTTTTTGCTCTTTAATATGAAGAATTTAAGGTTTTATGTTCACTTATTTGCGTTTGAGTTTGCGATCTAGCAATCAATCTTTCTCCTTAGCCAAGTGAAAAGGAATTTAAGTGCATATTGTAAAAATAATTTAATATTTATCCCCAGCCTAGCGAAAATGCATAGTTCATGTTGCAGAAATAATAGGAAAAGTGATTATTTGTGAACAAACTACAACCTTTACACAACATAATCTAATTGGTATAGAAAAATAGATCTATTTCTGGTATATTATTTGATTACCACAACTATATTAGTAAATAGGATTGATATATGTAGATAGACTTTATTTTCAAACTTCCATTGACATATAAAAGATGGAAAATGAGACAGATCTGTCTATATCAATTACATTTACTAATGAAGTTGTGCTAGTTGACAGCTGGTCATGCATGGGGAGAATTAGTATATGATGGTTGACTATGGTTAAATATGTTCAAGTTATAGTTAAAGAGAGTTTCTTATGATGAATATAGAGTGGACTATGGATGACCATGGTTTAAATTTAAAAAGAGGTACATGTAAATATTTTGGAGGGAAAAGAAGAAAAACTATTTTATTTTTTAATTGTATTTTTGGCTTATATCTTTATATATTTACTCAAATTTCAAGTTTAGATACTCATTAGATGCAGAATTAAATTTCACATCCAACGAGTACCCATTATGCATACTTTTAAGAAGATCCACCTAGATGAAAATTGCAGATACATTATAAAAATGTGTTTTAACAGATTTTTTAATGTATCTACAATTTTTATCAATATGGGTCTTCTCAAAATTATTCATAATGGGTACTTGTTCGATGTGGAATTTAATTCTACATCTAATGAGTGTCTAAACTTGAAATTGGAGTAGACCTACAAGGAGATAAGATGAAAATACAATTAAAAAAAAGTAGTTTTTTTGTTTTCCCTCCAAAATTCATAACTCTTGTTTTATTATTTTAACTATTATTTTATTATTTTTTCTTAGAAGGCCACTTATAGGCTGAAATTTCCTCTAATTCCTAGGTACAAACTCTCGTAATAGGAGAAAATGAGAAAATATTGCAGGAAAAAAACTCATTTCCAAAAGAGAGAAAGATGGCAATGCTCGAATAAATATGGAATGAAATTGTGGATCCCACAATGATCCACTGAATGAAAATAACACAAGCCCACTCCAAACAAGAAAGATCCATATGTGAAGATGAGATTTAAGAAACCTCAATGAAATTCGGTTGATCTCTAAAGTAGAAGATGTTGCAAGACACAAAAAATGAAAATATTGATAACTTCCTCGTGAATGCTTTAGATAAAATAAGTGTTGGTAAAGAACCAAGACAAATGAAAAAAATTAAAGAAAAGGGATGAAAAAGAAATAAAACCCTAAAAATGAATAAAAAGGAAAGACTAAAAGAAATGATATCGAGAGCAAGTGGGGGGGTAAATCACCTAGAGAGAGCTGGAATCCAACTCAATTTCCAACCATCATCCCTATTGAGATTCTTAGTATGTCTTTCAATCTCAATGGCCTCCCTAAGCTTCCTATGATGGAAGTGATCAACCTTAGCAATGACCTTGGAGTCCTCAATGAAAACATGGTGACATGATTTCTCCAAATGTTCTGCAAGAGCAGTTGTGTGGGACCGATTGTGCCTAATGTTTGTTGCATGCTCCTTGATTCCCTGCCTAATGGATCAACATGTTTCACCGATATAGGGAGTGCCATAGGAACAAGGAACCATGTAAACAACTTTCATGTCTTTTGGGTCAATAGGGTCTTTAACAGATTCGAGAGAATTTCTAATAGTATAGAAAGGCTTGAACGAAGAGGAGACATTATTTTTTCTAAGGACATGGGAAATTTTTTCTATGGTCCCTTGGCTAAACGAGAGATGAAATTTGGATATAGGATCAACTCGAGTGGATTTTCCTTTTAATCCTTTATAGGCTTTTTGAAAGGCCTTAAGGCCTTGAGATCTACTATACCCATTATTTTCAAAAACGTCAAGAAGATGGGATTTTTCTAACTCCAAGTGGTTGTCATCAGAGATTCTTAAAGCACAGGTAGCAAGAGTGCAAAGAACACCAAATTTTTGAGTAGGAAAATGATGAGAACCAACATGAAGATATTGTTCCATGTGAGTTTTCTTGCGAAAAACTTGGTGAGAAATGGAACCATCATCCATCCTAGAGACAAGGATATCTAAGAAGGGTAGACAACCATCCACCTCCATTTCCATCTTGAATTTGATGGAGTCTGACTAGGAATTCAGGTGTCCAAGAAACATATCTAAATGAATCTCCCGACCATGCAGCCAAATGACACAAGTCTCATCCATGAACCTCTTCCAGTTCCTAGGGCGAAATTGAGTAGAGGTTAAGGCCTTCATTTCAAAATGCTCATAAATAAGTTAGCAAGTATAGGGGAGAGAGGGGGACCCATAGCAAACCCACATGTTTTCTCATAGAACTCACCTTGGAAACTGAAGAAAGTCGACGTGAGGTAGGGGCTACCTAATTTAGAAGTGTCCTTGTCAGAGATTTTCTTAATGACATCATCGACTTCCTGGATGGGGATTTTGGTAAATAAGGACACAACATCAAAGTTGACCAATAATTCTCTAAGTTCCAATCTGATGTCCTCCATTATTTAAGAAAGGAAGTCGAATCCTTAACATAGGTTTTGAGGAGACCCACAAAGGGTTTAAAATTTTGGGCTAAGAATTTAGCAAGATAATAAGAGGAACCACCTATTGTGTTAACAATGGGTCTTAATGGGGCCCCAAATTTATGAATCTTCGGAAGGCCATAAATCCAAGGGGTGAGGGGATTTATCTCAATAAGCTTTCTAAAGAGAGCACTAAGGGAGGGATCTGACTTAATGGCAAGGGAAATCTCCTTAGAAACAGAATTAAGGGGATTCTTTTTAAGCTTAATGTAACTGCCACTATTAGAGAGATGGTTTATCATTTTGATCACATAGTTAGATTTGTCCATAATGAAAATGGACAATTTCGCTGACATAATTAACATGGTGTCAATCTTCCAGCAACGCAGTCTTAACTCCACTTGCAACAAAAGACACATTCCCAAATTTAATGGAATCAGATGTAAGTAGTGAGCCAAAAGTAGCAGCATAACCAATACCTACTTTAACATATACACTTTGGGTGTAATAGGAACATAAATTCCCTATCCATATTTCCTAAGTACTCCTCTAATATATCCCATTTTCTCACCATTTGAGATCCAATGCCCGATATTGGTTTTCTCAAAGTTGGGTGACACAAATACGTGATGAGGCATAATCATAAACATCAAGTTCTTAGCAATCAACATCAGGGCTACAATAAATAATATTGGACGTGGAAGAAGGAATAATTGAGCTTGGAAACTCAACATCAAAGGTCTCATTCTTAACATTATGTAGTTGACTATGAGCTCAAAGTTAATTTTTCACTCTTGCAAAACCTGCATAATTTCATTATTCTTCATTGACTGCAACAAAAATGCATCATGATCTTATTTCAAGCTATAATATTGGTCAAAAAATCTGTTTTTATCTTCTTAAAGAGGGGAAACTTCTTCACAAAGTGTTTCCATGGAGGCTTTTAAATAAGAAACCTTAGTTATTCATTAAGCATTTTTCTCCTCCAACTTGCATATTTTATTCTTCAAGAAAGAATTTTCTAAGTTAGAGAGAGACTCAACTTCCCCCTCCAAATCATCAAGAAGGTCAATCTTGACTTGAAATTTATCCACAATATTTTGGAAATACTTTCCCATGGTTCACTCCAGATTATCAACCTTCTTGATTTTATCATCCATTGTAGCTTGGAACAAATTCTTAAGTGTTGCACAACAAAAGAATGAAAAGTATGGTCCTCATTGTGAAGTTTCTCAATTTCCTTCTTCCCACTAAGTTTTTTCAATCTTTTTCCCATTTTGATAACACAAAGTTAGCAAATGTGTTTCCACTAGCCATAAAAACAAAATTACAAAAAATTAAGGTTGATTGACGAATAGAACTGAGCATGGTTTATAGATCACCATGAAAAAAACGACACACCAAGAAAGGGGTCAAGTCAAGCAATAATATAGGCCACCATGTCACTATGATCTAGGGTTGTTCAAATATGAAAAACAATAAGGGGATCTAAGTTATACCCTTTCCATGAATTAAATAAAAAATAAAAAATCATCACATGGAAAATGTAAAATTGTACGGCTGTCATTCATGCCTACAAGCCACCATTTGACAAAACATCTATCAAATTTTCATTTTTCAAGCTCAAATATGCTAAAAAGAAAACAATCAGTTTCATGCTAGAATGCATGTTAGCGATCATTGTGTTTTTCAAGTCTATTTTTTTCTATACTTCTTAGTTTTCCAATCTCTTCCAAACTGGATCTAGATAAAACATTGATATTAATTGAGTGACTAATATATTTGGAAAAGAATTAAAAATAAGGGAAAATCCTCTTCCTCACCAGGGAGAATGACACGATAGGTTGGACCTCTTCTTGGAGAGTGGCTCGACGACCATTGAAGGAACTTCTTTGAAGATGTGCATATGGAATTTTCTTTCCACTTGACACATGGGTTGTGTTAGGGTCCTATAATAATAAGCATCATAATTTTGAATTAACTATGTCAAGTGTTGTAATATTGTACATACCTTTGCTTTCTGCAAATGTTTTCCCATATTAAAAAAAGAAAAGAGGGTAAGTCCTAAAAGAAAAATAAAAGGACCAAAAGAAAAGAAGATCAAAAAATAATATAAAGTATGAACCCCACAAAAAGAAACAAAAATAGATCCTGAAAGTGTTGCACATTCAAATTCCACTACTCTTAATTTAGCTTACTTTTTCAAATAAAATTTGTGTGCAGCTTGTCCAAAATGCCACAATTCACGATGATCATACAGTTTAATATTGATTCATTCATGCTTTTAAATTTCATGTCATGATAGTTAGTGAATAAATATCTGGCCAAACCATTTAATCTTGGCAGATTAGTAGCTAGCTAGAGAATAATAATGAGCTCTTCAGTTTAATCTGAGCCATTGGAAGTTATAAGGTTAGAAATAGGTTATTTTTCTTATAAAAAGAAATTAAAAGGGTCAAGAAGCTCAAATGCACCCAATAAATGAAGTAAAAAATGTTAGGGTAAATAAAGGGTAGGCAAAAGGCTGTTACAAGTCATGGAAAGCATCAATTAGTTCATCTCATATCACTAGTATCCTCCTAAATCCCCTTCCCCTTGCTAAAATCCCTATTTCCACTATTGGAAGTCATTTCCCCTTGTAAAATATCCTTGTCCCCTTATTCTACTCCTTTTCCCTTCCTAAAAACCCCTTTCCCAAGTTAAAAATTCATTTCGCTTAGAAAAATTAACTTCCCCTTTACTAACTCCCCTTTTCAATTAAAAACATGCAAAAACCACTTATCCAAAGTTTTAAATGTTTAAAATTATATCGGGCCCCACTGCAAAAACCCCTCCCCGATATCCTTTTAAACACCCATTCCTAGTGTATTTCTAAAAATCCCGCATATATATCTCCCAACCCCATTTTATTATAACCTATGGTTTATAAATTATATATCCTTACTCCACTATATTATCCCCTCACACTAAAACATTTTAACCCATTTCATATAAACCCTTCCACTTTAATGTATTACTCCCCGATCCACATCTATTATTAACCCTTTACATAACCTCACATATACAATCTCGGGTCCCACCTATCAAAATACCCCAACTCATCCATCCGCCCGATCCATCCAAGTAGATCCAATCACCAATAGAACATTTCGCACCCCCGACAGTCCAATGTTTAAAGTCGTGTGGGGGGGGGTTGTGAAATGGGTGGTTTCACACCCCCACCCATCTGCCACGCGTTAGTCCCATATTTAATCGCACCCCTAGTCCCAAAACCACTATACTTATTTTCGCAATGTGATAACATACTGGGGAAATCAGTCCTCAGTTTAAATAAATATTAAAGGAAACACTTTCCTCATCTTTTCACCTTAAGTTCTATTTAGGGTTGTTAACATTTATCATTAAAAATTTTAAATTATGGCTTCTAAAAGAACATACTATACCAGGGCTCATCCTGATCCATAGCCTGCTATAATTGTTGATGATCCTGGCAGAATTTTAAGAAAACCTAAAAAAGAAAAAAAGTCTAGGAAGTAGTAATCAATTAATCATAGCAAATTCACCTCCTTAGCAATTATCAGGCATACAGGATATTCAATTTTATTTATCATTTGAGCATTCTTTATTTAGAACCAAATCTGAAAGTTCAATCTATGATAGTGTAATAGACCCTAATTTTATTCAATTTATTGAAGAAAAGAAGTATATACAACTTGACTTAGATCAATAGGTTCTAGAGACTTTCGATAAAATTGATCTTTTGACCTCAACTTTGATTAAGGACATAGATGAAGCCTATTTTCAATAGTATGTTGAATTAGCTGCCCTAATTGCTGCTACCCCTAAGCGTTCTACCATTCCTTCAAAGACTGTAAATACAGCTTTATTTAGTACCACCTCATCTATAATATCCACCACAATTCATTCCAAAGAACCATTCATCCCCAAGCTTCCTCTTCAACCTAAATTTTTATTTCCATCTTCAAGTGTTCCAAGTACATCTTCAAGTGCTCCAAGTTCATCTTCAAACACTTCAAATTCATCTGCAAGCACTTCAAGCTCATCTGCAAGCACTTCAAGTTCATCACCAAGAACCACTACTTTACCTCCCAGTCAAGCTAGCATCTTAGCCATGGCAGCCAGATATGCCCCTTTGGCCTTACAAGCCCCTTTACATTCCATGCCACAGGATTACCAAAGTAAAATATTTTGATTTGATGGTACTGATCAATATACTGCTCAACAACATGTAAATAAAATAACTGATTTCTTTGAATTACATGAAATTGATGAAGAGGATGTTTAAATGAGATTATTTGCACAAACACTAGCAGGAAATGTTAAGAAATGGTTTAAAGCTTTACCTACTGGTCATATTGTTGATTTAGCCCCTTTCTATATATTGTTTACCAGTAGATGGGAAAGAAAGAAAAACCCTTTACAAATATTATCTGAATATGAAAAAATTAGAAGAGCTCCTAATAAATATGTGCAGGGTTATTATACTAGGTTTGATAATATTTACAATGCAATTCCAACAAATATCAAACCTCCACTAGACTTGGCCCTAATAAAATTTCCAGATGGTTTTGATACTGATATGTCCTATCAATTGAGAGAAAGAAACCCTGAAACGTTAGAACATATGGAGACTAATGCAGTTAGTGTAGAAGCTGTCTTATTAGCTAAAAGAGCTAGGATGAGAAATGAAAGAAGAGTGACTATTAAGGAAGAACCATCCACTTCAGACATTGAGATAGATATTTTAGCTAAAAATATGGAAAGAATAATGGATAGATTAGAAAACATGGAAAGAAAACCTCAGTGGGAAAATCAACAACAAGGTCCCCAAATTAGAAACCCAAACTTTAGGAAAAATCCTAATACTGGTAAAGCAAGAGAAGTAGCACCTGATCAAATGATTAGACCACCTTTCCAAGAAAACTATGCTGAGAGTTCTCAACAAAATTAAGAAGACCAGGACACCCAAATAAACTTGATGTGAATAAATGATGAAAATACTATTTTTCTTACTCAAGAAGAACGGGAATTATACATGCTACAACAATTACAGTTAGAATCTGGAGAGTCCTTTGACTATAAACAAGGCTATGAATCTACTATTTATGAAGTTCACAAACAATATAGCCTTAGAAGTAAAAAGAACATAGAAGCCCCTACTAAGAAAACATTCCAAACACAGACCAAGAAAAAAATAGAAGCTCTTGTGTCCAAAGTGCTACAAATTCTCAGAGAAACTCAGAAAAATTCCACTCCAAAGATTGTAGACATAACATCAACTGATACTCAAACATCAACTGCTGCTAAAACTTCAACTGGCACTCAAACTGTTCCAGATAAGAAAATTGAAAGTAAAACAATGGAAACAAAAACTGAACTACCAATTGTTGATAAAAAAATATAAGAACACTCAAACTAAAATTGGTAAAGAGGAAATCATTCAGTTAGGCAAAACTCAAATACCATTTAACATCCAAATTGAGATAGCCAAATTAAAAATACCAGTTCCTTTAACAGAACTAGTAAAAAATGATTCATATAAAGCTCAAATCACTGAAACACTGAAAATAGGTGAAGGAGAAGATGTCGTTAACCTCAATGATGACAAACCAGAGTTATTATTTGGTCCTTAATTTAATGGTAAAAATCAACAGGGAGGTGTCCCTCCATTCTATGTTAGCTTGAAAATTCATGACAAAATCTTACACAATGCAATGTTAGATTCTGGAGCATCTCATAACTTAATGGCTAAAGTTGTCATGGAAAAACTGAACTTAGACATCACTAGACCATACAAAGACATGTTTTCCTTTGATTTTAGTCAAGTTAAATTCCTCGGCCTGATAAAATATCTATTTGTAACTCTAGTCCAATACCCAGCTAAGAGTATTGTCATAGATATTGTAGTTGCTGATATCCCTCCAAAGTATGGAATGTTATTATCTTACTCATGGGGAGAAAAATTACAGGGATCACTGCATTTAGACATGTCATATGCCACAATTTTTGTATTTGGTCAGCCCAAAAATATTTACAAAGAAAATTTGATGAAATACATGGTCAGTAGTGCAAAAAAACCACAGAATTAACCCATCTATTCCCTGCATTCTGATATGGACTCTTTTATCCTATGTAATTCAAACACTGGTAAAGATAAAATCACTGTTTTAGAACATAAAAATAAAGAAATTGACATTGACAGTATAACTCATTAGTCTATGTGGCACTTAGATTTTGATGGCTCAATAAACAGATTAGGAGCAGGAGCTGGAGTATGGATTTATAACTTAGAAAGTTATCATTAGGAAGGACATGCTTTCAGGTTAAATTTTAAATGCACTAATAACATGGCAGTGTAAGAAGCATTAGTGTTAGGACTGCAAATTGTAAGAAAACTTGGTGCCAAAAGAGTTTCTGTCATGGGAGACTCAGAACTTATCATAAAACAAATTAGAGGAGAGTATCTTGTGAATAATCCTAGACTTAGCCAATACAGAGAAACTATATTAGACTTAATAAATTGTTTTCTTAAAACTGACTTTGTTGTTATTCCAAGAAAGTAGAATATGCAAGCTCATAGTTTGGCTACCTTTTCCAACACATGCAGATTACCTTTTCAACCAAATCATCAGTACACTACTGAGGTAAGACATAGGCCAACAATACCTGATAATTTGAAATATTGGTAGATCTTTTCACAAGACTCACAAATATATAATTTTATGAATGCTGAGGGCGAATTTCAAAACTGTAATATAGACACTGATTGTACAATAGACTACACAATAAATAGCGAGATAGATGTAAATGATGTGGATAAAATAGTACCAACTAAATTCACTAAAGTAGAAATAGATAAATTAGAAACTACAGAAATAGAAGAATTAACCAATGATGAATTAGATATTTTAAACATTAAAGATAACATTTTTCCTAAGGTATTAACCCCATTAGAATATCTTTTTGACTCCAATGATGTAGCTAGAAAACCAAAAATAGAGCCTTTAAGGTCAGATATAGAAGAATGTAACATAGGAATAGAAGAAAATCCTAAACTTGTCAAGATATCCAAAGCATTACCTCTAGCGGAAAAGTTGAAGTACATTAGTTTGTTTAAAGAATTCCAAGATGTCTTTTCCTGGAGTTATGAAGACCTTAAGTCTTATGATACCAGTATTATCCAACATAAAATACCAATCAAAGAAAATTAAAAACTCTTTAAACAAAATCTTAGGAGAATTAACCCTGTTCTTATGCCTTTAACAGAAAAAGAAGTTAAAAGGATGTATGAGGCTCAAATCATAGCACCCATTTGATATTCTGATTGGGTCTCTAATTTAGTCCCCACTACAAAGAAAACAGGAGAAATCAAACTCTGTGTTGATTTCAGAAACTTAAACAAAGTCTCATTAAAATATAACTATCCTCTCCCTAAAATGGACCATATTCTACAGAGGGTAGTAGGGTCATCCAAAATTTCATTACTTGATGGATTCTCTGGATACAACCAAATCTTAGTCCAACCTGAAGATCAAGAAAAGACTGCATTTACCACTCCATGGGGAACTTTCATGTATTTGAAAATTCCCTTTGGATTGATGAATGTTGGAGCTACATTCCAAAGAGCTATGAACATAGCCTTTGCCAAGGAAATCCATGAATTTTTAGTCATTTATCTAGATGATATCACACTATTTTCCAAAACAGATAATGAACATCTAGATCATTTGAGAAGGGTATTCATTAAATGCAAAAAATTTGGTATTTCCTTGAACCCTAAAAAGACACTCTTTGGATTAAAAGAAGGTAAACTCCTGCGACACATAATTTTGAAAGAGGGAATTAGAATTGATCTAGCTAGAATAGAAGAAATCTTAAACATCCGTCATCCTAGAAACGTCAAAGAATTACAGGCATTCTTAGGTAAAATACATTTTCTTAGAAGATTCATTTCTAATTTAGCAGAACTAATCAGAGAATTGAATAACATGTTAAAAAAGCATTCAACACTTAAGTGGACAGTAGAGGCTAAACAATATTTTGAAGCAATCAAAGAAGCTCTCACTAAAACACCTGTCCTCATAAGTCCTAATTTCAAAAAAGATTTTATAATTTTTTATTTTGCTTCAGAACACACCATTGCAACAATCTTGTGGCAAAAGAATGATGAGGATTATGAAGAGCCCATTGCTTTCTTCAGTAAAACCTTAAGAGATGCAACACTAAAGTACAATATTATGGAGAAACAAGCACTTGCTTTAGTGAAAGCTATAAAAGATTTCAAAGTGTACATTCTATACTCTCACATAATTGCATATGTTCCAAATTCAGTTGTAAAGGACATTCTAACTCAAAATGGGCCTAATGGAAAAAGAGGCAAATGGATTGCCACTATATTGGAATATGACATTGAAATAAAGCCTACAAAATTGATTAAAGGCCAAGGTTTAGAAAAACTCATGGCTAAATCGAATTGTCGAGCCTTAGATATAAATTTCATTGCAGTAATATATTATCAGGAAGAGATTGCGACTCTACAAATTAGTGAACCTTTTTTAGATTCACCCTGGTATGAAGAAATTATATTTTTTTTACTCAATCTACAAACTCCTCCTGGTTTATCTAGAACTAAAGGTAGATTCTTGAAAATGCAAGCAATGAAATATTGTATCATAGATAATGCTTTATTTTGGAAAGATCGTGGTGGCATTCGATTAAACTGTTTATTGAAAGATGAAGCTGATAAAGTTATGCAGGAATTTCATGCAGGAGACTATGGAGGACACCTTTACTGGAAAACAATTGTTGATAAAATTTTGAGGGCAGGGTTTTACTGGCTTGCTCTTTTTTCAAATGTAAGAAATTATGTGACCTCCTATCACAAATGCCAGATATTTGAAGGCAAGAAGAAACTCTTACCATTACCCCTCAAAATTATTTATGTAGAAATGCCATTTCAACAATGGGGTTTAGACTTCATTGGTGAAATTTACCCACCCTCCTCAGCCCAACATAAATGGATATTGACAACTACTGATTACTTTACCAAGTGGATAAAAGTCATCTCTTCTAGACAAGCCATAAACTCTGTCATTATCTCATTCCTTGAAAACAACATCCTTTCTAGATTTGGAAGCCCACAAAAGCTCATTACTGATAATGTTGTTGCCTTCAAATCCAAGAAGATGATATAATTTTGTAACAAATACCACATCAAACTTGGCCATTCCACTGCCTATTACCCTCAAGGTAGTGGACTTGCAGAATCCTCAAACAAAAGCCTAGTCAACATCATCAAGAAACTGTTAGAAGATAACAAGAAAACCTGGAATAAAATGTTGGTTAATGCCTTATGGGAAGACATACTAACTACCAAGAAATCTATTGGTACATCTCCCTATCAATTGGTATATAGGATGGATGTTTTTTTTCCATCCTCTTTAGGAGTGCCAGTGATGAAAATTATTCAAGAGCTGCAAGTAGAACCAAATGACATCCAAAGGAGGATAAATCAAACAATTCACCTGCAGCAAACCAGGGAAGAAGTTTATATCAAATCTCAAGTAATCTAAGACAAAATAAAAAATATTTCTTATAAAAAGACTAAAGAAGATGATTTTTTCATAGGTGATAAAGTACTCAAATTGGATTCCAGAAGAGAAGACAAAGGGAAACATGGGAAATTTGACTTTCTATGGAAAGGTCCATATATCATTTATGGTTACAAAGGTAACAATGCATTTTTCTTAAAAGAGTTCGATGGAACAGATCTACTAGGTGGACCAGTCAATGGTAGAATGCTGAAGCACTACTTTTCTCTAGATTATCCATTAGTTCATTTATTTCAGTTTGTTCATTGTAAATACCATTGCAAAGTTTAGATTGGATTGGATGATTATATTCTAAAGTTGAAGCCCGAAGAGAAGGCCCTAAGCTTTAAAAGGTATAACATCATATATTTGAATAAAGGAAATCACAGAAATCAATTCCAAGCCACAACAAAAGTCAAAGTTCCAAGGCCACTGATCAGCAAGTTCTTGACATCTCACTAGGAGATTCCATCCCTAAGTGGAGCCACTGTTAGGGTCCTATAATTAAAGGCATCATAAATTTGAATTGACTATGTTAAGTCTTGTAATATTGTACATACCTTTGCTTTCTGCAAATGTTTTCCCATATTAAAAAAATAAAAGAGGGTAAGTCCTAAAAGAAAAATCAAAGGACCAAAAGAAAATAAGATCAAAAAATAATATAAAGTATGAACCCCACAAAAAGAGACAAAATATATCCTGAAAGTGTTGCACAATCAAATGCCACCACTCTTAGTTTAGCTTACTTTTGCAAATAAAAATTGTGTGCGGCTTGTCCAAAACGCCACAATTCATGATGATCATATAGTTTAATCATGATTCATTCGTGCTTTTAAATTTCATGTCATGATAGTTAGTGAATAAAGATCTGGCCAAATCATTTAATCTTGGCAGATCAATAGTTATGTAGAGAATAAAAATGAGTTCACCAGCTTAATCTGAGCCATTGGAAGTTATAAGGTTAGAAATAGGTTAGTTCGCTTATCAAAAGAAAATAAGAGGGTCAAAAAGCTCAAATGCACCCAATAAATGAAGTAAAAAATGTTAGGGTAAATAAAGGGTAGGCAAAAGAATATTACAAGTCATGGAAAGCATCAATTGGCTCATCTCATACCATTAATATCCTCCTAAATCCCCTTACCCTTGCTATAATCCCTATTTCCACTACTGGAAGTCATTTCCCCTTGTAAAATATCCTTTTCCCCTTATTCTACCCCTTTTCCCTCCCTAAAAACCCCTTTCCCTAGTTAAAAATCCATTTCCCTTAGAAAAATTAATTCCCCTTTACTAACTCCCCTTTTCAATTAAAAACATGCAAAAACCACATATCCAAAGTTTTAAATGTTTAAAATTTTATCGGCACCCACTGCAAAAACCCCTCCCCGATATCCTTTTAAACATCTATTCCTAGTGTATTTCTAAAAATTTCGCATATATATCTCTCGACCCCATTTTATTATAACCTATGGTTTATAAATTATATATCCTTACCCCACTATATTATCCCCTCCCACTAAAACATTTTAACCCATTTCGTATAAACCCTTCCACTTTAATATATTACTCCCCGATTCACATTTGTTATTAACCCTTTACATAACCTCACATATACAATCTCGGGTCCCACCTATCAAAATACCCTAACTCATGTCCATCCATCCGATCCATCCGATTAGATCCAATGACCAATAGAGAATTTCGCACCCCCGACAGTCGAATGTTTAAATTAGTTTGGGGGGGGGGGGGTTGGGTGAAAAATGGGTGGTGTCACACCCCGACTATCTGCCACGCGCCAGTCCCATATTTAATCGCACCCCTAGTCCCGAAACCACTATACTGCTTTTCGCAATGTGATAATAGGTTGCATAGCACCAATTGTTATCGAAAATGATTTGATGATGCATATGTAGGTATGTGTCATTGATCACCCTAGTAAGATAATTTCTTTGAAATGGCTATAGGCTATCTATTAGACTTTTTGGAGGGTTTTATGCCAATTTTTCTGGTCAAAATTCCCTAGAATATGGGAGGGATTTGCTGGAATTACAAGCTTTAGTTGTGAAATCTCCATAATGTAAGTGCCTTATAGGTTTTTTAGGGTGTCACATTCATATATGCAGTCAAAAAATCATTTTAAACAACAAAAAATATTTTTTTACCAAAAAAATCACCAAATTCAGTCAAAATATTCAAAATTTCTAATAGTTAGACAACAACCTTCAAAACTAAGAGTATAAACATAATGCAGAAATTATTTGCTCAAAGGAAATCAGGTTTTGCAACACATATCTCTTATTTATCTCTCGATTATATTGTACCCTCCCATAATTTGCAACACTGAAACTATAGATCTCTGCTCCATGATGGATTTCCTCTCTGGAATGCTAGCAAAATGTTAACATTCACCTTCGAGTGGAAATTGTTGTTAACAATATTTGGCATGCAGAACTCTTGGAGCCAAATGTAGGTTTTAAAAAATAATAAGCAATGGAAGGTAGATGACGTAAAAATGGATGTGGCACTATGGAAAGTAGACAAGAAGACTGAGCTTTTGGAAGGAGCCAATATCAGGGGGTGTGCTAGATTACCTGGATTTTGGGATTGGCTACACAACCAACCAAATCTTCCAAATCTGACACTTATCATTAACTATAATTTATTTCAACACTAGTGTATAATTATCTAGAGGAGAGTGGGAAATTGATCAAGGTAACAATTTTTCCTAGATGACGAATATCTGGTTAGAATACGACGATTTTTTTTCAATAATTCTGAACATGGGAGTGTTTGAATCTTTTTTTATATATGGTGGAAATGGATTCAACACCATCAAGAACCCTTGGGGCACTCAAAATTATGAAGATTAATCGTTGTGCCCCAATTAATTTCCAAAAAAATTCGTCGGATTTTCCATTCTTTTTTGGGAAAAAACGTCGCCTCCTTAGACTACTCTAGATGAAAGAGTTTCCATATTGATAAAATCCAAACATATATGATATCACTTAACTAAATCTATAGCTCTGGAATAAAAACTTCAAACCAAATTCACCTCTCCATAAGCATCCAATAGTAAGTTTTTTAGAGCTTCATAATCTCTAGAGAGATTGAACCTCGAACTTGGAACTTGTGAGTGCATTTACCCCATCTAATGATGTGATCTTAGAGTATTAAAGAATATGGGAATAATGTGATTCTACATGTGTACAATTTTTTCAATGGGTGTCATTTAAGTGGGATATTCTCGATAGCGAGTCACAATTGTAACAAAGCAGAGGAAAAGAGATAAAATGACCTCATTGAAAGTGAATAATGGTGATCATGCGTAGAATTTTGGTTTCTTTCAATGCCGTTACTAATCCAATAGGCCATAAAAAAATCTAAAACTTCTCTGCAAATCCACCCATCTATAGATTCAACCAAGTGCATTGATCTAGGTCCCAATCATCGTTCCTTCCCATATTTTTAAAGTAGATCAAAATTGATCTTCTTAAAAGGCAGGTTGCAAAATACAACCTCCTACCTAGATCAGATCTTATCTCGCCATTACTCACAAATTTCTCTTAAAAACATGGAAAGGGGATTGCAGATTTTCCCATGAGAAAAAATTGCACAGGAGGCCTTTACCAATTAGTAGGCATCTCTTTGATCTTTAGTGAGAACCTTCAAATGTGAAAATTAAAGGCTTCGATGTGGATGTACATATTGTTTAAATTCTCATTAGAGTTAACAAAAACCCTATTTAATTCTAAAATGATAATAACAATAATAATTCAATAGGGAAAGAAACACCCGCTTTGATACCATGAAAGAGCTTCAAATAAATTTATTATATTACTCTTAATGTTGTAATACTACATAAAGAAGTACTCCATTTATAACAATGGAGAAATCCCACTGTCGATTAAAGATAGTTATAAAAACTAGGTAGATAACAACATTATTATTATTATTATTATTATTTTTATTATTTATTTATTTATTTATTTTTATTTTTATTTTTTATTTATTTATTTTTTTTTTGTTTTTTGAATAAGACTAATTCTATTAAGAAATCATATAGTACAATATGAGATTACAATCATGAGAAGCAAAATATCACGGAGCCGGAAATGATAAATTATCAACCTCAGTCTCGAAGAGTGACCATGGACTATGCAAAAAGGATCACAAAGGATAACAAGAATCAGTGGGCTAGACATAAGAGTCTACCCAGAATGGGTCGAAACTTCTATACGACATTTTTTCCCTTTATTCTTACTGACTTTGACCCAGCCATTGTGGTGTAGATGGGCAGGAACCACTTGCAGACTATTCCGCGTTGAAGGAGGAGTCTCCTTGTCTAAACCAGATGAGGAAGACTCATGAGTGAATTTCTGCGAAATTGGAGGTTTAGAGGGATCCTCAGGGCTAGTTGAAGGCGTGTCCTTCATGTGCTCAACATCTTCCCCTTCCGCTTCAATCTCCTCTTCATCCGAGCTGAAGGAATCTATGTCATCCATGGGCAGTGGATCACATGGTTTCCAACTTTTGGATTTTGATTTGCGAATGATATTATTCTTTTTGGCAAGGAACGTGGTGCATGTGTTCTGAAGGTGCCCTGTCTAGTGGCAGTGGCGACATCAAAAGGCAATGTTCTCAAAGTCCGGGGTCTGTTTCCAATGGAAGTCCCCAATTTTGAGGTTGATTTAATCAGGCAGACCTTTGCTTATGTCTATTTCCACGCAGATTCTGCCAAAGGTGTGTATTCCTTTCTCCCCTCTACAGGTATCCGTTTCCAGGAAGTGGCCCAAAGTGTTTCCAATCCGACAAAGAAGTGCCATAAATGCACAGGGAGGTTCAGAAGTCTGATCCAAATGGGAAGCTTGGTGATGACTGCTATAGTGGGGTCGAAATCTGGGAACCAAGGGTTGAGGAATAGCCCTGTTGTTCCCCAAAACCAAGGGCCTCCCATTAAGGCTTTTTGATAATCTTATTTGAATGTAAATGCCACAATGAAGAAACCCTTCGAGTAAAGGAAGACTTTACTGTTGTTGGTCTAGTTGGTGTGGATCCATTGGTATAGATCTATTGTTTGAGGCCATAGTCCACTAAATCTGCAAATGATGGCGGTTTCTACAAACATTTGGTATTTATCATCCAGCGATGGATGGGAGATTTCGATGGAGGGATTTTTCTCCATTTTATCTACGAAAAAAGGCTTGGGAGCCTCAGCTGCTTGATCAGATTTCTTGGGTGGCTGTGCATGGACCGCATCTTTGTAGGAGAAAGCAGGGAGCAGAGGATGGCTGCCCAGATGCTCCCCCTCTCAGATGTAGGGTAAGCGCAACCGAAGCATCTCTTTCAATACTGTAAAAAGAAAGGGGAAGAGGGTCCTCTAGTTGTTTACCATCATAAAGCAGACTCTGAAGAGCTGAGGGAATCCCCAACCTGAGTTCAAGATTGCGTGAGAGGTCCTGCACCATATCTATTACGCGCACCCAATGCAACATGGTTCTGCCTAAGAGAAGTGAGATCTAGATCTGATAAGAAGGGGGAGAATAGCTCAAAAGCCTTTTCCTACTGGTGCGAATCTGTGTCTAAACCGTGCTTGATCTTTGTATTCCCAGATCCGCCAAGCCTAGCGGGGCTTTGATTGAGGCTGAATGATGAGCGCAGTCACTATGAGACTAGGTATTTTTAATTGGCAGCAGCACCCCAACACCCCAAGCTTACAGATCTGAGAAGTTGAGCTACTGCAAGGCCTCAACTGTGGTAGAGTCTACGTGATTTCTTATGCAGGCTTCATCATTCCTGTGAGTGATTTTATCTTGTAGGAGAGTTGCACCTCTTGTCCGGGTCTGATTCACATCTTTGATGCAGATGGAGGCAGTAGCTTGTGCCACCGCTGTAGCGGTATTTGGCTCCATGGCAATGACAATGGTCTCCACAATACCTTTGCCCTCATCGTTGTCAATGGCCGCGAATAATAGTGGAACTCGGACCCAGAGTGGGTAGCCGAGGGGAGCAGCAGCCATAGCCACCTCAGAAACTTCTTGATCAATTGTGGCGGCAACGGCCTCTAAGGCATCTTGATCGTCTGTGGTGGCGGTGACAGAGCCGAGTGAGGCAGTGACTGGAGCTGCAACTCGATGTCGGCATCGGCAGTAAGGTAAAGAGAAACCCTAGCAGAGGCCATTTTCCCACTTCATCCCTATTGTTTTCAAAACTCCCAGTTCACAAGCAATCTGATAACAACATTATGTAAGCTTACAACTTATATTTATGCAAAAATTTTACATATTTGTCTCTATATTTTCAAAACTTTATCGGACTCAAACTTACCTGATTTGTTGGGTAGTAGATAGTTCCCAACAAAGGCCATACATTTTCACACAGTTTCAACCAACCAAAAACAGAAAGGGGTTAAGAACCAGAACATTAACAAAACCAAAATACATCCAAATGCCATTATGTGTCTGAAGAGGATATCAAATCAGGGTTTTCGGATGAAAACTCGGGGATGGAAAAGGTTTGAATTCGTAGTGCACATGTTTCTCCATATAGTCCAAAAAACCCTCCATTCTATCCATCTTCTCCTAAAGACGCTACTTAGTCTTTTGCATGATGGTCAATCTATGATCTTGCATGTGCCACTAATTCCCTTAAAAATCATTCAGAAATGAGATGATTGTGTTTTTTTCTTCATGTTTATCTATTGTGAGTTGTACCATCAACATTCTCAATTACCTAATATGATATCCCAAGTCCATCTGGCCAAGCATAGGCTCAGGTGAATTAGGTGGCCTTGATTACTCAAGAGCCACATCCTCACCCAAAAGGAGCCCAATCCGGGCCAAGATGATTGATCTCTTTCACTACCCCTGCCCCCTTTTATCAAGTGTCCGCATTAATGAGTAATTATCGACGTATCTTTAGAACAGTATGAAGAGGGACCTAAGTGCCAATTGTCGCACCAAACTCACTAAGCATACACATAATACTGCATAGAGAGTCCCCTATAACAATCACTCCCACCAGTCTCCTTCCTCCACCTAGTACTCTATGTACACAGGTCAACGCGCCTACCAAAGGGAATTTTATCACCATAATGTTTTACAGAGCGCCCACGTGAGGGAAGTCCACCCAAGTCCCTCGACTCATGAAATTCACTACTCAAAATTAAAATCCACACTAAGAGTAGGGAACCACAATACGCCACCTAGTAAAGAACATTCACAAGAAAGGGAATTATAGCACCCAAGTGTTTTACAGTGCGCCTGCATGAGGGAACTCCACCCAAGTCCCTCTACTAATGAAATTCACCGCTCAAAATTAAACGCCAGGCTAAGAGCAAGGAACCACAATACTCCACCCAGTAAAGAACATTCACAAGACCATAAAAACTTGTTTCAATATGATTTTTCACACTCAAAAAGATCCAAGAAAGGATAAGAGGTTAGAACAACCAATATAGAGTAAAATACTTGACATACAACAAATTCAAGATGTACATAATGTCCCTATACAGTCATAACACCAATTCATGAAAAAATAATGCACCAAACTGTTAGTTTTTGTAAAATTAGATGGTTTTCTAGTCTTGAAACTTTTTGGATAAGTTAAAACACATGAGTTCTCCAAAACCTAGGAATCGTTTATGGAAATTCCTCCTAGAGATGGCTCAATTAAATTAATTTGTCAATATTTAAAAATTCCTAAGACTAACTTAGGGAAATCGATTAATTAATAGTAATTAATTGAGAAAGGTGAGAATTCTTTAGAAACTCACACATATCGACTTGGGGATGATTTGATCCATCGATTAAGTTTTAGTCTTGGTCGTTGGAGTCCCGATTGGAGATTAGAAGAAGAGGTCGATGTGTAGATGGATAGACACACATCACAGTGAGTGATAGTCAATAGTGTGAGTTCCTTGGGAAGGTTGAGCTAGCCAGTAGCAGAGTTCGAGTGAAAGAGAGGACACAGGGATATAGAGGGTCGTTGGAGTAGAACTGCCTGGAAAAGTCTACAGTTGCATGGATGCCCTTGCTATGGGAGTGACTGGAGGGTTTTAGTTGCATGGAGGGCTTTTCATGGGTGTGACTCGGGGTCTAGTTCAATTAAAGAGCATGTTAACTTAGGGGTTGAGAACATGAAGTGGTTGGTTAGCCCCTGGTGGTCCTGTAGCTCCGAGGAAAGTTAGTTTCGTTTTGGTTTGTTAATTCCACTTCCTTAACTATACTTGGGGATTTGAATTATATCATAGTAAATCTTCGTCACATGGTTACCCCGGTGGACCGGTTAGCATGGGTAAATGTAGGAAGAGTGTGTTGTAGAGTTCATAGACTCTTGTCAGTTTAGTTTTGGAGCTATCTTATTTCCTCTCATTTTCTCATACTCTTGCACACTTAGAAAATTCTTGGAGAACTCTAGTATTCACTTGGATTTGGAGAAAAAAGGAAAAGGAAAGTAGGAAAGCGCAAGGGAATAATTGGATCCACAACTAAAACTGGATTTCTTTGCAGGTAACATGTTACATGTGTTATTTCCTTGTTGGTTTATGGATGCATGATGCATGCATGTGATTCCTTATTTATGTGATATCATTGGCATGGATATTTTCCTGGATTCATAGTGGTTTTAGTCTTTCTTTTCCATTTTCTGGATAGCCATGCTGTTGTGGGTTTTTCCAATTATTGTTTTTCTAATTGGTTCTCATGTTCCTTATGGTCATGGGTTGGAACAAATGTTCTGGAATCCTTGGAACAACTTGGGTTGAGTAATTAGTTATGGAGCCTAGGTTGGGACAAACACTCTGGAACCCTTGGTGGGTTGAGTTACTAGTCCCTGGAGCCAGATTGGACAAACACTATGGATCCATTCAAGGCTATGAGTTGAGTTACTAGTTCCTAGAGCCTTGGACAGCTTGGGTAGAGACCGATATGTTTATGGTTAGTAATGTTCGACCGTGGAGGTGGAATCACTGTGGTTGAGAGTTCAGGTGGTTTGGCCTTTGGAATCCTTGGTTGGTTTTGTCTTGGTTTATTCAATGAAATCCCACATTCATACTTGGAAAATGGCACGAGGTTGATTGGCTAAAATAAATATTTGGTTTAGCCCAATATATGGTTGGGCAGTATGTGGAAGTCCTTGACTTGGTTGGTACTTTGCATATGTTAACATGTAATATTCTTTATTGATGATCAATGACTATAATTGTTGATTTAATGTTGTTTTCATGACTGGTTTGTCATGGCTTTTTTGTTGGTTAAGTATATGCTACATGCATAATGTATATATCATTATATGGTGTGATCTTGATCTATATATAATTCATGGTTTGACAGGATCTTGGTTATTTTATATGGATGCATGGGCTAATATATGTTTGTTGCAACAATTATGAGAGGGAAACACGCCTTCTTGATAAACATATAATGAAACTAATGTAAAAATTCACCAAACTATGCATCCATGAGTTACATGTACTATAGTCACAAAGTGTTTGTAAAAATTACTAACATGTGCTGGTAAGTTAGACCCCATTTCCATAACTGCACCTTGGAAGTTGGGTCATGCATAGTAAATCTTAGCTCATGTTTACCCTGGTAAGTATGTTAAGGTAGGTAAATGTGAGCTGGGGTGTTACATTAAGTGCCTTAGTTCCCCTTTTCCCCTACGACCCTCCAACAGTAATGAAAAAATATCATATATCAGAGCTCGATTTTCAGGGACTTGGAGCACCCTATGCCTCTACACAAAACATTCAACACTAAAATACTCTTCTTAGAAGAACTCATTTCGTAATGCCACCATCTCAAAGACTTTGAACTAACTAGAACTGGAGCACATTTCCACCATCATAAGACAATGGGGCACATAATTGATGTTCTAACCACCATGACAGGAACCAAACTAGGGAAAATTTTAAGGACGAAAAATTATCTTGAAGTTTAGAAACATTAGCAAATCTTACTAGTCCCTAATATACAAACTATAAATTTTTTATTGATATATTTGTAAAATTATTCAAATTTATAATGACTCTATATATATTCTCTATATAATGTTGGCAATTTTTAAGGTAAAATAATTATATATTGTAAAATTTTGGTGAATCATTTTTAGAAAAATTGGAAATTGGTGAATCTTTTTTTCGAAAAAATCATGGAAAATTAGCCCACCTACGAATATTAGCCCCTAAAATTTTCCATGAACCAAACCCAAGCCTCTCCATCCCACATAACTCTACTGACACTCTAAAAGCTTTCAAATACTTAGGTCATATATTAATGGAATTAAATCTCGCACTAGGTTATGCATGAGAAAGGCATGCCACACCACCCTTATCTAAACTACAGTGGGATTCAGTGGGATGGTGGGCACCCTCCCCTAGTTCTCAATTACTTCATTCATTCACCTCCATCGAGGAAATGTTTGAATATTTTAAATAATTAATCTTTATTGAATTAATTTTTATTTTGTGTGTATTACTCCGTTTTATTTTATCCAAAAAAATTATTTGTTTTTAGAGTTTGGTGTTGATGTAGTTTGATAATGAATAAACAGGAGATGTAGTTAGTAATTTTGACTCTTAATTATTGTTTGAAGATATTGTAGAAGTTTAATATGATTAATTAGAAAGTACTTGATTTTATTTTATTTTTGTTGCATGAGAAATATTTTAATTTAGAAAGGATTTTTTTTTCTAATCTAATGATATTTTATTATTAGCATCTTCACATTTGCAACTCAACATCCAATATTTAATTAATTTCAATTATTTATTATATAGGTATTATATTGAAAAATGTCTTCAAGAAAAAATTTCATTTTTCCATCAATTTTTTTTTTTAAGAGCTTACTACATTTTTCATCATAGAGTACCAAGTAGCATAATTATGATGTGAATGCACATTTTCATATATTTGGAGCTAGTAAAGAATGTGTTGAAGACTTCCAAGGGAGAGAAATTATCACTTAAAGGAAAGGAAATCTAAAAACAAAACAAGAGTTTTGTGAGGAATAGAAAATCAAGTGGTTGAAAGAGACAATTCATAAAGGAAAATAATTCTAAAATTCATATATTGTGAAACACACAAGGCAACTGGACCATGGGGAATTGGCATTGGTTTCTCTACCTTGCAACTTGATTCACTAGTTATTTATGCTAATTTAAGCATACATAAACTTGCACACATAAAATAGAAATATGTAATATGTAAATGAAAGGAAAGAAAAACCATTATAGAACACATATCATGCATTGATGATATAAAAAAGGAAAGAGTCGTCACAAATATGAAATTATTTTATTAGATTGTGCAAGAATATTTACCTCTATCAAAATATGAATATCTCTTTTCATTTGCAATGTCCTTACAAACATCAAACATGCCAAAGAATAAAGACCACATCATATACAAACAAGATACAAAAGAATTGTTTTTTGCTATATTTGAGTATCTTGAAGAGGTTCAACTTTTGCTAGAATGTTACATAATCTCTTTTTTCCATTGACATTGGATGAAAGTACAAATTGGAGCTTAGAGAAACATCTTGTGATTTATGCCACATTTCTAGACGCAAAAGGGTTGGGGCCTCCAATTTCACAAATTTTGAAGTTTATAAATGTTCCTGGTGGAAGAGGAAAGACAACCAATTATGTAATCAATGATTTAAAGGAAGCAAGGGGGTTTCAAATCAAAGAATGATAGGAGTTTCCACATGGTGCTTCATTAGTGGTTGGCGATGACAGTGACTTTGTTACATTTTTTATAAATGATGTACGTAATTTTATAAGCATTCATTGCATTTCACAACGAGGCTTTAGCTGCATCAAATGTTTCCAAAACCATAACTAAATTATTATTTGTTAAGAAATTGGTAAACAAGATATATTAATGGGGGAAAATTTCTAGTAAAAGAAACACTCAACTTATTTCCCTACAAGAAGTTCTTATGCCACTTGAAAAATATGGTTTTTCAGAATTGACACATTTAGAGATGGCATATGATCCTTATATAAATTTTTAGATGTCTCTAAATCTAGATATCTACATATTTTTCATAAAGAGAGACTTGTTCATAAGCATGAATTGTGATTTGTAGGGATTTCACATGCAAATGGTGGTTATGTTAGACACACAATAACAATCATGGAAACCCTAGGCGGATGGTTCACTAGAAAGTAGCAAACAACTTCCAAAAGAATATGTTCAAGCACTTATAGAGAGTTTGAATGGAATATTCTTTGTTCTTTTTTTTGTAAACTCTACAAAATTGTTTACCCCTTGTTGTTACAAAATGTTTGTGGAAGACAAGAGAATTCAAAGCATTTCCTTGTAAATATTTTTTTAGCACTTGAAACATACTTTATGTGAGAGAATTAAATAAAACATTATTTGACTTTGATGCTTGTTTAAAATAATTTCATACATTCGTTGATACTCTTCCTATTAATTGTGAAGGATCATCCATCAAATATGCTTGGAAGATTTTTTGTATCACTAAGTGACACAAAGTTTTCAAACATGTCAAAATTATGTCAGGAAATACTTACTATTCTTGCAAGCATGGTAACATGTGAGAGAGGATTCTCAAGACAAAACATTATAAGGAATGTAAGAAAAAAAATTCATCATTGCCTATATTAGATGCTTTGATGTGAGTTTCACAAGTAGGGCTTACTTCATCAATGTAAAATGGAATTGGGTACATATGAAATTTGGAAAGATGTTAAGCAAAGAAAATTTTTAAATATTTAAGAATTTTGGTTTTTTAAATAATGTTGTACTTGATATGATGTAAAAAAAATCAAATATTTTGTATAATTTTTTGTGGGTTATATGATAATACTCGTCAAAAGTTTATCATACCTAAACAATTATATAGTTTTGTAATATTATTGGATACTAACAAATACGATTGATTTCTGGACATAATATGCTTTATATAAATTTTATATTTTATATTTATACATTGTCATAAAAATTTTATATTTTGTTAACACTATAATAATGTGTATTAAAATTAATTTTTTTTAATACTAATAGTTTTAATGCATAAATGAATTGATATTTATTCTAAAAAGTTAAAAAGAAACATATATAATTCATAATACTTAGTACATATAGGCATCAAAACATTTGATACAATTTAATTTTCAAAATTAAAAGAAAAACATAAAGTTAATTAAATTATAATTTTATATTAAATTATTGTTATGAAAAAAAAATATGTGAGGATAATTATATAGATTCTTTTTTATTTTACCATGGAAATTTTTAACTAGTAAATAGACTTTGTTATAATACCATGGGCCAATGCCATGGCTTACTAATACTACATATCCAAAAATCCATAATTCATGTTTATATGACACATGATGATAGGACATTTTTTTCAATTAATCAATTTAATTAAAAATAAAAAACTTTAATTATTTTAAAATAAATCTTAACCTTTCATTTATCACTACAATTTAAAATATTCTAAATCAAAAAGCTAAGAACTTTTATAATGAAGCTTTACAAAAAAGACTAAATACAACCACCAAAATAAAAACAATTTGTCTCATAAGCTATCTTAAACATCATGAATATTAAAATAATATTTCTTTTCTTCATATTTATCCACATAATTATGTTAAGATAATGACATTAAAACCAGTGGAAGCTTTTTATGGGTTCACGTGTAAAGACAAGTCGGCGCAACTAGAAAGCACGTGTAAAAAATCACTGAGTGTCACTGTGTCAGTTTCCTAAAGCAAGTGTGAAATATCAAACGGTCTGGTCAACTTTTTTTGAGAGTCGGGCGGCGGGCCCCACAAGTTTCGCGACCTTTTTCTGAGAGACGGGCCCCACAAGCTTCGCGACCAGCCAGGGAAACTCTCAACCGTACAGATTGTCGGGTTACATTACAGCATTTCGTCTGGATAAATGTTACACATATTTCTCGCCTCGTAGATAAGATGCATCGAACCGCCTTCCAGTAATGTGGTCTAACCCAATTTCCTTACTTTCCTAAGAGTCAATTAGATTTTTTTCTTTTTTTTCTTCTTTGGAAAAGTGATAGGTTGATTTTTTTTTAAAATCACAGATTTAACGTCAAATCATTTAATCTGTTTGTCATAAATTTTGGGGTTGGTTTCGGCAGGGTTAAACTTTGATGGTAATTTTATTTTACTTTATAAAAATAAAATAATTTGTATGGTTAAATTGAAATAGAGATATAGTAAGAGATGATAACTACTTTTTATTTTAGAATATTTTTTCTAAAATTTTAATTTAATTATTAATAATTATTAGATGAATAGATTTTAGTATGTCTTTACCTATTAGTATATGGCACAATCACCTTGCATGAAGTTTGATCTTGAATCTCCTTGCTAAATAAGTTCATCTTCAACCAACTGTGCTATTGAGATTTGACTTCAAAATTATTATTTTATAATAGATCTAAAAAATTTTAAAAATCATAAAAAGTAATTAAAATATAATTGTATTATTATTGTTAAAAAGAATTAATATATTAGTTACAATTTAAAAAAATATGTAACATTCGCGAATGCGGGTGTTTAACAGTGCAGGTAAGTTGGTGGATTTATGGGCTAGCAAGTGGCATAGCCACATGGCCGCCCATAATCTCATACAACTCACATTTAATTGATCGACCGCCACTCTTTACTCTGATTTAATGCAACTCTTCTGCCCATGCTCCACCACCCTCCCTCGGCTCTTCAAAATGGCTTCCTCCGGAGGTTCTTTGTCTGCTCTAGTGCCTCTGAATTGCAACTGTCCCCTTGCAGTCACGGAGCCGAGGTCTCGTATAACTACAAGGAGACGTTGTCATATTCTTTGTTGTATCGAGCTGGTGTCTGGCATCCATTTCTCGCAGAGTCTGCTCTGTAACCTGCACTTTGCCTATGAGCCCTTGGCCACTGATTTCTCCACCTCCAGTGCGCACATCTTCTTCGCGCCTGCACCTCATAGTCAGTCCAATCTCTCCAGTGTGAGCATGCCTCTTTTGCGCCAAAGAATGCGCTGCCGTAGAGGCAACAGTCGAGGCAAAATAGTTCAGTCATCGCCCTCGTCTTTCTTTGACTCCTCTTCCCCTTCGTTGACCCATTTTTCTGCATGCTACCCAGCTACGTGCAGTGATCGGGGTCGGGCTCAAAATGCTAGCTCTCATCCTATGCAATCTCATCCCTCGGCAAGCCTCCTGACGACGCATCATCTGGATGCTGCTGTCCCCTCGCAGCCTACCCACTCTGCCAGCTCCTAGCAGCCCAGTCATTCGGCTCATTTTCATTATAGGTGTACCCTAGACCGACCACGCATCACTGCAACCATTACTATTTTGTTTAAGCAGGAGCACCCAAGCTCCGAAGGCTTCACCATGGAGAAGATAGCAACTACTCAAGGCACGCCTTCAACACTCAAGAAAGGTAGTCCTGTCCCAAAACGAAGCAGAATTCAGGACAACAAAAGCAGTGAAGAACAAGAACGTAGCAAAATCGGCCACTTCAACGCCTACAAGAAAGCGAAGGACGACACCAGTGAAAATTAGGTAGCAGATGATGATCTCGAAGCTTACAAATGTCTGATTATTGAAGAACAACCATCTTCCCCAAATGACATCTAGACCATCAAGTTCTATCAGGTTTTTGTTTCCCGACTCCCAGTCTTATGGGTCTACTTCTAAGTTTTTAAGAAAATCTGTCAGTTTTGGAGTTATTTCTAAAGCAGTATCTTTCTGTTATGATATGCTAGTTTCCCCTGTGAGGGCAGCAACTATACTTCTAACTGGACTGGTTTCCCTCTTACGGGCAGTCAATTTCTTGTTTTTTTGGAAGAATTATGCCATGAACTTGGGCTAGCACTGCACAGGCCTAAGCCTCCTTGTACTATTTTGTTACACTAATGGAATTTAGACTTATTTAGAAAAAAAATTTAAAAAATATGTAACATTATTTTTAACAATGGAGATTCACTTCTTACTTTACTTTATTGTAGATATTCTTAATCTATATTCTTATCTATAAATAAGGTTTGTTACAATACTATGAACCAATTCTCACTAGCTAATACCACAAGCCCAAAAAAACATAACTCATATTCATATGACATTTTTATTAATTAACCAATTTAACTAATAGCAAAGAGCATATTGCTTTTGAGATCAATCTCAACTTTTCATCTATGACTACCATTAAGAATATTTACGGCGTAAGGCATTCTTATTTGAAAACAATTCCCCTAGCTGCTAGATTAAATGTTAGACGATTGAAATGTTTTAGGCCATTAGATCCACAAGTAAATAGTTTTATACATGTTTTTTTATAATGATAGTTTTTTTTATTTTTAATAAGTATTTTTGTGTCACCATGCTCTCCAACAAAGTATGATACAAATGTTGTAATGTCATGTTTAACATTTCAAATGTTGTAATGTCATGTAATGTCAAATTACAGAAAATAAAAAATAAAAGTAAATTAAATAAAGAGATTGCCATAATGTAATGAACATTTTAACAAGGTTAAAATACAATAAAAGATACAAATAATAAAATAAAATAATAATAAACTATAAAAACAACCCATGGTATTCATGTGGAATGTAGTTTATTTAAAGGGGGAAATTAAGATGGCCTAGAGAATTGATCCATCTCATAAATAATATAGATCTAAACTAATTCTTTAATAAAATAATTTTTAAATATTTATAACCATTATTTTTTTTTAAATTACTTAATAAAATCCATCATAAACTATAAAACAACCCATGGTATTCATGTGGAATGTAGTTTATTTAAAAAGGGGAATTAAGATGGCCTAGAGAATTGATCCATCTCATAAATAATATAGATCTAAACTAATTATTTAATATAACATTTTTTAAAGGTTTATAACCATTATTCTTTAAAAAATTTACTTAATAAAATGCATCTAAATTTTCATACATCCAAATATACATAGTTTTTCTTGTTCTACATTATTTTTGTTACAACTATTTTATTATTCCATAAATACATGGTTTTTTTTGTTATATATTATGTTAGATATGTTTTATTATTCATAAGTAGAGTTTCTTAATATATAAAAAATTAAATTAATAATGAAATTTTTTAGAATATGTGATTTTTTTAAAATTTCCAAATTAGACATAATTTATCTTGAGCAATAATGATGAACGCTCATAATTCTGATTTCTTAAATAACACTAAATTTGCCTTTAATTACTTAATCACAATAGTTTGTAAGTACATACCAATTTGTAACTACATACATACTCTTTTTTATTTTTGTTGTTAATGAATATCAAATTTCTTCCCTTCAAAACTAGGAGGCGAACCCTGAGCGACTAGTGTTTCTGTCAACCTTTGCAATGGAGAAGTCTGTCCCTACCTGCCTTTTGCCAGCCAATTTCGTGCACTTGATCGATAACCTTTCACTGCAACAGGAATGCCTGTATTGGCGTCCCCTTCAAGGGGGGTTGCAACACCTCCACCATCAGGTTTTGGTGCGAAGACGACATCGGAAACGACAAAGAACTCCATTCCTGTTCAACCTGAGAATGATGAAATGCAAGATACCTCGATGCAAGAACCATAAGATACGGCAGAAAAGACCAGCGATGTACAGGCAGACACTGCAGCGCACAAGGAAACTCCCACAACGACATCTCCAACATGCAAGCCCATAGCAGCAGAATGACCCAAAATCGAACTGCCAAGTCATAGGATAAATGGTCAAATCCAGTATATGAAGGACCATGCTCTCATAGGTAAATTCATCGGCTTTTGGCCGACTGAAAAAGCTCTTTAGGGGTGGATAACAACAAAATGGAAACCTAAAGGACATGTTACCCTGCAGCTAGGCCCAAAAGGATTCTTCATGGCGGTCTTCAACTGTATTGAAGACCGCAACAGAGTCCTAGATGGCGGCCCTTAATTTTTCAACTCAGCTGGTCTATATTTACAGGATTGGGTTGAAAGATTTTACCCAGATAAGGAGGACTTCAGCTGGGCACCTGTGTGGATCCGGATGTATTCTCTTTCGTTGGAATACTGGGACGAAGAATCACTGAAAGACATAGGAAATGGCCTAGGTGGGTTCATCAAGATAGCCGAAGAAACAAAACTCCGAAGATATACTTCATATGCTCGCATATGCGTCTATATGCGCCTAGACAAAGCTCTCTCGGATTCGGTAAGTCTTTATCATGATGAATTTGAATGGATCTAGCCTTTAGATTATGAACATGTACCTTTCAGATGCCGAAAATGTCATGTCCATGGACATTTATTCCGTGAATGCCCTTTAAAATCTAAGCCTAAGAATACTGATGTCTCAGACAAACCTGACCCTGAAGGATTCACCAAAGTTACCAATAGAAAAAAGACTCATAAAAAACCCGCCTCTGGAAAAAAAAACCCTCCAAGATACCTCCTCCATTCCTTCCACCAGCAATAGCTTTGATGCACTAGCCAAGGAAAATGAGCCTATCCCTGATGCAAACAAGTAAGATGCTTCCTCCTTCAAGCCGTCCCAAACTCCCCCACCCTTTGGCTCAATCCCGACTCCCTTGCCTCTAGCTAATATCCATACCACTTAGGCTACGATTCATAAGGATCCCGAGTGGAAACCAAATGGAATGGATATTGATTGTGTTCTTCACCAGCCTCTCTACTCAAACAACTCAATGGAAGGCAACAGTCAAGCCCAAAATATGGAGGAGGAGCCAGAAAGCATCGACTTAAGGGGCCTTGACATTTTTAGTCTTGAGCAAGCCTGTAGAAAGAAATAATTCGATAAAATTCCAGAAAACCAGGTAGAAAACCTGGAGGTCACCATCTCTAGAGCATTTCAGCAGTGCCAACTAGGAATACAACTAGGGAGTCAATGGGATGGAGCACAATTTCCCAAAGGTTCCAAGAAGCGCGGGAGAAAGACAGATCTGCAAAGAACCATCATCATCGGTAAGATCCTAGTGGAGTCAGAAGATATTCCAAGTTGACAAAGTACTACAAACCCCTCCCAAATAGTGAATCATGAAGCTCACCTCATGGAATTTAAGAGGGCTAAACAGTCCCGAAAAATATAGAATGATTAAAAACATGATAAAGCAGGAGCAACCACAAATATTTTTCATGCAAGAAACAAAATGTAACAACATTACACTTGGAAACATACTCTCAAAAGCTTGGCCAGGATGTCACTCCGTAGCAGTGGATGCCTCTGGTGCCTTAGGAGGGTTAGCTATAGCATGGAATACGCAAGCTATCACACTCACAAATTTCCATGCATCCCATCATATCATTCAGGCCACATTCCACATAATAGGAACTAATATTCATGGACATCTTACAAATGTATATTTCCCTTAGGATGTTGGTAGTAAGACTGCACTGCTCGACACTATAGCAGAGCTCAACTCCAACAGACTCCATCCACTATGGATCACAGGTGGCGACTTCAATATGATAACCATACTCGAAGAAAAGCAGGGGGGAAGAGCCAAATTGGAGAACGAAAGTGGCCACTTCAAGGATTTCATACAAAACAATTGGTTAATTGATATGCAATTCAGCAACGAAATTTACACTTGGAGCAATCGCAGAGCAGGGAGGCAGCCCAAATTAAACCGCTTCCTAATCTCTGATAATGCCATACATCTTGAAGGGGATATCTCTGCCTCAATTCTGCCCCTTTCCAGATCGGATCATTGGCATATATCTCTTCAATGGCAAAGACTGGGTAATTCTACATGTTGACCATTCCGTTTCGAAGCTTTTTGGCTCACGCACCCTAATTTCAACGATTTGGTTTATACGACTTGGAAGGACTTCTCCCCCCTAGAAGGATAAAAAATGTTTCAATTCCAACAGAAACTCAAATTTCATAAAATGCACATCAAAATATGGAATCACTCCACATTTGGAAACATCTTTCAGGCTCAGAATGCTCTAAACCAAGAAATGATGGCTTTCCAACAAAAGATCATCAATGATAGCAAAACAGAGGAGACAATGGAACAAGAGCGACAGATTCAAAATCAATTGGAGGATAGAAGAAAGCAGGAGGAAATCCTATGGAAGCAAAAATCCAGAGTCATATGGCTAAAAGAGGGTGAGCGAAACACAAAATTCTTTCACAGAACTACTATACAAAGGCGAATGCATAACACCATCACTCACATCCAAAATCAACAGGGGGAAAGGGTTGAAGATCATGCAGAGATTGAAGCGGAGCTAATAAATCATTTCCAGAATGTTCACCAGGAGCCCCAAATTGACAGACAACCAGCTATATCAAGACTCACTCAAAAGATACCGAGAATCATTACGGAGGAACATAACCAACTACTCCTTAGGCCAGTTACTCCTCAAGAAGTAGATATGGCTATGAAACAACTCAAGGAAGGTAAGGCTCCCGGTCCGGATTGTTTCACCACCACCTTCTTTCACAATTTCTGGGACCTCATCAAAGAGGAAGTTTGGCAGGTGGTGGAAGAATCAAGAACCCTTTATTGGTTGCTTCCATTTTTAAATTTGACTTTCATCGCCCTAATTCCTAAAGAAGAGTACTCTATCACGCCGGACAAATTCTGCCCAATTGCCTTATGCAATGTCATTTAAAAATTCATATCCAAAGTCATAGCTTCTCGACTGAAACCGCTTCTTCCCCTGCTCATATCGCTAGAAAAATCAGGATATGTGGAAGGCAGGCAGATTCTAGATGGTATAATCCTCACTCATGAGGTTATACACTCCCTCAAGCACCCCCAAAAGGCAGGTATGATACTTAAAATAGACCTATCTAAAGCTTTTGACAAGTTAAGTTGGACTTATATTCAAAAAATACTGTCAGCCTATGGCTTCTCTCCCCCTTGGGTCCGTTGGGTAATGAGTCTGGTTTCTTCTACTTTATTCTCCATCCTCATCAATGGCATTCCCTCTCGACCATTCAGTCCCTCTCGAGGTATTAGGCATGGAGACCCCCTCTCACATTTTCTTTTTGTGTTAATGGCGGAAGGATTAGGACGTCATATCAATCAAGCTCTCCATTCTCAGCAACTCAGAGGTTCCATAATTCTTCAGCTATTACCGACCAACAATTTGTAGATGATAATATGTTATTTAGACATCCCTCTGTGTAAGAAGCATTAAAATAAAAATCGCTTCTTGATGATTTCTCTGAGGCTTCTGGGGCCAGCATTAACACTGCTAAATCCCAAATCTTCTTCTTTCATACTCCACCCATGACTCAAAATGCTATAGCTCGCATTCTTGGCTTCGCCATAGCTTCACTACCTTCCAAATATCTGGGCGCTCCCTTAACTGAATCGGCTATAAAACATGCTTCTTGGAAATTACTACTAGAAAAGCTAGAAGCCTATCTTTCTTCTTGGACGTACCAAGCTCTTAATATAGCAAGTAGACTGGTGTTAGTCAAAGTTGTGTTACAAGCAATGCCTCTCTATCTTCTCTCTATCCTGGCTGCTCCAAAATGGGTTCTCAAGAAAATCAAATCTCTGCAATGCAATTTTCTCTGGGGAGCCACAAGATAAAATCACAAATGGGCATTGGTAAAATGGTCGACTGTTTGTAGACCCAAGGAAAACGGTGGTATAGGCTTAAGAGATCCCCATCACAATAATGCAATCATGGGAGCTAGAATCTGGTGGAAATGGCTCTCAGCTCCAACCACACCTTGGGCAATTATCTAGACGGCCAAATACACAAACCATAGGCCACCTGAAGAACTAATCAGATTCACACCAATAGAAAAGGGATCTTTAATATGGAATGGGGCTAGACAGCACTTTCATTTGATCCAACAACAAAGTTTTTGGGAAATCAAGGATGGCAACACAACAAGGTTTTGGATAGACTCTTGGCAACAACAACCAAGGCTATGTAATATCTACAGACCTCTACCTAGTCAGGAATGGGAAGAGCAACAAAGGGAAACAGTCCAGCAACAATGGACACCCACATTAGCACAAGGATACAGACAATGGCGGCTAGTAGCCCAATTGATTAGGAATGGAGCAGAGCACCTCCAAAATGCCATAGATACTGAACTACAAAATCGAAAAATCAGATTCTCTGACAAAAAGGAAATTCTAAGATGGGGCTATACTCCAAGAGGATCTTTCACTACCAAGGAGGCATACAAAATTATCTGCACTGATCCAACGCCCATCGATCCTCTTTGGAACAGAATCTAGTCTCCTGGAATTTGGCCCAAGGTTTCCATGTTCCTCTGGCTGATTAGACATTAGCGAATCCTCACATGGGATAACCTTAGGAAAAGAAATTTTCATGGACCTTCAAGATGCCCCAATTGCAATCAATAGGAAGAAACCATACAACATCTCCTGGACAATTGTTCTCTTGCCAAGCAACTCTGGGAGAAAGCCAGCTTTTGATGTCAAAAAAGTTGCAAAGTTTCATAGGATCTAAACAACACAATCCGCAATTGGCAATAGAATCCTTATAAAAGCGAGCTACTTAACCAACTGTGGAAAATAATACAAGGCCTTCTTCTTTGGACATTTTGGAAAGAAAGAAATCGGTGCATCTTCAAGAATTAGAGCACACCTCTAGACACCATATGGAGCAACCTCTATCTTAATCTTCAGGAGACCTTGGCACTACAAACTTGGCAAGTTGAAGATTTTCCTACACTCCCACAAGAGCAGGCTATCTGGGCGAACTGGAATCTTCAAATCCCCCAAATTCTGAAAGATCCCAGAATTTCTCACAATTCCTCTACAGTGATAAGTAAATGGATACCCCCTCCTCAGGGAACTTTCAAACTCAACTTTGACGGAGCTTCCAAGGGTAATCCAGGCAGAGCAGGGTTCAGTGGCATCTTCAGGGATCACAAAGGTACACCACTCCTACTACTTCTGGGCAACATAGGATGGGATACAAATAAGTCAGCTGAGTTAGAAGGCTTGTGGCAGGGTCTGTCTTTATCCCATCTTTATGGTTTTCATCCTTTGGAGATTGAAGGGGATTCAAAAAATCTCATAAATATGGCAAATCAACTTCTCCAAGGGGCCCATGCAAAAAAAGTGGCGAAAAGCTAGAGACTAGAGGCTAGATTGGAACTAATTGAACAATGGCTCAACACCAACCGAGCGCTCATTTTCAAACATGTCAAAAGGGATGGAAACAAGGTTGCCGACCTATTGGCCAATATGGGAGTGGACAGTGAGCATACTCTTCTCGTCGGTTCTCTAGACATTATACATGACTGTGCCCAAATACAGGAATGTAACACTTTGGTCCAGAATGATGCAGATTTCTGGGATGCGGGTGTCTAGCTGGAGAAATAAGATGATGGGACTTGGGTTCAGAAAGTGGCGGGGACACTTGGCCACCCATGCCATCACCATGTGCGAACATCTCCACCAAGGTGCAGTCATCAAGGCTGCATTTAAGCAAAGCGAAGGTCGAGATCTGGCCATTATTCTCACTCGCGCCTCTGTATGGATTTCTTTACACCAGCCCTCTGATCACATTAATGAGATAATCACGTCGGGTGAGCATCGAGGAAACTCCGCCCTGGGTTTTAAGATGGAGGATGGCAGAGGGAACTCAGTCGCTCCTCCTCCGCTACAAAGCCTCTGCCTCCCTTCTGCTATGCGACCATGCTCCCGCACTGCAACGGGAAGACGGTGCCACCTTTGTTGCTGCATTGAGCTGGGAGATGGGCTGCACTTATCTCGAATTAGCATCTGCAATTTGAATACTGTCACTTTGGACCTCCTTTTCACTCCCCGCTCTGCTTCCCCGACTCCTCTTTCACCATCCTTTGAGCCTGTCACCATGTCGCGGTTGCGACACCGCATGAGATGTCAAAGGGGTAGCACTAGAAGTTGTCCTCAGTGCACCCCCTCCTCCTACAACTTTGAGTCCTCTTCTCCCTCCTCTGACTAATTTATAGGTAGGTACCCGAATACTCGAAGTGGGAGGGGTAGATTCCATGCTGCCAGCCTCAGAATGGGTTCTCCCGCACCTGCCACTCTTGTTACTCTAACTTCAAATACACCCCAGACAGCTCAATTCTTGTTCAACTGCTCCCTGAATTTCCCTTGTATCATTGCTTCCATTTCGGTTGTCTTCAAGGAGGAACCACAGTTAGTTGACACTAGCGTGCATCCAGGAGGGACAACCTCAACGATGGCTCAGGACGTGAACGAGAAGAAGTGGTAGGTGGATAAGGACAAAGAAAAAGCTCCAAGTGATGAGGAGAAGGTTCCCTGCGGGCGTGAGCGATCCAAGGAAAGCGCTGCCTCAAGTGCCGACAAGCCAAGGGAGGATGATGACATGGAGGCCTACAGGTGCCTCATAATTTTAAAACCTCCTCCTCATCATGATGTTTAATCATTCAAAATATGTTTGGTTTTTGCTTTACGAGTCCCAACTTGATGGGATTGATCTTGAATTTTTAGCTATGTTATCAAGTAGTTTTTGTCTAACAGTCTATGATATCTACAAAGTATAGTGGGATCCAAGGGTGATACCCTTGCGTGCGCAGCACAGTAGCACAATGTATGGACTGGACTAGTTTCCCCTAGTGGGCAGTCAATTTTCTATTTCTTTTGCTGAACATGCCACATTTTTGGTCAAAGCTAAGGCTTCAGCCACGATGTAAATTACTCTTCCTCTTTAATAGATTTAAACTAATTTAGAAAAAAAAAAATTCTTCCCTTCAAAAAAAACTATATACATATCTTTAATTACCTAATTATATCTAAAACATGTTACATGTTTTTTACTTTATAATCATAAATAATTTTCATATTATATGATTTCAAACTTGCTCAACTTTTTATTCTGAAATTTGAAACAATGTTTTTCACTAAATAATTTTAGCTTATATAATTCTTTTATTTTCCAATTCCAAACAAAACTTACAAAAGAAAAAACCCGCTTAGTCCTTACAAAAGAAAATTCATCGTTGTTTCATATAGGAGCATTTAGCTCTGATAAGAAAAGTGTGATATTGTGTTATAATTTTCTCTACAAATGTGTTGGAGTTTTTTTCGCAATAAACTTGTTTTTACTGCTCTTAAGTGATGAAATCCATGGTTGTTGCATATAGAGCATTTAGCTTTGATAAGAAAAGTGTGATACTATGTTATAATTTTTTCTACAAATGTGATGGAAAGCGTGCCATGAATGTTGGAAATTTCATGGTTAATGTAATATAAGCTAAAAACAAATTCATTTCTTCTACACAAGATCAAGAAAGCTATCCTGAGTAGCCAACACCACAGAACAAGGAATGTTGGCCAATTCCATAAATGCTGAATGTTGGAAATTTCATGGTTAATGTAATATAAGCTAAATACAAATTCATTTCTTCTACACAAGATCAAGAAAGCTATCCTGAGTAGCCAACACCACAAAACAAGAAATGTTCGCCAATTCCATAAATGCTACCGAATCTCTCTTAGTGTTGGAGTTGTTTTCTTAATAGCCTTATTTTTACTGCTCTTGAAGTGATGGAAGCCACCTCTCCATACAATTTTTACTATCTTCACAAAGAACAAAAGAAACCAACTTCATATCAGCGGTACTGGAAAAAACAGGAACATGGCAGACACCAGGGAGAGACTTCACTTGTTTTATTTGGACTTGTTGCAAGCTGACAATTACTACTATACAAGTTTTGCATCAAATTATTATGTAACAATTGTGCCAAGAAGTTTTCAAATTATTTCTCTTCAGCTATATCTTATCAATTTAGTATGTTTTCAATCAAGAAGAGGCTTCGGAGTTTAAGAACTATATATTTTTGGTTAATAACTCTTATCATCCATATCTTTGAAACCTCCATGACGTGCTTCCATGGAAGCAAAATTTTCCTTTCATTCCTTCACGATGGCTCCTTCTCTGCAACATCTTATTTCTTTTAAGCTACTCTTTCCTATGATATTGCCTTACGACGTTTCTTTTGCAACATGTGGTGCAAATGCTAGTCTAAAATATTTCATGGAGATTAAATATCTACCATCTACTTCAAAATTATTGATAATTAAATTAAAATTAGAGAAGCTTATTCCAAAATAGACTTACCTATTAGAAGTATCTATTTTGGAATTAGAATTCCAGAATTTATTGTAATTTAAGTCCTATTCGAAAATAGATGCGCCTCTTTGTAATTACATGGATGTTTATTTTGGAATATGACTTCCATATTTTTAATTTAATTATCAATAGTTATTAAGTGGATGCTAGGGATTTAACCTCCATGAAATATTCTAAAATATTTTTAGTAGTAGTCACAGATCAATAGAGAGTGCTAGATTACAAAGATGATGGATTGAGGATCAAGGATGGGAGATGTAAGTTTCTCCATAAATATTGAAACTTGTCTTAGTCCTTGTTTCAGTCAATATCAAAATTCTATATTTGTATGCAAAAAAAATCCAAATTGCATCTAAGAACAAAAAAACCATTTAAAATACATGCACTTGTCAATTAACAAGATAAATCTATGTTTTAGTCCATGAGATGAGTTTGACTTGCCATGGGATTTGTCATGGGAGAGATTCATTTACGAGGTGAGAGTTCAAAAATAAAAACCCCACCCCCCTTTGCAAGTTTGGTTTTCCAAGCTATAGGCATTTTTATTAAATATTCTTAGAACATAAAATAATGAAACTAACTTAAATTTAGTCATCAATTTGAGAATTTCGCATATAATAGTAGCCAATTTCATATCCTTGGGCTTGCCATGCATGGCCAAAGCCCTTATAATATTATGAAAATCCCCAACAATTCTTTTACTTTGAGCAATATTTAAGCCTTAAAAGAAGGTCTAGTCTTCTCATGGGACAGATTCAATGTTGAGGTGAGAGTTCAAAAACAAAAACCCCACGCCCCTTTGTAAGCTTGGTTGGCCAAGCTATAGGCCTTTTTATTAAATATTCTTAGAACATAAAACAATGAAATTGACTTAAATTTAGTCATCAAATTGATAATTCCAAATATAACAACAACCAATTGCACATCCTTCGGCTTGTCATCCATGACCAAAGCCCTTATAATATTCTGTGAATCCCCGATTACAATGATCTGTGCAATTACTTTGAGCAATATTTAAGCCTTAAAACAAGGCCTAGCCTTCCAATGGGAGAGATTCAATGTTGAGGTGAGAGTTCAAAAACAAAAACCCCATCCCCCTTTGTAACCTTGGTTGGCTAAGCTATATGCATTTTTATTAAATATTCTTAGAACATAAAACAATGAAATTGACTTAAATTTAGTCATCAAATTGGGAATGCCAGATATAACAACGACCAATTGCACATCCTTCGGGTTGTCATCCATGAAAAAAACCCTTATAATATTTTGTGAATCCCCATATTGTTAGTCTATGGCCAAGAATCCCTTCCTACATATCCTCCTTTTGTCCACTAGGATAAAAAATGATGCCCCTGCCACCCTACGAATTAAAGGTTAAGATTTATGTCAAAAGTAGTTATTCCATTTCTTCCTTTTTAATTAAATTAATCAATTGAAAAACATGATATGAATAAATATTATATGAAATGAATTATGGTTTTTTGTATATCTTGTATTAATAAGGCATAGCTTTGGTCCATAATATTGTAAAAAACCTATTTACAAATTACAATTTTTTATGTTTAAAAATATTGTTCCTTAAGTTTTTAAATATATGTTTGTTTAACTCATATATTATTTTTTTTTTATAAATAATATTAATAATTTTAAATAAAATTATATTTTAATTAATTATTTTTAATCTTGATTATTATAAAATAAATATTTTAATATATTTATAATGATATTTATAAACATTTATCAATTATTCATTACGCCGAAAGGCGTTCCCTTTGCTGGCTTTAGCCGAATGTGACTGTTCGCTGAGCCAATGAGAGTGCGTTCTCATCGTCCTTCCAGCCACTGAAAATTTGACATTTGCCTGCTAACTGTTCGACCTCCCGCTATTTGCCACGCAGTTGTTTCGGCTGCTGATTCTTCCACCTCACGCCATTTGCCACACAGTTTCATGGCAAGCACCACATCATCCTCTCTCTATCTAACATAGATTTGTTTTCGCGGCGTCATAGATTTGGGAAGGGTTTGAGGCAAGACGGATTCGCATCCTTCAGGTTGCCTGACGGGCACTGTTGTTAAGTTTTAATTTTAGTTTTCCTTTAGCAAATTTTCTCTGCCTCAATTTCCATGGTTAATACAAAGAGCAAAGCCGAAGTCCCCTCTGGATTAAACCATGAAAGGGTGGAAAAAGGAGTGGACGCCCTTTTGAAATGGGTTAAGTCTAAGACAAACCATCAGAAACCCCTTCTGGAACATGACGAGCTGCTCTATTTGGTCGTTACGCTGAAAAGGATCCCTGATAGGGAAATGATCAATCCTTACAAAATCTGAATACCTCATCCGCTGTTTTCTTTGGATGGGAGCCAGGAGGTATGTTTGATTATCAATGACAGAAAAAGTGGTAGTGCCGAGGTAGCCAAGAACAAGGTTAAGGAGGAGGGTTCAGCGATTTCAAAAGTCTTGAAATACTCAAAGCTCAAGACTGATTATAAGCCATTCGAAGCCAAGAGAAAGCTTTGTGGCTCTTTTGATCTGTTCTTGGCCAATAAATCTGTGGTTCCTCTACTCCCCATATTATTGGGGAAAGCATTTTTTAAGAAGAAAATGCATCCCATCCCTGTGGATTTAACCCGTACGCAATGGAGGTTGAAATATGAGTGGCCATTCATGGTGAAAAGAATTCGACCCTTCCTCATGCAGGGGACCCTGCATTGCCAGCCCCCTTAGAAATTAGTAGACAGAGAGAGAAAGACTTGAATGGGTAAGAATATGAATTCAATTAAGTTATGCAAATAATCATGGGGCAAAGATATACCTTCTGTACAGGATGGGGACGATCCCTCCCTTGTATTTCACAATCTGCTGAAAAGCGGGCTCCGTCATATCGAAATGCTGCAGCGGTGGGTTGCACCATCCACTGTTGTCGTTGGGGAGAGCGTTGTTCGGCGGGCAGAAGTTAGTCGCCGTAACCGTTACAAAGTCGCCGTAACCGTTACAGTCCCCGGAAAACACCATTGGAGATCGTCATTGCATTGCATTTCATAGCAGGCTCCGCAGCTGAGTCCATCGTTGAAAAGCGCAGTGCTCAAAGCAGTAGTGTTGGTTCCATAGCCTTGGCTGTAAATATTTCCGTACCCACACGCCCCTCCTGCACCGTTTTCATAGCCAGAAATTCAATGCCCAAACAACCAAAAGAGATCTTAATTTATATAAAACTGCATTGTATATGAGATATATCAAAAAATACAAGGTTATGGAATAATTTTACCCATTGTCCCAGAAGCATCACTGCCACCGTAGAATGTGGCATGAGCTCACTCCCAGCCTCCATATCCATGAGCTCCAGTTAATAACTAGATAATTGTTAACAATGAGACCCATGCAATGCTATTTACCAGTTCCATCGATCTCATGCTTATCATATTAAGATACAATAAGAACCACCACTGGAACTACTTATAGCAGTGACTCGTAGTTGAAAGGGCTAATCTGAGAATCAGGGAGATCTGAAGCAGAAAGGGGGAGGACTTGTTTGGTTGGATTTGTAATGAGGCTTCTGCAGGGTTTAAACTTTATATAGTGCTATATCCTTCCAGTAGCTGTGGAAATAAGAAAATTCTGTATCTAAAGTAGTTTCATGCTAAGTTGATGTTTGAACGAAATGGTGTTTTGTTCGGTAAGCAGCACACGGGAAGTGCACGCATATGTGAATCATTTGGTCCACTTGCACATGGTATGCACATGCTACATCAATTCAGTAACTGTTGACATTGAAGCAAAGCGAGAATTATCAGGTGGGCCGCTAGAAAGGGATATTTGTCCAACCATGTGACGCTGATAACTATGTCTGTCCATTGAATGCAAGAGAATGTTTATATGTCAATATTGCTCGTCATTGTCATTAATCTGGAAGAATTACCTCAAAACATTACGAATAAAAAAAAGCAAAAGCTCAAAGTTGTAATTTGAAATTGCAGGAAGAAATACAGATTTTACCACAAGATGACTTGTTAAAGGGCTACCGGGCTTGCAATTCACCCATAATATGTCACTCCCTGTGTCGATTTGAACATAATATGGCCTGGGTGGCTTGCCCAGCTCAATTCTGGTGTAGTACAGACTGTGCGCACCCAAAAAAAACAGAAACGTGTGAGTGCCAAAACAAAAGTAACTTTTCAACACCAAAACTGAAATTCAAGGAAGGCTGCAAAGAGGAAAAATCTTGAAATTCAGTTATTACCCTACCCACCCGGCAACAAAGGGATCCGCTGTGCCTTGCAGAGTAAAATGCACAATAGTGTTGAGAATACGTGCATGCCTTGCTCTGTCATGAGCTTTGAGCGTTTCAAAATGCTCGCTACTCATTCCTCTGCCTTTATTTGCAGAATCATGGCAACCAGCAGCAAAAAAGGTGCCATATTTGCGAATTACAATGCGTTCTACACCACAAGCAGTGGACGCCATCTCTTCTGCAAAGATACACTAAGTCAAAGTGTTTCCCCTCAAAACTTCGAAAGGGCTACAAGTTCGTGGGCTTTGAGCTCCACTTGGCTGTTTGCATGCTAAAGTGTTTCCGCACAAAACTTCCAAAGGGTGTGTCCAAAGGGTGTGTTTCCGCGTCAACAAGTCTGCCGCCTGGAGGTTTAACGTGAGTAAAGATTTACTACCTTAGATGGTATTGAAGTTAAATGTTTATGCTTTGAATAAGATGGTATTGAAGTTAAAAGTTTATGCTTTGATTTGTATAATATTTTTATTTTATTTGGTTAAAATTTAAACTTAAATCCTTAAAAGTTCAAAATTTAAATTTTTTTTCAAACTGTAAAGAGTTAAATTAATTGATATATTTAAAAATATAATTTAAATAAATATAATCTTAATAAAAATAAAACATTATATAACCAGATTAAATAAAAACTGCATATATAATATATAAATTGTAAAAAGCAAAAAAAAAAAGATTGCCATGAATGTATATACAGGTTTACCGAGATGTGGAAAGAGTTGTAGGCTGTTGGCCGAATTACTTACGACTTGGCCTTAAACACGCCCCAATTTCCTATGAAGAAGAGCAAACGATCATACATTTACATTCCATTTTGGGCAACAAGTTTCCATTTTCCCAATTCCCGCTCTTCCCTAATCTTCTTTGTTAGTAATTTGTTCAAATGAATCCACGCTCACTTTCTTTTCCATTGATTTCGAAATGAATGGCATTGACAACGCATGTGGTCTCAAATTGCTACCCATTTGCCTGGATGTACAGACAATGAGATCAAAAACTATTGGAATTCTTGCATCAAGAGGAAGCTCAACTTGAAACAACACAAAATGGAATATCCCCTCGCAATCCCATCATCAAACATACAATACAAATTCAGTGTCTGTGCACACTAATGATTCAAATAGGTCACTTCAATCTGCCAAGCGCAAGGACATACTATTCAAACTGCTTTTGATTGCATGTATGTGACTTATAGACATTCAAAGTCTCATTGTTCCATTTGTTTTATCTCTCCCTATTTCAATTGCTGTAATGTCCTATGTTTGACTAGGGTTACAATAAATTAACAAGATTATACCACAACAGTATTTATTCATACAACAGTAGACATCATTGAAATAGCACAAGATTTCCAAAGTAATAAGTATCTCTAGCAGTGGGCTGCTCAATTCTAATGTTAGAAACAAGATTTCCAAAGCAATAAGTATCTCTACCAATAGGTATTTCCGTTGGCTGGTCATTATTGTCTTTTACCCACCCCACGCTCCCTCATAATGGGTTCCACAGATTGTTGACCATTACTATGGCTGGCTGGTGGCAGGGACTTGCTGCCCCACAGCACCTCTTGTTTTAAATGGAGTGGAGAAGGGAGATCGGACAGGAACTGGCACATTGTCAAAATTTGGTTGTCAGGTTATCTTGTCCTTTGAATTTTCAACTATATCCATTTAACTTTTTCTACACAAACATAAATGTTGATAATAAACAGTTACAAATCTTTGTTTTGTTTTTTATTCATATTGTTGCTGCCTATATTTCAACCTATTATTGCTCACGAGATTTGTTGTGTCCAGATGCGGTTCAATTTGCAAAAAACTTTACCACTTCTCACAACAAAGGTGATTGGTTGTCTCTGTCTAGTATGCCTTATTGGATTATTTCTTCATCTGGTTGGAAATATTTCTTTTCTTTATTAATTTTTCTCTCAGTCACAAGACATGTTTTTATTTCTTGTCTATGACAGAATATTGTTCAGTAGCTTCAAGATATTAATGTGAATAGTTGCGTGCCTTTTCTGTTTGGGAGGTTGTATCGTTGATGCAAGTGCTGCATGTAAATTTTATTGCAGCGAGTTTTCTGGCGTGGTGTGGTTGAAGAGCTCTTATGGTTCATAAGTGGTTCAACAAATGCAAAGGTAATTTGCTTGCAATTAATGAATTCAAGCTGTCTAAAATTAAATTCTAGACAGATGAGCTTAAATTGCGAAGAGTTTTCTCTTTACCATCTTCAGCAAAAAGAAAACTAGAAGTTCAATGCTCTTCTTGGCAATGGAATATTGTTTTCTAATCTAGCAAACTAAGTTGAAGATAAAAAATTTGCTTGTCTGCTATCATCCCATTATCTAGCAGCTAGCTCAGTGTTTCTGCAACCTGGGTTTACAGTTAGATTTCATTGATGACATTCTCTTCTAGGGGTTGTAGCTTATAAACTAAAGGAATTTTGGAGTTTCCAAATTAACTTCATGCACACACCTATCATCTTATATATAGTGGATTGTTTTATTAAAATTGTGTTGTGCATCTACGACATAGGGTCTAGCTTCACAAATACAAGGCAATGCATGTTTATCATTGTTTAATAAGATTTTAAAGCATGCTAGGCGTAGCCCTGTTTACAATACCAATTGTAGTATTCTGATCGAGGTTCTGTGAATCCTCCAGAAACAGTCAATATGGCCCAAGTTGTCCTTGTTAGTACTGTAGTAGGCTGGTTGTCTTATTCTAAATTGAAGTTCTTTAAGTGATCACTGCCATCCTTTCACGGTGTTGAGGCTATAACCAAGAAATCAAAGTCAGAGAAATTGAAAAGATCTGTTAGTGCTGTATGAGTCCATAGTTCAAAGTGGTTTTTGAGTTTGTACTAACATATGCTTCTGTCAAGCGGAATGTCAGTACTAGACCGTGCGGTTTCTGCCCCACTGAAATTGGAATCTTGGTGAATAGCATTGCGTGAATCCAGAATATTTTTATGAGGTATTGGTCAATTTGGCTAATTGTGGTATTTTGGTGAATTTTCACTCTTGCTTTCCCTTTCTTGGCAATTGTTGCTTGATCGGATGTCATGAGGTTCTGATTCATTTTGATAAAAGGGCATGAATGACTTCATGATTTAGGAAATCGTTATGAGTTAAACTTTGCTCCATTTGAATCAAGGACATGAATGAGGTCATAGCTTTAGGCAATATTTGCTTTCTTGTTATTATTGTATTTTTGGTTTCTTGCATGGGAAATCAATGTAAATATGTCCTTTTATTTGGTGCCATATATTTGCCATTGGTGTCTATGCATGGAAATGCTCATGCACGGAAAGCACAAAATTAATGATTTCTCTAATGCAAGTTGTAAAGAAAATGCAACTGCAGTTGCTGGAATGTTAATGAGAAAGATGTTGTCTTTATCAGTAAAAAGCACGTGTGGTTATTTCTTCCTTATTTTAAAAATATCTACCTTGTTGGTTTAACATATTAGTCCAATATGTTATTTTCTGCTTTATCTATTAGGGTTATTTTCTGCTTTATCTATTAGGGTTAGTTCTACTGGTGACAGCATCCTGCAGTTGGATAGATTTTTCTTTCATCCAACATTGTGAATTGCCTCATCCGATGAAAAAATGTTATTTCCTGCTCTATCTTAAATGCCCTAACTCTTTTGTGTAGATCTCCCCTTCAAAATTGTTTGTAAGACACGGTTCACATTGCAAAATGTGTGGAATGACATGAAGTGTGCTTGTGATGCATATTGCAAAAGATAAAATAGAAAAATTATATCAATGAAATCACAATTGCAATCTTAAGTTGACTGGATAAAAAAAAAAAAAAAATTCTCAAGCTATTCAACAACCATCATATTATTTTTATTATATATAGATCTCCTCATTAACACAATTTCTCAAGCTATTGAACAATCATCATATTATTTTTATTACATAGATCTCTTCTCATTACGTCTCTATTTCTGTAGACAATACAATGGAATTCTTTATTATGTTTTCACTGTAGTTCTTTTTACTAGTCTCGTTAGAATAAAAGGACATTCAAATATGATTACTTATAATTATCTCAAATTATCAATATAACAAAAACCTATCTAATTGTTTAATCATATCTATTTTTCAAAAATAAAATGTTTCATGTCAATTTTCCAAAAGCTTTTATCCATGACATTACGAGATGTTTTTCCATCCATATTTTTGGGTCTCCTTTACAAGGCTGCAAAATTTGTAGGCATCCTTTCTCTATCCAATATTAACATGGTGGTTTTGGTGACGTGCCTTGTGGAGCCTTTTGAATTGTTGTCGTCGTCTATGAGATCATTATAATTGTGTTACTTTGAATATATGTCTTTTCTTTGATAATCATATCATTTGATTCCTATCTTCCTACATTTTCAGATGAAGTCTTCTTTTTTGAAAATAAACCATTAGCTTATTTCTCTCTTTTTTGAAAATAAGTCTTGCTTATTTCCCTATTTTTGGAAAATAAACTTTTACCTAGTTCTATCTTGGTTTATCTTTGCTTCTCTCTTTTTCACCCATTCTTGAATTTATGCGAAATGCTTTACAAATACTTAAAAGACACTCGGCTTGAAAGTTGATCAACATCTATCGAGGGCTGCAACACTTTTTAGCAATTCTTCATCTACCATATGAATGGTGATCCACTTATTGTTGGATTCACAATAGAATTATAGATAAATTATACGGCAAAGATTTGGAAGATTGTTCAATTGGTTTCGAAGGTTGAAAAGTTTACAGAGGAGTTTGTTGTTTTGTGAGTGAAAATCTACACAAAAAATCTCTTACTTCTGCTGTTGATGGTCAGATTGTATTCTTCTAGCTTTTGCAATACATTTCAATATAAATTTATTTCTTTTACTGTACTGTTTAGAATGAATGATGCCTGTTTCATTGTTGAAAATGCAATGCAATTCCATTCAAATTTATTTCTTCTAGTGTATTTTTTCAAATGAATGATGCATGTTTCATTGTAGAAAAAAATTATAGTATATTAAGAATACAAAATGTCAGTGAGTCTGATATTGTGTTGACATAGGCAATATTTTTATGGACATGTATTAGAAAACACATATTTTTCCGATTTTGATTCTTGGTTGACAAAGGGTTTATATGCCTCTCATAGATCATTGGACGAGAGTATCAATTGTTGAAAGGCAACAGTAGATGGCTGTTATTGGTCTACAAAAAATTGCTCAAAGCCAGTTACCAGAAACCATAACAAGAATGGTACAAGTCATCAGACCATATCTCAAAACATATTTTTCAGATACTGGTTGAAGAACTATTTCAGAACTTATGCACCATTTAAGCCATGTTATTTGGACAGAGAAATTTAGCTGAATGGGTGCCATTTTTCCAAGTTAAAACAACAGCTGTTGAGTTGGTAACACATTCGACTTGTAACAAATGACAGGCATCACTTTCATTTGCAAGAGACTTTATGATTCTCTGTGGTCCTAGCTGCCTTTTCCGACTGTGTAAAGAAAATTGATAATTCAGGCGCATGTTAAAGAAGATCATCTTGCTCATGATTGGTTCTTGTTTATACGGAATATACCTGTATTTGGATTTCTCTTGTACACAAGTCCACCAATTGAGTCTGCAAGTGGTCCATATTGGTTCATGGAGCCATTGTCATTGTAAGATTCATGAATTATGCATTTTATTTGAGGTGCACTTGTTAAATCCAGTGAGATATGCCTTGCATTTTGATCACACAATGCCAGGGAAAAGTAAATCAAATAATCAAAGTTTATAATTTGAATTTTAAATATTTATATTTATTTTAATAAAAATATTACTTTTTAATTTAATATTATTAAATTGTAATTTATGTAATTTTATTTTTATTTCATTTTATTTATTTGTTTGTTTATTTATTAATCTTTATTTTATTTTATTTCTATTTATTTATTTATTTTATCCTTATTTTTGTAATTAAGATTGATTTTTTTTTTTTTAATTATATCTTTATTTTATTTTATTTCTATTTATTTCTATTTTATTTATTTTTTTATTTATTTATTTATTTTTTTTTTATTGGTTTTGAAATCTTTTCTTATCATAGCATGTAATTATTAAAAATAAAATAAATATATAAATTCAAACTTTAAATATTATTTAATTACTTTTAACATTTAATTTATTCGATAATAATAAAAACAATTGAATATCCTTTGAATAATGCACAGAGGCTATCTCTCTCTTTTATAAAGTGCTCGAATATTAATAGAAATCCTCCCCTTGTAAACTGTATTAAAAGGCAATATCCTCTCGTTATATTTTGATGTTCGAACTTCTTAGACCATAACCCCAAGCAATAACAAGTATACGCCCTCCCGAAAGGCTCACGACGGACTTTAGTTTAATAAGCATTGACCAAACCTTACAGTTAAAACCCCAAGTCTTATCATGTCATTAGATCATTAATATGGGATCACTACATACCTTAATTTTAATACCGCAGACATCAATCGACGATACCATAGACACTTTCACATATTCATTAAAACGCCATTATGCATGAATGTCTGCCATATATATATCCCGGACCTAACTATAAGCCAGTGCCATTGTAACGTTCGGTCCCACCTATTAACAATCCTCTCGCATCCGACGACTGGAGGAGTATCACGTTGATTGGGGCGATCCAACGAGCAGGGTGGAGTTCCGCATTTTTTTTGATCCCGAACTTTAGCACGTCAAATTCACGCGATGAGGGCGGTATTGCCCCAACGATGTGGCACGATCTAATAGGATCAAGTTTTTTCCTTATGGTTTCACCTCCGGGCAAGGGCGTTGCGAAATAGGCGGGTTTGTTCCCAAAACCACTTGACTATAACCTCCAGTCCCACATTCACCTCTTGGTTCTGTTCCTTCTACGCTCCAGGTTCCATCTTCTACGTTCTCTTACTCTTCAGTGCGCTTCCCTTAGCACAGTCCTCTTCACCCATTTTCTGCACAAAATGGGTAAGCCAACAAACTGTGTGTTGAAGTCTCCCTCCAGTCCTCCCCTACGCTAGTCCTTAACATGAATTGTGCTACATTCTGGCTTTAAAACTCTCCAACATACATTCAACGTACAACTCAACGCTAGTTCCCATTTCCGTCTCAATCCTTTGCTTCAGCTTCAGGAATTCGAGCACACCCAACGTTCGACCTGAAGAGATTCGCACTATAACAAAATTACAATACAACTGCCCCTCCTTTTAAGTGGGGATTTAGAAAACCCTAGAATTTACCAACTCCTCCTATCCACTGAAACTTCTGATTCATTAGAGAAGCTTATCGTGAAAGACATTCATCGCACCTTGCCCTCCCAAAAATTATTTCAAATGATAGATGGGCTCGGACAGAGATCTCCGCACAATTTGTTGAAGGCAATTTGTTTAAGGGGATGAATTTCATAACGGGCATGATTCTACTTCACATGAATGAGGACGAAGAGGCGTTTTGGGTAATGGCGACTCTGCTCAAGGGCGTTGTGAATATGCCAATGCGACGTTTGTATTTGGAAGGCCTGCCTCTGTTACACCAATATCTGTTTGAGTTTGAAGTTCCTATGAATGAAGAGCTGCCTGAGCTGGGTAGGCATTTTTCAGAACCAAATGCTCACGCCCTGCATGTATGCTAGCCGGTGGTTTATGATGGAGAGTTTCATAAAATCTTAGATCAGACTGTCCATTTTAGTTTTGGATTAGACTGACCATTTTCCTTTTCATGATGAATTATGTAGGGTGGTTTTAGATGGATAAACCTAATAATTTAGTTTTGATAATAAATTATATTGGATGGTTTTAAACTAAATAATTTTGAATGTCGTTTTTATTGAAACTTTCTTGAAATAATATGAATCACATAGGCTTCAATTCAAAAATCTATTTTCCACACTCAAGGGTTTGCATTGTACTTTTACATGGGAGGTTTGAAATTGAAATTGCAGGCTATACCGTCATTTGTAGAATCGGTCACCAAACAGCTCTCTGTAGACTTACTGCTCTTGTACAATATGGGTTTTCAAAGGTTTGCAGTAACAGATATGGGGCCGTCAGGGTGCTTGCCAGTTATAATAGCAGAGAATTTTTATTCTGACCTTGCCAAACCATTTGCAAAATTGAGTCTAGCTACTTTGCTTCAAGCCCTGATAGAGCTGTGCTATTTTTTCCTTATTAATGCTTCAAATGGTAATTGGAAATATGCCTTCTGAAATTTGTGGAGTCATTCGGTTTCACTTGTTAAGGGTTTGGTTTGTGAAAATTCTATTGCTTGCATCTTACATTCATGTAATGCACGGGTAATGATCCTTGATAAGGTTTCTTTTCTGAACCAACTTGGGGTGTCAAATTTGTATTTGTGTATTCTAACCAGCCAGCTGCCATTTCTTAGTTTCTTGTTGATTCTTACTATGCATGCAATGCTCCTTACCCATCATTACCATTGAAATTTGAATTTTCTTACTGTACATTCCATTGCTATGTTACCAGAGACGACATGATAGTGAATTCGGTTGATTTCAGTCCCTAGAGGCCATTTATTCTTCTTCCTCTGTTCTCCTGGGAGGAGTTGGAGAAGAATTAACTCAACATCTACTTGTTTTGCCCCCCTTACATCATTGGGAGGTTTCCTTTCGGCGTTCCTTTGCACCTCCCGGTGCAATTTCTAGTTTATATAGATTTGACTATACTAATTATGTCGAAGGTGTTTTCTCTATGGACATTCATGTCCAAACACTGTTCATTGCATTCAATCAGTGAACTTGAATTTTGTCCTCCTCAATCCAATGATATTTGACCACATGTTGTAGTCTGCCTACTTCCTACAACGCCACAAACCAGAAGGTAAATGATCACGTGGCTCCTATCATCTGTCATCTTCCTACAACGTAAAGAAGGTGAACAAATGCGAGAGTGATTCTGGGGCAAGTGGCTCTTCTGGTTTTGATTTTCGCAGTCATGGCGTATTTCAATTGGCTCTTTTGGTTTTATTTCATAGTCATGGTGTCTTTCATGGAAATTTCCAAAAGGATCTCTTAATACTAACAACATCACTACAGCTGAAAGACACCCACGACAAGGCAACCACTGTCACTACCCAATTTTCCACTGCTCCTCTGCACTCCATTAGCTCAAATTTCAGAGTCACTGCTCTCCTTGCCCAATCGATTCCAAGCCCTCCTTATTGAACAATATCTTCTTCAACAACAACAAAAATAACTAGTAAATGATAACAAACCCCTTTGTGCTTTTGATCTTTTTGGTGATGGAAGTGTAGGGTTTGGGAATGTTAGCGGTAGGTTTTGATAGGCGGTGTTTGAAGTGCGAACTGGATGAGACGCCCTGATTTTGAGACATGTTATGAAATTGAATGCGAGAGTGAAGATGGTGAGAGAGTAGAGAAAGTTATTGAATATTTCCTTGGTGAAAATGGTGTGCTCTTATTGCATTTGGTGGTTTCCATTTTCAGGTCTGGAAAACAACTAGATTGACTTATTAAATTTACGCTGGAAGACTAATGGCTAAATTGATGGAATTTTATTATTATTTAATTGAACATGATGTATGTAGCATTGATCTGTCAAAAATAAATTGAATGAATACAATATGTCTATGGGCACAATGATACACATATGACCACTAACTAATAAAAATTAATATTTGTATTAAGCATAAAGGTGGCAGTAGATATAAGGAATCCTACTATGACTGTAAATTTTGACTGCGAATTTTTCATTGTAGCAATAGGATTCGAACTTGCGCTGGTGGTAATGGTTTAAGTTGAGCTGTTATGCATGGTCACCAAGGCACACCTTTCTTTGCCCCTTCATTGCATTCTCTTTTTACCTCTGATGACATTGGATGTATCCATTGAATCAGTCGTGGCAACATAGTGCAAAAATTATCTGGCCAAGTCGATGGCTGAGAAGGGGTTTCAACGTTTTCTAACTTGAGTAAATAGGTTACCCTGCAACCTCCTATTAAGCAGGAGAACGATCAACTTATCCTAAGAATCTCATGTGGAAAATTCGGACATTGGTAAATTGCATTCAGTTGGAAGGTTGATGTCAAATGGAAACTATTTCTTTTACCATAAATATATTTGGGTAAAGATGTCAAGTACTTCCTCTTAGTTTAAAGAAATTTGTGAGGTGCTTCCACATTTCGACTAAATTCAATTGAGATACTCATGGAAACCTATGGGACAAGTCTTATGTATTTTTTTCTTTCAATCTAAACAGGATATTTTCTTTGGCCTTAAACATATGCGATTTATTTATGAATTCCATCATTATTGTGAGTCAATGGTGGATTGCAGAAGAATCATGGAACATTCATGGGAAAGATCAAATTATTTCCATGTGGGCTAAGTTGAATGATAAGCCATAGTGGGAGGAGCAAGTTAAAAAAATAAATCATGGGGAACATGGAAAGTATGAAAGGAAATACACACTTGATTATGGTATTGTAACTGATTCACAAATTGTAACTAATTATAACACAAGGAAAATATTGTACGTCAAACACTTATTTCAACATTTGGTCGTTCAGTTCACTTGCTACCTTCGTCTTTGTTCAAATTGTCATGTTCAGTAAAAAAAAAATTCCCTCTTCAATAGGTTCAAAATATTTTTTTTTGTGCCTTATTCAACAAGTTCAGGTTCAGAATCCTATGAGGGATCGACAATTTGGTGGGCTTATATTATGTTTTGCACCATAAAGTTTTCGTCTTTGTTCAAATTGTCATGTTCAGTAAAAAAAATTGTGTGCCCTCTTCAACATGTTTAGAATCCTATTTTTTGTGCCCTCTTCAACAGGTTCAAGTTCAGAATCCTGTGAGGGCTCGACATTTTGGTGGGCATATATTATGTGTTGCACCATAAACTTTTCGTCTTTGTTCAAATTTTCATGTTTAGGAAAAAAAAAGTGCCCTCTTCAACAGGTTCATAATCCTGCCTTTTGTGCCCTCTTCAACAGGTTCAAAATCCTGTGAGGGCTCGATAATTTGGTGGGAAAATATTATGTGTTGCACCATAAATTTTGTGAGCCTGACAGGGTCAACCTATGGATCGTAAGTGAAAAAAAGATTTATGGATGGATTTCTACTTAAGGAGATTCACATTTTTCTTGAAGAGAAACTATAATATGTGACTCTCAAAAGATGCCACGAAGTTGGGAGATGGTGGTTCAGATATGGGAGAGTAAATTATGAAGTGATTCTAGGTAAACTATCTTTTGCATTGGGTTTAGGATGAGAATTAAGGTTTCAACTTATTCTTTAATTCAACTATTAGTTTAATTTCTAGAAAAGGAAGGTGGTGGTTAAGAGGGTAATTGGTTTGCATTGTGGATAGTTTATTGGAATTTACATGTTTCTTTAAAGATTTTTGGTATGTCTAGTCATCGTTTTCATAACATAATCAATTATGACTTTACGCCAAGTGATATCATAAGAGTGGCTAGGAATGATAAGAAGATAACAAATTTGAGAAGACATGAATCCATTAAGAGGCCTCAATTATACTATATTATCTTCTTCACTATACTATATTCTTCTGTAGGACTATACTATCATCAAAGCATGGATTGGGAAACTACTTTTCAATCTTGAGAGTGAGTTGGAGAACAACATAGAGAAACCACCTCCACATGAATCAATGTCCTAGTCAAACAACAATGCTTACGAGTGTTTATAAGAGCTAAGGGTTGTGGAGGCTTAATGATTGCATGGCTAAAGGAGAGCCTTGTCCAAGCTAGACAAAGGAGGAATATCTTCTAAAAATATCATTGTTTCAAATCACAAGGTCCAAAATCCTAGATTTAAATACGATAATATTGTTGAGAAACATAGCCTCGAGAGTTAGCTCAATTGGATGAGTCCCCATCATTAAATCAAATTTTCTATTGAGAGGTCACAAGTTTGATTCTCTTGACTCTCAAGCTCAAAATCCATGGTTGAGCCGATAAGAAGTGGTCCCTTCAAGTGGATCTTCTTGGTACAAATATTCTATGGACATAATGGTCATCGATCTCTGTATGTCCGTGAACCACATAGGAAAAAAATTTATTGTGGAGAAACACAAGGCCTTATAGATTGCTCTTCATTCCTTTCCTATAAGAGAGTAGGTAAAATAATTTAGGTATTTAGGAGTTAAGGAAAGTGTTGTGCTTGGGAAAAGAGGGGAAGGAAATGTGGGGGCATTGATTTTATTTCAAATAGATCCAAAACATAGTGGAATTTTCTGATAAATATTTGAACCACTTCACTCTTCCTACATGGGAGGAATGTTATATTAATATTCAACATAGTAATTAAGCATGCTAGGAATGGTATGTTGAAGCAAATTTAGGTTCCAAGTTCCATCTTCTTGTTTTCTTCATTTGCATATATCTTTCTTAAGCTCAGATCTATCAAACACCAAGAGAAAGTGAAAAGATCTATATAGTTTATGAGCAATAAATCTTTTTAAGTTGTAAAAAAATTAAGATAAAATTTGAATTTTCTTCCACATTAACTAAAGTATGAGCATAGAAATGGTAAATTCTGGAAAACCTCTCTAAAATTTTAGGATTTCAATATCTACTATTTTGGCTTTATATTGTTTGCATTACTATTTGAATTCAACTTTGAGGCCACTATGCTCAAGTTTAATAGAACACATTAAGGATATTGCAAGCCATGTGTTTCATTAATGCTATATTATTCAAATTCTATATTACTGTGCTTATTGATATGATGTTAGAACTTCTAAAGTGAATATGTTTCAATTATATCACGTTTAATGACCAACGTTCAATGCCTTAGGTGAAGCCAATCTCTAAGCCCTATTTAGCTTAAGGGATAGAGATAGTCTTAGATTCAACCTAGATAAGACTTTAGGTCAATTACGATAAATTTTCCATTTCACTCATGGCATAATTATCTTTGTAATACGATGCAGGAGCATCTTCTCTAAGTCAAAAGTCCAATTAGAAATCAGACCTTAGGGTCTTGACATTTGTCCAAGGAGAAACTATTGTAAAGAGACATTATAAAACTCATGTAAAAAGTATTTTATTTCTTAGTGAGCATTGATACGGAATATTCTCAGTTGTTAGGTGTCAATGAATGTTAAGTTAATGTAACAAATCCCCTTAAGAAATGGGATATTAGAGAGCATATTTGCTGTTTATGCTAAGAAGATAGAAAAGTCATAAATTAGGATTTCCTTAGAATAGAAGCGGTTACAAGTTTGTAGGAGTTGAGTGAGGGTGGATAAGCTCTGAATTGTATTATAAATTAAATTGTAAGCTTTGAAGGAGGTGTTAGCTCCCTGTAATTTATAAGATTGGAAAGAAAAAGTAGCAGAGAACAACATCAAACCACTTTGGAGTCCAGGACCTAGACTTCATGGGCTCAAAGAGGGCTCTCTCTGCATTTATGATTAACTGTTTTGAATCTATGATTATATTTTATGATTTTAGGCTAGTTATAAAGATTGGGGTTGTTTGTTTGGTTGGATAGATAGAATGTGGGAAGCTTAATCCATTGGGCTATGGAGTCATAAAAGGGTTGAGCTGTACATCAACTTTTCAAGGGTTTTCACAGGGCAAGTTAACTATGTCAAATGGATCTCTTTGGCAAGATGAATATGAGATGGCAGAAAACTGTGAGTACAATAAAGCTAAAGGGCAATTAAGAATCCTTTAACTTTAATTCAACATAAATGCGGAGCAGACAGTCTCCGAATTTTGCATTCAGGACTTTAGAGGAAAAACATTGAAGATAACAGTTCAGTGGGGGTAAAGAGAAGTTAAGAATTCTTTAACTCAACTTTAGAGAAAGCCTTAAGATAACAGTTTGGTAAAAATAAATAGCAATTAAGAATTGTTTAGCTATACTTCACAAAGAAAACCTCAAGACAACAATCCAGTAATACTGAAGAGCATTTAAGAATTATTTAGTTATACTTTCGGAGGAAAACATTAAGATAACAATAACAGATAGAGTTAAGGTGCTCATGCAATATATCTTAATCTAAAATTTCTATTTTTCTATCAGAGAAATTGATGTACAATATGGAAAAACAAAGGGAAAACATTAACATAGAAGGGATAACATCACCATTAACATAGCTCAAGGATCTTGTGAATGTGCTTGTATTATTGATGCCCAGCTCAAAAACAATTATAGTGCTCCAATACAATAATATCTACAACTCAGTGTCTAAACAAAGTCCAACCAACACTGCTAATGAAAATACATGCAATATTTAACTGCAACTGAGGTGGTTTCCCTAATATAGGGTGACCAACTACATTTACTACAGAGTAAATGAACTTTTGACAATTGTGACCATGCAAGGCCCAAGCCAAAAATATCTCTGACAAACCTACTGTAGTAATAAATTTCAAATTAACTCCTGAGCTAACTTCAAAATATCTTTGACCAATTGCTTGTAAAATTAACTTTTATAATAACTTCTGAACAAACGCTAAAATATCTTTGACTATAATATTAAGTTTGGTAGATTTCATTAAATCAAAATTAAGATGGAGGTGGCCAATGTGGTTGAGAAGAGGAAAATGTTGAGTGGCCTTGATGTGTGGCTTTGTCTTCCTCGTTGATTTGTTCTCTGATTTGTATTTTAACTTTAACCTGCCTTTATATGTATATCTTTTTACTGCCTATGATGTCACTGTAATTTCTTCCTTTACCTTTTATTTTCCATTTCCTTAACTCTGTCCTCTGACTGTGTCTTTTATTTGTTTTTACATTTACCCCGATTTCTCTTTCTCCTAATTTTATGTGTTCTTCTGCTCATAATCCTCTGTTGTGGAAAAACATTCAAATCCATACCCTGTGAGTATTGGTAGGAGGTGGAAAGGCGGGGAATGCAAAAAGGCGTTTAGGTTGTTGGATCAGATGGGGGAGATCGGACGACTGTCGGAGTTTCGGGTGGATGGTAAGAGGTGGGACCAGACGGTCTAATGGAAAGGTAGTATGTGGTTTATTGCACGGTGCAGGGATGGTTTGTGGTTTTATTTGGAGGGTATGCGATGAGGCTTGGGGATGACGCGTGCCAGATGGGAGAGGTTGCAAAACCGCCCATTTCGTAACCCCCTTGATGGTTTTAAACGATGGGCAGTTGAGGGTATGAAAGGGATTGGGTGGTGGAGATCGGGCGGTGGTCAGGCGTCGGATTGATAGCAAGTTGGTTCGATAGGTGGGGTTGGGTGATTTAATGAAACATAGGTTTAAATTTAATCAAGAGCGGGGGAAAAGTTTAAAGTGGAGGCGTTTAAAAATTAAGTAGGGCCCAGGTAAAATTTAGTGAGGAGGGTAATGGAATGAAAGCAGGGTTTAATATGTTTGGGGGGTAGTAATGTAAAAGCGGGGCCCGGGGATATATCAAAGTGGAGGAAAAGGTTTTTAAAGCGGAGGCTCTAAAATATTAGTTGGAGTTTTTAACATAGTAGGGGTTGGGATTTAATAAAATAGGGTTTATTAACGTGGGACCCAATAGTTTAAAATTATTTAAAAACAATGTAAAAGTGGGATTTACATTTTTTTTTAATGAAAAAGAGGGGGAATGAGTAAAGGGGAAGGGATATTAGTAATGGGAATGGGGTAACAAGCACATTTGCCCCAAATTTCGACAGCAAAAATGTCGCTCTTGCGACACATAGGCATCCTAAGAGAGACGTTTTGAGGTGCGGAAAAACATGGTTTCTCCTAACATCGGACTTCCGACACTTGACTTAACTGTCAGTAGAGCGATGGTATTTCTGACGTTTTTTTGGAGTCGTCGCAATTCTGACGTTTCAAATTGTCCGTCTCTCTTCCGACATTTCACGATGCGTCGCTCTTCCGATGTTTCCAAACGTCACTATTCCGACGCCAAAGAACACTATTACTGACGTTTTGAGCGTCTCTCTTCTGACGAAATGAAAATATTTATAAAAAAAAAGTAACGTCGTAATATCGGCGGAAAGATATTTTTTTTTTAAAGGTAACGTCGTAATACCGACAGAAGAAAACGTTGGACTACCAATGGAAATAATTTTTTTGTTTTTAAAATTTAATGTCGTAATACCAATGGAAAGAAAATATTTAAAAGAAAAATTAACGTCGTATTACCATCCTTGGGATTAATTGTTATGGTTTCCACTCTATCTCTATGAGGTTTTTGACCCTCTATTATGGAAAATCTCTAAGCGGTTTGGACACAAGATTGAAGGCAGATTAAGGGGGAAAATCCTTGTCTCTTTCTGGAACCATTTGGCCCTCAAAAATACAATGGATTAGCCTTGAACACAAAAATATATCTTAGGTTTTGGCCTCAGACATCCAGCCTATTTCGGCCCTATTATAGCTTGATTTCATCTTTTGTTTTGACTTGTGTGAGCCCTAAATTATCCTGTAAATTTTTTTGGCACTCCAAACTGTAATCCAAGCTCTTGATTGTTTGCAATAAAGCTCACAGTTAATTCAACCCTCCATCTCAGAAGAATTTTTTATTTCAGAGAGTAATTATGAGGAATTGATTTGGGAACCTTGTTCAAACAAAGCATTTCATACATCTTCTCAGTCATCTTGGAAAACAAATTCAGTGACATAGGGTTGTAAGGCACAACCATTTAAGGCACATCTCATTATTACTAAGATTGTCCATTGGGCTGATCCAAGGGCACAACCTGATACAAAGTACCAATATTAGGGTCTAATTTGGACATTTTCGACAGATCAACTAATGGTGAATCTGCATTGTGATTGAAGCCTGTCCTTGAGAATCTTGTCTACAAACTGAGGTAAATCATGTTGCAGAAGTAAGATCTGGTATACCTTGTGCAAGTTTGACATTTGCAATGGATCTGAAGGGTATGTCTATAACCCTCCTGTAGGACATATTTGTTGTATAATGGTGGCATAAATAGTGTCCTTGTAAAGTTCTGAAGCTTATGCTTGTGCTACAATTCTGAGAAAAACTCTGATAATTTCCAGCAATCTTTATCTGAAGAATACAATATTGAAATTAAAGGTTTGAAGATTGCTAAAGCACAAACGTATGATCCCACTAAATTCAATGTATTTGTATCTCCATCACTGTCAGTTGTCACAGATAGAGAAGGGTTTACATCTTCAGAAATAAGAAGGTACTAGTGTATGTGGAGCAAAACATTAAAGAAAATATCTTCAAGAAAATACTTCAACACACCTAAGGTATGAATTGATTTCTGGAACAACTCAGTGGTTGTTTGAATGCTACAACATTTTATTGAATTTTGAAGTTGAATCATCATTGAACATCTAATAGCAGTAGAGAAGTTTTTGAATATCTTGTAAGTAGGTCGTTATCCCTGGTATGAGAGCCTACTTTTATCTTCAGGGTGGTAGGGTGGTGCAAAGCAGGAGATTGAAGTCTCCTTTAGGTTGTAGCTTGAAAACACTTTAGGGTGGCAAGGTGGTTCCAGGGAAAGTTGGAGCTTGCAAGGTGTTGAAGAATCCTATCAATGGTAGCTGATAAAACTAGAGCATTGGGAGCGTCCTTCCAGTTGGAGCTGGTAAATCAAGGTGTAGTAGCATCATTTCAGGAGTTGGAGCTTCCTGATAAATTGAACGATTTTCTAGAGTACTATGGAGTTTGGGCTTCCTCCTCAGTTGTGGCTAAAAATTATGTACTCATAAATTATATTAGAGAAGCATTCGGTGGTTTTCCTCCCAGAAGGGTTTCAACCTAAAAAAATCCCATTGTTTACTGCTCTTTGAATGTGTTGATGCTTATTGTCCTACTGTTCATGCTAAAAAAAAATTATAATTAACTAATTGTAAGCGAAATACTGATTCACCCCTTCTCAGTGTTTCCAACATATATGATATTAATGAAAAGGACCACAACAGATAAAATTACTCAAAATATCATATGCTATGCAAGCATTAAGTATAACACGTTGTTCAATTTTCTTTTCAGTAATATAACTCATACTTTGGTTAGTCTAAACATTCATAGGAGTAGTGTGTTACATACAGTCACCTTGAACATCATCAGAAACAAGGCAGCTGCAGACACGACTTATGTTAAAAATATCTACAAACTTTACTGTTTTACACTAAAAGACAATAGCAACTTGTGTAGTTGAGTTTAAAATAGGACCCAAAAGAACTAGGAGAAGTTGATGCCTACTACTAATTTAACAAATGAAGTATAAATTTATCTCTATTATGAAAAAAGTATCAATATCAAAGAATTTTTAATGTTGTCATAGTCCCCCCCCCCCAATAGAGAAGACCTATGTTTCCAGGAAATGTGGGTGCGCGTGCGGGGACAGGGACGGGGATGGGGACGGGGACGTCACTTTTTGAAACAGGGTGCATGGGTTCGTCTGGGGTATATACTATGTGTGTGTGTGTGTGTGTGTGAATTTGTATAAAACAAGAAATATATATATATATATATATATATATATATATATTAAATTGAAGTTTAAACTTCAAAGATTTAAACATGCACATCATTGAACAATCAACATTCACATAATGATATATCATATCAGTCTTGACTCTTCAGATAAATTAAAATTGATAATACTTTGAAATTTCAAAATTTCTTAATAGATTAAGATAGATTGAAGAGTGCAATGATTATATGAGTTCCCATTGTCACTACTAACAAAAATGTATGCCCTAGTGATATAGAAAATTACTGCTGAAAACACTACAATCATAGTAAGAATGTCTTTGTCACAACATACCCATCAGAAGATGATACTTGCATCATGGTAATGCCATCCAAGTGAAGCTACTATACAAGTAACAAATGACAACATTCTAAAAAATTCCTTTGTAGGACTTTCCCATGCAGTTAGAATCAATTGAACATGAGCATCTACAATTTCATCAATTTTAAAGACTACAGTGTCAACAATTATTTTCACTTATAACACTTTAGATATAGAAGGAAGATGAATTAAACACACCCCTTTTACCTTGTTCCCTGTGCATGTATCCAGTAGTCTAATCTCAAATCAACAACCTTGGTATTTGGGTGCATTAATATTGTGCCTTCTTTTCTTTCGGGAATACCTAAGCATATGGGGTATTGGTTGTTAGTAAACACGGTCTGTTCAACTAAAATTTTCCATGTTGAACCCACTTTTAGTTGCACCTGTAACTTTGCAACTACACTTACTAGAAATGTGTCCAATATTCCAGTTTCCTCGAGATTTTGTATTCTTTCATTCCCTTCTCTAATTTCATGAATTTTTCAAGTTCCTCCTTCATCTCTATTAATGAATTCAAGTTGCTCACTTAGTAAGTGGGTGAGGTTGCTGCTTGTTGTGTCGAGGGTGAGGTTGCTGCTTGCTATGCTGAGGGTGAGTTTTTGTGCGGACATTGTTGTGCGGTGAGGGTGAGTTGTTGTGCGATGAGGTGAGGTAACGATTGCTGTGGGTTGTGGAGTCCGAGTGGGTAAGCTTTAACACAAAAGAAAATCGCAATAAGAATAGTCGAGTCATATTTAATTTTAATTTTAATAAAAAAATCTTAAATTTTAATTTTAATAAAAAAATCTTAAATTTTAATTTTAATAGCAATTAGTAATAGTCGAATTTAATAAAATAAAATAAAATTTAACCAAACTTGTCGCCGAAGAACCCGAAAAGAACCCGTTTTTGGGGTTCTTCGTCCCCAAATCAGCAAAAGAACCCTGATTTTGTGTGGGAAGTCTCAGGTTCTTCCATGAAGAACAGGGTTCTTTAGGGTGCTTCTGAGAAGAACCTGTAAAGCACCCAATACTTGGGGACGGGAACCCGGTACGGGTTCGAGAACCCTAGCCCTGGGTGTGGGAACTCGTGAAATGTAGGAAAAGACTTATTATTCAACAAAATAAATTATCCAAAATTGCATTTAAAATAACTATTCAAAACCATCTTCCCCTGTGTACGTATACACTTTTTTTTTTCAAAATATTCATAAGAAATTGATTTTCTGTACCACATCTAAGTACACACTCATAAGTTATAGTTCAAAATTGCTCCAGAAATAAGAAAAAGCACATATTCAAGTAAAAATCATATTCTTACAGCAATTTCGCATGATTATATGGATAGGAAAATATTTTGCCTTGGCATGAGTTCATCATTGTCACATAGATACAAATTATAGCATTCTACAATTGTGGCTCATGTTATTTGACAAAATTTATTTTCAAATGGAAGTACCAACCAGTTTTTCAACCTAATTCTGAGCATGAATTTACAGTCCAGATTCTAGGGAGCCTTATCTACTGCATACTTACCCACAACATCTTCAGACGGCACTTCTGCTTCATTGAGAGTCCTAACAAGTTTTTTAACCTGCTCCAAAGTACCATTCTACAAGGCAAACACAAAATGAGAAAATTATCATCCATATATACCAACACCTGACGTCAATCTATTGCATACAAAATACAATGCACAAGTTTATTTCAAAGCACAGTTCATAGTAGAAATGTGCCTCACTCAAGATACTTTTAAAATATTTAATTAATTAACCAAAAATCAACAAGTGTGGAGTGTGATTTGCAATTTATAGCTATACATGTCTTGCTGATTCAACATAAGTGAAGAGTAATATGTTAAATGATTTAATATTATAATTGACAAATACAAGTGTCATTTCGCTGCTGTAAATAAGATTTTTCATATCTGGGTTATGTATGATAAGATTGTCTAAGAAGGTTGAAACTTAATTAAATGCTTTGTATCTTTTCTCCTTGGATTACCTAGAAGTTTGGGTTGTTAAGGATCGAAATATTGTCCACTTCTTCTATTGTTTTGTATTATATTTCATAACAACCCAAAGGCCGAATTCATAGGGTTAAGATAAAAAAAAAACTTCTAGTTAAGAGGCGAAATTTTTGAATTTCATATTCCCAAAAAATCTCCACACAAATCCATGAATGAAACATAAGTACATTCCTTATTGGTAAGTTTATCCCTTTCCTTTTTTTATGGGCCATTTTCATAAATATGTCATCAAGCCTTCAAAATAACCATCTTGATATGAAAAAAGTCTACACAATTACCTAGCTGATTTTCTAGAAGGAAACCAACATAAATACTTTCAAGTTTCAAGCACACTGTTACAAGGGAATTCTCTTAGAGATCTTGACTCTCAACCCTATCCCAGATCTGTCTTTATACACAAGCAAAAGTACAATAGAGGTACTCCCAATAGTGGACTTCTTCCAGCAAATGGGGCAGTCACAGGATTTGACGATGGAGCAAAATTTAGGGTGTGCTCCCCAAAGCACTTGAATGTTAGTTGTGGCTACCTAATGTTCTATGGTCCACTCCAAAGTCCCAAACATTGCTATAGCAAATGGAAAAAACCTTTCGGTTGTTAATTAGGTTTTCTTAAACATATGGGAATACCCTAGTTACTGTTATGGTCATTAATCTTGTCTTAGGTACGCTTAGTACCCTATTGTGGTTATCATTGGTCCTATCATGTTATGTTTGTATTAGTAACAGTACCCCATGTGGTGTTTGTGATGGACCCTTGCTATATTGGTTTAATTATTAAATAGTAGCCTTAGGTTTATAGACTATGCAACTGAATCAATAATGATCCTTCCAAGCTCCATCATGGAAGCATTCTTTGCAGAGAAATAAATGGGTACGAAACTCATGGAATGGAACCCACATCTATGAAACAGATCAAAAAAATTTCAACACTGTTTTGACACATGTATCCCCAATCAAAGAGACTTTTTAAAGTAAAAATTCCCCAAAACCCTAAACATATAAAGGATAAAACCATGCACCCCAATCCTACTCTACAAGAAGACCAATTCCTCCATTAAGAAATAGAAAAAGATACAGCTGCAGACTGGAATCGTCATTCTAAAGACTACACACAAGTGCTTGGAAAACTGAAGTTGGAAGTTGGGTCAAGATTGAAGCTTGGAGCTTAGCTGGGAATCGAACCTGAGCAATCAATTCAAACTTCAAGCATCATATTTTGACTTTTTATTTGTAAGAGCTACAATTGAGCCATGTTCTAGAGAAACAATATTTTAACCACTGGTATATATATCATACATGCAGTAGAAGAAGATCTGTAGTCGGAAAGAAGATTTATGAAGCCATATTTGTAGCCCATATCCCTTGAAAAAGGTGGTGGAAGAGCTACAGTTGCAATTAAATTTCAAACATATGAATTAGCCTTGTGAGAATTATGCCTTGCATTTTTTTGTGAGTTTGATAAATTTGCGATGAAGGAATTAACAATATATATTCAATTAAAGTGGTTCTCACTCGAACCTCAAGGTCAATGTTAAATTTTCCATCAATACCCATTTCTCATGTATTGAACCTTAAGCTGTTTATAGGTTTCTAATGTGCATATTTGAGTGCCTGCAGTCCTTGAGCAACAAGGGTACTCGTCTGTAATATGTATTTGATGAGTTGTGGACCTTTACCTAGATCATGGATTTGAAACCTAATTCCAAACAAGATAAAGTAACTTTTAGATATTAAAATCGCATGCTTGGGCACAGATTATCTAATAGGGCATTTTTTTCGCCTTAAATTCAAAAAATCAGGATATTGAGCACATTATATCCACTTACATTTACATAGGTCGAAGGTGGTCACATGAAAAGTTTGAAACATGCTTTTCAGTTTAATGTTTATGAATGATAGATTTGTGTTCAAGTGTCTAAATTGTAAATTCCGCATATACAAATATGTTGTATATGATATAAATATGTAAATGCAAGACACACATCATTTCCCTATTTCTAAAGATTTTGAAAATGCAGATTTCCAAAGCCATATTTTCTAAAACCATTTACACATCCCTGTTTGATTATGTTGAACTATGCTGAGCCAGACTCTTGAAATTTTGCACATCCCTGTGCTCATTATGTTGAACCATATTGTAGGTTGCTTTACAAATTTTTAATTACAGTGATATAAATTCCCTATAGACATAGTACCATAGACATGAAACCATCACAACCAAATGAAATGATGAACAAAACACAAGAATGTGCCCTCAAGAAAGGCCAGAGATATCCATTATTGCAGCATATGGAAATACTCAAAAAAACCTTGTGGGTGGTTCATAAAAATGGAGTTGCAACGAATACAAGAAATTCATAAATGGCTCATAGACTAGGGAAAATGATAGCTCACTGAACATATTAATACAACAATGACAGTATCTCTAGGTCAATCTGACGTAAATGACAACCCTGGACCAGGTTGAGTCTTACAAAACTTCAATTCTATGCAGCTTTGCAAAATGCTGCTGATAGAAGATAGAGTAAGGAAAGCTCTTAATCGAAGGATCTGCATCTAAAGCCTCTGTTTCCATCTATACCATCTATTATGATTAGTAAAAACCCTATTATGGGACCTCTTGAAGTAGAATTGAAGTCCATTGCATCGATTCAAATGGATTACCATTTAATTTGGTGTGTTCCTCTTAATGGCAACAAAAGATTAAGGCTACAAAAGCCCCAGTTAAGAAAATGTCCACACCACATTGTTGACATCACAAAGACACTCGCTGGACAAACAGTCACAAACCAGAATACATGGGAAAAAACGGGGGTGTCCATCATTTCTGATGGATGAAAAGACCAAAGAAACCTCCCTTTAATCAATCTCATTGCAATATGCCCTCAAGAAGCAATGTTTTTGAAGGTTGTTGACTACAAATAATGGTATAGCCTAAAAAAATTTCTATTCAATTCATTGAATCTAAAACCATCTTCAGTTTCTTAAGATGCAAGCAAATGACTGACCATTCACCTTGGTTGTAATGCCTGCTTTAAGCATTGACTTGAAAAAAAATGCAATGGAAAAAGAGCATCGAGAAGCTCTAAAATTGTCTATGCAGAGAAGCAGTTGAAGATAAAGCCATCCAGGATGCTAGGGAATTCTCCTTGATAATTTAAAAAATCTCAAAAAGAGAAATAAAAGTCAAAGGATGTAACCACTTTCAAATCCTGCAAATGAAGTGACGATAATGAGCACAAAAAAAATAGGAATGCCCTGAAATTAAGAAAAAGGTTGTCATTCAAACAAAAACCTGCCTGGATATCATAGTTACTCCTTCGACTACAAATGAATGAGAACAAGAATAATCCAAAACCACAAGTCTGGGTAACTATTGTTTAATTTACCCTTAAAACTTTGGGAAGATTAAGCTTATGGAACCAAAAACAACACCTTGAAGAAACTGTTCAAGATTTCAGAAGCTACAAAGAATGGTATAGCCTAAACCAATTTCTATTTAATTCATTGAATCTAAAACAATATTCAGTGTCTTAAGATGCAAGAAAAAGACTAACCATTCACCTTGGTTATAATGCCTGCTTTAAGCATTGACTTGAAAAAATGCAATGGAAAAAGAGCATCAAGAAACTCTACAATTGTCTATGTAGAGAAACAGTTGAAGATAAAGCCATCCAGGATGTTAGGGAATTCTCCTTGATAATTTAAAAAATATCAAAAAGAGAAAGAAAAGTCAAAGGATCTAACCACTTTCAAATCCTGCAAATGAAATGATGATAATGAGCCAAAAAAAATAGGAATGCCCTGAAATGAAGAAAAAGGTTGTTAGTCAAACAACAACCTACTTGAACATCATAGTTACTCCTTTGACTACAGTGAAATCAAGAAACTTAGGTTACTCAATTTAAATTAGGGAGATCATGGAACAAAGTCTCTCAAATGAGGGAGAAAAAGGAACTTATAAGTTACTCAATTGACCATAGGGAGATCAAGGGTATTTAAAAACATACTTGTCCAACAAAAGAGAAATAAATTATGAAGCGGATATAATGAAGCATGAACAAAAGATCCAAAAATTAGAAAGAAGAAACAATAATTCTTACATGACCATAGGACTTGGTTATCAGGTAGCAGATCCAGATCCAACAACAAGAAACAATAAACTGAGTGGATGAAGGATGAAGAAAGAAACCAAATTTGAGTGGTAGTAAGTTGTAACTTGTCCCAAAATTTTGGGTGTGGACCTATTTCAAATTTGACTAAAATAATTTTAATTAGGAAAAATATAGCAGAAAAATAGGAAGAACACAAACCGGGCCTAGGCTAGATGAAGTTATATTGACCCAGTATAGGGAAAACTCAGTTTTAATTTAGAAGGCAATATATCATATTTTCATGTGAGAAACAATTACCTAGATCCACAATGCTAAGAAAGGACACACGGTAATACTTGCCACATGTTTTTCCCAGATATGCTCTTAAATATCGTGGTTGAAAGTGTTGTTCTTGGGTATGCTACTAGAACATTTTGCATTTCCCTTAATCCATAAGGAACTAATGGTAAATTGGTCAAAGAAAAATCACTATTTAAACTAATCATTGAAATTGATCATTACTTATGAAGGTGGAATGTGAATGCTCTGGAAACACTTTTATTGGTATAATTATGTTTGGTACATGATCCACTTGGTGAATGAAAGATATATATTTTTTCAATGTGGGAGCATAACTTGTGATTTATGTATGAGAATTACCCTATTATTATATCTGTTTTCTCCCCATTGTATCTTTTATGTTAGTTAAATTTCATGGTGGATAAGAACATTGGGGACACCTATTTATGGAAATTCATAATTTATAAGAATTTTAGCAGGATCACCTTTCATTACAAGCAAGTTGTCAAGGATCCGAGATCTTTAACTATTCAATAAACTAAGTTTTTCCAAACTCCCCAAGTGTCACTTCCCATTGCCTCTCCACATAACCAGATATGAGTATAGACTAATATTTCCCACATATTTGAGCCACGAAAGGATAAGGACCAAAGTCTATTGTCCAAGATGAGCTAAGTAGTTATGTATGGAATTAAGTCACTACATATTTTTATTGGAATCCATCCACGGATCCGAGCCTAGGAATATTATAGATCCACTAAACTGAGTTGTAGTGATCCTTCACACACATCCGAGTTGTGAGATGACACAGTTCAGAAACCAATCTTGATTGGTCTGAGGTGTAAGGAATTGTTTTGAGGTCTGTAGAATTATACGAGTAGAAGAATGATGCTGGCGTATTCATTTTCCAACTCTCCCCTTCACTGTACCTCTTCTATATCATTGTTGCACCTCCTCTGTTATAACATAATCTAAATTGTTGCTATTGTTGGTGCACCTCTATTGCTAAACATGAACACTGTCAGAGCAACAAGGTAAGAAAACTCTAACACTCCCACTTTACAAGTGTTCTCCACCAAGGCAATATACTATTACAAAACGTTGAACCCCCTATCTGCTAAGGGAAACATCATCACATTGACCATCTGTGAACCTAAAGAAATATAACCTTAGGCCACTACTCCCTTCTATACTCTGAAATCTCTTTATAATATTCAAAGTGTGCATTTCTTGTTCAAGGAATACTTCATCAACAACCCACCATTCTCTACCATTGTTGCACCTCCTCTGTTCTATCAGAATATAAATTGTTTCTATTGCTAGTGTGCTTCTGTTGCTGAACATGAACACTGTCAGAGAAACAAGGTATGAAACCTCTAACACTCCCTCTTTACAAGTGTTCTTCACCTTGTTGCAAGATAACCTTGTTCAATATTTCCTATAACTACACTTTCAATAATAGATGACACAACGAACTTGGGACAATTTGAAAGGAAGGGTCCAATATTGTGTATGCACATCTGTTGACTAGGGAACTAGAATGCAGAATTGATGTTAATAAATAAGGGTGATCATAAGAGATCTAAATACATAGAAGCATAAGTATGTAGATGTAGATAAAGAAAATGCTTTCCCCTAGAGCAAGACTCCTAGATCCTTTACACATTTTTCATAAAGGTGTAGAGCCCCTTTTATATCGATAGATTACAAATGCTAGATCACAAGTTCACCTATAATATTATATAATAACCTTAATGAGCCTAGAGAGATGTATTCAACTAAAAATGTAGAAGGTTCAATTGGTTTTGTTCGATGTTACTATTGTTTCTCTTAGTTCTTGAGTTGTTAAGTGTAATTTGTATTATGTTTAGAACTAATTCTGTTTCTGCTATGAGATTGTTGGTGAAGTGAATAGTTCACTTCACAAGAACATCATGAATTATATAAAGTAATCGATATTAAATAATAATTATTTATTCCAAGAATATGTACTTGAGTTTCAACTTTTGTAAGCTCTTTCACTGGTACAACTTCATTGATAACAACATTAGGTTTTTCCACATCAATTGTGTAGGTGTCATTTCTCTTATCCTTGTTTTTGTATCTTTGCTATGCCTTCTCTCTTTCTCTATCTTCTTTATTTCCATTAGTATAGATTTATTATGATTTCTCAAATGAAAATTTGTATCAACTTTAGTCGACAATTTTTTTATTAATATCTTCAATCTCTCTTTTGTGAGCATTTTTTATGTTGTTGATTTGTTGTTGTAGTTCATTTATTTGTTGTTGGAATTGCGAATTTCCATACCTTGTTTTTATGATCATCTCCAAAATAAAGATGCCCAAAGCAGAAAATTTTAGGTGAAGAAGGACCTATACAATCTCTGGGACATTCATTCCCCTCCCATTTGTGGCAATTCCCCTAGACTCAAAGCAAGATTGGCTCCCTCCCTCTATGAAAGAAGATAACACTCATGACTCAACCTAAGAAGATGGATCATACATAATCACAATAAAGAGTAAAGCAAACAAGAAGTAGCAAGTAATAGAGCCATGGGTAAGCTATCAACAATAAGCCAGGATTTTGATATAGATAAAAGTACATGAACCCTCCAAATGATCAAGGTTTCATCTTCGAACTGAAAAGCATTGGGAAACCCATAAATAATAAATAGTTTAAGAGTACTAATAAAGAAGGAAAAGCCTGTAATAGTTCTGATTCAGTAAACTAAATTAAATCTATCGAGTTCTAAAAAAATAAATATGAAACCTCCATTTGGAAGAGGGCAGAGTTTGTAAAATAGGAAGCTCCCGTGAGGTATATTACCGAGGGGTTTGGATGAGCCCAGTAGTGGAACCGAGCAAGTCTGGTCCCCTCGGGGTTAAATCAACCAAGAATAGTCACTAGAATTAAATGGGTATATTTAAACGTAAATATCAAAGCATAAATTAAATGAGAAGATTGTAAACTGGTAAAAGTAGTTTTTGCTGGCACTGAAACAGAAACAGTCTAGTCTTAATCATGAACTAGATAATAATGTTTTTTTAAACACAGAAATAGTAAATCCTTAGTTATAAAGACATCTTTAAACAAGCTTCAATGAATCTATACATGGTTTAGCTATATGCCATTTAGGAAACTGACGACATGCATCAGGAGAAATGATAGCTACATAATGAGTAAATAGACAGTAGAAAGATTTCAGAAACTTAATATTTGCACACAATTTCTTCAGTACATGACCATACAGTAATTTAACAATCAATTTCATTCACTGTTCAAATGAAATCAAACTTGTAAACGTTTCTTCTGGGTAAAAACCCCACCCTGTTACCATGAGATTCCAATTCAGATACGATTAAAAAAAATAGCAAAGACAATCATAATCTATATGGCCGACACTGCATGCGATGTAACAATTATATAGAAAGGAAACCAGATAAAAATACATTAAAATCTCATGGTGAAACCCTGTAGTGTATAAAAAACCATGGCTAGACTTAACTTGCATAGTATGCGGCCAAAATACTGCAACCTCTCAACATAGAAATAATTTTGGCACTTAGGGCCTTACACTCAAACCTAATGTAAACAAAGGTAGTCACTTAAAAACCCTCAATTTTGGACCGGAGGTTTCCAACCTAGCTAACCTAAAACATTAACTTTACAACAGGCCTTGTGTCGTGGCAAGGGTGCCATGATAAATACTTCAACCTTGACAGAGTAAAACCCTGCAAGAGATAAGTGAAATGGGTTGGTACTTCGCTATGATAAAATATTTTTGAAATAAATAGGACAAATAAAATGGCATGAAGGCATACCTGTCAACCATTGGTGTGGAATTTGTTAAGCTCCTGGGAGATGGACTCAAAGCATCCTAGATGTACCTGCAAAGGAGACATAGTGCAGAAAAATAGTTACATCGAGCCATGAGTTGAAACCTTCAAGTAAATGAACGGAAAACAATAGTAAAAAGGAAGTAATGATGTTATACCTGCAAAACAAAAATTTGGAACCTGGAAGCGAGAGGAAGTAATTTCAGTGCTGCAACCAACAAAGGACTTCATGTCTGCGGATGCCATGCCGGCCATTCGGGGCAAGGAGATGAATCCCATTCGTGGTATAACAAGGGTTCAAACCAACATCTCCAAGAATTGTAGAGCAGTGGAAACAAAAAAAATGACAATGAAAAAGGGTTTCTGAGTTGGGGCTGGGTAGTTAGGGTAAAACTCAACAGATCAAAGCGCACTTAGTGCAAATGACGTCTTACTCGTGGCTCAAGTGCGGATTAGTGACTTAACTAACGTCATTAATATTCCACCGTAATTTGTTGGAGCTCCTAGTTCTAGGCATTTGGGAAAATGGGGAGGGGGTTGGCACAATGGACTTACCACCGAACAATGTTAAACAAACTTACCATATGCATATTGCATTAAACCTTGGCTTACGTGGACCTTCGGCCTTTGGATGCGGCCATTTGGTTGATTGCTATTTAATTGGAATATGGTTTAATACGTCGGTCTTGTGAAGTTTAGGAGGCAAACCGACACTTGTACCGCAATGTCATAAGATCGACGGTTTGTCCCTAAATGTCACAAGACCGATGGTTTTTCTCCTAAACATCGCAAGACCGACAGTATTCTACAAAGCATCGCAAGACCGACGGCTTGTCCCTAAACATTGCAAGACCGACGGTTTGTCTCCTAAAAATTGTAAGACTGACACCTTGCTTCAAAACATTGCAATTCTGATGGTGTGTCCTGAAACATCTGTATTTCGACAATTGTCTTAAACTTCGATATTTCGACGACACTCCCAAAACGTCGCTATAGTGACGCTTATTGGTGGGATTAAAAAAATTAACAAAAATAGAGAGAAAAATTTTCGACAATACGTCAAAAGTGTCGGAATTTTGACCATATGTACTAGTGGGTTTAGGAAGGGGAAAAGGTTATATATGTGGGAGTTTAAGGTTAAAAATGGGATTTCAGAGCATTGGAGTGTCAGAAAAAGGTAGAATAAAAGGAACTGGAGAGGTTAAAAATAAAAATAATGAAGGTAGTGAGATTTGGCTTTCCATCACACTTAATCAGAAAATTTTTCTTCTTTTAACTGAATCAAATGGTAGATGGACTTATTTGACCCCTTTGTCAACCAGGATCTCCTTTTCTTTCTGAAAATAAATGATAGTTATGGAATATTATTTTCAGCATGAAAAATATAAGGAATAGGAAGTCACCTTGTGATATTGTAAAAATACAGGAGTTTAACAATGGCTCCAACTGGGGATGGAAGATCCTTTAGGAGGTGTCAAGAACTTTGTAGACTAGTAGCCTGATTCATTTGGCTGATCCCCACTCTGTAATCCTGATTTGCTACAAATTTTGTGACTGTGACCTTCAAAAACTGAAATCCACGTTTACTGCAAACTGAGGTCTGCAACACACTTGACCTTGAACCCATACAAAGAACCTGAAATCGAAAAATTCAAAACATGCTCAAGTATTAAGAGCTCCTTTGCATACATACCTACCCTAATCTAACTTGGAGGTATATATTTACTATGTGAACTCCCTTCTCCAATGCAACCAATCAAGTAAATGACTACATGATTGATTCTTGTTCAACCCTTTGAGTATGCTGAAAAAACAAAAAGGCCACTCCCATCTTACCTGCCTTTGAACAACAGTGCTCAAAATTTTCTTTAAATTTTGCAACAAAACATTCATAGCATAGTATACTCCTTCTTTAGATGTTTCTAAGAAACCAACAAAAGGATCTTGGAACAATACCTGGCCTTGAAGATTTAAATAATCAACTTCATCCAAGACTACTCCTTGTTCCACTTTGTTGTGATCGGGATTATTTTGAGAGAGAACCTCTACCCCTTCTTCTTGATCATCTGACATGGCATCCTCATGATATAATAATATGTTTTCCTCAAGAAAACCTGATATGCCTTGATTGAGTTTGCTGAATTATGTCTGAAGGCTATCATTTTGATGAATAGGAGCACTCTTTGGAAATAGGCCTTCTTGAGAAGGTAGTACAACATCGATATCAATCTGTTCTTTTGTTTCTTAATGAGGAAATGCTTCAATACATAAATCAATAGTAGAACAGACAAAAATAATCTCTTTATATAAAAATTTAGAGGTTGGATGCATGCTTAGAATCTGATTGATTTCTCCTTCAGCTAGAGGAGGAGGGATTCTCAGTGTTCTCTGGTTTGAACAAAAATTGCTTACTTTCTCCCGTGAAGACTGATTATGAGGCTGGAATTCTTCTTTAGCCTTACAAAAAAGAGAAGATGAATTATCATTTGTCTGCTTAGAGAGATCTTGTGGAACCTTTTTTATTTCATGATTTCTTTGATTTAAACTAATTTCTCTTGGTTATTATGACAATTGGCTTGAGAATGAAATTCATGAATTGATTCTAATAGATCTTCAAGATGCTTATTTCCCAAATCTTCATCAATACTTACATTATGAGATCTTCAGACTAATCACAACAATTTTCAGCTAATGATAAAGATGGATAATTTTCTTTATAATGCTCATAAAACCCCTTGTGGAAATTCTTTAAAGAAATCAAACTACCAGGATTCAGACCTTCATACCATTCCCTTGATTTCCCTTATAATGTTAGCATGAAAATCTTCATGAGGAAATCATCATGCCATTAAACCTTCAACCTCCATGAGTGTATATGAAATTTAATGAGATGTAACAAGGGGTCATCAACCTTTCCATCCTGAAAAATAGGTAGATTTATGTCCCAATTTACCTAAGGCATTTTGTGGGGGAATCCAGGCATGTGGTCTCTGTTCATTGGAGCATACCTGCGTTGTATTCTTGAATCTATCTTGTCAATCAGTCAGAGGAAAGGGTCACTATATTTTTACAACCAATCCAGATTCTTCTATCAGTGGAGTCTTTAGGCCAACTGAAAACTGTGGTGTCGCCAAGTGGACGATTTCAACTTTCTTGAGGCTGGATGTTGTCCACCATCAACAACTAGATACCAATCTTGGCTAATACTTGAATCATCTAATTTTGAGTGGGGTTTCTGAGTTCTAAAGAAATATCAAGCTTTTTCTATAACTCAATCCCCACTATGGTCGCCATTAGGTTAACTCCCTGTAATTTGTAATATTGGCAAGAAGAAGTAGTAGAGAACAACATAAAACCACTTTGGAGTCCAGGACCTAGCCTTCCCGGGCTCAGAGAGGGCTCTCTCTGTATTTATGATTAACTGTTTTGACTTTATGATTATATTTTCTGATTTTAGGCTAGTTGTAAATATTGGGGTTGTTTGTTTGGTTGGATAGATAGAATGTGGGAAGCTTAATCCATTGGGCTATGGAGTCATAAAAGGGTTGAGTTATACATCAAATTTTCAAGGGTTTTCACAGGGAAAGCTAACTATGTCAAATGGATCTCTTTGGAAAGATGAATATGAGATGGCAGAAAACTATGAGTACAATAAAGCTAAAGGGAAATTAAGAATCCTTTAACTTTATTTCAACATAAATTCAGAGCAGACACTCTCCGAATTCTGCATTCAGATCTTTAGAGGAAAAAAATTGAAGATAATAATTCAGTGGGGGTAAAGAGCAGTTAAGAATTCTTTAACTCAACTTCAGAGAAAGCCTTAAGATAACGGTTTGGTAAAACTATAGAGAAGTTAAGAATTCTTTAGCTATACTTCACAAATAAAACCTCAAGACAAAAATCCAGTAATACTAAAGAGCATTTAAGAATTCTTTAGTTATACTTTCAGAGGAAAACATTAAGATAACAATAACAGATAGAGTTAAGGTGCTCATGCAACATATCTTAATCTAAAATTTTTGTTTTTCTATTAGATAAATTGACATCACCATTAACATAGCTCAAGGATCTTGTGAACATGCTTGTATTATTGATGTCTAGCTCAAAAATAGTTACATTGCTCCAATGCAATAATCTCTGCAGCTGAGAGTCTAAACAAAGTCCAACCAACACTGATAATGAAAATACATGCAATATTTAACTGCAACTGAGGTTGTTTCCCTAATCTAGGGTGACCGACTGCATTTACTACAGAGTAAATGAAATTTTGAAAATTTTGACCATGCAAGGCCTAAGCCAAAAATATCTCTGTCAAACCTACTATAGTAATAACTTTCAAATTAACTCCTGAGCTAACTTTAAAATATATTTGACCAATTGTCTGTAAAATTAACTTTTATAATAAGTTATGAACAAACGCTAAAATATCTCTTTCTGTAATATTAACTTTGGTAGCTTTCATTGAATCAAAATTAAGCTAGAGGTGGTCAATGTGGTTGAGAAGTGGAAAATGTTGAGTGGCCTTGACGTATGGCTTTGTCTTCCTCATTGATTTGTTCTCTGATTTGTATTTTAACTTTAACCTGTCTTTATCTGTATATATTTTATTGCCAAAGCTGCCACTGTAATTTATTCCTTTACCTTTTATCTGCATTTTCCTTAACTCTATCCTTTAATTGTGTCTTTTATCTGTTTTTACCTTTACCCTGACTGCTCTTTCTCCTGCTTTTATGTGTTCTTCTGCTCATAATCCTCTGTTGCAGAAAAACGTTCGAATCCATACCTTGTGAGTCTTGGCAGGAGGCGAACAGGTGGGGAATGCAAAAAGGCATGTAGGTCATTGGATCAGATGGGGGAGATCAAATGGTTGTTGGAGTTTTGGGTGGATGGTAAGAGGTGGGACTAGGCGGTCTAATGGAAAGGCGGTTTGTGGTTTTAGTTGGAGGGTATGTGATGAGGCGTTGGGATGATGCGTGGAAGGTGGGAGGGGTTGCAAAGCCATCCATTTTGCAACCCCTCGATGGTTTTAAACAATGGGAAGTTGGGGGCGCGAAAGGGATCGGGGGCTGTCAGATCGAGTGGTGGAGATTAGAAGGTGGTTGGGCGTCGGATTGATAACGGGTTGGTTCGATAGGTGGGGTCGGGTGATTTAATGAAACAGAGGTTTAAATGAAATGAAGAGAGGGGGGAAAGTTTAAAGAGGAGGCGTTTAAACATTAAGTGGGGCCCGGGTAAAATGTAGTGAAGGGGGTAATGAAATGAAAGCGGGGTTTAATATGTTTGGCGGGTAGTAATGTAAAAGCGGGGCCTGAGGATATATCAAAGCGGAGGAAAAGGTTTTTAAAGCGGAGGCTTTAAAATATGAGTTGGGGTTTTTAACATAGTAGGGGTCGGGATTTTAATAAAATAGGGTTTATTAACGTGGGACCCAATAGATTAAAATTATTTAAAAACTATGTAAAAGTGGGTTTTACATTGTTTTTAATGAAAAAGAGGGGGAATGAGTAAAGGGGAAGAGATATTAGTAATGGGAATAGGGTTTTGGCTAGGAAAAGGGGTTTAGGAAGGGGAAAAGATTATATATATGGGGGTTTAGGGTTAAAAATGGGATTTTAGAGCATTTGAGTGTTAGAAAAAAGGTAGAATGAAAGGAATTGGAGAGGTTAAAAATAAAAAATAATGAAGGTAGTGAGATTTGGCCTTCCATCACACTTAATTAGAAAAATATTCTTCTTTTAACTGAATCAAATGGTAGATGGACTTATTTGACCCCTTTGTCAACCACGATCTCCTTTCCTTTCTGAAAATAAATGATAGTCATGGAATATTATATTCAGCATGAAAAATATAAGGAATAGGCAGTCAACTTGTGATACTGTAAAAATATAGTATTCTAACAGGAGGAGGAGGTCAATTTAAATAAATAAGATCAGGCCAAGAGAGAGAGGTGAGATCCGAGAGACAGAGAGGGTCCTGTGTAGAGGAGAGAAGGCCATGAAACAACATCAGGCCAAAGACCGAATGTAAACAAGTTTTATTGTATCTGTACATTTATTAATGAGAAATTGGATTAATGTGATTATATTGTGTCTTGTTACAAGCTGAGTGATCCGTAATGAGCTAATCTGGTTTCTATGTAATAAACCACTGTTGTATGAATTTTAATTGAAGGAATAAGTATTTATGAGTGATAAAGGACTTAGTAGCTAGGTAGAATCTATATGATTCCAGTATGGGAGTTAATTAGCTATGAATGAAGTTAACGAGAGTGAATGAGTGTAGATAAACCCGTGTGCAAGATAAGAGAAAGAAACAACGCTCAATTCTGGATTCGGAGAAGTAATACGAAAGGGTGTTCTGTATTCAAGATTGAGACAGTGTGTAAGGTGTGTAGCAAGTGTGAAAATTCCAAGTTAGAATGAATGAAGAAATAGAAGAAAGCTCAGGAGAGAGTTGAGAGTAGAGAAGACAAAGTTATAAGTGACGACAGTCAAAAAAAGAGAAAATATTAAGGCAACGAAACCTTAGAATATTTCCAAGGAAGGGAATGGATGATGAGGATTAAATTGCAAAGATCAGTTTCGAAGATGAACAAGTAAGATTACTTTGCAAGGTAAGTTTGGAGAGATGCGAAGTGGACATGTGTTCGATGGAGTAGCCAAGCGCACATCACAATCAACGATTCTTTTAGTTACATGTTAAGACTTGGCGGGTAAGATAATTGAGTTGTGATGCGAAGTTGATCAGTAAGGGCACAACGAAACCGTTAGATTTGGGCGAGATCAACAATGGAGATTGAATCACAACCCATTGTGACTTCGCACATCGACGATTCTAGTACTTAAGTTTAATACATCGCCGAGTAAGTTGTTTTATTTGTGATGTGGTGAAGAGGAGCACGTGTCGGTGGGGTCCATGCGCATATCGCATATCGCATGTGATATGGCACAAGTAGTTAACGACGAAGGTTAAACTTTGCGACACGCGAAATGTTAAGTTGGGCACAGTGCAAAGTGTTAATTTTTACGACTTGCGATAAGTTCTGAAAGGTGTGATGGAGTTTTGCGATGCTCGATGAAGCGTCAAGGAGGGTTATGCGTAGTAAAATGCGATATTTCTTGGGCTGTAATATGCTCAAAGGTAATAAGGTTGGATTGAAGGGAGCTTCCATGAAATTAATTTATTAATGTTTAAATTGTGTTTTGAAAGGTTCTTTGAATTAAGTGAACCTATCTGAATATGTCAAATTCAGAATATATACTCAGTTGTGAGTATTAATCCTGGGAACAGGCAAAAAAAGATAAGCATCTACATATGTGGGTAAAAGTGGCCTTTTGGCTGCATCATTTGGTATCAAAGCAAGTAAATGAAAAAAATTGTTATAAATGAAGATTGCAGAGCTAACCTATGCAAAAGACATTTGGTAGCAGAACAAAATAAGATTCAGCATGAAATGGAAGGATATTGTAAGTGTGATTGCGGAAGAAAGAGGAGATCAGATTTTAAATTTGACAAGCAGTAAGCATACAGAGGTAATGTATGGTAGAAGATGGGAGTAAGTGATACTCTTAAGAAGAGATTGCAGAAGGAAAAATAAAGAACAATGATAGTTGTTTTCTTGTGGAGAATGGAGATTCACCCAAATGTGAAGAGTGGATGGAGACTTGATCTTGTGAAATCATGCAGGTATTGTTTTATTTAACTCTGATTTGAGTTTTGCAGGATAAAAGACAGATTGAAGATTGATAATTGCAGCTAATGAAGTATCTCATCAAAAGAATATCACAACCTTAAGAAGCAGTGATGAAAGAAGCTGGTAAAGTTTCTGAGTGAAAGAAGAGTGTGGCCAGAATCTGGTATTTCATTTGTGATTGAAATATAAGAGGAAAATTGTGTTCTCAAAAGTACAGATGAGTTGAAGCCTAGAAGGAGCAGAGGAATGCTCAGATAAAGTTCCACATTGGAGACTAGTGGCCAAGTATATAGGAAAGCTTGGTGAGGTAAATGCAGCAGGGAGGACTTGCTATTGTAGAGGCTTACGTACATCTCATAGTGAGTGAAGAAATCATAGAGATAGAGGAGAAGATGACTATTGATAGTCAAAGCAGAGGCTTTGAGAGAGACCACAGTAGAAGAAAAGTGAAGAAAGATCTCAAATAAGATGACATGGATGAAGACTATGAGAGAGAAAATTCTAAGATAACAATGTAATTTAATTTGTTGATAAATTTGTTCTCGAGGAGCAAAGAAGACCAGAGATTTGGTTACATATTGAGAAAGAAAATGAAGTGGCATAATTTACAAGAGAAGAGAGAACAATGGGTGAATATGAAATTAATAGAGGAGTTGAGGAAGCTTGAGCAGATTATGGATGTTGAATTGAGGATAAAGAAGCTCAAAGAAGTTGAGCTATAACAAGACAAAATTGTTGGAGATGAACAAGTTTCTTTTGAACTTGAAGATGGAGCAGTGATGTGTGAAACATCAATTGAGGAAATTGAGCCTTATGATTTTGAAATTAATAATTTGTGTTTGTTTGTAGGTGATGTCAAAGAAGACAAAGAAGAGAGGCAAAATTTGAGCTTTGAGACAGTTAGATCTCATATGGAAGATCATACACAGTTAAGAGGAGGTATTGTTTTTCAGCATTCTCTAAGGAATGAAAGTAGAGGAAGTTTGGCTCACGCTAATGACCAAAAGAAAGAAAAAGTGGAGAAGGATATCAAGAAACCAAGTGACGTGCTTGAGGAGGTTGATAAGAAGACCATTGAATTTTTTCTGAGTCATGTAGAAGACTTAGAAAATCAAGAGAAATATTTGGTGACTGGATCATCAAATGAGACCATTGGGTCTTGTGATTTTGAGATTGATAATTTGAATGTGTTTGCAAGTGTTGCAGAAGGAAATCCATCACTTAGAATTGTAATGAATGAAGTTGAGAATTGTCAAGAAAAGTATGATGATGATTGTCTTTTAGATGAAGAACAAGTTGAGTTATTGCAGCAGAAGGAGTTCATAAATTCCTTTCTTAGTGAAGGAAGTATCTCCAAGGAAGATGAGACAATTATGTCTCATATGAAGGAACTTGTTATTGTTGAGGATAGGGAGAAATTGGCTTTCTTGAGTGGCTAAAGGAAGACTGTTGGAAAAATATCTAAAGCTGTCACAGAGATAGAGGATCCGAATTTTATTCTAATGAAGAATGAGGAAGTAGTGTCACTAAGAAAATTGGACTTGTGACAAAGAAGGAGATAGTGAGGATTGTATATCATTTTTGGAAGAAGTTCCAAGTGAGATGACATATTTGTGGCATGAGTTAAGTCTTTTGGAGAATAAAATAGCAAGTCAGAGAATGAATATTCTGAATGAACAATTGAACATTAGGGGAATTTTGAGGTAAAAAATGGGCCTCCTAAGGAAATTATAAAATAATAGTGGAAATAATAAAATAAAATTTTATTACATCATCAAATTTTAGAGGGAAAATCCCAGATGCGGGTGTTCATTACAACTGATCAGGAGGCGGGCTTTTGGGCTGGAAAGTGGCATAGCCACATGGCCACCCACAGGCCCCAACGATGAGCATTAAATTGCTCCAACCGCTCCCACACTCGCCATTTATTTCAGTCCAGTCGCCGAGGCCATTGCAATCCCTTCAAAATGAATGCTCAGAATCGTCTTCTTCCTTCGCCTGGTTGTTCTCCTCTTCCGTCTGGTAGTCTGTCTCCTTTGCCTCAACCTATGATATGCAACTGCCCCCCTGGAGTTACGGAGCCGAGCTCCCGCACGCCTACAGGGAGACGTTGCAGTCTCCTCTCCTATATTGAGGTGCTCCCTGGCCTCCATTTCTCGCAGCACCTCCTCTGTCGACTGAATTTCTCCTTGGCAGATAGCTTCACCCCAGCTTCTGTGCCTTCATCCCCTTGGCTCCATCACCCTGCTGCTTCTTCGGCTCAGAGCACCCACCCTCCCCACTGCTCCACCATGCCTCGTCTTCGACACCATATGCACTGCAAACGCGGTAGCAGCATAGGGCGAGCCACTCGCTCCTCTCCCTCATCCCACTCTGACACTCCTCCTTCCTCCTTGGAGCATTCCCATGTTCGTTATCTAGCCACTTGAAGTGGGCGCGGGCGTGTTGGAACTACAAGCCAGTCCCGTCCATCTGCTCTGTATACCTCTGCCATGACCACAAATCCACCGCTGCCTCGTCTGGAAACTATTTCCTCTTTGCCTTCGACCCATTCGGTTCAATTTCACTTCCTGTGCACCCTGGACCGTCCGCAAGTCACTGCTACCATCATTGTTTCCTTCAAAGAGGAACCCACCAGTGTGGCTGGCCTCTGCCCAACTAAATTGCAAAAACTCTCCAACCAAGGTGCTACTTCTGCAACCAAGAGGAGCAACCTTGTTTCCAGCAGCCGCAACAAAGGTTCCGACAGCAGCAACAGCAAAGGTTCTGGCAGTAGCAGGGATGAATGGAAGAGAGGAAAACATGCTCCAGGAAAAGCTTGCAAGACCAAGGTGCCACAGAATGCAGAAGACGCCACCCAGAACACGCAAGCTAATGACACCGATGAGTATAGGTGTCTAATTGTGGAAGAGACACCTCCCTCTCCAAATGACACCTAAGCTCTCAGGTTCTTTCTGTTTCATGGTTTTTGGTTCCAAGGTTTATTTAGTTTCAGGTTTCAATTTCTGTCTAAAGTTTGCAAACAATTATCATTTTTCCATGTGTAACGCTGGTTTCCTCTCTAAAGGAAGCGAAATAACCACTTATTGGACAGGTTTCCCCTTCGTGGGTAGTTCCATTTTTTATACTTTTGAGAATTATGCCTTCGAATTAGGCTAGAACTGCAGAGGCCCATGCCTCGTATTTTTATGTTACATTAATAGAAAGTAGTCTTATTTAGAAAAAAAAAAAATAGAGGGAAAAAAAGAAAAAAACTATTTTTTCAACTCGTATTTTCAACTTATCTCCCTATGTGTTTACTCAAATTTTGAACGAAAATACTCATTGGGTGCATAATTTGATTTCCCATCCAAGGAGTACCCATATTGCATACTTTATATGGACCTTGCTACACGAAAAATGAGAAATACAAATTATTTCTCATTTTTCGTGTAACAGGGTCCATCGAAAGTATGCAACATGGGTACTCCTTGGATGAGGAATTAAATGTTGCATCAAATGAGTACTCTTCCTCGAAATTTGAGTAATACCTTAGGGGGATAAGTTGAAAATAAGAGTTGAAAAAGTTGTTTTATTATTTTATTACTTTTTAATATTTTTACTCTTTTACTCCAAAAATGAAGAATCATCCCCCGTGGTTGACATCATCATCTTGAATCTTATTGGTTCTTATAAAATTTATTTTGGTTGTACATTTTTCTTAGGAGACCCATTTTAGACCTCAAAATTCCCCTAATGATTTGACAAAGGTGATGCATGCATGTCTTATGCTAAAAAGGAATCAGTCTTAGAACTGAAGAAAGTTGAACTGACTACCAGAATTAGTCAAGAAATTGAAGGACAATCACTGAGGATTGTCAAGGAAGAGGAATAAAGATATGTTGGAATTGATGAACAACATAGTGATGAGGTGTTTGAAAGGAATCAGGTAGAAATTGAATTGCTGAACTGTTTACTAGAAGCATCTGAGTATGATGTTTTTATCAAAGATATTGCACAAAGGTTGTTTGGAAATGAGATAAAAGTTCAAAAGCAACAAGAGGGTAAGGATTTAAGGGTGGTAGTAATAATCCAACAACTTCAAAGGGAAGATAACAAACAACAATTTGAAGACAATTGGCAGAGTGAGTACTAGTTAGAAGATACACAGGACATGGATATTGAAAAAATAAGAAGGTTGATGATGAGGGTGTCTCAGAAGAAGACAACAACAATAAGGAAGAAAAGCAGCAGAAACAAGAAAAAGCCCGTAGAAGAATGTGAGAGCATAGCCAGTGGGGAAATGCAACATAAAGTATGGAGAACTGGAGAACAACGACAACAACAAAACAATAGAAAAGGTAGAGACAATGGATCATTATAGAACAAAGTGTGAAAAAAAAAAAAAAAAAAAAACTGAACGCTTATGACCATGAGATCATATTTCTTTTCACCTAGGGAGTCTGATGTAGGAGCATCTGCTCTAAGTCAAAAGTCCAATTAGAAATCGGACCTTAGGGTCTTGACATTTATCCAAAGAGGAACTATTGTAAAGATACATTGTAAAAATCATGTAAAAAGTATTTTATTTCTTAGTGAGTATTGATAGGGAATATGCTTAGTTGTTAGGTGTCAATCAATGTTGAGTTAATGTAACAAATCCCCTTGAGAAATGGGATATTAGAGAGGATATTTGTTGTTTATGCTAAGAATATAGAAAAGTCATAAATTAGGATTTCCTTAGAATATAAGTGGTTACAAGTTTGTAGCAGTTGAGTGAGGGCGGATAAGCTATGAATTGTATCATAAATTAAATTATAAGCTTCAAAGGTGGAGGAGGCCAAATTAAATAAAGAAGATCAGGCCAGGAGAGAGAGGCGAGAGGCGACAGACAAAGAGGGTTCTGTGTAGAGGAGAGAAGGCCATGAAACAACAGTAAGCCAAAGACCGAATGTAAACATGTTTTTTATTGTATCTATACATTTATTAATGAGAAATTGAATTCATGCCATTGTATTGTGTCTTGTTACGAGCTGAGTGATCCATAATGAGCTAATATGGTTTCTTTGTAATAAACCACTGTTGTATGAATTTTAATTGAAGGAATAAGACTTTCTGAGTTATAAAGGACTTAGTGGCTAGGAGGAATCTGTATGATTCTAGTATGGGAGTTAATTAGCTGTGAATGAAGCTAATGGGAGCGAATGAGTGAAGATAAACCTTTGTGCAGGTTGAGAGAAAGAAACAAAACCAAATTCTGGATTTGGAGAAGTAATACAGAAGGGTGTTCTGTATTCGGGATTGAGACAACATGTAAGGTGTGCAGCAAGTGTGAAAATTCCAAGTCGGAATGAACGAAGAAACAAAAGAAAGCTCAAGAGAGAGTTGTAAGTAGAGAAGATGAAGTTATAAGCGGCGACAGTAAAAAAAAGAGAAAATATTAAGACAACGAAACCTCAGAAGATTTCCAAAGGAAGGGAATGAACGGCAAGGATTAAATCGCAAAGATTAGTTTTGAAGATGAACGACTAATATTACTTCACAAGGTAAGTTTGGAAAGTTGCGAAGTGGAAACGTGTTCGGCGGAGCAGCAAAGCGCACATCATAATCGATGATTCTTTTAGTTACATGTTAAGACTTGGCGGGTAAGCTAATTGAGTTACAATGTGAAGCTGATCAGTAAGGGCACAACGAAACCGTTAGATCTGGGCGAGATCAACGGTGGAGATTGAATCGCAACCCGGTATGATTTCACACATTAGCGATTCTAGTATTTAAGTTTAACGCATCACTCGGTAAGTTGTTTTATTTGCAATGAGGTGAATAGGAGCACGTGCCAGCGGAGTCCACGCGCATATCGCATATCGCATGCGATATGGCACAAGTAGTTAACAACAGAGGTTAAACTTTGCGACATGCGAAATGTTAAGTTGGGCGCAATGCGAAGTGTTAAGTTTTGCGACTTGCGATAAGTTTTGAAAGGTGCGATGGAGTATTACAATGCGCAATGAAGCGTCAAGTAAAGGGTTAAGCGCAATAAAATGTGATATTGCTTGGGTTGTAATATGCTCAAAGGTAATAAGGTTGGAATGAAGGGAGCTTCCATGAAATGAATTTATTAATGTTTAAACTGTGTTTTGAAAGGTTCTTTGAATTAAGTGAACCTATCCGAATATGTCAAATTTGGAATATATACTTAGTTGCGAGTATTAATCCTGGGAACGGGCAGACATAGATAAGCATCTGCGTATGTGGGTAAAAGCAGCCTTTTGACTACATCATAATACCCCCACCTATTTATAATGTAGAGTTATCATAATACCCTCACCTGGGTATGTTGATATTACGCTGATAAATGTTATTTTGCAAGTTTACATTCCTATATATTTATATTATTGTACTTTTAAAAATAGCTTCAACAATATTCTCTAAAGCATCCCTTTTCATTCCACATTCATACCACTCCCTTTTATCAAAGTTCCTTTACACCTCTAAATACAATTGCTAATTTAATATTATAAATTCAAACTAACTATATTGAAATCATATAATGTACCCACGATGAATTAAAACGATATTATAGAAGAAAAAGAGAAATGATTCAAAAAAATCTTATAGAAGCACCCTACTTATCTTTGATGCATTAGATCTGAAAGTTCAAGCGCATATATTGTCGTTTTACTGTAGCCCGTGCACTTGAACACGTTTTCGGTCTATATACATATCCGTCCGCTTAGAGCAGCCAATCCCATCTTAATCCATTCCTGCACATATCCACTTGCAAAAGTGTAATACCTACTCACACATCTATTCAGATTAATATTTATAGACGTTGTAAATTCGGAAAATAGTTGAAATTTGGGTATGAGTTTAAAATTTGGTTGTAATTTTAGGAAATTTGTGTTATAGCTATCAAAATTCAATATTTTCAATTTTGATGTTGAATCTATTTCTATCTTTCGAAAAGGAAATCTGATTTACAAATATCAAAATAAGAAATCTAATTTACAACTATCAAAACTCAAAATTTTGAATGCCCAATTTTTTTTTATGGTATGGTGTTGAATCCATCCTCCCTTAAAAACAATTTAAACTCTTCTATAATCTTAAAAAAACTACCAATTCCAACGGCAACAAAAATAACTTTTTAAACAAATTGGTAACCTAGGTAAACAACGATCAACCATTCTTACCCCCACTTCCACTCATCTATTTATCACTCACTCCCTTTAACCATTTGTCCCCACTTCGACTCTATTTATCACACTCCCTCCATTTACAGACTTCAAACTTCACCAGCACATCCTCACTTCGATTCCACTGCAAAATTTCGTCATGACTAAACCCTCGCAAAATCAGACCTGCCACAGCAGTCCCGAAAGCTTCTTGCTGAAGTTGCGGCAGTTCAAGGGAATCCGAAAGATAAAATGGGGAAATGGGTGTCGGAAATCCGAATGCCCAATTCCAGTGGAAGAATTTGGCTGGGCTCCTACGACACCCCCGAAAAGGCTGCGCGCGCAGACGATTTTGCCGTGTACTGAGTCAGAGGATCCAAGGCCAACATATACACTTTCAAAATTTTACATTATTTTTTTAAGGATGTTCCTAATCATAAAGAAAAACGTATCCACCTTCACAGTTTTACATTAGTTTTTTTTAAGGATGGTAATTTTGATTAAGACTAAAAAGTCCGGCGCGGTTGGACAACAAAAACTTTGCACACAGTTGGAATCCACATATTCACATATAACAAGGTTGCTCTACAACATCCCTAATGTTGTGAGCCCCTTAATTCTTAGTTCCTCCTCGTAAAGAAAAATACATCAACTCAAAAATTCACATTAATTTCAAGTATGGTAATTTTAAATATATATTTGTTGTAGCATTCATGAGACTTTAAATCTGCAGAATGTGTTTGTGTCTGCACGACTTCTACTTCAATATGTAAATATACATGAACTAAACCATCACTCAATGTTTATTCATTTCAATTAACTTTCTAAATTGACAAACGATTAGTTTTTTTTCTTTTTTAAATTAAGGCCCATTGCTCTCTACTCTCTATGTCTGGTTGCATCCAAATCTACTCCTTGAAGTGCTAAAGAATTATGTATTTTTCAGTGTTTTGGTCTAATATTTAACGATTTTGAAGTCTTCTAAAAGACCCAATTTTTCAAGTACAAAATAATTGTGATTAGCTATAATCTTATCCTCTTTAAACGAAGTTGAGGTAAAGGTCCAAAAGTTGATATACTCAATTCCTTTTTAAAATAATGTATCAGATTTTTGTGTTTCTTGTGTTTCTTTTAACTTTTATAGACGGTAATCAAATCTATTGGTTTAGTATAATGACTCTGTTTTCTATTCGAGGGTATTCTCTGTGATACAGTGTTGGGGATATCATGAATGTGGTCTAACTTTTTAGAGCTTTTCCTCAAAGCATTCCAATTTTATTTGTGTTATGATATTTTCGAACATGATGGCATATTTTATTTGAAAATCTCTAGGGAAATAGTGTCGGCATATACTTACTCGCTGAAATGTTTTTCCATAACTATACCATAAATGAAAATAAATCATTTTGAGGTTTTCATTTATAACGTTCTCGACATGGTTTGCGCAGAAATTGAAAGTTAAGCTAACTTAAGAAGAACATTATAATTTAATGACTAATTATCCTTCCAACAAAACGAAAGAAGACAAAAACACATTATCTCGAAAAAAGTTATGGAGAATCAACATGGTAAAAACTAGCAATTGCACCGGGAGGTGCAAGGGAACGCCGAAAGGAGGCATGAATTATGTTGTGCGATCAATAAGAGGAAAATGACCTTGATAATTTGTTGAGAAAACATTACTTGAGCTCGCATTAGTGAGGGTCATTGACCTATTTGAGTAGAAGGATACATAAATGGTTGTCAATCAAACACACCACTATTGCCCTGCAATTTTTTCTGATCACGTACAGGCAAATTTGTACTTCTATCAGTCTGATTTATTGCCAAAATAGCAAAGCAAAAGTAACCCTACTTAAACCCCTACCTTTGTCGTTGCCTCTGCCTCTGCCCAATCCACGTTCAGCAACGAACTGCACATCATCATATGTCTGAGGGGTATTTCTTGACAAACTTCAAGTGATAGATTTTAGTCCTGGTCCCTTGGAAGATGAATATAAGAGAAATGTTGGCAGCTCTAAATTATATTTGAAGATTTATTTTGAGGACAGACCTATAGGGATACATTTTGGTGCCAACCCTGGTGATGATTGTAACGATGCCTCTTCCCTAATACAAACGAATGATGTATCTGCTGCTCCAAGGGAGGATTTGCACACAAAAGTTGAGCGAAATAACTCTAACTGCCCCATCAATGAAGCTGGTGATGCCAAGCATATGGATTAGGACATTTCAGAAGTGAACAAGAAGACCCCTTTCTTTGTTGAAAATTTCCTACAGGGAGCAATTGGAGTTCTCAGAGATCATTTGGAAGCCCTTTCTGATGAAAGCACATATAAGGAAGTGCAGGCTGGCAATGAGACGTACATCTCTGACCTCAGGGAAGGAGAAGAGCAATTTTATGACATATATGTTGAGGACATCTCCAACCTCGTAGTAGACCTACTGGGCAAAGTGCAAATTGAAAACCTTTCCCCCTTGGTTCTCAATAACGTGTTTGAAGAGTAAGGTATGAATCTGAATCCCTGGTGACAGGAATTGCATTTAGGCATCTTTCAAGATCGAGCTAATGTTACTCAAGCCCTTATGTTAGCATCCATGGAAAGCAAGGGTTTGCATTTAAACAAGTTCATAAAGCTTGACATAGCAAATGAAGAAAGGGTATCCAAAATTCTGATGTATCAAAGTTTTGTGATAGTTGGAATGCCCCCAATCTAGAGACCAAAGATGATACAATTGTCAATATGTGATAGAGCCTTGGATATGTGTGAGCTCCCTCCCAATCACAATATTGGCAAAGCAAAATCTGAGCAGTTCGGTAAGGAGACCTCACGGTGGTGATACAAAGTTACAAACCAGGGATATCACCTTCATGCCGAAATTTCAGTCCATTTGGAAGCTATGGGCGTAGTTTTAAATGATCCACAATCCCAAAAATTGCAACAGCAGAGATCTAGGAGAAGGTCACTTGGAGTAGAGCACAAATGCAATGACTATATAAGAACCATAAGTATCATGAGAAGGAAATCATTCTAAAACATGGACAGTGGTTTTCAATGCTAAGATTCAAGAACATGGTGGAAGTTTTGAATGCTAAAAATCAAGAAACAGAGGGACTTGAAACTCAAAATCTTGCCACTAATATTACGAAACGATACCAACAATCCCAAATATATACGACATATGATGCCTTGCTCTAGGGATCTATTCACCTATATAGACCAGAAAAAAGCTCGAGTGTAGAGATAATGGCAAGTGTAGCCCATTCATATCTGCGCCAAAAGGCACTTTCTACAGCTCAGGTGGGTGAGATGTGTCATGTCTGTTGCACATATCATCCCAAAAATATTAATTAACATAAAAAAATATATAATGTATGCTCACAATTAAAATAAAAATATATATATTAAATTCGAGAATCATAAATAAAATTACAAAATAAATCTATACTAATAGCTCAATATTGAAGAAATTGTCAAATTGTAACATCTGTCCACATATGTTGGTCCACGATAACATTTTACAAAACAAAAATAAAGTAATAATAATAATGCTCAAGGGCATCACTGGTCATGGGAATCTCACAGGTACTTTTCTTTGTTGTTTCTCTTTGTGGTTTGTACTTTGTAGTCAATGAATTTGATATGATACATCTGAGGTATTTAGATTCTCTACAACCATTTGTCAAGGCTGTAATGCTAACAAATTAAATCTAAAAAAATGACTTCAGTGAAAAATGAATAGCTTACTATAAAAGGGAATCACTGTAACAAAATAAACCAGTATAGATCCATCTTCACTCAGGATCTATTCAGTTTCAAGAGGGATCAAATCCCTTTAAAGTGCAAACCTTTCCTATAGTTTTTCGTACTAATAAAAGTTTGCACCTTGCGAGATTTGATCCTTTTGGCACTTGATGGATCTAGAGTTAAGAGAAATCTATACTAGTTATATCTCTACTCCAACTGCTCCAATATTTTCATCAATCTATTGATATGGGTGATACACATTTTCAACCACCACTTCTGCAATGTACGATGTTGTAGGTTTCTTCCTCAACAAAATACTCTTCTTGCCCATTTTATGGCTCCTTAATGGTCTACTCACTTGGATCTGTTGTGTTCATGTTCTTCTACCTGCAATCTTCACTCTAAATATCACTAACTCCAGCGAATTTAATTGCTTGCCATTTACATCCCAGAATGATAGATATGTCATCACATACGTGGGGTAACACTCACATCATCATATGTCGACTTCATAAAAAAAAAAATGTAATACTTGTAAAAATAATAATAGTACCTACTTGTCAAACTAATAATAGTACTACTACATGTTAGCCAAATGAAAATAAAAATATCTGAATGTACATGAAAGACAGATTTGATATATACGCCTAATATAAAAACTGTTATATAGAGAAATAAAAGGAGAGATGCCAGATTTAGACCTAAATAGAAAAACCATAGAGATGGTATTTTGCAATAATATATTGTATCTGAATTCTACTCACTTGAACAAGTCTACAACAAGCCTAGATCATCTGAAAGCATAAAAATATTTACAGTTCAAAGTATTTGATCTCTTTCGAGGCTTGACAGATCCAGGGTTGACATGAATCTACACTGGTAATATATAATTGTTAACTGTGGGTGATTTGACCAAATGGCTAAACAATAAATTGACCTGAGATACCTGTCATATATATTTATAAGGGCACAGCTGTTTTGCAGTTGAACGTATCAATTACTAAGTGAGTTCAAAAGACTTAGAAAAGTGCAAGGGCTTTCACAATTTTCTCACCACATTTCAATTTTCCGCATTACTCTTCCCATCCTTTTTAAATGACATGAGTCCAGTCTAACAGTTAAGATGTATTTCTTGACAAGAAACCAAATACCGAGCACAAGAACAATGTCCACCATCCTACCAATACACATATAACATTCTCAATGATAAGGACACGGTTTTGGGGCTGGTGAAGCAAAAGGAGAAAATATGGACCTTTATTGCAATCAAAAACTTGGGCTGATTGTGAATCATAATTATGTATCATTATCATCCTTTACTATACTTAAAAGTTAAAATGCTAAGAGAAACAGAACAGATTGCAACTCAACATAGCAAAACAAAGGAATTGTTTGCATAATATAATCATATAGCACAAAGAATACAGAACAAGATATACAAATCTCAAGAATGGCATTCCATAGTGATCTTGATGGCCAGCAATTCCTCTTAAGATCAAAGGCATATCACCGATCCCTTCCCATGATGACACCTCTGGATGAGACTTGAGCCAACCTTCAATTAGATCCAATGATAACTGCTCTAACAATGCACAAAGAACAGAAGAAACAAAAACCATATAAGCGACCAAAGCTCATCATCCAAGCTAACAAATAGCAAAACAAATGAATCGAGAATCCAATGATGCATGTGCAAATAAATCAGAAACCAAATCTAGGGCGATCCATCTGACTTTCCATGAATTACTATTAAATCCAATGGACAGCAACTAAATTTTTTAATGGGTTCAACATGTACACTGAAGCTACCAATCACGTCTGCAAAATTCTAATACCCAAAATACCAAACAGTCATCTCAGTTTTCGAGGATTACTGTGCAGAGAACAAAAACCCATCTAACTGGATTATCACAAGATAACAAACTTCTGCTTCATGAAGTATTTCTATCCATAATAGTCATCCCTACTGAAGGACTAGTTTCTACAACAGTGACATGTCTGTAATTTTTTCACAAGTGCAATTAAAATAATGAAAACCCATCTGATTTTCGAAGGATTATATCAAAAACCCCGTCTGATTTACAAAGAGCCGCTACCCCAAACAATGAATACCCACCTGATTTTCAGCCAAACCCATTTGAATAATACCATCTGGGTTGTGTTCGGCATCATAGGGATTCTCCTTGTATGCCTGCCAACCCCTGTAGTAAGGGAATTTTCTTCCTCAATCACACGGACAGCCCTTGACGAGACCAAGACAGGCTTCCGGGAGCTTCTGGAGGGCTTACGAGGCGGGGGAGGAACCTCCTCACGAGGGGCTTTCTCATAGCGATGGCGCTTGAGGTAGAGATGAAGGAAGTAGAAGAGGGCACAAGGTATGACTGATCCCAAAACGACCCCTCCACGCCCTTGCACGACGCCTTGTAATGGGACAATTACCCTCATGACTGCCCCTGTTCCTGGGCCTCTTGCCCTGTCCTCCTCCCTCGTTCTATCTTCTTCAATTATGCTTCTGCCGCTGCGGCTATGGATGCTATTGTCATGGGTCATTGAATCAGTCCCTCCTAGTCTCACTCAAACCAGGCCCGCCTCTCCATGTACTTCAATTACTCTCCTCCTCTTCCAATAGATTTTGCTTATGTTTGTTTAGCTCAGCCAAGTCCCTTGAGCTGTCCCGTGCATAATCTTCCATCTTTGTTTTATTCCTCGATCGGGACTATGCCTCTCAGAATCTCCAATGCCCAAGAAAGGAACAATAGTAACAATGAGTAAAACTATACTTCCACCTTCAATTTGGGGCAACTACTACAATCTGGAAGGTTCTTCTGGGTTCTGGAGGTGGGTTCTGGAGGTGTATCAGAAAACCCATCTGGCACACTGGAACTGAAATTGCTTGCCATTGTTGCCATGGTGTAAAATCGAGTTAAAATGGAGAAGGAAGAGTTTTGCAATATGGAAGCACACACTTTTCGGTTTCTGAAATTCTGATACTTCCTACAAAACAAAAGAGAAATACCTTAATACTGGGAGCATTGACATACCTGAAGTCAAACCCCCGGCGATCGTTCGCTTGGCAAAAATGGAAAACCCTGAGTCAATTCCACTCTCTGAAACTTTTCCTGAGAAAACAAAGAAATACTCAAGAATAAGAAACGATGGGTAAAGGAAGACCTTCGTATGAAGGGAAAACTGTCAAAGTTGCTCAGGGGTTTTCCCATGAAACCTGCTACATATACCAGACAGGAAACAGTGTAAATATTGCCACTGTCCATGGTGGTAGAGAGTCTTTGGTGAAGTTGCAACCAGAGTGCAGAAGGCATCGATCAGCCGATTGATGTCTGAGGCAGTCTCTATGATTACCCTATGCGCAGGACAACTTAGCAGGCACTGCTGCGTCGGTACTCCTGAAGATCTGGTTGCCACGCATTCCCCGGGATTTCTGAACCGCCAACTAGTTAATTCCAAGTTCAATCACAGGTCTGTAGAAGAAAATAATGCACCTTCAAAGACCATCCCCAAATCGAATCCCTTGGATCCCCTTGCGGCCAAACTTGCAGAGAGACTCAAACAGAGCTCCATAGAAAAATTTCGTCCTACCAAGAATGCAGACGGAAGCGGGATTGATGCAAAAAAAATGCAATAAGTGAAATCGAGGTGAACAGGAATATTCGCTCTTCCTCGAATGGGCGCTCCGTGCCCTCTTCTCCCACGAGTTGTGCGTTGGCGCCTTCTACGACCGGGGTGAGGAGCCAAAGAAGGATGCGTGTGCCTTGTGAGGAAAAAAGACCGGTTCCTTACAAGGAGAGTGTGCCCAGCATCAAACAGGGCAGTTGGAGAGATAAGGCAGAGCGGAGGGAACGAGGAGGCGAAGTGGTGCAGTTGGCGGCTCAGGAGGAACTGGTGCAGCTGGCGGCGACGTTGAACGGACATTATACAAACACGTGTCTAATTTTAATTCGTTCCATGCGGTAGAAAACAATGTTCATTGGCTAGGGTGAACAGTGTTTGCTCACCCCAAGCCCGCAATGAAAACGCCTTCGGCGTAATTATCTTCCATATTTGTTTATTTGTATAAATTTAGCCGAAGAGAAAAAATGAATCAAGTAAATGCATATACAATATCTAAAATTAATTAAATGTTATCATGCATAAATGTTTTATTATATTTAAATGGATTTTTATTGAAGTGTTATGAGAAAAACCTTTATATTTTAGATAGATATTATATATCAATTTACATTTATTAAATTTGGATTTATCAAACATTAGAGATCAAATTTCTTTTGGAATCATCTAGAAGTTTGGATTTCAAAATATTTGATTCCTCCAAATTTAAGATCGATCTACATGCTAGTTTTATTTTAAAAAAAAATTATTGAATGAAAATGTTTATAAAACATTATATCATCTCTACATATTAGGTTGGAGAGAGCCTTTATAGGAAATTACTTTTAACTTCTTTTTTTTTTTAATTGAGCCCACATGTAAATGTTTATCAACACTTACACCACTACACCATCTCCCCATAAATTTTTTCTTTTAGATTCAATTTTAAAAATGTTATAAAATAAAATAAATAAAATATTTATAAAATATTTTGATTTTGAAATGAGTTATATTTTTTGAGTGAGTGGTATTAATAAGTCATGGTATTGGACCATGGTATTGTAAAAAATCATATTTACAAGTTAATAATATTCATGGTAAAATAGGGGTGAATATCCATGGTTAAGAATCTTGTTATATTATAGGTTTATTGTAAGTATTATGTCTAAATTTAAAAAATGTGGTAAAATTAAATTAAAATACAATATTTATAAATTTATTTTAATTTATTTTGAAATGAATTCTAGTTTTTAGATTAAAAAATATGGAATACTAAATTTAGGAATGAACCAAACAACCCTGCTAAACATTCATTGAATAAACAATTAAAAAATACATATATTATATACAAATATTATAGGAGTCCATTTAGTTGGGAGATCAAACAAATTATCAAAAAATAGGTTCTAACTCTTAAATCCACACACAATCAAAACTACCTAACGAATCCATTCTCCATTATTTTCAAGTTTCCTACCTAAAAATTCTTTGGCCAACTCAATGGCTGAGAAGGGGTTTTAACGTTTCCTAACTTGAGTAAAGAGGTTACCTTGAATGATAAGCTTATCATACGAATCTCGGGTGGAAAATTGCATTTAGTTGGAATATTGTTGTCAAATTGGAAACTATTTATTTTACCAGAAATACATTTCGGTAAATATGTCAGGTACTTCCGCTTAGTTTAAAGAAATTTATAAGGTGCTTCCACATTTCGACTAAATTCAGTTGAGATACTCATGGAAACCTATGAGACAAGTCTTCTATATTTTTTTCTTTCAATCTGAACATAAGATTGTCTTTGGCCTTAAACATATGTGATTTATTTATGAATTCCAACATTATTGTGAGCCAATGGTGGATTCCAAAGGAAACATGGAACATTCATGGGAAAGATCAAATTATTTCCATGTGAGCTAAGTTGAATGATAAACCATAGTGGGAGGAGCAAGTTAAAAAGCGAAATCATGGGGAACATGGGAAGTATGAAAGGAAAGACACACTTGGTTCTGGTATTGTAACAAATTCACAAATTGTAATTGATTGTAACACAAGGAAAATATTGTATGCCAATCACTTCTTTCAACATTTGGTCATTTGGTTCACTTGCTACCTTCATCTTTATTCAATTTGTCATGTTCAGTAAAAAACAAATTGTGCCCTCTTCAACTAGTTCAAAATCCTGGTTTTTGTGCCCTCTTCAACAAGTTTAGAATCATGTTTTTTGTGCCCTCTTCAACAGGTTCAGGTTCAGAATCTTGTGAGGGATTGAAAATTTGGTGGGCAGATATTATGTGTTGCATCATAAATTTTTCGTCTTTGTTCAAATTGTCGTGTTCCGTAAAAAAAAAATTGTGCCCTCTTCAACAGGTTCAAAATCTTGTTTTTTGTGCCCTCTTCAATAGGTTCAAGTTTAGAATCCTGTAAGGGCTCGAAAATTTGGTGGGTAGATATTATGTGTTGCACCATAAAGTTTTTGTCTTTGTTCAAATTGTCATGTTTAGTAAAAAAAAGTGTGCCCTCTTCAACAGGTTCAGAATCCTATCTTTTGAGCCCTCTTCAACAGGTTTAGAATCCTGCGAGGGCTCGATAATTTGGTGGGCATATATTATGTGTTGGACCATAAAGTTTGTGAGCCTGACAAGTTCAACATATGGATCGTAAGAGAAAAAAAGAGTTATGGATGGATTTCTATGTAAGGAGATTCACATTTTTCTTGAAGAGGAAGTATAATATGTGACTTTCAAAAGATGCCACGAAGTTGGGAGATGGTGGTTCATATATGGGAGAGTAAATTATGAAGTGAGTCTAGGTAAACTCTCTTTCATTGGATTTAGGAAGAGAATGAAGGTTTCAAATTCTTCTTTAATTCAACTATTAGTTTAATTTCTAGAAAAGGAAGGTGGTGGTTAAGAGGGAAATTGGTTTTCATTGTGGATACTTTAGTGGAATTTAAATGTTTCTTTAAATATTTGTGGTATTTCTACTCATCATTTTCATAAGAAAATCAATTAGGACTTTACGCCAAGTGATATCATAATAGTGTCTAGGAATGATAAGAAGATAAAAAATTTGAAAAGACATGAATGCATCAAGAGACCTCAACTATACTATATTATCTTATTCACTATACTATCTTCTTCTGTAAGAATATACTATCATCAAAGCATGGATAAGGAAACTACTTTTCAATCTTGAGAGTGAGTTGGACAACAACATAGAGCAACCACATCCACATGAATCAATGTCCTAGTCAACCAACAATGTTTATGAGTGTTTATAAGAGCTAAGGGTTATGGAGGCTTAGTGATTGCATGGCTAAAAGAGAGCCTTGTACATGCTAGACAAAAGAAAGGAGGGAATCTCTTCTAAAAAGACCAGTGTTTCAAATCACAAGGTCCAAAATCTTAAATTTAAATATGATAATATTGTGGAGAAACATAGTCGCAAGGGTTAGCTCAATTGGACAAGTCCCCATCATTAAATTAAATTTTCTATTGAGAGGTCACAAGTTTAATTCTCTTGAATCTCAAGCTCAAACTCGATGGTTGAGCCGACAAGAAGTGGTCCATTCAAGTGGATTTTCTTGGTACAAATATTCTATGGACATAATGGCCATCGATCTCCGTATGTTCGTGAACCACATAGGAAAAAAAATTATTGTGGAGAAGCACTAGGCCTTATACTGTAGAAATTATACAACATGCATGTATATCTCGAATTCACCCGATCTAACAATGTACTAAAGTTAAATACTGAATTGCTTCTACAAATATTTTGTGGAATTAAAAACACAATCGCCAATCACATGAAGTAAAGAAGAATCAAATCACACACAACACAAATAATTTCCCGGGGAAAGCTTGTTGCTCAAAACCCCACTATCTTCTATTGTATATTCAACATGGATCATGAAACAATTACATACAAAACTTTTCTCACAAGAGCCCTTCAGTACTCAACTAATTGTCTCACACTATCATACATAAAACTGACCAATACTTAGCCAATTTACTGCCTCTAGACAACCTGCCTTGCTTTCGTAATCTGTGATGGATGCAATCCCTAAAAGATAGGAATTATGGCATTCATTAACTGCGCGAGTATCATGGCACTCCAATGGGTGTTTGGTTGCATGTGTGCAACCCAATATTCCTATAACTGATAGTTAGCATCCCTTTCACCTAGATCTGAACTGGGTCTCCATTGGGACTGACATGCATGCAACTAATAATATTAAATCCTCAGTTGAATGTGAGATCACTGTTTGTGAATTAATTAATATTTAATTCACTTGATCTCTCACTAGTGTATCGAGTTTAACTCACTTAACTGAGTTAAAATGATAACAACCTGCATTAACTAATGCACCAGTGCACTTCGAACTATGTTACAACTAGAATTACTTTGCATGCCTCACCAACTACCTCTAACTCGAAATCCACTAGCTAACTGAGTTTATCACTCTTATTTAAATGTTACAAGTTATTTTGAGATCTATATTACAGTTTATTGTCCATTCTAATTAAGGGTAAATAAAATAGACATGCACCAAAAATAGTACTATGGGCCCCACCCTAGTGTAGGTGCTTAATGCACGAGGCGTGGGTGCTAAAATTTTCTTGTTGAATTTCAACATATAGATTGCCCTTCATGCCTCTCTTATAAGAGATTATGTAAGAGAATTTAGGTATTTAGGAGCTAAGACAAGTGTTGTGTTTGGGAAAAGAGGGGAAGGAAAAGTGGGGGCATTGATTTTATATCAAATGGATCCAAAACATAGTAGAATTTTCTCTGACAAATATTTGAACCACTTCACTCTTCCTACATGGGAGGAATGCTATATTAATATTCAACATATTAATTAAGCATGCTAGGAATGGTATGTTGAAACAAATTTAGGTTCCAAGTTCCATCTCTTTGTTTTATTCACTATTATAGATCTTTCTTAAGCTCATATCTCTCAGACACCAAGAGAAAGTGAAAAGTTCTATATTAGTTTATGAGCAATTAATCTAAAATTTCTTAAAAAACTAAGATAAGATTTGACTTTTCTTCCACATTGACTAAAGTATGAGCATAGAAATGGTAAATTATAGCAAACCTCTCTAAAATTTTAGGATTTCAATATCTTCTATTCTAGCATTATATTGTTTGCATTACTATTTGAATTGAACTTTGAGGCCACTATGCTCAAGTTTACAAGAACATATTAAGGATATTGCAAGCCATTTGTTTCATTAATGCTATATTATTCAAATTCTATCTCACTGTGCTTATTGATATGATGTTAGAACTTCCAAAGTGAATATGTTCAATTCTATCGCCTTTAATGACCAACTTCCAATGCCTTAGGTGAAGCCAATCTCTAAGCCCTATTTAGCTTAAGAGATAGAGATGGTCTTAGATTCAACCTAGATAAGACTTTAGGTCCATTAGGATAAAGTTTACATTTCACTCATGGCATAAGTATCTTTGTAATACCCCAAGTGAGAGTTATTTTGCACGCTTACATTCCTATATATTTATGTTATTGCACTTTTAAAAAAATCTTTAACAATTTTCTCTAAAACGTCCTTTTTCATTCCACATTCATCCCACTCCCTCTTATCAAAGTTCCTTTACACCTCCGAGTACAATTTCCAATTTAATATTATAAATTCAAACTATTGCTAATTTAATTAGGCCGATAGGCCTTCTCTTTTGAAAGAGAACCAGTTTTCCATCGTCAACATTTTTGATGTCGGGCTGACACTTGTTCCCTCACAGTTTTAACTGTTGCTTGACACTTGTTCCCCAATCCTTGCGACCGGAATGAACGGAATGGGTGAATTAATTGTTATCCGGCAGACTCCCTTGCAATCGGCCATGGCAGTTCAGAGACGATGAGGGCTAATTAATTGTCTTTCCTGCACCACTAACTCCACTACAAACATATTCACAAATAATGGCGTCTTCCTTTTCCGGCATTGAATTCTTCTCTGACCCGCAGCTCCACAGCAACGCATAGCAGTGTTATTCTCCTGGTATGTATATTTCCCTGTCATTATTATTCCTTCTTTTCTCAGTTAGTTGTTTGTTTTTTTGAATCATTGGGTAACCCTGTTCCACAAACAGAAATTTGCAATGTAAATGGCCCAGGTGAAAGTTTCATAGCCCGCCCACGAAGACCACAGAAGGTAGGCGAGTGCGAAGCCCTGTCTGAGTTCAAATTTGTTCAATTTGCTGTTGTTAAAGCATTGTTCAATTTTGCATGGTGAATTTATGTATAACCTTTAATCTGCTTCAACAAAATCAATTTTCTGTCCTCAAATTTCCATCTGATTCAAGCCTGATCCTTCGCAACGTGATAGAGTACTCCGTGTAATCGCTGTTGTATGCAGTCCAAAGCTGGTCACCAGAAGAGTTGCAGAGTGTAAAAATCCCTTGATTATCGATATATGCCCTGGAGCCATTTAGGGCACCCTGGTTCCAGTATGTAATATTGTTCCTCCATTTCAATGTGAAGTTTCCCCCGGGCTCCAGAGTGAATGAATAAGGATACATCTGGAGGCTTTTTCCCACACTGAAATTCTGATAAACCAAGAGGGTATCAGTAGGATTGGAAAAACTTTCCCAAACACTGCCGGAACCGCTATTCGTCACTACAAAATTGCCATTGTCTTGCATGTTAGCAGAGACTATGCTTCGTTTGGCAGTATTAGTCTGCCACACCACGGTGTTCGTTCCATTGCGCAACACAAGGTTGCCATCAATCTGGAAATCAGAGGAAGCTTTGTCACCCACTCTGATGCCACCATTCTCACCTGCAGTCCACACCACTGTTACGTCTTTAGTGTCAGCAATTGAAATTGCCAGAACATACAATCCATCCTTTCCATCTGGGTGAAAGCCAAACCGGAAGATGGCACTTGGGGATTTACAAATGTATTTTCAGTATAAGTAGCCATCATCACACACAAAACCAGCCGTAAATTTCGAATCAAATCAGAACTTGGCATTTTGTAATTGCATTGACTGAGGAATGCTTGGTATGGACGGTCTTTGTGTCGTCAATATAATACATTGCTTTGCGGCTGCTTTATTATTCGATTTCTGTTCCTTTGTCAAAGTATGAGTATATTAGTAATGAAGTGCTATATGCTTTTAAATCGAAATTTGAGTAGTCAGAAGTCATGGTTTCAAAATAGAAAGCTTAAAACCGTGCAATGGGGTTTAGGGGTTTGGGAATGAAAATAGTCCTCAAACTCGAGTTCTGTTTAGGGGTTTGGATGGTTTCAGCACTCTTTATGTTCCATTTATTATTCATTCTTTTCTCAGTTAGCTGTTTGTTTTTTTGAGTCATTGGGTAACCCTATTCCACAAACAGAAACTTGCAGTGTAAACGGCCCAGGTCAAAGTCTCATAGCTCGCCCATGAAGACCACAGAAGGTAGGCGAGTGCGAAGCCCTGTCTGAGTTCAAATTTGTTCAATTTGCTGTTGTTAAAGCATTGTTCAATTTTGCATGGTGAATTTATGTATAGCCTGTAATCTGCTTCAACAAAATCAATTTTTACATGAATTGCTTTAACTTAGCTTAACTCTGGTTGGAAGTGAGAGGGAAGTAAATTGTTTAATCTAATTCATATCCATAGAATTCCATGATATTCCTAAAAAAACACTTAGGATTGAAAGGAATTAGATAAAATTGTCATTTTTAATCATGCTGATGGTCACCTGAAATATAATCCATGCTGCCCATGAGACAACGCCTCCGAAAAGCAGCATGGAGCCCAAGACAGTGTTGCTTGCTTTGGAATTGTATGCATTTATATTGAATCTAAGCATTTTAATTGCAGGCCCCTTGTATAATGTCATCACCATTGCCCCACCTATAGAAATAATTATGCCCAGAACCTTTGCCTGCCCTCTCATGCTCTTAATATTAACATTCTCCATTCTGAAGGAGTCACAATTGAATAAGCACGACCAAGGGATTAAACCCAATTTAGTTTAGCTCAACAGAATTCCTAATTGAAAATTTAAAGATGGGAATTAAACTACTAAATATAAGACTTATTTTAGGAATTTGGCTTCTCTGATCCATAAAATAAATATCAAAAATTTCTTATATGTAATTGTTACCGAAATTTCTGATAAGACTTATTTTATTAAAGTGTTCATATAGACCTATATTGTGTTGTTGATAAAGCAATAATATGGCAGTGCTATATGTTGGGAAAGTAGTAGGTATTCCATTTTTGCAGAAAATGACCCTTTACTTACCATATCATCTCCTAACTGTAATGCCTGTTGTAGCCTGCCTTTAAAGCAAAGGCCCCTTATCAACTTTTTGCATGTCGAAAGACAGGGAGTGAAACCTTGTCTTGACATTTCATGTAAAAGTTTCAACGCCTTAGATACATTGTTTTCCACACAGTGTCCCTGAATCAAAGCATCATATGTACAGTCTTCAGCAAAGCCAGATCCCACCTTCATTTCTTTTAAAAGCAGTGTTGCTTGTTGTGCCTTCCCAGTTTTTCAAAATTCATAGATCAAAGCATTGTATGCAACAACACTGGAGATATATCCTTTAGTCAACATTTCGTCTTTTAACCTGAAAGCTTCATCCACCCTGTCTTGCCTACATAAAAATAGGGATCAACATTTTTAATTTGCTCAAATAGGGACACAAATGTTTCAGCGACATCAAATTGAGAAGTGCCAGTGCATCAGTTGTCTTCCCTTCCTTGCAATGTCCTTTAATCAGATAATTTTGGAATGTTGTTATTATTGCAATGGGCATCAGTGAGGACATCAAAAGCAAGAGGGTCAAGACTCATACCTGATTCCACCATGGACTTGAGAGGATCTTGGGCCCTCTTTATTATTGCATTTAATTAGAAATCTAAGTGTTCATTATGAACAAATCTATTAGATAACGATTACAAAAATGCTAATATATGCTTTGCATACAATTTATTTATGCATTAATATCTCTTCCAATGCATTAAAATAAATTGCAGGTATTACCATTGCAAATAAAAAAATTTCACTTTACTACCGTGATGGAGCCGATTTTGACTGAGAATGCCATCCCCAAAATGCTAAATGGTTCGACTGAGATGCAACCTCTACTGCAAGTAGTGAACATCGAACCTGTCTATTCGTCAAAAACCAGCGCTTCCCACTACCACATCACTCTCTCTGATGGCACATATCAACACAGGACTTTGCTCCCATTTGCTTATGGCGCACAAGTTGCATCTGAAGACATTCAGATCAGTTCAATCATTTCACTTACAAAATCAACTTGCGCAGTGTCCCAAAACTCTACGTAAGATTAGGCTTTGTTTTAAACTTTTCCCTTTAGCTTTTTGGATTATTCCTGAATAAAAATGAGTTGAACATTCATTTTAATTTTAAATAATTTCTTCATCCATTTCAGATCCATTCGAATCCTAGAACTTGAGGTTGTCTACCGTAGCAGACCTTTGGTTAAGGACTTGTCATCGCTATTGCATGCACATGCAAGCGAATCTCATTCAAGTTCTTCATCAGCACACAATATTCTTCCAAATACTTCGACTCCAACAAGCACACCTACAACATCGGTTGTATCATTTACATCACTCCATCCGTTCCGAAAGTATTGGTCGATTCAAGGTAGAGTATTATCAAAAACACCCTTGAAGAACTACAACACTGCACGTGGGTCAAGAAAATTTTTCGGCTTTGACCTCATTGGTCGTGACAAAGATGAAATCCATCTTTCTGCATTTGCTGATCTAGCTGAATCTCTATACAATCTCATTGAAGTTGGGCAACTATATATTGTCTCCAATGGAACAATAAAGCAAACAAACCCAAACTACAACCATTTAAACAACAAATGGGAGATTTACTTGCTTGCTACATCAACTGTGACACCATGTTTAGAAGATGATCCAAGATTTCCTTACCAAAGCTTTCGTTTGAGGACTATTGCTGAAGTAAAATCCACAAACCCAAATACACTTGTCGATGTTCTTGGTGTCGTTACCTCCACCTCCCCTGCTTCTACAATAAGAAGAAGAGATGGAACTGAAATATTAAAAAAAACAATAACATTGAAGGACAAGTCAGGTTTCAGCATTGATTTAACAATATGGGGAGATCAATGTCTCCCTATAGGAAAGGACCTTGCTGGAGTCGACTCTTCTGACAACCCACCAATCCTTTGTGTGAAAGGCGGTCGGATAACTGAATTTAATGGAATCACTATTGGGACAATTTCCACTACCACTCTTCTTATAAATCCAGACATTGAAGAAACTAAACAACTCCAAACTTGGTTTCGTGATACAGGCTACAACTCTTCGTCTCCTTCATTGAGCAGAAATTATACTCTGTCTTCAAAGCGAGCTTTACCACACAAGACCATTCAGGAAATATCTAGCATGGAAATATTGGAGAAAGCAGTATGGGTTTCGGTTCGTGCCACAATAACTCGTCTACGCATGGACGATTTCTATTTTCTTGCTTTTCCATTGGATTACAATGGGAAACAATGCATGAAAAAAGTAAGCCACCATTCTAACAATCTCTGGCATTGTACAAAGTGCAACGGTGAATTTCCAGAATGCGACTACCGTTACAAACTGAAAATCGAATTGCATGACCACACTGGCCAGCTTCAAAATGTCAATGCGGGAAATGAGCTCATGGGCATCACAGCTAAAGACTTGTTTCTCCTTTCCATTGAACCAGCTGATCTTCAGAAAATATGTAGCCTTATATCAGGGCATCACTTCTCTCTATCACTTTCCATTAAAAAAGAGTACTACAATGGTGTTGAGCATCTCCAACCTATTTTGCTAAGTTCAGAAGAAATTCAATATGATGATGCATGCACGGAAATCCTAAAAGACATTGCCGCACTTACCATTTCACAGCGCTCTGTTTCTCGTCGCCTTTGACATCAGTTCTTATATGTAGACCTTTTTATTTTTCTAGATAGAAAATAACATCCCTGTATAGTTCCTTTCTCCCTACCATTGTAACATACAACCATGTTGTTGTAATGCACAGTTACTTTTACAGTAACATTTTATAAATGACTACAAGTATGTATATTTACCATTTCACATTTCAATAATATAAATTCCATGTATAGTTCCTTTCTCCCTACTATTGTAATGCACAGTTACTTTTACAGTAACATTTTTTTAATGACTACAAGTATGTATATTTACCATTTCACATTTCAACAATATAAATACTTCTACTTGGCACTACAAAAAAAGGTTCATACCAACATCTATTTGAAAGTGATTTAAAACTCTTACTATCAGTTATTAATAGTTATCTAGAAATTTCAGCTTTCAACACAATGTCATACATTTCATATGCATTCATACCTCAATTTGTAATTTGTAAATCTCGCACCTCATCCCTAACATAGAATTATTTGTACTTTGCTAGATATGTCATCAAACAATGAAGATGCAGAAAAAAAAGCATGACGTTGCCTTCTTTATGCTCAAAACAAAGAAGCAATAAATGCACGACGACGACTTCTTTATAAAAAACGAAAAGAGACTCCCTCTTCCCAAAACCTATATAGCCCCCCCCTCAATGAAGAACACCGTCTCTTTAGGCAAAAAATAGATAACCTTTCTCCATTGCATGTTTGCACACTATGCAAAGAATCATATCCAGGCATGAAGACAAAATGTTCACATGGTACCCTCTCTTGCTCCCGATGTGCAACATTAAAAAATTCAAACCGTTTCACTCATGCCAACAACATGGATCTTGGCGAACAACCATATGTCCTTCAGAATTTAACACAAATTGAAGAAATGCTAATCGCATGTGTAAATCCGATTCTACAAGTAACGCATGCTCGTGGTGGTCAATACAAATATAGTGGCCATACAATCAGCTTCCCTCAAGACATTACTACCATTGCGAAATATCTACCTCGCCTTGTTTCTGAATTAGAAGTCCTCATTGTTAGAAGGCAAAACCCTTCTCAATCATCTTATGAATTCATCGTTTCTAAATCACGTGTTCTAGCTGCACTAGAATACAAACTCGCTCATGATCCCTACTACAAAGATGTTGAACTCAACTCATCTGCAATTTCCGCTCTACCAGATCAACCTACTGATATTTCTAATCTTCTTCATAACGTAACCACGTCTTCATATATACCCCAGGAAAACATAGTCGATTCTACTCATCATCTTCATGCCATTCTACCTTCATTAGATATCCAGCCTTCTTCATTTGTTCCAATTCTTCCAAACTCCTGTAATGAACTTGACCACATTCATGCTTACTTGCACTCCACAAATTCTAAATCAACAAATTCAATTGATTGGCCTACAATATCTGTCTCGCCTATCAATGAATACACTATTGAAGGCCTCTTCTCTATGGCATTTCCCACACTTTTCCCAACAGGCATCGCCATGATTGCACAACCAAGAATTACAAAAGTTGAGCTGCACGAATATGCCTGTCACCTGTTACGCTACCACGATAATCGCTTCAGCCAACATCCAAGATTCTGTTACTACATATATAACATGCTGATGCGCCACCGTAGCCAATCAAATGTCAATGTTTTTGTAAAAAAAAACATTGAAAACAATTTTCCAACAACTGTATCAGATTTGCAGCAATGTCTTCACAACTTTCCAAATTCAAAAATTCCAGAAATGGTCATGCACTTTGGTTCATCCCTACGAGGTACACGCTCTTTTTAGAACAAGCGTCGTAATGAGCTAACTGACATGATCACATAGCTTGGGAGCCCAACGTTTTTCTTCACTCTAAGTGCTGCTGATACGAAATGGCCTGACCTGCACAATATTATGCCTGCCCAGGTGCCCTCCAATACAGATGCTCATTACAGGTGGAAAATTCAAAATACAATTACCAATCCCCATTTAACATCCCAATACATGCATTGCAGGTTTACAATTTTCCTTGAGGAAGTCTTACAAAAAGGTCTCCATGTAATCGACTATTGGTGCAGGTGCTTTTCATTACCATTACTTTTAAAACAAAATATTACACTTCATTAGAATTAAAGAATAATATTTTTCGAAATTGCATACAGATACGAATGGCAGCATCGAGGATCTGCACACATACATGGATTCCTTTGGTTGAAAGATGCACCAAATATGGATTCCCTCGATTGGAACAATGAGATAGAAGTTCTCAATGCTCAAAAATATTTTGACCATTATGCAACTGCTTGGAACCCACGACAACTCCAACATTGTGCAGCTTCACTCCACCAATCAGCAGAGCAGGACCCATGTCTTCTCAACACATGATCAATCTTTGCATCAACACAGACAGATGACTATGAAGAGCTTGTCAATTGTGTCAAGCGCCATACAAAGTGCCATGTATCTTCTTGTCTTCGCAAAAAAAACAAAGTTTTCACATGTCGCTACGGAGTACCATGGGAGTTAAATCCCACATCTTTACTACTAGTGGACAACAAAGGTCAGAAAATCTACAAGCCTGCACGTAACGATGATAGATTGAACATTCATAATGTTGATCTACTTTCCATCTAGAGAGCAAATGTTGATTGTCAACCAGTGCTTTCACGCCATGCCGTGTTAGCTTATATATCTAAATATGCAGCCAAAGCAGAAACAAAGTCAGAAAGCTATAGCCAAATGTTATTCCGCCTCTTGAACAGCGTCGCTCCAGAAGCAGCTACTACCACTGTTGTTCAGAAACTCCTAACAGAAAGCATAGCAGAAAGGGATATTGGAGCGCAGGAAATATGCCATATGTTGCAAAAATTACCTCTCACACTCTGTAGTCGTACATTTGTATCTCTAAATGTTAATAGAACTATATTCATACGTGTTCTAGATGGTTCTGAAAATCCACCCTCAACACCACCATTTATTATTGCATACATGAATAGGCCTTCCTCATTAGATCCATTGCCCCTCATAGAAGCTGCACGCTCTTGGTCATTTTCTCCTCGTCGTCAACAAAACCAATGGAAACAGATTTCTCCTCCCATAGTTCTCCATATCTTGCCACGATACACCACAATCCCTTCCCCTAATGATCCAAACTACACCAAATTCTGTTGGGCTGAATTAATATTGTATTTCCCCTTTCGTACACTCCCCAATGACATTGGATGCAGCAATGATGAAATCATTTCACATTGGGAACAAAAGAAAGGAACATATACAGCATGGCATGTTCACCGTGAAAATGAAAACCCACAAACTCCACAATTAGAAGATGAATCTACTCCTGTATCTTCCCCTCCTGACATCCCCCTTGACACTGTTCAAATGAATGAATGGGAAATCGTCTCTCACCTTCACCCAAGCGATAACATCGAAATTGATGCCCTTGAAATCATTGGCAATCGTGACTTTGACCTCAACCATCATTGGTCTCATACTTCCCTACCTCTCCACTTACAAGAAACTGCCATCAATTTCATTGAATATAATCGCTCATCTATTCAAAATCAACACCATCCCTCTTCAAACCTCCCCGTAAATCAAATATTATCTCCTACCCAACAAAAATATTTCACACATATTACTTCTCATTTCAAAAATCCTCTTCCAAAGCCCCCAACTAGAACCATTATACAAGGGACAGCCGAAACGGGAAAATCTGCTCTAATAAAATCTCTACAACGTGCATTCATCGAACTCTCCTCACCAAATATAAGCCCATTGTTGGTACTTGCACCTACCGGTGTTGCAGCTTTCAACATATATGCACTTACAATTCATTTTTCCCTTCACATCCCTATCCAAACAATGCATCCTCTTGAAGGACAACCACTCCTCCACCTCCAAGAACAACTCCGCCATATTCAATACATACTCATTGATGAAATGAGTTTTATCGGGCCAAAAATGCTTTCCCGTATTGATGATCGCTTACGAGAGGCCTTTCCCCTCCATCGAATTACACCATTTGGTAATCGATCCATTATCCTTGTTGGGGATTTAGGCCAGCTACCACCTGTAAAAGACATTCCTCTGTATGCTAGCACATCACGTGGTACTGCACTTTGGCGCAGCTTTGATACATTCATTACGCTCACAACTATTTTTTGCCAGCAAGGTGCTGATCCTTCCCAGATTGCCTTCCGCAAAATTCTTACAAATCTCAGGGATGGGAACTCTACAATCGAAGATTGGAAGCTACTAATGTCAATAACAGATTCCTCTATTATGCATGAAGATAAAAAAAGATTTGAGGACTCCATGCATTTATATGCAACAAACAATTCAGTTGCCTTGCATAACAAATCAATGTTGAACAAATTACACAAGCCAGTGGCTGTGTGCTCAGCAGAGAAACATGTGGACCACACATTCACTACATCTGAAGAAGAACAACTAGACAGAACGCTTCTGTTATGCAATGGAAAAAAATTTATGCTGACCTGCAATTTATGGGTACATGCAGGGCTTGTAAATGGCGCACTTGGCACCGTCATTTCAATATGCTATGCACCTGACTCAAAGCCTCCAGAATTGCCATCTTTTGTGGTCGTTGATTTCAAACAATACAGAGGAACAACATGGGACATTGCACACCCCACATATGTGCCCATTTCTCCTATCAGAAGGGGTACACGTCAACAGATACCACTTCGAATGGCATGGGCTTTAACAATACACAAGTCACAAGGAATGACGTTAGATCAAGCAACAGTTGACATTGGCCCCAAAGAACGCCAAGGTTTAACATTCACCGCCATTTCAAGAGTTAGATCTCTAACAGACCTTCGAATCCATCCAGCATTCCCATTCTCACGCATTTCACGCATGAAAGAAAATCAATATCTACAACGCAGAAAGCAAGAAGAATCGTTGCTCACATCGAAAACTATATAGACAAATACAATCTATCCAACAATACACTCTTCATTGCATCTTCACCAAGAGGTAAACAAACCCTCACCTTATCCAAATTGAATATACAATTACTTATTTTTACATTTATTCTACTACTCATTATGTTCCTAATGTTTAAAATAATTTTATGACTGCTTTAGTTATTTTTGAACTCTATAATTAGTTTACTTTTACCATCTGTTAACACTAACAAAAACTTTTTACCTTCTTTCATGCTAAACAGATATGGATGCAAGGGATTTAAACATGCTCTATGAATGCTACCAGGAGATTCACCAGCATGAACAAAATCTACATGATATACAGCTCAGATTCCTTTCACCCCATTCATTGCCTCTGTACCGTTTGCGTGGAACTATTGCACTATTACAAAAGATTCGAAGAATTCTAAGAAAAACAATCCACATAAATGAAACAGATAGACAACGGAAAATGCGATCCGAATGGCAAGAACTCCTTTCTGAACGTGGAGTCACTATAGACACCAACTGGTGCTGCCGATGCCGTGCATCATCATGTATTTATGATTAGATATTTACTTTCAAGAAACTTCTGCTGTACAAATGTATATATCTCTTCACCTTCAGATTTGTATATCTAAGTGAATATATATTGTATTCTATTTTGTTTCAAAATTTTCACATTTTACTCATGCTATTATGTTCTATTCTATCTTGAAAACTTAATATTTGGCAACATATTTAATACTCACCTTCTACAGACAGTTCCAACTTGTAAGTTAACTTGGATAGATCATTAAATAGTTAGTATACTTGCCAACTATCCTTAAATGCTGGACTCCATCAAGGTTGCTATTAATAGAGGGCTTCCCCTTGTATTTCTCAACAGAAAATTTAATATATGCAGTAATTCTTTTCTTCCTTCTATTGGCTTTCAGTCTATGTTATTATATTTCTATTCTGTTCTCCGTAACCATGTTATAATCTTGCTGTATCTGGTTTGATTCCACATTATTGAAAGTCACCACACTCTCAGGTTTTCATATTTCTCTAATTGTCTGACATTACTTTTTGCATACACTCTGGAAATATTCAGAGCAGGTGTTTTATTTAGTATGTAATATGCATCTGCAAACCTGACCCGTCTGGGACAATTCAACATTGCTCTTGTATTTGGGCTGAAGTCGTTCCATTTTTCAGACTCTCTATTAGGCTTGCCACTGTAGATTCACCAACCGATACACAAAATTCAACTTCTAAGGCCTCATTTATGAAAACACTTTAGGTAGGCTATTGTTTCCAACTTATGGAAATGTCCTACAGTGTTTTGATATTGCAGAATAGTATTTCTGACATTGCCTTTTTGCAATCCACAGAAATAGGAACACAGTTAGTAAGTCTGATAACTGAATTTCTGTCACAGAAATAGCAGCACAGTGGGTAAGTTACATAACTGTTACATGCATGAGCTAATTTTTCCTATTCCCTTTGTTTTTGTCAATTTCCTATCAATTCTTGATTAGGGCAAGGTTGTCCATTAGTTTTTAACATTAAAAATTGTCTCTCACCTCATTTGTCTCTATTTATTTATTTCTTAGTCGCTCCAGTCAAATCTGTTTATTTATTTTGTTGTTATGTTGTAATTCTTCTTTCACGTACTCTGTTTTCTGCTAAGTGACAAGATTCTTGGATATTGACCAAAGAAATACTTCAGTTCTGACTAATGAAGCTTGGTTTCGGATTCTGACTAATAGTAATCACAAATCTTAATTACTTTTGGATCTCAAACTGCCTACACAACTCATGAAATAAGTCTATACCTGCACATCGCCTTTCTCACAATGGCCATCAAGCAGTATGTTTTAAGTGACTACATTTGGAGTTAAATTCATTTGTAACATTTTTCAGAAAAGCTAATCTCCATGATTGATTTTCCCTTCCTTGCAAAACCCATTCATCCGAAATTTCAAAGTAACCTCGGTAAGCATTAGCCCCCTTTCAGATATTTTACATAACAGGTTATAAGATTGATCACTTTTCGCTTTCTTGCATAGACTATAAATTATGATATTGATTCCTCCTGAAGTTGCTCATAGCGCTGTTGCAAAAGGAGTTTGCAAGATTGGCAAGGTGGAAGAAGCAAATGTGCTTTTACATGACATGCTTCAGATGGGTTTACTTCCAACTATTGCTACTTTCACTACTCTTATTGATAAATATTGCAAAAGTAGACTAGACTGAACCAGAAATGAATATAATTAAATGCAAAGTTCTAGAATTTGTTGAACGGGAAGCAATGGAATATGAAGGGATGCTTTTAGCTACTTCACATCATAATGTTGTGTTAGATGAAGAATTCCATTGCATTTATTACATATGACAGGTAACAAATTTTTGTAAAAAGTAGGTATGAATTGAACTGGACCTATTTGAAATAAAAAATGTGCTTCAAATGGTTCCATTTATTCCATATGATTGTAATTTATTAATTCATTTCAACATACTATATATTGCATTTCTAATTAGTTGTCAAATCGGTATTACCAGAATTTTCCATGTTTCGATTAAGGGTTGCATGACAAAGAGCTTTTACTGATTTTAAATTATCCAAGTCACCGGGCATTCATGTCTAATTCCCAATACAGTAACAAGATCCGCTTTTGTGGTGCCAATTCTAAGAAATCAAGAAAGCATTGCCAATGTATATTCATTGTTGTTGTTAATAAGGGAATGCAAGTATCGGCTAAACTCATTTCTTAGCGTAGTTGTTGTTCAGCTTTTTGAATGCATGTAAAACTAGGTTGCCATGTTGTTCCCTTCGACCCGTTGTATAGGACTTGTCTAACTATTTATGTTTCCTTGGTTGAGTTCAGCTTTCAGTTGATCAAATAAAAACTGCAAATAAGTACACTGATGACATCATCTATGCTGGAGAAAAACTTATAATTCCTTGAGAGGGATATGGGAGCTCAGATTGTATTTGAAAGCTTGTAGTACAGGTTGTCATGAAATGTGTATGCAGTAATTTGCACAATAGCCTCAAGTCCCCAAATTGTTTAGATATAAGAGATTGTCCAGTTTGAGTTTTGGATTGTTTATGGTAGGTTGTCTATAACAAATTTCAGAATGCAATAAGCCAGTTGGAAATGTATTTGTTTTGTTTATACAGATTTCAAGGGATATGTATGGTAGTGGTTGAAAAATTGCATTTCCATATTGTACCCATGGTAAAAGATGGACTAATATTTCTGATTCTGTTTAGATGATTTTTGGAAGATTAACTGAAACTACATCCAAGGATGTTTTCTAACAGTTTATCTTCAAGTTCAAAGTGTACTTCTTTTAAGCTCTCTCTTCCGGCTTGCCAGAAATTCTTGAGCTCCTTGCCATAACTCAAGAAGTTCATGTTTGAATGACAACCTTTGCAAGATGTGGGTAGTAGCATGGTCAGCTACTAGCCTACCACAGAATCTGAAGTTGAAACATCTTCATTACCATCCATTTTAAGGACTTTATCATAGAAATCTTCCAGAATTCATCACGTCACTTGTTTATATTTGGCCCAAGGTACTTTTCATTGTGCCTTTTAGGTATAATGTCAAAACTAGGGAGATCACTTTGAACTAGGGCAATATCTATGTTCAACAGGCATAAGAATAAGATGCAGTTTGCAGGCCAGTGAGAAAAAATATTGTTTTTGACAGCCCAGTAGTACCAAGTAGACATGTTTTAGGCAGCCTCAACTCATTATTTTTCATGGCACTCATGATGATTGAGTAGTAGGAACTCGTGTAAAATCTGAGCGGTGTCATAAACATATAAATGCATTGTTTGAAAACTGTTGGGAGTGATTTTTCAAGGGTTGTTTCAGAATTAAAAAGAATAGCATCTTTCTGATTTTTGTTTCTTTAGAATAGGATTAGCATGAATTGCATTCAGTTTTTGACCATAATTTCAAAAAGTGGACAGGCATTTACCCATTCTTAACATCTACTCTCTACCCATGAGAAAAGAAACGCAAATGACCATGTTTATTTTTTAGCTTTTAGTTATCACCTCCTTTTTGTAATCTTTTTATTACAAAATATCTAAATATTTAAAATGTATTGGAAACCTAAATTTTTCCCTTAAATGTCTCCAGTTCTGAATCTATTCAAGAATGAGCTATGCATATACCAGTGGGGCATGGTAGGCCCTGTCCTCTCTGCAGGGCATTCATTGATGGGCTAATGGGTCTTTCTTGAAGAGGACAGATCTATGCTTAAGATAGTGTGTTTAGGGGCATACCCATCCAGATGTTACACAACATGGTGGTGCAAACGACCAAGCTACAGCCAAAGCAGTGGGTGCTAATAAGTGTGGAGTAATGTTTCCTATCTCATAAAATGCAAGTTGAATGATAATCATGCCAAATTCCAGTAATGATTTGGAATGTGGGTTTTCTTTGGTGGTGATACCTGGTGCATACAAGCTATAACATCAAGGAATCATCCAACCCCTGCTACAACTGCAACGATGGAAACTCCCTTCACAGGCTTCCTGTTCTTGGGTTGCTTTTTTGCAGCGCTAAAATATAGTATAAGATCAAGAAGTTAACTACAGCTTAGAAAAACTAACATGAAATTTTACACTATATGTATAAGACTTTCAAACACCTATTAATTCCACAACTGCTCACCTCCTATACCAGAGAATATAGACTGTATGGAAGCAAAAAGAAAATTTGGTTGTATGCATTTTTTTCACTGTTGGATGCATAGCTCCTGCTTATATATATAATAACATCCAATCTGCTCTCCTGGTTCCATGATGAATTGCTCATTAAAGGTTCCCATTCTTTGTGATTCTATGTCCAAAAAAGGTCCTTGTGAAAGCCCCTCAACTTGCACCCCACCCCCAGTTGGTATAAACTGGCCTCCAAGAACAAATGATTCAGATACACGGATCACAACACCATGTTGCCCATATACACAGCATTGAAGATTTTCGACTACATGAACAAGCCTTTCACCAGGGCTATATGAGATGTCTGAGGGTACAAATCTTTACATAGAGCTATTACAGAGAGCTTCTGACAATTGCATTAATAGTGCTTACAATTTCACAAGAAATACTAATTTTGTTTACTCTGTTGTCTTTAATTTCTATTTTTGAGTAGTCTATCACACTCGAAAAAATCATATTCAACAATTTATAGCTAGAGATTCATTTGCATGCTTTCAAAGTTTGCATTAAAATGATATAATAGAAGAAAAAGAGCAATGATTCAAAAAAAAACTTGTAGAAGCACCCAACTTATCTTTGATGAATCAGATCTGAAAGTTCCTGCAGATATATTGTCGTTTTACTGTAGCCCGTGCACTCGAACACATTTTCGGTCTATATACATATCCTTCTGCTTAGAGCAGCCAATCCCATCCTAATCCGTTCCTGCACATATCTGTTCTTTGCAAAAGTGTAATACCTACTCACACATCTATTCAGATTAATATTTACCGTTTGTTGTAAATTCATTTGTAAAATAGTTGAAATTTGGGTATGTTTTTTGCTAAAATTTAGTGGTAATTTTAGGAAATTTGAGTTACAGGTATCAAAATTTAATATTTTGAATCTCCATAATTTTTTTAATGTTAAAATTTAGTAGTAATTTTAGGAAATATGAATTACAGTTATCAAAATTCAATATTTTGAATCTCCATAATTTTTTATGGTGTTGAATCTATTTCTTTCTTTCTTTTTTCAGAAAGAAAAAAACGTTGTTTTATATCATGATAATTATATAAACATTACATTATATAGCATAAGAAGTGTTGTGTAAGACACTTCCGAATATAAAATCAACATTACCCCTAAAATCAGAAAATATTGTGATCTGACAATAACATACCGATCATATGAAACTAATAATCAAGCAAGAATCGCTGAGAAAATATAAAAGGATCCCCCCAATTGCCAGTAGGAAAAAATTAACAAAAATAGCATGGAGAAAATATGAGAAACAAATACTTATCAATGGGACATTCCAGCTACGTAGATGTGAACCCCAACCCGCCAAATCAAAGAGCAGAAATGAAGGGTCAACCATATCTGCATATGGGGAAAGCGATATGTCGAAATGAAAAAACCATCAGTATCCACAGCGGCACAGGAGAGGATGAAAGTCAATTGGAGACCCGTGGTGGGTCACCAGCTTTGAGCACCCTAAGATCCTCTGCTGAAAATATAGGAACCTCCCTGAGGTCAAGGAGTTCATCCCGGAAAAGGGATTTTGTTTTCGGCCTCCCTCTGAAGTGTCTGGATGCAGACTTCGTTTTTTTCCTCACCGTAATATTGCAACCCGAGGCCCGCGAGATGACAATATCAGGATTCTTAGGGATATTATCAAATATAGTGAGGGCAGCCAAATCAAGGTTCGGGTTGTTTAATAGGGATTCAATGTCACATCCTATAGAATTTATAGGTGAGTCCGATAAGTCCACATTCTCAATATGTGGAGAGGGAGGAGAGCGGGGAGAGGATGCACAATCAAGGGGAGGCATGGACGGGTAGGTATATAATGGGGCAGGGGTGGGGCAGGTTTGATGGTGGTCAGCAACAGCAGTAGAGACATTAGGTGAGTCCGATAAGTCCACATTCTCAATATTATGTGTAGGGGGAGGAGAGAGGGGGGGGGATGCACATTCAAGGGGTGGCATGGATGGGGAGGTATATAATGGCGCCGAGCTGGGGCAGGTTTGATGGTGGACAGCAAGAGCAGTAGGGACAAAAGGCATATTGTCCTTCGTCTTGATAGTCGATCCAAGGTTTACTTCGGATTCTAAATGCATGGGCGAGCCGGAATTCGCCGGGGGAGTAAAAACATTGTTGTCTTTAGATTCAATAGGAGCCGTCGGCTGTCCAGATCCATTAGGCGGGATAAACTCCTTGTGTTGTGGAGATAACTCCCCACATTGTGCACTATCATTAGCAGATAAATCAAAACCAGAAGCCGCAAGAGGAGAAATACCTGATGGGAAGACATTTCGTTGTTCATTTGAAGTTAGCGCCCTATTTGCATCATCAGACCTTTGAACGCCCCTACGGGGTCCCCAATGTTGCCGGGGGCAGTTGCCCTTCAAATGGCCAGTGCTGTGACAAACCAAGCAGCGGAAAGGTATGCCCCAATAATCCACCCTTTCCCTGTGTCTTCTCGTACCCCAAACGAGGTCAATATCCCCGGGCAAGCCACCAGAGAAGACCACTTCGACTAATATCCAGGCTATGCGTTTGTCAGAGGCACCAAGCATACTAGGGTCAATGTATTTCGTGCATCCAATGGAATTTCCAATGGCCCTCAATGCTTTATCAATCCAGAACTCCAACGGAAGGCCCAGGAGCTTTACCCACACCGACCAATTCCTTGGTGCCTCCATTATTGGGTTAAAACCGAGGTACCAGGGCAGAAGTTGCAAGAAACTCTTTCCACGAACCCATGGCTTGTTAACAATCAAGGCAGCATCTTTTTCGTTCATAAGATGAATACTATACCAATTATTTAGGAGCAGGCTGACCTTCGGAGCATATCCAACAATGGGACTCCAAACTTTCTGTGCCCATTCCATCATGTCTATCTCATGACCATTGGCAAACATCCAGCGCCCGATTAATGCTTGTTTTTGCAGACTAATGACTCGCCCCCATAGATCCTCATGTTCGAGTACCACTTCTTTGATATCCACAGCAGGCTTGAAACAAGCTAGTCAATCCTTATTCTGTTTGCCCCTGTCTCTGCGGGTTGAACCAATCTTGGGCCCTTTCACATTCCTCCCGGCAGTATTTATCTGATGTCACACATGAAAATCTGGAGGCACAAAAATGGACTGTGCAATAAGAGTAGCATCCAATTCGAATACCTGTTGACCAGACTGATCAGCAACCCTCGTGGCATCCGCCATGGCAACTTGTACTGACGAGTCAGAGGATAGGCAAGGATGAACCCCCCTCGACAGCAAAAATAAAATGACGTGTACACCAAGGAAAGGGATCACGGTCGACCAATATTCCACATGGGATCCGTCAATATATCATACCGATATTATAATATGAGGCCATATGAAGTTGATAAACTCAGAAGGTCCAACACGCCAGGGGGTGAATGATGTGTAAAATAATACCGAACAGAACAGTGTGTCGGTATTTTAATGGAAAACCCAGATTACAGATCCAAGTACTATTGTGTAGAGTACCAGCAATCCTAGCCGAGATAGGGCGAATCCACCACAATCTAAATTATAGCCAATATTGTCAGCGGCCCATCCAGCCATAAATGGATGTCCCATATACCATCAACCGCGCCATAATGATCATAGACGTCCAAATATTAGTATGATGTGCATGGGAACCCTCGTCAGCGTGCAGATGTTGATGTGTATGCAGACTAGAGGGAGCTAGGGAAACAACCGATCACCACGTAGGACCAGCGGCAATATAAAAAAGGATCTCCGAAAGTCAATGCTGCCACGGGGAATGTCAGATGTGAAATATATCCGATTAGCTCAGATTTCCGACATAATAACACTGATCTAGAGATCCAAATAAGGCCACTATAATAATAGGAAATATAATCCCGATGTGGAAAGGCAGAGCCACTGTAATGGGAGTACAGATTATTATGACAGAATACCAAGCCGTCCAACTACCACACATTAATGGTCATAGATCCCCAGAAAATTTGAAATTTGCCGGAAATAATTCTCCGATAAACAGTGGAACAATCCATCCACCGGAATAACCAGTTCAAACCTCAGTCGTCCTCTGGAGAGGCAACAGCAACAGCCAAAACATAAGTTCTGCCCTCAATAATGTCCGGTTCAATCTGAAATTGCATACAGAAAGTCCTCTCCTAAATCGAATCCAAGCCAAAATTAAACCAAAATGAGATGCGAAAAGCCCAGCTAACCAGCAATACCCCTGCTATAAAAATGTACGAATCTGGCTCAAATATTTCCCGGAAATTTCAATAAAATTAGCTGGAAAACTCCTCTCAGAAAACCCAGAAATTTTTTGAACTGATTCCAACTTCACCCGGCGACCCCAAGAAATGTGAATTTCCTTCTAAGTCAAGCCAAACGCATTCCAGTTGGTCATCTATAAATTCGAGAGAAATTTCTCTTGTAATTATGAACATCCAAATAGTCTTCACTTATCCTCCTGAGCATTTGTAGTAGTGATTCTGCCTGCATTCCAAAACATCAGTAGCCATCCACTGCATTCAGCCTTCTACATTATATTCCCTGCGGCCTCCTATTTTATGTTCCCTACTCTGCCTTCCACCCCGAAACAACCAGCAGCCTCCTATTTTATGTTCCCTACTCTGTCTTCGTCCCAAAACAACCAGCCAACCTCTCAACCAGAGCCAAAAGAGAACAAATCCTGAATCTATTTCTACTTTCAAAGAAGAAATCTAGTTTACAGCTATTAAAATAAGAAATCTAAGAAATACTATCAAAATTCAAGATCTTAAATGCCCAGAAATTCAAAATGGGAAATCCGGTTCACAAGCTACCGACAACGCACGGGTAACAGATCCTCTCTGCAACATTATAAAAGACCACAATCACACTGCAGAGTCCAACAGGGTTGGACAACCCTAAATCCAAAAATTTACATATAACAAGGTTGCTTTACAACATCCCCTTAGTTCCTGGTCATTAAAAAAAAAAACATATACACTTTCAAAATTTTATATTATTTGTTTTAAGGATGTTCCTAATCATCGAGAAAAACATATCCACCTGCACAGTTTTACATTAGTTTTTTTTAGGATGGTAATTTTGATTAAGACTAAAAAGTCCGGCGGGGTTGGACAACAGAAACTTTGCACACAGTTGGAATCCAAAAATTCACATATAACAAGGTTGCTCTACAACATCCCTAATGTTGTGCGCCCCTGAGGTCTTAGTTCCTCGTCGTAAAGAAAAACACATCCACTCAAAAATTCACATTAATTTCAAGTATGTAATTTTAAATATATATTTGTTGTAGCATTCATGAGACTTTAAATCTGCAGAATGTGTTTGTGTCTGCACAACTTCTACTTCTACTTCAATATGTAAATATACATGAACTAAACCATCACTCAATGTTTACTCATTTCAATTAACTTTCTCAATTGAAAGACAATTAATTAATTTTTTTTTTTTTTTTTAAATTAAGGCCCATTGCTCTCTACTCTCTATGTCTGGTTGCATCCAAATATGCTCCTTGAAGTGCTAAAGAATTATTTATTTTTCAGTGTTTTGGTCTCATCTTTAACCATTTTTAAGTCTTCTAAAAGACCCAATTTTTCAAGTACAAAATAATTGTGATTAGCTATAATCTTATCCTTTTTAAACGAAGTTGAGGTAAAGGTCCAAAAGTTGATATACTCAATCCCTTTTTAAAATAATGTATAAGATTTTTGTGTTTCTTGTGGTTCTTTTAACTTTTATAGACGGTAATCAAATCTATTGGTTTAGTATAATGACTTTGTTTGAGGGTATTCTTTGTGATACAGTGTTGAGGATATCATGAATGTGGTTTAAATTTTTAGAGTTTTTCTTCAAAGAATTCCAATTTTTGAGAGTGCAAACTTCTGTGATCCATAATATTTTAAAAATATAATTTTTCTGAAAAATCACATAATAAATTTCAGAATCTATGCGTTTCGAACTACCCACTGTAATAATGAAGAATTGATGATTTGACATATGCATTTATACCATGAAGAAAGAAGCAAATGGTCACAACCCAAAAAAGGTTACAAGTTAAAAAGTGTCAAAAAAATAAGATAAATAAAAATATAAAAAAAACCAAAAAAAAAAAAACTTTGAAATTATAAGAGTTAAATACGGTTATCAATAAAAATAAAATAACAAACTAAAAGTTAAAAAGTCAAAGTCAAAAAACCAAACAATAAATAAAAATAAAACTAAAGGATTTAATCAATATATAAAAACATTAAAAACATTAATAAAAATAAAAATAAAAATAAAATTACAACATTTTTATTTTTTTGGAACGTTGTAATTTTATTTTTATTTTTATTTTTACTAATGTTTTGAATGTTTTTATATATTGACTAAATCCTTTAGTTTTATTTTTATTTATTGTTTTTTTTTACTTTGACTTTTTAACTTTTAATTTGTTATTTTATTTTTATTGATGATCGTTTTTAACTGTTATAATTTCAAATTTTTTCTCTTTTTGTTTGTTTTATATTTTTATTTAACTTATTTTTTTGACCCTTTTTAACTTGTAACTTTTCTTGAGTTGTGACCGTTTGCTTCTCTCTTCATGATATAAATGCATATGTCGGATTAGCCATTCTTCGTTATCTTGATGATGAATTACAGTTGGTAGTTCGAAAAGCATTGATTCTGAAATTTATTATGTGATTTTCCGAAAAAGTTATATTTTTAAAAAGCATTCCAATTTTATTTTTGTTATGATATTTTCCAACATGATGGCATATTTTATTTGAAAATCTCTCGGGAAATAGTGTCGCATATACTTTCTCGGTGAAATGTTTTTCCATAAGGATACCATAAATGAAAATAAATCATTTTGAGGTTTTCACATGGTTTGCGCAGAAATTGAAAGTTAAGCTAACTTAAGAAGAACATTATAATTTAATGACTAATTCTCCTTCCAACAAAACGAAAGAAGACAATAACACATTATCTCGATAAAAGTTATGGAGAATCAACCTAGTAAAAATTATCTTCCATATTTTTTTATTTGTATAAATTTATTTATAGACCGAAGAGAAAAAATGAATTAAGTAAATGCATATACAATATCTAAAATTAATTAAATGTTATCATGCATAAATGTTTTATTATATTTAAATGGATTTTTATTGAAGTGTTATGAGAAAAACCTTTATATTTTAGATAGATATTATATATCAATTTACATTTATTAAATTTGGATTTATCAAACATTAGAGATCAATTTTTTTTTGGAATCATCTAGAGGTTTGCATTTCAAAATATTTGATTCCTCCAAATTTAAGATCGATCTACATGCTAGTTTTATTTTTTAATTTTTTTTATTGAATCAACATGTTTACAAGACATTATATCATCTCTACATACTAGGTTGGAGAGAGCTTCTATAGGCAATTACTTTTAACCTTTTATTATTTTTTAATTGAGCCAATATGTAAATGTTTATCAACACTTACACCACTACACCATCTCCCCATAAATTTTTGCTTTTAGATTCATTTTTTAAAATGTTATAACATAAAATAAAATAAAATAAAATATTTATAAAATATTTTGATTTTGAAATGAGTTATGGTTTTTGAGTGAGTGGTATTAATAAGTCATGGTATTGGACCATGGTATTGTAAAAACTCCTATTTACAAGTTAATAATATTCATGGTAAAATAGGGGTGAATATCCATGGTTAAGAATCTTGTTATATTATAGGTTTATTGTAAGTATTATGTCTAAATTTAAAAAATGTTGTAAAATTAAATTAAAATACAATATTTATAATTTTATTTTAATTTATTTTGAAATTAGTTCTAGTTTTTATATTAAAAAATATGGAAGACTAAATTTAGGAATGAACCAAACAACCCTACTAAACATTCATTGAATAAACAATCAAAAGATACAGATATTATAGGAGTCCATTTAGTTAGGGAGATCAAACAAATGATCAAAAAATAGGTTCTAACTCTTAAATCCACACACAATCAAAACTACCTAACAATCAAGTTTCCCCCTTAATGGAAAAAGGATTTATTTGCACACCTAAGATTTCCCTAAACAACTCAAATTTCATCTTCCCAAAGGGCTTTGTGAAAATATTATCAACAATTTCACAAGTGTTACAATGTTCAAGAAAAAAATCTTTAGATTGTATATTCTATCTAATAAAATGAAACTAAGCATCAAGATGCTTTGTCCTTGTGTGAAAGATTGAATTATTTTCCAACTTGATCGAGCTCTGGTTGTCACATTTGATCACTGTAGCCTTATTTTGTTCTTCTCCAACATCTTGAAGAACTCTCCTCAACCAAACAACTTCACAAGTTGTTTCACACAAAGCTTTATACTCTACCTTTGGGATGACAAAGATACAATAGGTTGCTTCTTGCTACTCCATGAAACAACCCCGGATCCAATACTGAATGCATAACCTATATTAGACCTCCTATCATTCGGATTACCAACCCAAACTGAATTTGAGTGACCTTTCATCTAACATCAAATGAATTAGTATACTTAAGACCAAAATAATTTGTTCCTTTAAGATACGTGAGTACATTTTTCACTTCTCTCCAATGGCTTTCTAGAGGTCTCGTCATAAATTGATTTAACATACTAACATAGTATGGTAAATCAGTTATCGTTTTGGTAAGATAATTCAAGCTTCCCACCAGTTGTTTATAAAATGTACCATCTACCTCCTTTGAGCCATCATCAAAATGAAGTTTCACATTTTGTCATGTTGGAACAAAAACAACTTTACACTGATCCAATTTAAACTTTTTAAGCACTTCCCTGACATACTTACCCTGAGAAACAAAAGTTTGGCCAACATCTTCAAGACCTATATAGTAATGTAACTCACCAATATCTTTCATCTCAAATACTTGTGACATCTAAACCTTAATTCCATCAATTAGTTTGACTGAATTTTTTGTAATAATTAAGTCATCAACATACAAAGAAAGTGGTACTACATGTCCCTTTGCATCAAACTTGTTATACAGATTTGGATCACTTTGGCTCCTCATAAAACCTTACTGAAGAAAGAACGAATCTATCTTTTCATACAATGACCTAGGTGCTTGCTTCAACCCATACAAATATTTCTTTAATATGTAATCTAAATGTTCTTGCCCCTTTTTCACAAACCTTTCAGGTTGTGTCAATTACACCTCCTCCTTTAAATCACCATTCAAAAAGGCACATTTTACATCTAATTGGTGCAAAATCCAATGGTACTTTATAGATAATAAAATTAACAATCTAATAGTACAAGTGCAAATGTTTCTACATAATCAATGCCCTCCTTTTGTGAGTACCCTTTTGCCACCAATCTAGTTTTATATTTATCTATACTTCAATATTATTTAAACATGGGTTTGTAAAACCATTTACATCCTATGGGATCTTTATCTTTAGGAAATTCAGTCAATTCATAGGTTTTATTTATAATTATAGATTCACATTCTTCCTCCATTGCTTTTATCCACTCTTCATGTTCATTAGCTTCATTAAAACTTGTGGGTTCTATGACATTCCAAACACTAATCATCAAGGCATAGTCCTTATACCTTTTAGGTAGGAAAATCTGCGAAGTAGACCTCCTTCATACTTCACTATCTTCATCCATGTTCTCTGAAGGTACTTATGCACCTTTGGGTGGGCTCTGATTGTTGGTGGTATGCATATCACTGGATTCTTCCACAATATATTTTTTCTCACTCTCTTCTGATTTTGCTTCTACTTTATTGTCTTCATCTTCAGGAATTATGTGTCACCTTTCATAGTTGTTATCCTTATTTCATTCATATGTCTTTCCATGGAAAATTACATCTCTACTCACAAATAATATGTGAGTAGATGGACCAAACATTTTATATGCCTTAAAATATAAACAATATCCTACAAAAATACATTTGATACCTTTAGCATCAAGTTTCTTTCTGTTCTCCTTTAGAATATGCGCAAAGGCCTTACACCCAAATACCCTCAAATGATGAATTTTTGGTTTGAAACCATACAAGGCTTCGAATGGGGTCTTGAGATTGAGATACCTTGTTGGAAAAATAAACAACATTACTAATGGCCTCTGCCCAAAAAACATTTGAGAGGTTCTTACCTTTGATCATACTTTGTGCACACTCCACCAGCGTTCAGTTTTTCCTTTCTGCAACACTATTCTACTGTGGAGTCTGGGGTACTGTAAATTTATGCACTATTTCATGATCCTTGCAGTACTTGACGAAGTTCCCCAATATGTATTATCCCCTTTGATATGAACGGAGGATCTTTATGAATTTTCCTATTTGATTTTCTGCCATATTTTTGAATTCTTTGAAATACGTAAAGATGCCACTCTTTTCCCTAAGGAAGTACATCCAAGTGTACCTTGTGCAATCATCAATAAACAACAGAAAATAATAAGCACCTTCAAAGGATCTAGTCTGCATAGGTCCACAAGCATCACAATGCACAAGTTCTAATACATCCCTTCTTCTCCTATCAGAATAAGAGGGAAATTCAACTCTGTGAATTTTTCCTAATGCACATCCTTCACAAGCAACATACTCATTCTATAACATGGTGATTCCTACAACCATTCTTTGTTTCTGCAACAATAATTAATCTTGATAATTGATAATACCATACCTCTGGTGCCAAAGAGTTTCAGTCGACATTGTTGTATGATTTAGTGCTTGATGAATTTTACTGGTGACATCAATTTTGTACAAGCCTCCAACCTTGACTCCTGAAGAAACTAGTTTGAAATGATCCAACAAGTCCCTTAGTATGAAATGTGTTTTGAAGAATTCAACCTTCAGATTCTGATCTGTGATTATGGACACAAAGATCAAATTTTTCTTGATCCCGAGCACAGAATAACATTATGGATGCGCCTCACAATTCCATTTGGTAAAGTCGTTGGAATATCTCCATATCCCATGATTTGATGTGCACGATCATCTCCAAGATAGGTGTTTTATCCATTTATTATTTCCTTGGAGTTTTCATACCAGTCCTTATTGCATGTCATGTGAATCAAAGCTGTAGAGTCCACAAACCAAGAATTAACGCCATCCATTTAAGAAAATAATGCAAAATTAGACATAAAAAACTTAAGATTTTGTAGATCAGACTTCAGGCCTTCTCCTGCAAAGTGTCATGAATGTCTTCTATGTTTTTTTATGCCTAACTTCATCACTTTTCTTCTTACATAAATCTTTGGCAAGATGCCCACTTCTACCACAATATAAACATTTTATTTCAGAATCATTTCTGACAAATGACATACATTGATTTGGCCTTTTCTGAGATATAATTCCATGTATTGTTCCTCCTCGTTTCCTTTTGAAGAAGAAATTTTTCGCCAACAATGTTAAAGCTGGATTCTGGGGCTTTAAAGTCTTGTACCCCTCTTCTTCATGCATTAATATGTCTGTCAATTCCTAAAAATTTGGTGCTTTCTCCCTTGATGCAAGACCTGTAATAAACATTTGATAGTCCTCTGAAATTCCATTTAAGGTGATTGTCAAAAGATTATCCTATATCTCCCAACTTATATTTCAAATATTTAATTCTATAAATAAAGGCACATGAGCTTACTCTTAAGAAAGAGGAATCGATTTGTATTTTTAGTTTCATACAAATCCTTCAATGTATTACATGTCACATTAGAGGTTTGGTAATCACAAATATAAGGAATTATATTATCTTTCACTGGCATTCTTAATAATACCTTTGCTTTTTTCTCCCACTTCTCCTAGTCTTGAATCAATGCAGTCCTCAATCCTGCACCAGGATTTTCTTATTCTCCCTTTGTAATGGTCCAAGAGCCATAGATTTCCAGCAGTGTTTGCACTTCAATTTCCAGTTAACATAGTTGGATCCTTCCAATTTATTGGCCTCATTCAGGTATGTCTCTGTAAAGGGATTAACCATCTTGAAAAAAATTCCAATTTCAAATAGTGCCCAAATTCTTACTCCACACTTCATGAGCACCACTAGTAGCTCCATGAATTGCTGATCGAAAAATCCATGACTCCAAATAATGGCCAAGGTCAACAACTTCAAACAAAAAACAAATGAAGTTTAACCAATTTATAAATCCCACAAAAATGGATCTGCACACTATTACCACATAAGTAGTGTGCAAAAGAAAATTTTTATAAGTTTTTCATTATATGCGCACTTTTCCTTAATAAAAGCTGCACAAATATGCTCACTTTTTCTTCATAAAAATGGTGCAATCTACACACTTTTCTTTCATAGAACATGCACAAATATGCTCACTTTTTCTTAAGAAAAACTGTGCAATCTGCCAATTTGCGCACTGTACAATTAATTGAGGGTGCACATGTTGGCTTTGGCCTTTCTTCACCTAACAAATCCCAACTCAACTCGCCTCCACTGGTCCACACCAAGATCCACTGCGCTTCATACACGACATGACAATGAATCGATCCTCAAATAGACAATGCAACCTTCCAAAGCGATCACGCTACTCCACGCATGAATATGGAAGATCTTGACTCTACCAAAAGATCTTCACACCTACAGTAACTAACAAAGGAGGCTCTATGCTTAGTAGGCTCTCTCAGCCACAAGGGCTCAACTCAACCTTGACGCTATGATACCAACTCAAAAATATGGAAGACAAAATGTAGGAATGAAACACACATGTCACAAGTGAGTCGAGTTGCACCTGGAGGCTGCCCAAGCAACGCTGCTGAACATTCATTGAATAAACAATAAAAAAAATAAAAATATTATAGGATTCCATTTAGTTAGGGAGATTAAAAAAATTGTCAAAAAATAGGATCTAACTCCTAAATACACACACAGTCAAAACTATCTATGAATCCATTCTCCATTATTTTCAAGTTTTGGGTATTGACTCATAGTATTGTAAGAAATCCCATTTTAAAGTTAATAATATCCATGGTAAAATCAATTAAGTAAAAAATCTTGTTACATTGTTTAAAATTTATATGCTTATTAATTAAAGTTAAATATAGTTACAAAACCATTATTTTAATTTATATAATAAAATGAATGTTAATTTATAACTTCTATTTTTATATTATATATTTTATTGTGATATATATATTATAATTTTCATTTTTCTAAAAAAAAATTATATTTTTATTAATAAAAATAAAATTACAATATAAAATATAAAAAAAATTAAATTTGAAAAATATTTACATCTAACACTTACCTATATCTACCTATACCTACCTGTGGACACAATAAGTTATAAAAATCAGTCGAGGGTTGACCTTATCACTAAGATACTAAAGGCGTCGAGGGTTGACCTTATCACTAAGATACTAAGGTGATGGGCGAGTTTGAAATGGGTTCCAAAACGTAGTTCCTCTCAAACGAAACACCTTCATTTTCTCAATTAGCTACCCTCACACCAACAAATGGATATTTTTTTGTGTCTTGTATTTCAAGATAAACAAGATGAGACTTATAATCCCTTTTCCTCAGTATGCTCTCTTCTGATCGGGATTAAGGTTTATTGCAATTGTCTTTCTTTTTGCTATTATGTTTAGCTTAAAAGGCTCATGGATATAGTTCATAAGATAGTGATATTGTCTAGGCTTGTTATGATGAATTCAATTATGGAAATCACGTTTTATATAGCTCTTCATAGAATGATCGATGGTGGTACGAGTTTCTTGGCTTTGTTTTGTTTTCACTCTTGACAATGTGTGCACATTATCCTCTGTCAAAGACGGCTCTAGGTTCAGAGCTCTCGTCTATTTTGGGTTAACATTCTAGATTGTTTTGGTATTCATGGCCTTTAGTGATGGGTCTTTTGGTCTCAAGTTCTAAGGAATTTCTCTTTAATTTTATCCTGTGTTATGAGGAGTTTAAATTCTTGTTTTCAATCTTTAGGTTTTAAACAATTAGGACATTTTCATTACTGTAATGATACTTTGGTAGGTTTGAGATCTTGTGATTATTTGAGAAGCTTGTAATCCATGTAAACTTGTTTTTTTAATAAATATAAAATTTTAGGAATTTGGTTTCTGTGATCCATAAAATGTATTTTTTTTCAATATAATTACATATGAGCATATTTTGTCGACGCTTTTGGAACCAGCAGTTCATCATCAGGACAAGATGAGGAATTAGATTTAGGAACTAGTTTAAATAGATAAAGTGTGGTTCATCATCATAACAAGATGAGAAATTAAATCTAGGAACCAGTTTAAATAGATAAAAAAAACTTATTTAAAGAGACGCTCCAACTAGCCATTGTAAATAAGACTAATTTGACTAGAAAGAAAAATTAAGAAATTTAATTATTTTAATTTAAAAATAATCAATTATTAGTTATATATTGTATAATTTTAATATATTTTTATGAGATATATTTTAGAATTTAATAATATAATTTTAATATATATACTAAATCTTAATTTAATTTGTTAATTAAAAGAATAATACTATATTTAATACATTATTTATAGTGAATCATTTTAAATATTATAATTATTAAGCATTATAGATTGAAGTAATTTTAATATATTAAAAATCTCCGAAAGCCAAAAAAAAAATATTATTCTTTTAATTAACAAATTAAACTAGGATTTAGTATATATATTAAAATTATATTATAAAATTATAAAATATATATCATAAAAATATATTAAAGCTATATAATATATAACTAATAATTAATTAATTTTTTAATTAAAATAATTAGATTTCTTAATTTCTCTTTCTAGTTAAAATAACAGTTATAGTGTCTTTTTATATATTTAAATGAGTTTCTAGATCTGATTTCTCATGTTATTTTGATAATAAAGCATACTAACTGATTGTGTCATAAAATAAGATCTTATATGGATGTGAGGTTTGGGGTTGCAGCATCTCTAGAGAATCTTGGAGAAAGATTGAGCAAATCTAGAAGCGTTTTATAACATATAACCTTAAAATTAAAAGCAATACACCCTATCCTATTCTCCTTATAGAGGAGACCATAAACTTCCTTAGCTAGCTTTAAATTCTAGCCAAATCCACCTAAGGCTTAAACGAGGTTGGTATAAAGACACCAGGGCTTGGTTAAACCATTGGGAGATCCACTAGAATGTTGCATTGCAAAACATTAATAACATTAAAAAAATTGTTACTTCTAAGTTCAAAAAAAAAAATGTGGCGTGAGAAATATCTAGCAGCTAAAAGAAAATTAAGATATTATAAGGAGTTCATCAACTCCACCCTAGAAGATCAAAAGTATCTCTCTGTTTTAACTAGCTCAAAGAAGAAAATTAATATAGCCAAGGTTAGAACGAACTCTCATGAGCTCCATAGTGAAACAGGTCGTTGGACAGTTCCTAGAACACCATGGATGGAAAGGATCTGCCATCTCTATGAGAATATGAACATAGAGGATGAAAATCACTTCCTCTTAGAGTGCCCCTCTTACAACCACATTAGAGCTCAATTTCATAATATTTATTGCAATACTGACCTTCCTAGCCTTTTAAGATGTCAAAATTATAGTGAGCTCGGGAGGCTTCTCTCCAAGCTTTTTGAGCATAGGAATAAAATCTTAAATCAAACTAAATAACTCTTTTTTTTAAGTCCGATAGACCAAAGATTGATCACAATAGATGTTAACATCATCATTATCATTATCATTATCAATTATCATAAAAAATATTTTAAATATAAATATAAGCCTTTTATTTAAAAAAATAAAAAATGAAATACATAAATCATATTTTATTTTAATTAAAAATTCGTATATATGACACATGGGAAATTCAATGGCCTCATGGGTTTCTTCATGGAAAACGAAGTGCTTAATGAATGATTAGAATTCACTCAATCGAACAAGGTACACGAAATAAAGTAGTAGACCATATTTGAAAAATAACTAAAATAAGTCATTGGAAAACCTTCATGAGAAAACAAAGTTGCAAGCCTATGTTAAGTTGCAAGCCTGTGTTATGAAGATATCAAGAATAATTCAATTTCATAAAGGTTTATGTTTTTAGAAGAAAGAGAATGTAATTTTGTATATCTTCCACTTTACATTTTCATGTTTGAGATGAAGTTTGGACTTTGTTTTCTCATGTTTTAGGTTAGTTTTCATTTTCATTTTCTGCATATTATTTTTAAAAAAATTTAAATTTTATTTATTTATTTTTTGGTTTTTCATTTTTATTTCTTGCTCTTTCATTTTTATTTGGAAAAATAATAAATTTTATAATTAAAAAATAATAAACACCATAATTTGGCTTACTACTTTTCCATCTTGTACATTGCATAAAAAAAATTGTGATATTTAATCAACAATATTAAAATATCATTTGCAACCTGTTACACTTTAGCGAGATAATTAAACCTCAAATCACCAAACCGAAATGTAATATTTTAGGACAATATTAATATATCACTTGCAACCTGTTACACTTTAGCAGGATAATTAAGTCTCAAAGCACCAAACCCACCCATGAGATGAATACTTTGTTAATATAGTAGTTCAGCGCTAGTACCATGTGTCATACCATGGTGGTAGGCCACATGGTTCTGTTGATTGACGACGAGGCACCATGTCTCCTTAATGGTTTATTGGATATGAGTTTAAATATTCAATAGTCGGAAATCAGATGAATGTAGTTTGCCTGAGTTTAAATATTGAAGATCAGATGTAGTCGGAAATGCAATGAATGTTGAGGCGTCCTGAATATAAAAAAAATAACAAAAAAATTGATAATTATTTAATAATTTCCAATGATGTGGTCAAATTCTATCTGTATTTTTAAAATTACATGTCGGATTTATCGGATTTATACACCATATTATAGGTCCATGAGGTGCATTATCGAATCAATTCTCATGCAAAGAGAAAGTTGACGACGAATAATTGGGGTAGGGTGGCTATGAACTGGACCTGCCATTACTACAAACTATTCGTTCCCACTTCCACTCCTCTATTTATCACACTCCCACTATTCGTTCCCACTTCCACTCCTTTATTTATCACACTCCCTCCCTTTGCAGACTTCAAACTTCACTAGCACATCCTCATTTCAATTCCACTGCAAAATTCCATAATGACTAGATCCTCGCAAAATCAGACCCGCCACAGCAGTCCCAAAAGTGGCTGAAGTTGCGGCAGTTCAAGGGAGTCTGAGAGAGAAAATGGGGAAATGGGTGTGGGAAATTCGAATGCCCAATTTCCAGTGGAAGAATTTGGCTGGTCAACTACGACAACACCCCGGAAAAGGCTGTCCGGGCATATGATTTTGTCCTGTACTGCCTCAGAGGATGCACGGCCAACCTCAATTTTCCCCACTCCCAGCCGAAAATTACCTGCGTTTCGTCTCTATGGCCGCCACAAATTCAAGCTGCCGCGGCCATGTTTGCCTCAGAGGAATTCTGTCTAACTTAGGAAAACGGCAGGGCATACTCGCCATCAGGTTTGGAAGCGAAATGCAACATTGAAGGTCAACAGATTACGGCGGAGCAGGGCCTGGCATTTCGGGATTCAGTACCACTCGAACCTCTGGAGAGTTAAATATATATTTGGTGTAGCATTCATGAAACTTTAAATCTGCAGAATGTGTTTGTGTCTGCACAACTTCTACTTCAATATGTAAATATACATGAACCAAACCATCACTCAACGTTTTTTCATTTTAATAAACTTACTAAATTGACTATATATATATATATATAATATTTATTTATTTATCTATAAAGTGAAGCGCACAGCTCTCACTATATTGCCTGGTTGTATCCAATTCTGCGCCTTAAAGTGCTAAAGAATTATATATTTTTCAGTGTCTTGGTCTCATCTTTAACAATTTTGAACTCTTCTAAAAAGACCCAATTTTTCAAGTACAAAATAATTGTGATAAGCTATAACCTTATCCTCTTTAAACGAGGTTGATGTGAAGGTCCAAAAGTTGATATACTCAATTCCTTCTTAAAATCATGTCTAAGATTTTTGTGTTTCTCTTAACTTTTATAGACGTAATTAAATCTACTGGTGTATAATGACTCTGTTTTCTGTTCGAGGGTATTCTCTATGATCCAGCGTTGGCCTATCATGAATCTGTTCTATTTTTATTAGAGGTTTTTTTTCCATGCATTCCAATTTATTTTTGTTATCATATTTTTGGAACCCGATGGCATATTTTATTTGAAATTGCTCGGGAAAAACTGTCTGCGTGTAGTTTTCTCGCTATTTTTTAGCCCACAATAATATTATATTGTAGAATTATTAATCAATAATAGATAGTTAAATTAAAGTAAAAATAATAAAAAAATAAAATTATATATAAATGAATACTTTTAACATATATATATATATATATATTACGGTTGGTATAACTTTAAAAATAGTATGATTTTTTTATACGTTTTAGTTATATTTAATCAATTTGTAATAAAATATGTATTAGAGATGCTTCCCTACATCATTTTTAACCCAAGTTAATGTAGTAAACATATTAAAGCAGTGTGCTTTTCATATGGGGTAGTGATTTTAGTCAAATTTTTTTATAAGATATATATTGTAGATGGTTAACAAAAAAAATCAATATACTAATTTTGTCTTTACATTTTAAAGTTGTTGGTTACGTGAACAATTTATTTTAAAATATATTAAAGAAAAGTATTTATTAATACAATGATACATAAATTTAATGATAAATTAAAAAAAAATTAAAAAACTAAATTAAAAAAATTAAAAAACTATAGTTAAGCACTTAAAACTAAATTAAACTAAATTAAAATTTAATAAAATTTAAAATTTTAATTTTTAATTTTGAACATTTAAAAATATTTTTTTAAATATATAAATATTATATATCTCTAAAAAATTTATTTAGAATATTAAAATGCTAAATTCCAACATAAAAATTTGAAAATCTTCAAAGGTTTAAATAAAAAACTAATCAATTCAATATTCTAAATAAATCTAACACCTATTTAGAAAATGAAATTTTTTCTTAAAACCAGCATAAATCCATCTAAAGTAAGGATCTAACAGAAGTAGAGAGGGATTATATTTCTTGGCTTGCAAACTTCTTTACAGTGCAAAATACAAGGGCCTTGAACCTTATAATCTTCGGTTTGAAAGAGGAGGTAGATGAGGATACTTTAGCCATAGCCCATATAGAATTACATAATAGATTACAAATTGAAACCATGTGTCTCACAGAAGCAACAAGGTTAGGGAAATTAACTGAGAATAAAGGAAGGCTGATGCGAATAAAGGTGAGATCAAGCAGAATTAAGAAAGGAGGTTCAAAAGGTAAAAGAAGTCAAGAAGGAAGGAAAATGGGCAATAATCAGAAATAGAAAAGCCGTTATTCGAGATAGAAACAAAAAATATAGTAATAAATAGCAATTCAACATGCTCTGAATTCTTTCTTGGAACTATTGGAGCTTTCCATGGAACAAAGGCCCCAAGCTAAGTTGGATCTCAAATGATGTTGATATTATATTGCTTATTGAAACTTGGGAGCACGAAGAATCTAAGGTCCCTAACATAGATGGCTTTGCAGTATGGTCTACCTGGAACAAGAGATCCTCCCATAGAGGCATAGGGGGCATAGCTTGCTACATTAAGAAGAACATCTCCCCCCATGCTAGGATTTATAAAAATGACCCTTACAACCAATATAGTTGGATTGAGATTACAGACATTTTAATGATAAAAACACCTACATAGCAATTTGTTATTTCCCCACATCGATTCTAACTTCTATAAGAAAAAGAATCTAGATAAAAATAGTCCTTACAATGGTTTATAGAATGATATTTCTAGCCTAAGGAACGAAGGTAATATCCTTTTAATGGGTGACTTTAATGCTTGAACTTCAAGCAACCAAGCTATTCTTCTAAGCAATCATTCCAACCCCAATCCTCTTTGGTTAGACGAAGACCTTACTCTAGCTAGCTGGCACAAAAGAAGCTAAGACCTCGGGGATAATTTGTTTGGGTCAGAGCTAGTCAAGCTCTGTAGTGCTCAGGATCTCATAATTTGCAACGGTCTAAAGAAGTGGCCCAATTCTAGCCAGGTGCCCTGCGTTCATGGGCTTGGAAGCAACGTGGTAGACTATGTTATTTCCGATCTCCCTTTATACAACGAAATACTAAATTTTGACATCTTAGACGACCACGAGCCTAACTCTGATCATAGGCCTTTACTCATAACTCTCAATTTTGTCATGCATAGAGATCCCATTGAAGATAATCCTTATAGTCAAAAGAACTTAATCTTTGATAGAAATAAAAACGATCTCTTTCTAAATGAATTAAAAACTAATTTGCATCCTTTATCTAGTATAGACAACATAGATGACCTCTATCATAATTTTACTACAACCCTCCCAGATTCTATTAACAAGTTCTCAATTGAAGTCTCAAGTAATAAAAAAAATAGAAAAACCAACCCATGGTATGACAAAGATTGTAAAAGTACGAGGAGAGCAATTAAGGAAGTTGTTGATGAATCTCTCAAAATTGACAAGATAAAAATCTACAAAGCCCTAACTAAAAGGAAAAAAAGGTAATATATTCGTAAAAGACAAGAGAATCTATTACACCTATCTAAGGTGGCTCCTAAGAAATTCTAGAGGTAGATTCTAACTAGGAAAACTAAAGATAATAATAAAATTGTTTTACATGACTGTAATTCCTATCTTAAAAAGCTTTATGAATCTCTAAATGCCAGGGATAAATTTGAAACCATGCTCACAACGAAAGAAGTTTTCTCATTAGAAGACATTGATTTTGGGGTTAAACGCCCGGAAAATGGGAAAGCTAAAGACATTGAAGGTTACCAGGCGGAAATTTTAAAAATTGGAGGTCCTATCCGCATCCCCCACATCCACAAGCTTTTCAACCAAGCGGTCAAGCAAGGGTTGCCTAAACCTTGGACTCATAGCCTAATTATCCCTATTTTTAAAAGTGGGGATACAAATAACCCCTCTAATTATAGGAAAATTATGATCAGCCCTCTCTTGGCCAACTTATATGGTATTATTTTGGAAAATAAGTTGAGCATTTGGCTTGAAAGTGAAGGTAAGCGGGCTAAAGGCCAAGCGGGTTTTAGAAGGTAGTAGTCAACAACAGACCACCTCGTTATGCTTAGTATCATTGTGGAGGAATACTGCAATGATAAATCCAATCTCTTAGGTTGCTTTGTGGACTTTAGAAAGGCTTTCGATATGGTTCCTAGAAACAACCTTTGGAATATATTAGAAGAGCTAAATGTTCCTTTCGAGCTAAGAGTGACCGCTACGAGATTATACGAGAATGTAATTACCAAGTTAAAGAGCAATGAGGGGTTGTTAAAAGATATTAAGTGTAATATCGGAGTTAAACAAGGTTGCCCCCTCTCCCCTACCCTATTTGGAATTTACATCAACAAGCTAGAAGGTTGTTTATAGGAAGCAGGATGTGCTGGCACGATCTTAGCTGGGATAGTCATCATCCTTCTTCTCTATGCTGACGATATTGTTCTTCTCACAAGGTGCCCATCTGATCTTGATAAGCAACTTAGACTTCTTAAGGATTTATGCTCTACCATGGGTATGTCTGTTAATACTGACAAAACAAAAGTTATGATTATCAAATCCAAGAAGGACACTTACGCTAACTTTATGTATGACAACAGTGGTTTGGAGGAAGTTTCTTCTTACAAGTACCTAGGAATTGATATTCATCACAAGCTCAACTGGAACTATAGCATTCAGAAAAGGATTAATGTGGGGTGGAAAGCTTATTTTGGTCTTGAAAATAATTGTAAAACGACAAACCTCGTAATGTGGGATAGAAAGAAGTTCCTCTTTGAAACTTTAGTCACTCCTGTTATCTTATATGGATGTGAGGTTTGGGGTTGCAGCATCTCTAGATAATCCTAGAGAAAGATTGAGCAAATCTAGAAGTGTTTTATAACGTATAACCTTAAAATTAAAAGCAATACACCCTATCCTATTCTCCTTATAGAAGTGGGTCTTTCCCCTATTGAGAGCCTAGCTATGACTAGGCTTCTGTTGTACAAGCACAAGCTCAATAGCATAGGAGACCATAGACTTCCTAAGATAGCTTTAAATTCCAGCCAAAACCACCTAAGGCTTAAATGAGGTTGGTATAAAGACACCAAGGCCTGGTTAAACCATTGGGAGATCGACGAGAATGTTGCATTGCAAAACATTAATAACATTAAAAAAATTGTTACTTCTAAGTTCAAAGAAAAAATGTGGTGTGAGAAAGATCTAGCAACTAAAATAAAATTAAGATATTATAAGGAGGTCATCAACCCCACCCTAGAAGATCAAAAGTGTCTCTCTGTTTTAACCAGCTCAAAGAAGAAAATTAACATAGCCAAGATTAGAATGAACTCTCATGAGCTCCATAGTGAAACAGGTTGTTGGACAATTCCTAAAACACCATGGATGGAAAGGATCTGCCATCTTTGTGAGAATATGAACATCAAGGATGAAAATCACTTCCTCTTAGGGTGCCTCGCGTACAACCACATTAGAGCTCAATTTCATAATCTTTGTTGCAATACTGACCTTCCTAGCCTTTTAAGATGTCAAAATTATAGTGAGCTCGGAAGGATTCTCTCTAAGCTTTTTGAGCGTAGGAATAAAATCTTAAATCAAACTACATAACTATTTTCTTTAGGTCCGATAGACCAAAGATTGGTCTCAGTGGACGTTAACCATCATCATAATCATCATCATCACAATGTGTTATTTTGTATTTGTGAATGGTAAATAGAGTCTATATAGGAGCAAGTAAAAGTTTTAACTTAATTTTTTCATGATATATACATAATTTTTTGAGATGATACTTAATTGACATTAAAATATTTTATTTTAACAATTATTTATATATATATATAGATATATATGAAGTTGATATTGACAGACATTAGTTAAAATAGATCTTCAAGTAGTTTATTTAAATTTCTAGTTGAAATATTTTTAAAATTATAAGATTTAAACATCATACAATAATTCCTCTCCTCTCAGCTCAATAATTCTTAATGCCTTTTAATTCTTTGACAAAGAATAATATAATAAAAGTAAAATACTTACAAAAGTTTTTGACAATACAAATACAATTTTTTTTAAGCCATAAAAAGGAAAACTCATGATACATGTGTGAACATTTTGAAAGTTAAAGTTCACATGATAAAAATAATATCCAAAGTTATTTATTTCAGATTGTTTTACATCATATTGATTAATATAATTTAAAATTTTAATCATTTCAATTTACTTTAAATCAAAAAATTTAAAATTTCAAAACAGAATCACTCATCAAATTTACCTTTTTTTCACACCTCCTCACTAATTTTTACAATTTTAACACATAATCTTAACCCATGATAGTGCTGTTAATTTCTTTTTTAATCCCCTTTAAATCTGATTTTTCGTGAAAAACACTTCAAGTTCAAAGTTTCTTTTCCATAACAATAATATATAAATTTTAAAATATAAAAAAATTAAATCAATTATAAATCTTATTTACTAATTTTATTTGTATTATAAAAATAAAATCATATATAAGGCCAACACGACTATAAATACTCTCTTATTAACTTTACTAGGAACGCCGCATCCAGCTTAGTCCTTAAAAACACCGCATATCGACTCTATAAACTGAAACTTTGATTTAAACACAAACCGAAGGTATCCCACCGATCCAGACGCGTTTTGACAGGCGATGATATTTAATGATACAACCAGATCAAAGAATCCGTGCATGTGTCTGCATCAGTTCATTTTTTTTGAAAATTAATTCCTTGATTTTATTTGTGTGGGTAATTTAATATATTATAATAGATAGATAAGGTATAAATATGAAACAGAAAAACTAATAATTCAATTTATAATGGTACATGATATTTACTTGTTTTTGTATAAAAAGGTGTAAAGACATGCATATAGGAGTGTAGAGGTTTAATTAATTTTAGTTTTTATTTATATAATAAATAAAAAAAGAGTTAAAATGGATTTTTGAATGACAAGTGGGGAGGAATTTTTTATTTTATTTTTATTTTTGGTTTTTTAAAGAAAAGAAGAGACCATGCCACCCTTTACCATTGGGTTAAATGAGTAACATCTTTTACAACTCTGGATCTTTAAGAGGTGGAAGAGTGCTTACATCAACCATGGTTAGGAATGGTCATACATGATCAATCATAGTTCATCATAATCATCTATATTAAACCATAGTCAATCATTGTTAAACATGGTTAATATTAGTCAACTATCATGTATCAATCTCAAGTGCAATCAACCATTATAAAAGACTATGAATAACATAAATAAACATCATTAAATATGACTAACCATAGTAATTATTACTTTTAGCAATCACATTTTTATACTAAAAATAGTTATTACTATTATTATTATTTTCACAATGACACAATAAATTTTTATTAATGGTCAATATTGTTTTCTAGAAGTGAAATGCATAAGTACTATTACAATTAAAAATGTACATACATTTTATGTTTTGAAGTAATTATGTTATCTACATGTATCTTTCCATTCAAAAGTTATATTAGTTTATAACATTTCTAATTAGATATTAGTTCATAATATTGTTAGTTAGCACAAATACATAAATTAAATGGCTTATGATATATCTTACCTAGTCAAAATTTTAATTTTAAAAAATTATCAAAATTAACTCTACCATAATATATTTTAAATTATTATTATCTATTATAAAAAACTAATATATGAATTATATATGTGTAAAACATTTACAATATTCTTAAGCTATTTTTAATCTATAAATCTAAGTAGATTTTGTTATAGTATTATGGATTAATATCATAGACGTGCACAAAAACCCAAACTCATTTTTTAACCTTTATAATTTTTAATGGAATAATAAATTTGAACTATATAATCTACACAATCCAAGTTCTTCAAGAGTATTTTAGTCTTTTGAATCTATTTATATATAAAAAAAAACATTTTAAATAATAAAAAAATAAAAAATTTTCAAAATTAAATCATATTGTGATTAAAAAAACCAGAACTAACCAGAACTTCCAACTATTAGACTGTGCCTAATTATTTTTCAACACAGTGTACAAATTTATCATTACTCATTACTCATTACTCATTTGTCAAATTACCATTATTCAAATAAAACTAAAGCGCTCAGATTGACATGTTAATGTTTGGTGTGTATGGGAGCACATTTTCACTCCTCTCCTCTCTATAAACTATAAAGAAACACTTTTATTCACTTTTACTCTTATTTAATTCTTTGGCCATTAAATATGTTGTTTAGGAATTCTTTAACAAACGCAGCTTAATATCATACTCAAAACTATTCTCTCTTTTACTCCTATCTTGTATCCTCAACTCTTTATATCCTTCTCAAAGTTCCTCTCTGTCTTTCACCTGCTCCTGTCAATTTCCCTGCTATGATGAACGAAGAGCCGATAACTATTATCTTATTGTTTGTCTTCTAACTTAACAAACTTCAAAACAAAATGTGTTGAAGATATAGATAACAAGAAGACATTTTGTATTTCTTTCTCATCAAAACTGAAGAGTATTTATCCTGAAAAAAATTCCTCTACTGTTATCTTCTCTAACCATCTAAATCGATGAAATATCTATCAATAAAAATAGATTCTTAGAGAGATCGAACTAATAAGTAGATGTATAAGTCAGTAGGTAGTATGAGCGGAATACTTTTATTCGTACTTATTATGAGAATACAATATGGAGCTCTTACATGAATATATATGGTTGATGAATGGTCTTATCTACTCAAAACTTTATGGCTGCCTGACTATGTGTGTCCCAACCTACGGAGAGATATCTATATGGGTGATCAGGATAATTAGAATGATGAATCGTGCTCTGCTTATCTCTTTCTTTACTACCAGTCTTTATCTTCCTTGGCTGTTGGGTCATTGATCATCTTGAAAAGGAAAGGAAGATTTCATATCTTGATCTGACTGGGTCAAGCAATTGAATCTACAACTAACTAAGTGGTTCTATATATCTAAGATGTTGATCCAGGGCAACGTCTCACTGATATCCTGTCCCAACCTACACATTCACCCTAATCCTCCTATGGTGGTGAACCTGCTCTCGGACTGGTGGATTTTCATCACTATCTCTCGCTATTTAGAGAATGTTGTTCGTTACCCCAAGGTCATAGTAAGGACTAATTACGAGTATAGAGGATCCAGCTAATCTTCGATTTGAACAAAAGTTATTTGAAGTTATCAAACAGAAGTTATTTGAAGTTATCATCGAACTCTTGATAGAGAACACGTTGTTTCTGAGAAAGTGTGTTAGTTGATTGCTGTGTGCTCTTGATCTTTAGAAGTAGGTGTTGAAGATTGAGTGCTCACTCGAATGAATTAATCAATCATGTTAACATGTGTTCAAATATTAACTAAAAACAAAAAAAGTTCTCTAAAAACATTAACAAATGATTTAGGGAAAAGAAAATATATTTAATAGGGTGAGTTCTCTAAAAACATTAACAAATGATTTAGAGAAAAGAAAATATATTTAATAGGGTGTGTTTTTGTCAGGTTGCTGAACCAGTAAATAACCAAGCATCGTTGAATTTTCTCTTTTTTAGTTAAAACTTACGCAATAAAAAAATTATCAGTTTTGTGGATATAAAATATGAATGCCATCTTCAAATTGGACAAAATGTACCAACCAAGATTAGTGGTGTCCAGTTTCCACTAATTTAATTTTTTCGAGCGGGTGACAACCTTTAACCGGGCAAGCATCTTGTTCTTTTCGAGCGGGTCCTTGTAATGCCGTGGCCATCTTGAGTGTCTTCCCTTCGATGTTTGCGTTCTCTTTTTATAACAGCTCTCAAAGGACCCCGCCCCTTCATTTTTCCTTTCATTGGCCACCTCATGCGCCCACGCTGTTACCAATCGCCTGCATTGTGAAGTCGTAGTTTGACCATTTTCTATTTTGCATGTAAAGCCGTCAGGCATCCCTATACCATGGGCTTGGTGCGCTTGATGGTCTGTCACTCCGAGGACGCGTGTGCCATCAGAAAAAAAGAGGTTTATCTCCTACATTGCAAAAAGAGGACGCATGCAGGAAACCATGGTTTATCTCCTCCCTTGGTCCTAAGCTTAAAGCTTCCTCGCTCACGCCCCAGTTCCCTGATCACCTGAAACCCCATAATGAATGTAATGGATTTGCGCAAATCGAACTCCTGAAACCCAATAATGAAGGTAATGGATTTGAGCGAATCACCTGAAACCCCATAATGAACGTAATGGATTTGCGCAAATCGAACTCCTGAAACCCAATAATGAAGGTAATGGATTTGAGCGAATCGAAAAGATTGCGGCAACAGGTAAATTAAAATTTGCTGTGTTCAATTTGTTTTTGCGTTGAGTCAGTGTTAATATCTAAGCACAATTTCCAGAATGAATTTGAAATATTTTATAGGTGACAATCATGGCCCATATAGAAATATCTTGTTTGAACACATGAATATTTTGCAGGCACCGTTGCAGATGCAGTTAGCAGTAGCAGAGTGAAAATTTTCACCGAAGCTACCTTTAAACATAGTTTTAGCAGTGACAGGGGGAGCATTAAGTTTTATTATATTCATGAAAAACGTTCTTATTTTTTTTTTCAAGAGAAAAAAACACTGTTTTCATTATATTATAAGGGGAAAAACAGTTTATATGCCGATTACATATGTCTGCCAAAGGAGAGAAAACCCAAGTAATCCATCCAGAATAATTGGATGTCTTGGCCCCGGCCAAAAGTGATAATAAGCCCCATATCAGAAAGCTACAGGATCAGCAGATATATAAAATGACCCTCATATGGATTATGAGGATACCCATAATGTCAATACACAGAATTACAGTAATGTTGCATATATAGCGAGGGAGTGTTGGTAAAGAAAAAGAACTTCATGCCCCCAGCTGATACATTCCCCCCAAAAAGCACAAATGTTCAAATGCTAGCCCCCTTCAGAAAGGAGCCCAAAGTACATGGTGGAGAAAAAACCAAAAAGGTATCATAGAGGCTCGCTTGACACCAGCATCCATTCACCCGATCCAGAAACGAGACTATATGAGAGCCATCGGGTCCGCCAGGTCCAATGTGTGATTTGGCAAATTACAGTCCTGGCTGATAAAAGAGGTACAAACGGCTCTTTGCAAAAAGGATTAGATCATAAGTAAACCATTTGACCAACACAAAGCAGAAAAACAGAAAGTAGAGGACCATGTTAAATCGAAAACAGTCCTGGGAAAAGGAAAGAAGTAATTGTGTTCTATCACCTCCTCATGAGAAATGCTGTTGTTTTTATAAAATATCACTGTATGAACCCACCTCCCGGTTATTCCTGTAGAAACTGATAGAAATGTAACCAAAAGATAGATCCAGCCCTTTCTTTGAAAGTCTGTCAGCTCTTCCATTTAATTCCCTGTATATGTGATGAAGTGTTGCCCTCTGGAAAGTAGATAGAATGTGGCGTATGCGTTCTATCCAACCACAGAGATTTGAGGCATTTAGTGTGGCAATGCTCGTTATGCCATCTATCACAATCCGAGAGTCCCCATAAATGTCAATGCAGGGAATCTGTAAGTGATGAGCAACTAGGATCCCACTCCACAGTGCCATAATCTCCGCTTTATTGTTTGTTCCACCGCCCCCATTCCATAGGATGTGATATCTCTCCTCACCATTCAACTTGATCCAGGCCCCGCATCCACATTTGCCCTCCTGTTGGGCTCCATCAAAGAAAAGGGCTGGTAGTTGAATGCAGTGTGGCCTGATTCTGATGCACAGATCTTTGCATATATGATCCGGAGCAGGGTTCATGCGAAGCAATTCCATGACACATGAATATATTCTAGTGGCATCATATACAGCTTCATTGAACAAAATGTTGTTTCTGGTACACCAAAGCTCCCAACATACATAATATGGCAATGGTCTGTAACCCTTGTCCTTTGTAGCCCAGAAGTCATATGCGTGATTTTTGTCGTGCGGTTTCCATCTTTCTATACCACTCAGATTGGAGAACATTTCCCACATTTCCATAGTTACCTCACATTCAAAAAAGATGTGTGTTGTCGTTTCCAGCGCTGTTTTGCAGAGATAACAGCGTCCCGGTCCTTGTCTTCCTTTCCTTTGTAGGTTCTCCCACGTAAGAATCTTCTCCTTCCTGAGCAGCCAGTTAAATAATAAAATTTTATGTGGAATTTTCCAACTCCATACCTTACTAAAACCAGGAATGTCCACTGTAGAGTGATCATCCTCTTTTAATCGCTGATATAGATCCCTAACATCTATGTTTGGACCTTTTACAGCTCCTCCCCATACAAGTTTATCCCCCTTCTTGTCAAAAAATAAACCCGCAGTCTGTAATGAACTGATATATTCCAGCCATGCATCCGTGTCGCGGTCTCTCATCCCAAGAGACTCGAATGATTTCCAAATAGGAGCACCTAGAATCCACTGTGAAATTATGTCAGCCAGGACTATAAAACCTCTGTGACGCAGCCTATGAAAAAATCCCTCCTCGGCAGAGAAAGACGCCTGTACGCCCATTATGTGTTTGCAGCTTATAGGGATCATACCCCCATTTCCAAACTTCCAAACCGAGTAAAATTTGATCACTTCATGAGTCTTAGAAATGCTCCTCCATATCTTAGATGATCTCTGATGCTGTGGAAAGGGACCGTATATGAAAGATGCAAGAGAATGCCCTTTGATGTATTTGTCCTTCATAATGTTCTGCCAAATGCCGCATCCTGTCAGCATTCTCCACATGGTCTTTGTCAGTAAAGCATATGAGAACGTCCGAATATCCAGTAGCCCCCATCCTCCCATTGCCTTTGGACATGTGATCTCCGACATTTTACACAGATGAAATTTCTTCTCAGATGTAACTCCAGCCCATAAAAAGTGAGCCATGATAGCATTAATCTGCTCAATAATGTGAATCGGAAGGCAATAGAGATGACCCTAGTATACAATAAGCTGGGAAAGGACAGCTTGTATGAGTATATATCTGCCCCCAAGAGTAAGCCATCGATTTGTCCACTTCGAGATTTTTGCCCTATGTTTTTCAACTAGCCAATCCCAATCCTTGTTGACATAAGCACCTGGCTTAAGTCTAAAACCCAAATATCTGACCCCTTCAGAGAATTTTGCTGCTTTAACCCCCAGAATCTCTGCCACGCATAGAACTTCTATGACCTCTCCATTGTCATATAATAGAAGTGACTTTCCTTTGTTTATGCACAGTCCTGTGGCCGAGCCGAAACGATCCATCAATGCACTGAAATATATCCATTGCTCCCGAATGAGGCGACCAAAAACCAGTGAATCGTCAACAAATAGAGAATGTGAGATCCTGACCTGCGTAGATACCTGCAAACCACCAAAATGGCCCTCCAAAATAGCTGAGTTGATCATTCAACTGAAGCCATCCATGACCAGAAGAAAAATGAGAGGTGATAAGACGCAGCCTTGTCTCAGCCCCCGGCCAGCCCTAAAGAAAGCAGTTGGAATCCCGTTTATGATAATGCTGTATCTCACTGATACAATACATGCCATGATCCATCTGATGGCAGGCAGCAACAATCCAATCTTAAAAAGAATAAGTCTAATGAGCGACCAATCTACTGAGTCATATGCTTTGTAGAGGTCCACCTTATAAATGATGCCATCCTTTTCCTTGTCGTGAATGGTGTGCATCGCTTCCTGAGCGATAGCAACCGCATCGTGTATGGATCTGCCGTTAAGAAACCCATATTGTTCACCCGATATCCACTTGGATAGAGTACCTTTGAGCCTGTTTGCAATGATCTTAGAAGTGATCTTGTACATCACATTGCACAGTGCAATGGGCCTATAGTCTGAGAAAGAAACCGGAACAGATGATTTCGGAATCAAAGCTATGAAAGTGGCGTTTATATCCCCAGGTATACACCCCTCTGTTCTAATCATTTCAGTCAGATCCAGAAGTTCATCCCCCATTATCTCAAAGAAACTGTTATAAAATTCGGCCGGCCACCCATCTGGGCCAGGGCTTTTGTCTCTGGCAAATGATTTAAGCACTTCTTCAATTTCCTGCTTGGTGACGGGCCGCATAAATTCTTCAGCCGCATCCTGGTCAAACATTTCAGGATATTGACTTAATACGCCTTGTTGGTTAATATGGGAGATCCCCTCATCCTTCTTGTAAAAATCCTGAAAATGTTCAACTGCTGCCCTTCTAATCCCTGCTTCATCCGAAATGAGGTTACCATCCGGAGCACGGATACTCCATATGGTGTTTTTCGCCCTCCTACCTGTAGCGCATGCATGAAAATACTTGGTGTTCAGATCGCCCTCTTTGAGCCACTGGTTCCTGCTTTTTAACTTCCATGTGGTTTCTTCAATCTTCAACAACTCAATCTTACGAGCCTCCATATCTTGTAATTGTTTGTATATAACCTCATCTGGTGGATGCACAGTAGATGATATGTGTGCCTGGGAGATTTTATACGAGATGTCCTCAATCTCCTTCTTGTGTGCATTCTTCTTGTCGCGCTCCCATCTTTTAACTTGTTCTTTTAGGCCCCGCATTTTTCTGGAAGAGCGGCACCATCTGCACGCCCATCAATCGAGTGAGGCTCCAGCCAGAAAGATCTAACCAATTGGATAAAATCAGGGTCATTATTCCAGACCCTGTTGAACTTAAAAGGAGCACCTTTTTTGCATGATATCAATCGTCCTGATAGGCATATAGCCATGTGATACGAGAGAGATGATTGTTGAACCGAGAGTCGCATATGACCCATGTGTGCCATCATATCCCTACTGACCACAGCCCGGTCCAAGACTTTCGCAACAAAATCCTCCCCACATCTGCGATTGGTCCATGTAGGCACAACAGGACGCGCTTTAATGTTGATAAGAGCATGGCTGCTCAGAATATGTGAAACTTTCCTGGCCACCGGGTCAACTCTTGCTCTATGCCCCCACGATTCATCCACTGTGAGAGCAATGTTAAAATCTCCGATAAGCGTGAGAAATTTGAGATCCAGCAAATCGCTATTGTCCAACTTGTTCCAGAAATCTGCCTTTTGGGAGCAAGGCGCATATAAGTTGATTATGGCCATCTCCTCGCCAATACCCCTGCATGATCCATACAGAAAAATGCCACCGAAAAATTTGAAAGCCATTAATTTAAAACGCTGTTCGTCCCAACCAACTACCAGACCTCCAGATCTACTAGCAGAATCCACAGCTACTGTCTTCCATCCTGGGCAAATCGAAATTATGGATTCCATAGCGATTTTTCTCTTGCACAACGTTTCTTGTAGAAAAATGATCGATGGCCTGAGGGTCCTGACCATGTCTCTGAGGCGGCTTATTTTAGAGGGGTCGCCTAACCCTCTGATGTTAAGGGACAGAATAGATATCATTTCTCCTTCCTATGTGGGCATCTTGCTCTAAGGGCCCGGTCCTCCTCCGAATGCATGATTGGAATGTCCTGAAGGTTCAGTATCTCTCCCTGAAAGATGTCCTTCGTCTTCTGTCTCCCTCTAAAGTGTCTGGTTCTCGACTTTTTTGTTTTGCGGACCGTTATATTAGCAGCGGATTTTGGAGATATAACAGGGTTGTCCTCGATGTTGTGCCTGTCAAATACAGTCAGTGCCGCAAGGTCCAAATCAGGATTTTTCAAAAGGTTGTCCAAGTCCTCCCCGATAGAATTTTTAGGGGATGAGATGTTCAGGTCATCAGAGTGAGGTTGATAGTTTGGAGGGGAAGCCCATTCCAAGGCCGGCATGGATGGTGAGGGCCACAGAGGACTATTCACTGGAGTCCTTGAACAAGAGCCTGCAGCAATAATGGGAAGATTTCTCTCGATGGAATATTTAGTAGAGGGCTTCATGGGAGAGTGCTCAGAATGAATAGTATGATGTTTTAATGGTCTGAGGCTTTTGAGATTATGCTCTGTGCGGCAGCGTTTAGAAAGATCCGCATGTGGGGGAGCTTTTTGAGGAGGAGGGGTTGACCAATCTAAAGAGTCATAATGAGATAAAGGGTAAACATACGAACAAGACCGAGCATTTTCACATACCTGTTGTATTGCTGCATATGAATTATCCTTCGTCCCTTCTGGAAAAGTTCCAGATTTTCTGGAGTTTTCCAACTCAGTCGATGATGACAGTCGCCCCCCAGTTCCTTCTGAGATATAATAATTGCGGGACCGCTTAGGCTTCGTGAATCTGTTAGGACAGGAACGTATAAGGTGACCTGTTTTATAACAGCGTAGGCACCGAAAAGGTATGCCCCAGAAATCCACGCGCTGAATGTGCCGTCTTTGTCCCCATACCAATTCTACGTCACCTGCCAGTTCCCCAATGGACGCCACCTCCACCAGGATCCAAGCCATGCGTTTATCCGCTATGCCAACACACCGGGGGTCTACATATCTGGTCGAACCAATTGTGTTCCCTATGGCTGTGAGAGCCTTAACCGTCCAAAATTCTAGCGAGAGCCCAGGTAGTTTTGCCCATAAATACTTGCCTTGAGGAGCGTCCATAAGGGGATCAAAACCTAGGTACCAGGGCATGCTCTGCAAATAGCTGCGACCGTTAACCCAAACCCTGTCCATCACCTTACTACAATCGTGGTCATACAGAAAATGTACAGTGAACCAATCCCCCATCAACATACTAAGTTTAAGCATGTATCCAACCTTTTGCACCCAGTTCTTCTGTACCCATTCAAACATATCCATCCTTTTTGCATCAGCGTAGATCCACCTTCCAACCAGGGCTCTCTTTTGGAGACTAGTGACTTTGTTCACAATATCGGCGTTGTCCAATTTCACCTCTTTGATGACCGGATCAGGTTTGAAGCACTTCCTATCATTTCCTTTGCGACAACGTCTTACTCTCTGATGGCAGGCTCGAGGGAAACTGTTGGAGGAGGGACTAGGAGTTGTTCCCGAATTCGAATTATCCTGTGCCGTTCCGTTCCGACCTCCAGGATCATGTTGATTATCCCGAGGACAGGCAAGGGATATCTGTTTAGCTTTACCATAATTATTCTCTGCCAATAACGTAGCCGCAATCAAAGCATCTTGAGCAGATGTGTCATAGGAAAGGATGTCCTCCTTCCACCCACTCGCCAACTTGTGTTCCGAGACCATCTCATCACTAGTTGAATTAAAAAAGAAACGGTCATATAACTGTGACTGCAACAGGAAGAAAATATGGACGTGTGATCACTCCATAAATAGCAAGTCCATTCAGACCCAACCACTACCTCAAATGACCAAGTACCAGAATCCAAGATGGATCCGAGGACGATCACCCCAATCTCAAATCCTTCCGGACAATCCAACCATAAAAGCACCACCAGCCCAGACCTGGTGGTTCAGAGCAGATAGCACATCGAGGAAGCCTTCATCCCATCACTCTTTAATTCTACTGCGCAATTAAATCCCACCAACTACCCCTGTCGGAGCCCGATGATCGCCTTCCTGATCCGGGGATGGAAGTCCACCGGATAGGGAGAAAGCCCGAAACCAACGACGGGAGAAACCGCACTGTAACCAGGGTGTCACAGCCCAATAGAGCGTTTCAGAGATCCAGACAGCAGCAAATACATCCTTTACAGCGCCACCAATGGGGACACATTTTAAAACCCACGTCTTTACACGGTCTGGAAATCACCAGCGAGTCCCACCACCTTTTCCAGAACCCAGCCCAGTATTCCGAGAAAGAACTAATAACGCTATGTTTGTAGGAATTGTTTGTCTTTGTGGATTCAGGGGCCTCCTTTTCCAGCATATTAATGACGCTATGTTTGTAGGAATTGTTTGTCTTTGTGGATTCAGGGGCCTCCTTTTCCAGCATATTAATGTAGCCAGGTTATGGAACCTTCCGAATACCTCCCCACTTTACCAGAAGACTACCATAGATAGCTCATTATCTCCTCTATGCAAAGCCTGCGATGAAGACAAACCAACAAAAATCTTGCTGTGGTTGTTTTTGTTGCATAGCTATAAAAATCCTTTGAAAAACCATTCCTATCATCTTCACGAAAATCAAGAAAGTCTACCTCAAATTCTGCAAATTCGATCCTGTGTTGGAGTTTTCTTTTAAGGTATTCGACATTCTAGCTGTGGAAGACTGAACTACAACATATTGGCTACCACTAGGGACAATGCTTTTCCTACAAAGCGCTGAGAACTGCAGGACAATAGCCTATTTTTGGCATGGAGTCAAACCCAATTCTGAAAACTGAAGTCTGAAATTTCTCAAAACTGGTTTCAACTGGGACTGAAACGTTCTTCTTTATTACATTCCTGTAAAGCGTTCAACTTTATTATATTAATAAGAAATAGAGGGAAGCTCTTCCCCGACATCCTTTTCTGGCCAGTTGCATCTTGAGCTTCGAATGGCCGTCCTAGAGGAAAATCTGAGTGAAGAGATGTGACTGTGTGGATTGATAGGATGAATTGCAGGGGAAGAGGTGGGATGAAGTGTACTCGATTGCGTTTTTCCAGGAGAGTTGTAAAGTGAGAATCTACCGTGAAACACCGTCCATGCCTCTGAGGTCTCTGATAACTGAAGTGCACTGGCTTTTCATTATTCATTACCAGACACTGTTGTTATTCCCCTCAGGAAGATTGATTCCGGCCAATCCTTCAATCTATGAAGTGAAATGAGCAGCATCTGCCATTGCAGTGTGGACCAAAAGTCAAGAGGAATCCTTAATCTTTGAAGTGAAATGAGCAGCATATGCCATTGCAGAGTGGGCGAACAGTCAAGAGGACTGATATTCGGGGTCTAGCGAGGCTTTTGGCTTTTGACTTGAAGTTTGACTTCGATTTGAAGTTTCACGTCTCCGGAAAAAGCAAAAAGTGTAATTTGGAGTTATAATAGAATTTTTAAATTTTATTTTTTTAAATTCTGATAAATATATTTTTAAGTCTATAAAATTATTCACTTTATTATTTTATTTAAAAAAATATATATTTCTATAATTATGAAATTGGATTTAATATTTAAATATTTTAAAACTATAATAAAATTATATAAAAATTTACAAATTTATTTAATTAAAAATTAAATATAATTAAATTTATCTAAAAATTTATAAATTAATTAAAAATCAAACAGGAAACTAATTGCAATATAACTTACATATATAATAAGAAAACAGTTATGAAAAATCAGTATAGTAAAAATTATCTTCCATATTGTTTTTTTTGGTATAAATTTAGTGATAAATGACAGATAAAAATATGATTGAATCCCAAATATGATATCTAATAAATTAAGAAAATTCACACAAAATGTCTAAAATTAATTAAATGGCGATATTATTATTATGCATAAATGCTCTACAATATTTAAATGGAATATTATTAAAATGCCATGTGAAAACCCACCATATAAGTTCAACACCATTTAAAGTTTATATTTTGATATGATGAAAAAGTTTAACTTTGTAGAGTTTATATTTTAACAAAGTAAAAATAAGATAATAATATCTTATATTATATTCTATATCAGTTTGTATCTACTAAGAATTTAGAGGGATTGCATTTTTTATTAATTGTAAAAGAGGCTTGCATCTTAAGATATTTGATTTCTTCGAAATTAAGATGGATCTAGGCTAGTTTTATTTTTTAATGTAGAGGACATTACAACATCTTTACATAAGTTGAAGAGCAACTCTATAGGAAATTACTTTTAACCTTCTATTATTTTTTAGTTGAGCCCACATATAAATGTTTACAAACACTTACGCCCCATAACTTTTTTCTTTTACTTTCAATTTTAATAAATGTTACAAAATAAAAATAAAATTAAATATTTTGATTTTGAAATGAGTTATGGTTTTTGGATAAGTAGTATTGATAAGCCATGGTATTGGCCCATGATATTGTAACAAAGTCTATTTACAAATTAATAATATTCATGGTAATGTTTATTGTAATTATTATGTTCTAATTTTAAAATTGTTATAAAATTAAATTAAAATACAATATTTATAATTTTATTTTGTTTTGTTTTATTTTGAAATGAGATATGGATTTTAAGTATTTTCTCATGGTATTGTAAGAATGTCTATTTTGAAGTGAATAATATCCATGGTAAAATGAGATAAATATTGTAAATATTAAATTTTTAAATGCTTATTAATTAAATTTAAATATGGTTACACAATGATTATTTTAATTTTTATGGTAAAATGAATGTTAATTTATAACTATTATTTATATATCATATATTTTAATGTGATATGCATATTATGATTTTCTTGATCTAAAAAATTGTTCACATTTTTGTTATTAAAAATAAAATTACAATATAAAAAATTGAATTAAAGAAATATTTACATCTAACACTTACATATCTATTTGTAGAGTGCCTCTTACCACAATAAATTATAAATCAGTGATTATAAAGATAAGAGAGTTAAATATGTGACCTTAAATAAATTGTTTGGTGTGTTGGGGAGCATGGGGTGAGGTGACTAACCCTAGCTGCCTTTGCCCTATTTCATGCCTCCCGTCATTAACCTGTCGTGGTGCTTCTGTTGACACTGCTATTTGTTGATCTCACTGATATCGTTCTGCTAGAAGGGTTGAGGGGGTTGTGAGTTGGCTTGTTCATGATTTCGGGCCCCTTCTACTAATGCTAGGTCTTGTTTGCACATGATGCCATGGATTTCGTGGGATGACTGCATTCATGACTGTATGTGCCTTCGTTTTCGTTGTGGGTTCCTCCATCGCCAACTCTTACCATTGTTACTTTTTCCCCTTTATTTGGTTCTAGATTGCATGCCTAGTTGTGGCGAGGGTTTCCATGGGGCTTTGTTGCTTGCCGGTTTGCTGTCTGGGATCATTGTTTTCATGGCACTATGGAATGTGTTTTATGTAGTTTCTATTTGGGGATGGCGGTTCAAGTTTCAACCCATTCAAAGATCCTTTTGCATGGGTTTATTCTTGTTTTATGTTTGTATTGATTCCCATTTTGGGATTTTTTTTTTCGCGACTCCTTTGGGGTTTTTTCTTTGTCCAGCCTATGTGCCCTATATCTTGTTTTTATTCATTTCATTTGCCACTTGTAAGATCTAGGAATATTCCAGTGAATGCACTACTCATATATATACAAAATCTATTTAAAAAAAAAAAAACATGAATAAAAATACAATTTGTTTTTGCAAAAAAAGAAAAAAGAAAAACAAAAATGATTTGGTGTGTAATATATATATATATATATATATATATATATATATATATATATATATATATATATAATATGCATTAGAGAAAATTTCAACCTAAAAGTGGCCATGAAATTTTCACGTACATAATATGTAAACCAATCAAAATCATTTAAATTTAAAAAGAGGTACATGTAAATATTTTAGAGGGAAAATAAAAACTATTTGGACGCTTTACCCAAATTTCAAGTGTAGAGACTCATTGGATGTAGAATTAAATTTCACATCCAATGAGTACCCATTATGCATACTTCTGAGAAGACCCACATTAATAAAATTGAAGATAAAAACACATTTTTTTTAATGTATCTTCAATTTTTATCAATGCAGGTCTTCTCATAAGTATGCATAATGGGTACTCGTCGGATGTGGAATTTAATTCAGTATCCAACGAGCATCTACACTTGAAATTTGGGTAAACCTGTAAGGAGATAAGCCAAAAATGCAATTAAAAAAGTAGTTTTATTCATTTCCCTCCAAAATTCATAATTATTTTTTTCTTTTTTTTCTTCCAGTTAAAAAAATCACATTATATTATCATTCCAGAAGTTACATCAAGATATAACATTGCTTCAACAAAACTGAGCATCATAGTCTTGTGAGCCAATAGGAGCATAGCTCTACATAAAAGAAAGCTTGGAGAAGAGGCAAGACAACCGATGTCTTTGGTTATTGCAAGCACAAAAGGAACAAAATTACATGATTCAGAAAAATACATCATAGAGAAGGATTAGGAAGGAACACAGGAGGTGCAGAAAAAATTGTTGTTCTGTTATGCATATGGTAATCAATGTTTGCCACCCGAATCTCTAAAGAGCGAAGATGGTCATTGTTGCGTCGATGCTGACACCGAATACTTTCCAGAGAGTCCATAGTCTCATTCTGCATGTGTTGGAGGTCATTGATGTAGGCTACACATTCATTCCTGTCCTCGTACTGCTGCTCCCTCGAGGTATCTATATTGAGCTAAATATTCTGCAATTGAGCCGCTAGCGTTTCCAAGGTGACCAGAGCTTCAACATGGTCCAGAGAGCGAGCTTGGGACAAAGCCATGTCTGCCACAGAGTGGAGGCTCTTAGTTGACACAGAGTCGAAGCTGAGATCCCAGGCGGCTGCCTATCATCCATGCGACGACCTACTCGTCCCCTTCTGGCATGACCTCTCTGATGAGGCATACAACTAAAACCGCTAGCGCTGACTGCTCTGACATCGAGTAATACTGACCTGTCTAAGAAAAACACGACACAAAATTGAAACTACAATGCTGAATAAAGGTAGTTCTTACCAGACCTGGGTTTATGGGTGGCTCAGAATAATTGTGCGCTAGGCTATAATCGCGAAGACCCCTCATAATACCACAATGAACATTGCCCCAGGAAGGCATGCTCGAGGCCTCAGGGACCTCTGGGCTCCTCCCATACCAGAGCTAGTAGTGGTCGGCATGCTCCCCTACAGGCTACAAAATCTACTTGATTTCAACAGATCAGAGATGGAACCACTCATTCACAATCATATAATCCCCTCTCACCCCACACATACCATGCCCAGGACTCGACGTGTTGTCACTCCCAACAGGTAATTCAAGCCCGTGATCCCAAGGCCAGGCTCGAAAGCAAAACCAACCCTGCACCCAACCACGATAGCATACCTCGCTCTACGCTGATGCCCCAATCCACGACTTGAGCCATGACACTAATGCACAAGGTGCTCTCTCCTAACACTCACTCCTCATTGCACACCAACTGCAAATAACCAGAAGACTGCCCCAAAACCTTGATATAATGTATGTGAAGGGAGCAGGGTATGTGTCCCAATAATACATTAATGCATTTGTGTGGTGCGTAGAGGCCCCTCTTGGCTCCACGATCCGATGTGCTTCCAAATGGCCGGACAATAGGACACCCCCATCGGGGACAAAATCCATATCTCTTATTTTATTATTTTCTTATTATTTTATTACTTTTACTTATGATGCCACTTTTTGGTTAAAATTTCCTCTTATGTGAATAGTTACAATAACATGCATGTCTAGTTTTTCTTCTTCATCATTTATACTTTGGAATTTTGTGAGTTCTAATATGATAAACTTTATGTTAATAATGAAGTATTTATGTGAGGATCTCATTTGGATCAATGTTTTATTTTCATTTATAATTTATAATTATATTTTGTGCAAAAGTAAATATATGGAATGCTTATATTGTGTATGAGAATATAAATTAATGATAAAAGAGATGTATTTTTATCATAATATGTATTAATTTGTGTTAATGTTTAACTACACTACACATTAATATTACAATCATATTTATATTTTATGAATTTTATAATTTTATAAATAAATAAGCTAAAAAAAATCAATTTTATAAAAAAAAATCATAAAAAATATATATGTCTCAACAAATTTATTATTATTTAAGTTCCCCAAATTCTATGTTTTGAATGAATTTTGATGTATAATTAATATTATTATATATCTATACTAACATACCCTTTTAACAATGCACACATCATCTCAATGGGGTGACATTCTAGAGGGGGGCAGATGATTGGGAGGTGTGCCACTTAGCACAATTGTCTTCTCAGTTTTAATGTTGTGGCATATAGATGTTGTGGAGGGATGACTTGGTGACAACTGGGTCTGCGTCTTTAAATAGGTAGTTATGTCGTTTGGTTGATGCTAGTACGAAGCTAGTGTTGTGGCTCTATAATTTATAATATTGGCAAGAATAAATTATAGAGGACAGCGTCAAACCTCTTTGGAATCTAGGACCTAGCCTTCCTAGACTCAAAGAGGGCTCTCTCTATTTATGATTTAATTTTTACCTTAATATTATGAATGCTGATGTAAGGATAGTTATATTGATTGTGGGAATTGATTGTTTTGATTGATTGTTTTGGTTGGATGAACATATCTATAGAAACTGATCCATTGGGCTATGGAGTCACAAAAGGCTGGTTTTTTGCATCAAATTTTTAAGAGCATCACAGGGTGAGCTAACTGTGCTAATTGGATCTTTAAGGTAGTGTGAATTATGATGTGGAGGAAATAGTAATGTTCAGTAATGATTAACGAGAAGTTAAGAATTCTTTAACCAAAATTCAAAAGAAAACATTCAGATGGAAAACACAGACATAATTAAGGTGCTCCAACAACAAATATTAATCTAGAATATCTGTTTTACAATCAGATAAATATGATGCACAGAAAGGTAACAATGGAAACATTCAATACAAAAAGAAAACACATCACCATATAACACAACTCAAGTATCCTGGAAAACGATCTCTTATTATTGATGCCCAACTTTAGAAATTACATCGCTCCTATGCAAAAAAGGTTCTTATATTGTAAGTTCCAATCCCTGATAATTACAATTCATGCAGTATTTAACTGAAAACTTCATTTGCTTCCCTATCTACTTCGATGCCCTTTCATTAATTACAACTAAGCGAAAATTAGACAAGTGTGGCCGTGCAATGGCCATGAAAAAATACATCTGACAAGCACCGCTTGTGATATTAACTCCAACAACTCTTCATGAATTAAAAGGTAAGCCCAAAAGTGGCTGAGGTGGTCTAGAAGAGGCAATGATCAATGTCTCTGACATCTAGCTCCACCCTCTGGACCAACTTTGCTGGATCATTAAATATGATGCGGTGCTGGCACTTTTAATTGATCAGTGGCTGTGCTTTTGTGTCCACTGTGCCCTTTCAATCTTGGTATGTGCACAATTTGGCTCACTCTTTCTTCCCTGGAATTATAGTCCCTACGACCCACCGATATAGTTCATCCACCTTTGTATATTTTTTTAAAGTGGGCTTGGCGAGGAAAACATTCTTCATTTCATGTTGGATGAAGATGTTGTTGCTCAAGAGTTCCATGACAACTTTCCTGGTCACGTTCCCTTTGATGATGGAGAATTTTGTGGTGTCTTTAGCTGTCTCCCTGAGCTTGGTCATGTAATATCCCTTCTGGACCATCTTATTATTAATAACATATAGTGAAGGCAACCCTTTTTCCATCAAGGGCTCAATTCTGTTGAGAAATTTGCCAATGGCCATGTCCAATTCGTGATTTTTCTCCTCCATCTCTCTCACCAAGCTCCTCTTAGTGAGGACCCTTTTCACTTTTGGTATGGTCTTTTTCCTGTCTTGCACATCCAGTTCTTCAAGCTCGTAGCTGGTTTTGGATTCAGGAACTTTATGATTTTGGGGGGCTGTGGTAGGCATATTCTCCAACTCCTCATTTGATTTTTCAATAGTCGCCCTGCATTTTTCAATTAACTCTTTCTGCTAAAAAATGATGTGGATGGAGTCCCAGAATACATCCATCGACTCTATGATACTTCCCCGGATGATCAGCTTCATCTGGCCCAAAATAGTACTGGATGAAAAATCCTTTTCTGCTTTCTCCAACCTGTCAATCTGCTTTTTGGCTATCTCATGGGTAGTTTCTGATCTTGCCTTTTGATCCCTTAGGATGCCTATCTATGCCTCCAACTTCTTGATCTCCTGTGATTGGAGGGTCATACTTTCCATGGCCTTGGAAAGCTGATTTTTCCCACTGGATGCCCCATAAGTTGTTGGAATGGATGATGGAATTGATGAAATGGGCACAACCTCCAATGGGGTGAGTGCCACCTGGGTTGCTTCTTCTTTCTCCTTCAATAGCTTCTCCATCTCGGTCTCCATTTGCTTGATTTGGGTAGACTGTTCCATGATTAACTTTATTAACTCAACCTTCTATGACTCATCTTCCTCAATGCATTTATCCAAGGGATCTTATGTTGTTGACATTTTGAGTTGTTTCCTAAGGGCTGCTATGTTAGCATTCTTTTTCTTCACAATCTCCTCCACAACTTGAATATTAGTTGGGTCATACCCAAGCTTCACTATCAAATCTTCCAAATATTTGATTCTTGAGTCTTTAGCCATAGCAGATATTTTCTCCATCTTGAGTTGTGAGTGGGTATTGGATAAAGATACTTGAAGTTTTGACAAGCTCATGGAAATACTTGTCAAAGTAGAGGCCACCATCTCTCTGGTCTTCTTGTGTAGCTCCATTTGATCCATAGGGTGGATGTCTTTGGCACTGAATTCGAATGATTCTTTCTTGTAGTCTCCTACTCCTTGAGGTTGTGGAACTAGGGCTTCCAGAAATGCCATTTACATCCTTCCATTTTCAGTATCAAAGGCAGATGGTAGTTTGCTTTGTGAACTTGATGTCTGTTTCCAAAATTGGCTATAGGCGGTGGTATTCAACACCTCATTCTTCAAATTTATCTCTTTGAATATATCAAAGACATAATTTTCTTGGCCTTCTATGGTAGGCCTGGAAGTAGATGTTTGTAGACCCTGTCGCTGAATAGAAATTGTGGCTGAAGATGTAGGGGAGGTCATTCTTTGACCACTTGTTGGAGATGACCTAGGGGTGTCTATGATGTGAATCATTGTCTTCTGATCTGATTCACCTCCTTGATAGATATCCATGTGAATTCTGGCCCTCTTCCTATATTTCACTTTGAATTATTTACTAGAGGTATCAGTCACCGAAGGTGATTGATCCTCTCTTGGCCTTTTGCTCCCTATCTCTTTCTCTTGCTCTTTCCCCTTGTCTTCTTTATCTTCTGCAACTTTCCTTTCCTGTGGGGTTGGGGTTTGGATGCTTGAGGTGGAAATCACTTGCTCTTCATCTTCTTGCAGGGTATTGGTCACCCATTATGCTTGATTTGCATATTGCTCAATTGCGGGCCTCTGTGTGTGGACATAAGTTGTTGACCTGTTTTCCACCCTCTTCTTGGAGATGATCCTTGCGAGGTCATGAGACCAAGTGAAACCGTGGTCGAATCCCATCTCGTTTAGTATCTTATCAACCTCCTCTCCTGCTGCTCTGCTATTATAGATGAAAGGCCCAATTTGTGCCTTGATTTTGAACAAGGTCTTCTTTGCAGAGACAAAGTGAAGCTCATGTGCATGTATCATTTTCCTTATTTACTCCAGTGCAAAGACCCTCATGGAGAGGAATTTTGGTAGTTTGTAGGGGGCTAACTCACACCCATAGAATCAGATCTCTGTATAGTTTTGGTACAAGTACCAATCTATTATCTTTACTTGATCTGTCAGCTGCATGGTTTTCCTGATCTCTTCATTCACCCTGGGTTTTGCTGCACTGCTAAGTGTGCTAATGGCTGTATGCAAAAATAAGTCCACCAAATCTTTGTATGTATAATTTTTCTTCTCTTTGAGAAGTAGAGTTGTCCAAAAGATGACAGCTTGAGGCTCAGAATCTTCATTGTGTTTCATCATCTCAAACTGGAACCTGTTGGACTAGAAATACACAAACATATAAAACAAAACATAGATTTATTTGAATACCTCCTTCGTATGAAACTTCAAAAATTTGTCATGTACAACATTAGCCAAGAATTGGGCATAATTGAACATGACTGAGGGCTTGGAATCTGAAGAAAGGATGGATAAAAAGCCTATCATAGCCTCATCAACCCATTGGTTTGTGTGATACCCTAGCAATTATGACAAGACAATAACTATATGTTGGGTTTTGTCAGCGAAAATAGAAGAAGGATATGGAGGGTTATTTTGTAGGCATTGGGGCATCTATGGCCATGAAGAGTTGCGAAGTTTTGGCTCTGCTGGAAAAATCCATTTTTGATATAACTCCCTAAGGGATTCATACGAAAAAGGGATGGTGTTCTCAACCGTGGGGGCCTTCATCATCTATTGAATAGATTGGGCATTGATGGAGAACAATATCTCTCATGCTGGGGTCACTATAGCTCTCTGGTTAATGTCATAGCAGGATTGGAACTTTTTGATGAAATCTAGGAAGCTATGGGTCTTGGGCAAGGTATAGAAAGGCAGCTTGGTTTCCCACGGGCATATATCATCAACTTCATCAAGAAATTTATCCTCGAGCCAATAGTAGACATCGAACAAGTCGAAGTCATACTTTGTCTCGTTGATTTTAAAGTCTTGGTCTACTAATGCAAGGTGATCCAAGTCCACATGAGGGTAGACCATTGGATTGAATGGCTCTTGGTCTTTCTTAGGAGGTATCTCTGTCTTTTGTGATGGAGTTTAACTTATTTATTTAACTATATAAGAAGGAATGGATTGAAAGAAGAGGGAACAAAGAGGGGAAACAACTGCAGATTAGAAATGGGGAGGGAGAAAATGGAGAGCGACTGTGATTCAATATGCAGAGAAATGTGAGTTATGCTGATAATCCAAAGACTGTATTCACTGATATTTTGCTGAAAATTCTTTGTAAATTTAGAACCTGCAATTTTTGACAGAATAAGAAAGGTAAACCTTGCTTTCGGTCCTGAATTCAGGTTATAACGGATGGTTGGGAAACCGTTGATTTGGCGTGGGTCCGTTGGATAACGACCTGACCATTTATGGTGCAACGGGCTCATGGTGGGAATGGATGTAATTGGATGGAGGGGATAGGTAGGCGGAGATGTGGTGTAACGGCACAGGGCAATGACTAGTCCAATGGTCGACAGGCGCAGTGGTTTGGCTTGCAGTAGAAACAAATTTCCCGGGGGGGGTCCCGGCGATATGTTGTAATGGACGGTGGGGGGTGTGAAATGCACTAATCGTGACATGTAGCACCGACGGTGGTAGGGGATACCATCCATTTCGGAACCCACCCCCCCCCGACGTTAACGTTCAGAGGCTGAGGGGGGGCCAAAAAATTATGCTGATCGTCGGATGATGAGGTGGTGTGTGGAGATGTGGGGGAGATGAGGGTCGGTTAGACTTGATATGACCTTTGATGTGATGGTGGGGTCAGGGAAAATGTATGTCGGGTGAGTTAGGATTGTGGTAAAAAGTGGGTTTTCAGAGTTAGGATAGGGAAAGATGTGATGTTTTCGGGATTTGGGTAAAACAAATAGGGGGCTCGGGACTTAGGATAAAATTAATTATGACTTAACATATGTCCTAATAGGTCTTGGAATGGACATGAATTATTGGCCATTAAGACCAAATAAACCTTTATCCTTTGATGCTTCCCCTCAACCATAGATAATAAAAAATTTCATGTTGCACCTGTGGTATAAAATTCATATTCTTCTTGCATTCTTTTTCCTTAACATCTCTACCTACCAAAACTACAAGTCTAGCATTTTTTCTTCTTTTGTAGGGTGCATTTGGACTTGTAGACCCTAAAACATTTTTGTTTTGAAATTCTAACATAACCTTATCCCTTATTTCTCCCATTGGTCTAGATTAAACTGTTGAACCAACTTCATTTCTACCTATCTACTGATTGGCCAAGATTAGGCTGTTTGGCCAATATTCCATTTCTAACCTATCAACAAAAATTCAAAATTGTACAATAATGCTTAAATTGTATGATTGAAAAAACCTATCTAAAGTAGTGGCATTTTGATTTGCAGAACTTTCAAAGCTATTCTTTTTTTTGTGGGGATTTCTTTTCCTTTTTTACATCCTCTTTTCTTTCTTCTTTTTATTTATTTTTCTATTTTTTGGAAATGCTTTGAATATTGAAATTTATGCACAATATGAAGACTTTCAAGAAAGAAATATTCAGTCACCTTGTGACACTGTAAATTATAGGAGTCTAACAGCTGGTATGACTGGAGGCAAGGTTTGCTCCTCATCCTCCCTCAGGTGTGGTTAGGTGGTGAGAGTTTTGTTTATTTCTAATTTCTAAAGGTGGAATTTTACTCTGTGTTGGAAAGATGGTAGAAATTATGTTTTGGTGCGATCATGGGAAGCTGACAAACCCATCTCTAGTTATGGTAGCGATTGGCAGTATGATTGTTCCCATCTAAGATTTTTTCTTTCAATGTATGTTTCATTGGAGATTGGTTATCATTTTCTCTGGATTATTTGGTCATCTGCGATCTTGTGGTTAATTTGAAATTTTAGTCTCAGTCCTACATTAATTATGTTTGGAAGAGTTCTTTCTGTGTTGGAGTTTTGGTTCATGGTCTCAGTTTGGTTAGTTCAATTAAATGTCTAGGCCCTTCATTTGGATGAATTGTGTTCTCTTTTTTCTTTGCATAATACTATTTTCCCTTCACTGATAGCTATGTGTTGTAGTTGCTACAACACCACCTAAAATTTTGGGTATATTCAAAATTTCGGGTCCCCCTCTGCTCGCCCATCCCATGCAGGTTTCGACTCGACCTTTAGTTGGTTAATCTCCCCATGACCTATTCCTGCCAAAACCAGTCACTGTGCCCATTCATACAATATCTTTAAGTGGAGGATGCTAACAATGCACAGTTAAGTGGAGGAGTAAAATGCACAATTAAGTGGAGGACGTTGACAAACATGGCCATGGAAAGGAAAGCTACATAATTAAGTCTTTAATCGTGAAGGCTGTGTGTAGTCGATGAACTCAACTATGGAAAGTGAAAAACTAGGCCATGGAAAGTAATATGAGTGGAAGGCTTCCTTTTGCATATCACCCCTTTGTAGGTTTAATCAATTTTTTAACTCTCGTACTTTAAATAGGCCACCATGGTGTTTGATACTCTTATTCATTTAATTAAGCAATAAGGTGGATGAGAGGAAATAATAGGCTCGTAAAGAAAATAAGTTGTACCCTTGATATCTTGTCAAAAATTCTATGCTCAGCACAAGTGGTATGATAGCTAAGAAGAGAAAACAATACACGTGGGTGAATGTTTGAATCCTCAGTGGATGAAGAAAAGGTGATGCCACGAGTGATTGAGGCAATCATTATCTCTAAATCCATAACTATGGGTATATCGACAAGGATCACTTTGACATAGTTGACGAGGCAGGAAGAAATATTAAAATTACCTATGGATTCCTAGTGGCATACGTTAAGAAAAAAACTTCTCAGAATATGGTTTAAAGGCATCGGAGTATCGTGGTATGATCAACCTAAAATGGAGTTTGGATGGCAAGTGCGCTGCAAAAAAAAAAGGGAAAATCTAGGATTGACCAAGCGCGACTCAGGAATCCTGATTGCGACCTAGCAGTCTGCATAGTTGCACAACCTTGATTTTTGATGGCGAGGGCCAGTGAGACTCAGCATTCACGTGACCCTACACCTCCTCCATTGTGCAGACTGATCGAAAAGCATGTGGGAACGATGTTTGTAGCTGCATAATGGCTACACCCAATGCAACCTCTGGAAAGCGTGATCAGTCGTTGAGTTGCAAAGAAATAGGGGCTATGCCAAACACGACCTCTGGAAAGCATGACCAGTCGTTGAGTTGCAAGCTTTATGAGGCAAAAATGGGTGTGACTAATGTGTCTCTCTGACTATGCGACATCTGCACTAGGATTGCAACCTCATGCAAAGTCAACACCTATGCCCATTAAATGGTTAGGCACACTCTCAAGCATTCAAATCACATAGGATGGGCATACACTCAGATTGCAGGAGCTGGTAGGCGCTTTGAGGAAGGAAAATGGCACATTGGATTTTATACACAAAGGGAATTATCATCTGATGTGAGTTTGAATGGAAATAGGGAACATTGGTCATAGAGCTTGCATGACAGCAAATCATCGAGGTGCGATGAGAATAAGAAGAGACCTGCCTTTGCATGGAGCGTAATACCTTATACGCACACATTTGAGCACACACAAAGGATGCGCCAGGGAAATATGTTTGTATACATATATTTCCTGTGTCAAGGATGCAATGGCATCTAGAAAATTGAATAATAGCTGAATTATTCACCGATATTATCCTGATTACACACTATTTAAGCTTCATGCATAATACATAACCTCTTCTACAATTGATCATCAATTTGCGGAAATAGAAGTAGTCGCATGCACACATTAAAACATAATCAAGCACACATATAACACAATATGTAATGGGGAAAGCTAATAGTTGAAAACCCCCAACTATCTGTATATTATAATGATAGAGAACATGTAACAATACATAGCACAAAGCTCGTCACAGCTCTCAGCACTATCTCACATGCTACACACAAACTAGCTTAGATATAGAACAAGTCACAAGTTCAAATCTCCTCCACAAGTCTGCCTGCCTCTACTGCGCAATCCAAGATGAATAATGATGAGATCCAAGTTCGAATCCCACTGGCTTGTACTGCGCAATCCTCATTGTCAATCTTAATCAATGTGTGTGAAAATCTCATGCACAGCCATAGTCACAAATGATAGTAGACTCACCCTTTCACCCACCTCTAACACTGGTCTCCACTGAACTGTCCATGCATTGCAGTTAACTGATGTATTCTTTAGTTTATTTATGAGTTAATAATTAGTGAATTAATTATTAATTAATTCACACCACTCATCACTAGTGTATTTTCCAGTTAGACTAAATACAACTAGTTCAACTAAGTTAAACCGAACACAACTCCACCAACTGTCTCATCAACTCCACCAAACTCTGCCACATGAGTTCTAACTGAAGTCAACCATGCAATAGCTCAACTAACCCATAGGAAAAGCATATTTCCTTCTGTCAGCTACATGTGCCACATCCAAGCATCAAACTGAAGTGCTACAAGAGGATAAAATAATGTTTATAGTCTAAATATTATTAAGGGTTAATAATATTCGACTGTTCTATTTTTAGCTCGACAGTCTAAAAATAGATTCCACCCAATGTCTAAAAATAGAGGTCCATCTATTTTTACCAACTTGACCAATCATCCATAAATAGCATCCTGCAACTCATAGACCATGATCCATATGTCTAAAAATAGACTTTGCGCCAAAAATAGCCTGCGGGCCCACTTAGTGAAGGCGACTTCTTTTCACTAAGCTCCATCATCTTGTTGCATTTTCAACATGGCACATTATATTCAGAGCCATGCAAGGAATTTACAGGAGGTGACCAAGAAAGACCTATGTGAAATGTTTTAGAAATGTGCTAGGTGTAAATAAACTTCATTCGGTCCTTCATTGGTGCCATTTCACAAAGAAGAAGGAGGTATTGGGTTAAAGAGCATAGGGTGACCATATACAAACCACACACACTGATAACACTGCGACATGACAACAGACCACACAGGGATCTAAACTAACGGTATTTGTTTAAATCATTATTTCGGTTAATTGAATATGCTTCCAACATCATTATTTGATTATAAGGACATGTTACCCATGTTATTTTTTTGCAGATAGAAGCTGTTGATTTGCACGACAAAAGCTAGGGTTTTCTTCGGCTAGAGAGGTGGATCCTTAAAAAACTCTAAGAACCTCACTATAAGCTCAAAGACACATCTATCACCTGGTCATCTGCATAGGATTGATCCGCAGGAAAATACATCTTGTTTTGCAAGGTCTAAGCTCGCCAAAAGAGAAGTGTAAAAAGGAAAAACCCTAGGTTGCGAACTCCCAGGTTGTAGGTCGCAAATAGCCTCAAGTCGCAGATGACCTTAGGTCATAAGTCACAAATGATCTCGGGATTCAAGTGGCTCTAATCATAAGCCAACCCAATGACTGGGGAGATGAAGAGTCAAGGGCAACTTAAGAGTGACTTTAGCCTATATGTACGGATTTGACAAAATCAACAAAGGACTTTTAGCACTTGAGTTAGAGCTAGGACGAGATAGCGAATTTGTGCCTGAGAGCTAAAGGCACTCAGATCTTGGTATCAAGTAGAGAGAGTTGTAGTGAGACTATGGTTTTGGTATCATGCATTGAGATGAATAGCCCCTGTTCCATTATTGGGTTTTGACAAGTCAAAAAATATGTATTTGAAGTTGCAACAACATTAATAAGATATTCTCTTTTTTTTAGCATCGATTCACATGCTTGCTTATGGTGGTAGTACTAGATGTATAATATTTCACTATATTTGTATGTGTGATTTTCATACACGCAATTTGTTATGAACTGATTCATAGTGGTTGCATGTGCATTTTTCTTTCGAATCAATGTTTACTTGTTTCTCGCCATTTCAGTGATCTATTGTGAACTAATTTGCGGTTAAATTCTGGCATGTTCTCTTTCATGTATGTCTGACTGGGTTTTAGTTCACCGATCCCTCTTGTTAGCATGAATTATAATCGCAAGCGTTTGAAAAAAGCTCACTTTAGTGTGCATAAAAAACAGCCCTAACATCAAATATGGTTGTCAATTTCCTTAGATCTGTAATTAGTGATCAGAATAAATGCTACATAAATCCAGATCTATGTAGTTAAATACATTAAATAGAAAATAAAAGTAAGAGTTGCTCCATGCATCCAATGAATAAGATACTAATATTTTTAAATAATTTTTATATTATGACACTTGGGAAGGGAACATAGAAAGATGTTACCAGTCCCCCTCAATGGGATGGGTTCTTGTATGTCCTCAGTGCTTCAGATCTAAGATCTCTCTCTCTTGATGGTGTAGAAAACCTAGACAAAAATGGAACTCAAGGGGAGCTCACAAGAAAAAAGGTAGAAAAATATGACAACGATGGAGGATAAGAATCATACCAAAAGTATAAATCCAGAGTGATCTTTACGCAACAAAAGGTAGTGAATAAATGGAAAAACCCTTCTATTTATAACAAAATATTGATTTAGTCTAGATATTGGTGCATAATTAAAATATTATTAACCAAATCTAGATCCAACTTCTCTGGAATATTTTATTATTTTTGTTGGAGGGAAAAATAATTTGAATTTAGTCAAATCCCTTTATTTGTAAATAATAAATAAATAAATGATTTATTTATTATTTTAAGAATATGGGTGAGTAATAATTAAATAAATAATGATTTATTCAATTATTTATAAATGATTTAGTCAAATTTAAAAATGAATATTATTTAAACACTGTTTTAAATAATTATTCCTAGAAAATAATAAGATAAATAATGATTTATCTAATTAATTTTCCTGTTTTGGGTTAAATATGACTAGGAATATTAATTAAACCATGGTTTAATTAATTATCCCTTGAGGAAAATCAAACAAATAAGGATTTATTCAATTATTCCTCACGGGCTTTCTGTTTAGATCATAAACAACTTAATAAATTATGGATTACTAAGTTATTTTTCATAGTGAAAGCAATTTTACTAGGGTAAAATTGGTCTTACATGGTGTACTTTGGTCCATCTAATAGTAATAGGTTAGATGACCAAAAATTTGTGTAACAGATTTCCCCCGAGCGAGCGAGCGTTAGGAGCTAATCGTATGACCGAAGTACGTTTTAAGAACTCAATCATTAGACACCGAAGGGAGAGTCAGAGAGAGATAAATATAAGGTAGACTAAAGTGCGAGAGGACAAGACCCTGAGGAGGTGAGACTTGCAAGTGCAACAAGTCTCTTTTATGAGTGAGTACCTGCTATACATGAGGCAGGGGAGGCATACCTATGCCCATCGAGATAACAAAGTACAAAGAATGATGTGTTTATTAAACAAGGGACTGAACTATATAGTACATGTTGGCATAAACATAGGCCAGATAAAAACATGATAATGGATCCCACATACATACTGTGCCTAGGACAATAGCCAGGAATTATTCAACAATATCTGAGTACATGAGATATAAGTACAACCAAAGAATCCCTATAAAACAGGAAAGGGATTTCAAAATCTAATTGATACATGTAAACTAAAAGGTGATGCAAGCGGCTGAGGTTGGAAACATGGAATCTATGGAGCTGCATCCAAGGTTGTAGTAGAGAGGTAATCCGGGCATGTGGGGGGCTACCTGAAGGGCCACCCCCTAATGAGGTTTGGAACATCTCATATAGGCCCAGAAATCACCAGTACAATCTGCTGCATCATTGAACCATCAAGTATACAAATCTCGATCATGCCACGAGGAGCTAGAACTGAGAAACAATCATGACAAAGGGTAATAAAGGGTCCCTTTTCCTGATCTGAGGCATCGAACAAGAGTGGACACTGGAACCAAGGTACACTGGCCTTTAGACATGTCTTTTGGAATGAAAAATTTGATTTTGACAAAAGGAGGTTCGCCATAGATGAGGCAATAAGGGATCCTCAACTAAGGCGTGAGGGATAATAGTAGAGTGACTGATAGACTGACACTAGGGATGATGGTGGAATGGGGGGTACTGAGTAGCGGGCTGACGACTTCCCTTGTTAGAGCATAAAGGGAATGGATGACCTGGCAGCTACTAACTCGACACCGGAGGGGATAGGGGACAGTATGACTAAAGGCCAACATGTGTGGCACGAGAGAGGAACTAGGAAATGAAGGATAGAGGACTGTCGTGGGATACAACGGGACTTGGGACAGACTCCATGGATGCAATGATGACTCAACTTGGATTCTCTAAACAAGGGCAACTCATTGATGCTGCCACATAGAACAGGCCCGGGGGGGACCATGAAAACATGAGTACAAGATGGTTACTCACGACAAAAATCGACATGAGTAGGGACAAGTATGAAGGCAAAGTGGTGCCCCAAATGCAAGTATTTTAGGTGAAGAAATTCGCTTTTGAGGAGTGGCGAAGTGACCCTTCTTGGAAAAAATGTGTCTAGGTGAAGTATAAAATTAGGAAAAATGAAAGAGTACCCATTTAAGAGCTCAGTTATAGCTTTCCAATGGTGCTGACAGTGTTTCAAACTGAGCTACGGTTTGGTCACAGTTGGCGAAAGAAAAATCTAGGGGTTCTTTTTTAATAAGGCATTTTCCCTCCAATTTGATTCATTTTCAAGTGTAGCTGTTGTGAATGTAGAGAGGAGAAAAGGCCCTAAATCTTGCAGCACTCGTAGTGGACAAACTAACCATTGGAATTGAGATCCGTTAGTTGCAAGTAAAAGGCCTAACCCTACTCTTTCAATTCAGCAGATTAAAAGTTCAGTTTAGGCACACAGAGCTCAGGAACAGACCCCTGCTCTTCTTCACGGTTGGGTCACACTTTTTGGGGAATTATCTATGAATTGGGTATCATTTTTTGGGTAGAAAAATATGACCTATCCCAAGAAATTCTTGAAAAGTGCGACTTGTCAGAGAGAGAGAGATTTTGGTGATGTTTTTTGTATGAGAGCTAGGTTTTTATGGTTGTGATGCAGTTTTTACTTTTTTTATACTGAAACACTTGATGGTGTTGTGTAGATATGGCATATTTGAGGATCAACTATAAAGAGAGAGACCTGGATACGTTACGGTCTGAGATCCAAGAGGATCATGGTGTTCGCATTGCATTGGCCAGGTTTGGGGATGGTGGGAAACACACAACTAGTGTTACCGCGAGGGATGAACATTATGGAGTTTGTAGAGTGCCACTGTCGACTGAGTCTCCATGTGTAGGGGACATGAATACCGATCAGAGATCTAGAGAGGTTAGAGACTCGTGTTGTGGCCGCAATGGTGCTGTGTATCCTGGGCAACCAGGTGCTCCACCACATCACTAGGGGTCATATGATGCTTGTTGAGAGTGTGTTGAGTGGGACATACTATGGGTGGGCCCAAATGATGTTGTCGTCATTGAAACGACAATTGTCGCTATGCAAGCGGCAGGTGAACCATGATTGTGCATATGGCACATTGTCGTGCTCGCTTTTCTTTAAGAAGATCCCAACACTTCGGCCTCACATATAGATCCAGGATGGGGGCTCGAGAGGGCCCAGGATGCGCCTCTGGGGGTGACTACTATGTAGAGGGGGAGGTGGGGCAGTTGGACGAGTGTTCCAACCTGAGTTTTTTCTCATTGGGATTAGATGCCACTATACATAGATGACTATCCCTATAGTGGGATGAGTTATCATGGGGACCTGGAATTTCCACTGCCACCTCGTCGAGCATGGGGGCTCGCTAGTATGTGAAAATTTTCTTATATTTTATGTGAATTTTTAAGTTTCAGAATATTATATATGGTACTGATTGATTCAATTTTGGTATGCAGATACAGTACCAGTGAAACCAGCCGGGTATATGGGGTGGCCTGCAGTATCAGGAGCTACAACACCTAGTGGGTCGAGGGGTCCACAAAATGAGGATGCATTGGCCCTCCTGGAGAACATCCATCGTAGATGTGAGAGGCTACTGATCGGTGTTTTGGAGTGCGGCTGGAAAAATCTTGACGACCAGTACATAGAGCCATGTATTGGTCTACCCTCGGAGTGGCGAGGGGTCATGCGGCGCATGGTGATGGCTAGACAGGGGATGCGCGATCTACGAGCTATAGGAGCAGAGCCATTGGCCCGAGATCCTCTAGATAGTGATTAGATGTAGGGGCATGAGGTGCCCCTAGTTTTGATTTTTGTAACATGCTATGGACATGTCATATGTATCAGAGTTGATGGACACTAAAACATTTTGAATGACACATATAATGGATATGCATCGTTTTATGGTTTATTGTTATTTTCTGGTGTTAAATGTGTGTGATAAATGCCAATCTAGAATGTTATTTGTAATGCTATCTACATAGTGATTTTGTGCTCTATGTACATAACTGAATGTAACGATTTCAAATTCACGCATCAAAATATTTACTCGTAAATATTTTCTAAAAAGGAAAAGATTATGCACACGATAGAGACCATTCAATTGCATGACAAGAAGCAAGGAATCTAAACGAACATGAAGGTGAAGGATGCGATGGGAAAAGGCATAGGCTAATAAACCTATCATTGCATCATATTCTACCTGGTTATTGGTGGTAGTACCAATGCATACGCCATTAGAGAGAACAAGTGAATGCAAGGGGGTAAAAATGGCCTAGGCTGTCGAGGCTAGATTCCGAGAGTAGTGACTTGCACCATCGGCATAACTGATATAAGGTGTGGATGGGAGGTCCATCTGGAAGGTGCCACAAGCCAACAAATGGGAGGATGATGAACAATGTTGGGAACCTAAACACAAGGTAGAAATCAAACAAAAACTGTTAGAGGGAGTGCTCTGGGTAGGAATTCTAACACCCGCACACCGAAAGGTGGATGGTGTGGGGGAGCTTCCTTGGGGTTAGCTTGTGCTCAGGTCACGAAAGTCACCATAGACATGGATGGTTCCATTCCTCTTATGGGCGGGAAAGATGAAGTGATGGGTGGAAAAGGATTCCATGATGTCATCATCACAGTAGAAGATGGATTGACTGGTGAAAGGGTAACCACATGACATGGAAAAGCTACCTGACTCATCATCATGAGAAGACAGGTTCACATGTGCATCATCACGGGGGGTGACGGAAGAACAAGTAGATAATGGATCCATCAATGTTGAGCCTAGGGTGATCGCTGAAGGGAGGTCAGGAGAAACAGAAGGGGAAGTCCCAAAGGGGTCTTCCACCATGGATCTCATAGATGATGATAGGTAGAGAATAGTGAACGAAGACTTCGTCATCTCGACATTAGGAGGGGGAATTTCAATGGCAGCGTGTATATCCTTAAGTTCTACTGAAGAAAAACTCGCAAATAAGGGAGAGGTGGACTTGTTGCGCTTGGTCTCAAATTGGCAGACCGCTTCTAAAGAGGCGCGGTAGTCATTGAGGTGAGGACAAAGGTGGGTATAGTGTCCATGGAAATCACACAAAGCACAAGGATTATTTGTGCACAAAGACTTGAGTTTTTGGACTGAATCAAGTAAAGTGACATAAACCTTTGGGAAATTAGATTCTGGAAATGCTTCGTTGACCATGGGCTTGAGACAAGGCAATTCAGGACAGGTATGGGTGGCATGAACAACAACATCACACAAATCACATTGGGTGGCATGATTTGGAGGCTGAGGAGGAGTAGGGGTTGTCTGGGCAGTCTTGTCGTTAGGTGCCTTCTAACAGGCTTTGCCCCCCTCACCTGAAGCTTTCGCAACAGGATTAGTTTCCTGTTGAGGTAAATAAGGCACAAAAGCAAAGGGAGGGGTAATGGCGACTGGTTGGATCGGGGTAAAATCAGTATAAGGTTTGGGTTGACTAGGTGGGATAATGGTTGGGGGATAAATGTAGCAGATTGGGATCCCCAGGGTCATGTTAGGAAGAGATAATGAAGTCATAAAAGGTACTGAAAATAATCCAAGAGGGGGAGAAAGAAATAGTATCTGACCAGAGGGGTAATGGCCAGGCGTGACAACTCCGAGATGGTTAAGGCCAAGGGGAACTATTCCAAGAGGGTAGATAGGATCATGGACACTAGCTACAGATGAAGGGCCTTGAGGAGGGGGTCCTGAAGGCTGAGTTGAGGTGCTAGGAGAAGGTTACGGAGGGCGGGGATGTTGACTAGTCGAACTGGTCTGTTTGAGGTCAGACCGAGACGATTGCATCATGAAAATATTCAGTGAGCTGGGTTCAAAGATAGGAGGAGGGACACCAGGGAATGAGCCAAGAAAAAAGGAATATTTAAAGACTCCGGGTGAGACACTAGTCAGAGGTTCAAATATGTGTTTATTGGCCACTGAAAAGATGATGGACTCAGGGGAGGTCTGAGACTTGGGTTCATAATATGTCAACTGATCGATGGTGACGATATTTCCATTATGAGGAAAACACATCTTACGGTGAATCAAAGATGGGACAACATACATCAAATAAGTTTAGCTATGACCCAATGGAATGTTTTAGTATTAGGGGACATCAATGACTTCTACATTAACACAAACAGTCTTGCCTACAAGAGTAATAAGACAGTTGCGGAACATGCCAAGAGTGGCCATCCCACACATGGAGGGTGATAGTGGAAGGGGCTAACTCAGGAGATCCAAGTTGCTTCCAAACCAAAGCAGACATCACATAGGTGGATGCCCCCTCATCAATAATACAATGGGATATGTTGGCATTCTAGATCTTGATAGGGATTTGGAAGGCGATGGAAGAAGGAAGGGGGGGATGTTCTGACTGGTCAATATTGAAGACAATAAAATTATCATATGAATGATACATAGCACAATGGCAGTTAGTAGAGCTTGTCATTGTGAAGGTCACAACTAGAGGACTTCCAACGTTGACATGGCGGCAGGGGACTGTGTCAAGTCATCTAATATACTATAGGAGTGGGAAGCTTTACCAGAAGCAACGTTTCAGTGTAATGGTCCCTTGGGGATCTTGGTATGAACCTCTACCTTAGGCTAAGGGATCAGTAAAGGACCATTGGGTGTTGAAAGAGGATTTGTAGGACCTGAAGAAGGTGGCTTGGTAGCAGACGTAGTGGGGGGCTTGTTGTACTGACGAGATCGAGTCTTAAGGTTGAGGTCAACGATCATGGGTTCATTAGAGTTCATCATGAGGATCTGGTAATCAAAGGTACCAGATGGAGGAGGTTGAGTGGCCGCCTAACCTTCAGGGGGTTGGGTAGCCACAAATCCTTGCTGCAGGAAAGGATTGGTAAACATAGCCGGTTAGATAGGTGCATCATTGGGAGGAACCAAAGGGGAGGCTTGCTGTCCTCGGGATGTTTCTTGAGCTTCCCACATCTAACGCATCCAAGGTAAAAGAGGACAATCATGGGTGTAGTGACCATAGACACCGCAACAAGAACAACGTTTGTTCGTGTGAACAAGCCTGTCTTGCTTGGGTTGAGTGCCCTGTTGCTGGGTTGTAGTGTTAGGTGCATTCCCTTGGGGATTTTTTTCTGGATTAACTGGGGCAGATTGTTTTTGGTTGTCTTTCCTCTTCTTTTTGGAAGTAGGAGGATTAGTTGCACCCTATTTTGCATACACCTGACCCTAAGGGGGTGGTTGTTGTTGTTGTGGGGGTTGAGAAGGTAAGGTAGGTTGAGGTGCTAATGCTGGAGGAGCTGGAGCACTAGGCTGCGGATACATATAATAAGGAGGTTGGGCAACATTGGGGTAAATGAGTTGGGAAAAATGAGGAGGCATGCCTTATCCTGTATACATCCTATCGGGAGGGGGAAAAATGTTGGAGGAGTTGGCCCCTCCCTGAGAGAAACCATAACCCATGGGAGGATGAGTGTATGGGTGAGAAAGGGTTCCAATGATACCGTCTCCACATGGGATGCTGCTGGTGCATTGGCACCACTAGGTCTAGGGAGATCAGGTAAGATGGTATAAACATAACCAGACTATGCATAAATCAGGTCATACTTCAATGAAATATGGAGAGAAGCTTCCTCTGTCTGAGGGAAGTGAGATGAAACATATTTGCCATTGGAAGGAAAAAAGGATCTAAGAAACCAATCCATGTAGACACAGTCTTCAAAGGTAGGGGCTCAACATAGGCTCTTTCTTCTCTTCCATTCTTGGACATGATCAGATAGGCGGGTCGCAGAAAATTGACAGAAAGAGGTCAAGAGTTTGGTGCTAGTGTCATAGCGAAGGGGAATCTGGAAGTAAGACAGGAAATCCATAGCAAGAGTCACAAAAGTAGTATGAGAGGTGGAGGCCTGGTCGACATACCACTTGGAAGCTTCTCTAGTAAGTGTACACTGGAACAACTAAAGATGGACAGAGTCATCGGTGATGGACTTAGACCAACACCACATGTGGAAAGAATGAACATGGTTGGTAGGATCCTCTCCAACAAGACCTTCAAACTTGGGGATGCCTGAAGGGAGCTAGGTTGGCATAGCAGGCCAACCGGGATCATGGTGTATGGGGTCATTAATCAACTGGCTAAAATCGAGAATATTGAGGCCTTCCATATAATGGAGCAAGGGAGCAACCGAGATAGTTCTTGTTGTAGCACCACTAGTAGCAATCCCAGCATTAGGGCCGTGGCTACCACCAACGTTAGTTCTTGAACCAGACATGGTGAAGGTAACAGGAGGAGAGTTGGGGATAGAACCAGAAGGGGAACCTGATGAACTAGAAGCAGAGTCAAAATGGGGACTCGGTGGAGTACTAACTCGAACCCTACGTGGAGGAGTAAGTCTTCCTAACAGAAACTGAGGATGAAGGCCTAGGAGTCTCCGGGATAAACGCCTTGGGGGCACAATGATGGGAAAACAGACACAGATCACAGAAGGAAAAGAGACCAACAAGGGTAGGGAGGTGAAAGATCAAATGATTACAATGTCGAAACAAGGGCAGGGAGGTGCAGGATCAATTGATTACAATGTTTTAGTCTTGGCCTGGCGGTGTAAACTAGGAGCTCTTCACCTAGGGTGTGCGTGTATGTGATAAGTGTGTTAATTTTAATTAAGCACAGACGTGTGTAGAGAAAAAATAAAAAATATTTTGTATAACTATAAATAAATCTGAAAATGATAGTAAAGAAAACTGACTATGACAGAAAATAAACAGCTACAGATGCATCAATTTAAACCCTAGGAGGAGGGATTCCCAACAACTAGTCTATGGGTGGGCGAAATCTAGTCAAAACACAAAAATATGGCCAATGGATCTAAATTCGGGAGAGATTGGGATCTAAAGGCCAGATTTGCTGGAAATAGGTGCAAAAAACAATAAAAAACTAGAGGGAAAAGTGCCACAAAAAAATGTGGTGAAAGGATACAACCTAAAGGGAATGGAGGGGACCCTAAAGGAGGACCAAACAAAACTGAAAAGAGGTGTTTTGAATGGATGAATAACCAATCTGAGATGGATTTGAAAGTACAGGTTTAGATTTGAAAAATGGCTGAACACATTGAAATCTCAGATGACCTGCTTCAGCTAAACTCCTCCTAAAAAGCTGAAAGCGTACTAAAGCCCTAAGGGACTTGGTTCCTACTTTGACGAGTAAAACTAAGCAAGTACAAGTCCAAGATGGGTGAAGAGGGAGGTCAGACAACCCTAAACATTAGCCCAAACAAACCCAGAAAAATCTCATAAAAATTCCCGCAAAAAGTACAGGTCACAATTTTTGACATGTTTTTAGCTGAGGTCATAGGTTTGAGGCTATTTTCTGCGTCCTGAAGGTTGAGGTCACAGGTTTTGGTCCAAAGAGTACGACCTGCACTTCTAGCTGTCTCGGGAGTAGATTTTAGAAAAAAGTGTCGTCTCAGTTGTGGCTGATACCTGTCACCCACGCAATAGGCCTAGAAACACACGGAAGTAAGAATTTGTACTATTTTAGGATTTTAAATGTTAGAAAAAACATCAAGAAATGAAAAATAAGAAGTTGAAGAAAAACCCTAGGGGTTGAAGCAGGTGATCATGTAGGGATCTGAAAAACAACAACAGTCGTAATTATAAACCCTTTAGAGTCACCATTTGTTAGTGTGAATTCTAATCACAAGCGTATGAAAAAATCTCACTTTAGCTATGCATAACAAACAACCCTAACATCAAAGATGGCTGTCAATTTCCTTAGATCTGCAGTTAGTGATCAAAATAAATGCTACAGAAATCTAGATCTATGCAGTTAAAGACATTAAATAACAAATAAAAGTAAGAGTTTCTCCATGCATCCAATGAACAAGACAAAAATATTTTTAAAGAATTTTTTATTGCGACACCTGGGAAGGGAACATAGAAAGATATTACTAGTCCCCCTCGATGGGATGGGTTCTTGTATGTCCTCAGCACTTCAGATCTAAGATCTCCCTCTCTTGATGGTGTAGAAAACCCAGACAAAAATGGAACTCAAGGGGAGCTCACAAGCAAAAATTTAGAAAAATATGACAATGATGGAGGATCAAAGTCAGACCAAAAGTATAGATCCAGAGTGATCTTTAGGCAACAAAGGTAGTGAATGAATGGAAAAATCCTTCTATTTATAACAAAATATTGAGTTAGTCTAGATATTGGTGCATAATAAAAAATTATTAACCAAATCTAGATCCAACTTTTATGGAATATTTTTATTTTTGTTGGAGGGAAAAATAATTTGAATTTGGTCAAATCCCTTTATTTGTAAATAATAAATAAAGAAATTATTTATTTATTATTTCAAGAATATGGTTGACTAATAATTAAATAAATAATGATTTATTCAATTATTTATAAATGATTTAGTCAAATTTAACAAGGAATATTATTTAAATAATGTTTTAAATAATTATTCCTAGAAAATAATAAGAAAAATAATGATTTATCTAAATAATTTTCCTGTTTTGGGTTAAATATGACTAGGAATATTAATTAAACTGTGGTTTAATTAATTATCCCTTGACGAAAATCAAACAAATAAGGATTTATTCTATTATTCCTCATGGGGTTTCTTGTTTAGACCATAAACAACTTAATAATTTATGGATTACTAAGTTATTTTTCATAGTGAAAGCAATTTTACTAGGGTAAAATTGGTCTTACATTGTGTACTTTGGTCCATCTAATAGTAATAGGTTATATGACCAAAAATTGGTGTAACAACTCTCATGGTGTACCCCCCTTTTATTGCTACTTAGACTTTCTTATATCTCTATATGTGGTTTATCAATCTTGGGCTAATTTTGCCTCAATTATTGGTCATTTCACCCTTGTCACTGTTTAGTCGCCTTCAAATTTGATAATGAAGTGTGGAAACATTTATGGCGGCATCTAGGCCCACATACCTGATGGGGCTCCTATCCCAAACGGTGTGAGGTCTAATTGGGACCTCTCATCGGGGAGACCCCCTTGTTGTTTGTGGTACAATTCTGCCCATCAAAAAAATTGGTGCTAGAAGGAGGGTCAGAGGATAAGCTGAGCCCTTGGAGCCTGCAATTCGTCTCATATATGTAAATGGATCATCCCAAAATCATTCTCACGAGATGTTTATCAGACTTATTTATTTGTCGATTCTCAATCCCTGATGAGCCTCTTTATCACTTATCTTTGTTAAAGTTCGATGGTGAGAATAGAAATTACATAACCAAGAACCTTTCCGATTTCCTTGAGTTTTGTGAATATTACAAAATTGATGATGAGGATCTTTCTTGTGTGCTTTTCTCCCTCATCCTTGATGGTCATGTTAAGCAATGGTGCCGCACGTTTCCAGCAGCTTCCATCCATTTGTTCGAGCAGCAAATTGTCGGTGAATTTCAACAAGATTTTCATAGGTACGATTTTTAGAATGTATTTTTAAGGATAAATGAGATCAGAATGGAACCTCAAGAATCTCTAGAGGAGTTTTCTATTAGATTTGTTCATCCTTGTTTTGATTTCCCTGAAAGAGATGTAAATTGGGCATATTTAATTGAGCATTTTCGACAAGTGGTTTTCATTTCTCTACAACACCTTTAATCTGTAACAAATCCTGATCCTTATGTCCATTATGATAATCTTGAAGTTACTAGTTGTCAAGATTCTATCCCTAATATCTTATTTTCCATCTCTCTGAGTCCGCAACAAATTCAGGCCTCCAAGAAGGAAATTTCTATTTGTGACATTTCTCTTCCTCCTCCTGATTTGCTGCGTAATGGAGTTTTGGTCGCAAATCATTTAAGTGATGATATATGCTGACAGGAAAATGAAACATGCTGTATCACCTCTGAATCTTTCATACACCCTTTCAAATCTAAACTTGAAAACCATATTGACTTAATATCTCTCCCTGTTGATGAAACCAACCTCAAGTCCACTAAACATGTGCCTGGGTCCAGTTCTAAATCTCATTCACCTACTACCAATGAATTGGGCCTTCTCCCTAATAAAATTGATTTCCCTATAAAATCCATGGACCATGACGTGCATGCAAGTTCATTGTCCCCTCTAGATGACACTGATGTGCGAGATGAAAGTCCTTGTATTATTGGTACCCCCTCATCCAAATCATTTCATCCATTATTCCCCGATGCATTTCTTGAGTCTGCCACACCAGTAATTTCTTCAAATCATTCAGAATTGTCTCATGTTGGTGTTGATGGAAGTGATGAACATGAGGGTGGTGTTTCCCAATCGCATTACAAGAATTTTGAATCTCTTATTTCCGATCTCTTTCATTCGCAATCTTTAAACAACCAAGAAAGTGACCTTATGTCTTGGCAATCTCAAAATTTTTCTCTTACTGATTTGTCCCCATTTTTAACCCTAGAGGAGCCTAATGTACCAGGTACCCAACTTGATGAAATTGGTGTCTCCAATGATTGTTATTTATCTGAAAACATATTCACTCACACCTCTCGTATATAAGCTCAGTAAATTATGGAGAAGGCTCAATGATAATTAGGAGACTAGGTCTAGGGTTTAGGTCAAAATTCAAGGTCAAGTTGTAGAGATATGGATGAGACCAGGTAGGTAGCTTGAAAGCATGCTTATTTTGTTCATTGTGTATAGGATGAAATGAAGGAGAATTTGAATGAGAGGTTAGGTGAATTCATTCATTTATAAGAACAAAGACATATAATGTAAACCTTGTTAAAACATAGCATGAAAGGCATGCTTTATGCTTATAAACTAACACGATAAACACATAGAAACACATATGTGAAAGAGGGTATTATATCATTCAAATTGATAAGATAAACATGCAGAGAAAGAACAAATGTTCCAAGGAATACCACATGCGTCTCAACACAAATTTTGCAACACTATCTTTGATTTCATTCCATAAGCTTGTACAATATCTCCACTGCAAAAACAACTATCCAACAAAATAAAATAAAGTGGGTCTAATTATAGAAAATATTAACAATGACACCTCATACCATCCAAAATGCATCATAATTACATGAGATGAGTCACCTAGAATCTAGGGAAGTTAGAAAACATTCCCTCAAATTTAGCTAAAGAATAGGAGTGCATGTATACCACATTAAATTACATGTCTCCTCATGATAAGAAGTAAAAAAAAACTCAATAACTCTAATGACAACCCAACGGAAAACTAAACCTAGAAATTTTGACTTTTTCTAGCTTGACAAGTGTCCTAAGGGAATCCAATGCAGAAATGTAGCACCTGTTGACAGAAACGTATCGCCATTTTGTAGAAGCATAATGTCACTTTGGAGGTGATTTTGATGGACGTTTAGGGCTCCAATTTCAAATATGAAATATAAGTCAACTAGCTTGTCTTTGAGGAGTAATTTCACCTTTAGCTGAAAATTATCTTGCTGTGGGAAAGTGATCTGAGAGTTTGGAATTGAGAACACCTTCGTCAACTCTGCTATTTGCTAATATTTCTCTTTAATGATTTATTCAAATGACTTATCGTTAATCTTCTCTACCACCTCAACCTCCAAGGGCGCTTGCTCATCATGTTGGTGCAATGGTGATTCAATCTGATGCATGAGTGGTTGCTCCTCTATTTTTCTTTGCTCACCTATAGTATCAAGTGTAGATAAAATTTTGATGGATTTGGGAGAAAAAACCCTCTTTCCCTTCTCATAGGTGTGAGTGACCTCAACAACCCTAGGAGCCTTTGAAATTTGAGCTTGCTTGCTGGAAGAACCAACCTCCATTGGTTGTGTTGATACTAATGGTGATGGTATGCTATGAAGGACATGAGGACTATTAGTGAGCATTGTTGGTACTTTCTCCATGAAGGTTTCCAAAGTAATGTTGATGGCTGAGAGATGATGCAAAACAATGAGTTTGACTAGGCCATGGTGGAATAGACTTGGATAGTGATCTTTGTTTTTTCTTTGAACCTTTTTAGTCATTTTAAGCATACTTAGGTACAAATAATTAGGCAAGTCAAGTGGTTTAGTAGAGGTGAAATACATCAAAAATCTAGCATGGTACCTATAAAACCTAGAGAATCTCCCTTCACATGTGAAATATCTTATAATTAACCTCATCAAAGGAGCATATTTGTCAAGTAGGTGCCTAAAAGGGAAAATGCACTCAGGGTTTTCTTTGGCATGAGGTTTGAGTAACAATTTGTAATCTTCAAGGTCTAAGTCCATGCCCTTGAACCACTTTTATCCATGACTAGGAATACTTGTTTCTGAAGAATTTACCTATGCTGATATGTTGAACTCTTCACCTACAATGGTGGCCTTTCCCATGCTGAAACTAGTGGCAAATAGGCTTATCAATTCTAGGTGATAGCTTTCTTCCATAATTCTTTCACGGAACCTCAAACATCCACTCCTCTCAAAGCATCTCTTGGAAAAAGGTGAGGCATTGACTTCTTGCAAGGTGGATGGATCAAATATTAAGTGGTGACCTCCTTTGTATATTTTCTTTTCACTTTCCATAATTTCTATCAAAAGGATGAAACCGTAAGCATTTAGATGTAGTGGGTATGGGAAGTGAATTTGGAAAACCAGAGGATAGGGATATGGTAAGTGTGGAGGGTGAGTTGAAGGGTAATGAAGCCAAGAAAAATTCCAAAAAATTTGAGGAGGTAGGGTTATATGTTGGCTTCAAAGTACATGTGAAATTTGTTAAATGGATGTAAGGAAGGTGATCAAATTAGGAAAACACATGGATTTCCTAGTTTTCAAATAGAAAAAATAGTAGGAAATTAGGATTTTGATGGGAATAATGTTTAGGGAAGCTGTCAATGGTAGGGAATGATAAATTATGGTATGGGGAAGTTGTATGAGGGTATTAGATGATAGGGTTAGGCTTTAGTCCACTGAAATCACTCAATGATAGGAAAAAGTGAAAACGTAGTGGGAGAGGAGGTAAGCAAGAAAATCAATACCCTACTTGATAAATTGACTTAAGGAGGATGTGAGGTGTTGAATTACTGTTGAAGAAGCTTTAGAAACTTATTGCAGTGATCCTGGAGCTTGGATGAGTGATTTAGGATCCAAATTCCAAAAGCGTAGCACATTCCAAGATGTGTAGCGTAGGTGTCGAGACGCATAACAGAGCATTCCAGAACCGTAACATAGTCTTCCAGATGCGTAGTGTAGGTGTCTAGATGCATAGTAGAGGTATTTTAAGAGCAATTTTCTTCCAACCCTTGAAAATTATTGAGAAATATTAAGGTAAGAGAGGAGCTCTAATAAACATTAAAAGAAAAAATGAGTTTAATAAGCCTTCATTTCTCTTTATAACATCTTGAAATGACCTCTTTTTGTCTTTTAGTGAAACCAAAAACTTTGAGGAAAGTTTTTCCTTTTTTGAAACAATTTGACAAAGTAACAAGCTTTGAAATAAGAAAAAATATCTTACTTTGTTTCCCTACCTATGCTAAATCCATTTAAATGATTTTTATGATGAAAATGAAGTCTTGTTTGCACTGTTTGATGACATAATTGGACTTTTTAGTGGCGAAACATGGACACTTAGACATAGACCTAAATGGAGATGGAGTGAATTATCTATGACCCTAGATGAAAATGAATGAAATGACCTCTAAGATGATGATTGCCATGAATGGGATGATGGGAGTAGCATTTTAGACGTAGACCATATGCAATGACCAAAATTTATTTGAAAACTTGTTTGAAAAGACAAAATTTTGACCTAGGACTACTAAAAAGTAAAATGAAAGAGCATATTTGATCACTGAACATATTAACACTAACATTGGCTCCAGATGGGTATGAAAACTCTTTTAGGAGGTGTCAAGAACATCGTAGATGAGGTAGCCTCAGCCATTGGTCAATGGGGTCACTGTAGCTACAATCCTCAAGCTGAATCAAATCAAATTGAAAGTTGAAATGTACATCATCAACTGCAAACTATACTAGAAACTGACCTTGAAAAATATGCTCAAAATGTTGAGCTTATTCATCACACCTTACCTACTCTATCTGATCCATAAATCACTTGCTCAACTGAAGTTGAAGATACAAGTAACCAATCAAGTAAATGAATACCTGATTGATGCTCGTATTAAGCTCCACGAGACATAAACAAAGATTGAGTAAATGGAAACTCAAAATTAAATCTAAGCCCAAAACCTGTATTGGTGAAAAAAACAAACTCAACCTTTCCTGATGCTTGTAAAATACTGCCCAAGGGGTCTTAAAAATCATGAAACATTACCTCTTGTTGATCAACAAAAATAAGGGAGATGCTTTCAAATATAATGGATGATTTTTCTTCTTCATTTGGTTGATCCTTATTAAATAAAAATGAAGCAACGTTATCTTCCATATCATTCAGATCAGAGACAACATTTGTATGTTCTTGAAGATCTTCAATTGAGGTATCCAAATCAACATCTACAAGTGGATTTTCATGTATATCAGAAAGAGAATTGTCTTGGATTTGAAAAAATTCTATATCTTGATCATTTGAAGGCTACTGAACATGTTTGTCAAACTCAAGACAACAAACCTGTTGTACACTGTCTTTTACCTCAAAGGATAAATCATGACTCTTTAGAGTCTTTATACAAGAAAACTCAAGATTATGATTTTCACATATTTCTTCCTGAATTAAAAACTCAGAAGAGGAAAGGGATGGAGGGTAGTTGGACATAACATCTTCATATATATCTTGATCGCTTAAAGATTGGAAATACTGCTACACATTATCATCAACTTCGTAATATGGAAGATCAATGTCATCCTTTGATGAATTCTGCTCAAGTTCGTTGTCATCCAGGGTAGAATCCATGATCTTCTCATGGTGGTGAAAATGGTTTTCATTCAAAGCATCTAAGAGTTAGATATCATTTTTGGGATTCAACTACGTTAAGTAGGTCATTCATCTATGATCATTTCATTGTGGAAACCCCTCATCCAAGAGTTCATCATCCATAAAATCTTCATCGCTAGAAGAAATTTATAGCTCTTGAATAAAATTCTCAAAATGATCACAACAATCCTCAATCAAAAGAAAATAAGGATAGGTTTCTCTATACTTCTAAAAAAATAATAAGTGAAATCCTTGAGAGAATAAATACAAGCAAGAGGCAAGCTTTCATACCAAAACTGTGTTTTTTATTCTAATGTGATCATGAACATCTTCATTAAACAATCTTCATGAAAATTAATCTTCAGCTTACACATATGCATATGAAATCCTATTAAATGAAGTGTAGCATAATCACCTTTTTCATCTCTAAATTTTGGCAAGTGTGTTTTCCAATCTACCCGAGGCATACTATTTGGAAAGCCTGGAACATGAGCTCGATGCATAGGAGTATGCCTTCTATTAGTTGAATCCATCTTCAAAATAATGAAGTCACCAAAAAAATTCTTCAATCTACCGGTTTTTGAATAGTGGAGTCCTCATGAAAACTCTAAACTTTTGGATTCTTTGACGTTGGAGTCGCCACGTGAAAGATGCATAGCCTTCTTGTGCCTGACCATTGTTCACCATCAACAATCAGGGCTAATATTTTTCATTATTTCCCAGGAAATATTTAACCTTCCCTCCCCAACAACAACGCCAAAAATGTTATCACTCCCCCCTGCTTACCAAGGCTGAGAATGGAGCTGAAGGAAGGTAGCCACAAACCAACCTTTAGGTTAGGTAGCTAGCCCTACCAAGACCAGAGAGGGCTCTCTCAATGTCACTTTGCAGTCAATGAAATGAATGAATATATAATGATATTAGGCTAGGTATATAAGCTCAGTGAATAAGGTTTTTGTTTGATGTTTATTTTGCTGCATAGGAAATGACAGTTAGGAGACTAGGTCTAGGGTTTAGGTCAAAATTCAAGGTCAAGTTGCAGAGATATGGATTAGGCCAGGTAGGTAGCTTGAAAGAATGCTTATTTTTTTCATTGTGTATAGGATGAAATTAAGGAGAATTTGAATGAGCATTTAGGTGAATTCATTCATTTATAGTAACAGATACATATAATGTAAACCTTGTAAAAACACAACATGAAAAGGCATGATTTCTACTTATGAACTAACAATATAAACAAATAGAAGCATATATGTGAAAGAGGTTATTATATCATTCAACTTGATAAGATCAACATACATAGAAACAAAAAATGCTCCAAGGCATACCATAGGAGTCTCAACACAAATTCTACAACACTATCTTTGATTTCATTCCATAATCTTGTACAATAGCTCCACTGCAAAAAACAACTATCCAACCCAAAAAAAACTAAGTTGGGTCTACTTATAGAAAATATGAACAATGATACCTCATAGTGTTGAAATCCCATCGAAAATGCATCATAATTACATGAGATGAGTCACTTCCTAGAATCTAGGGAAGTTAGAAAAAATTCCCTCAGATTTAGCTAAAGACTAGGAGTGTGTGTCTCCCACAATAAATTACATGTCTCCTCATGATAAGAAGCAAAAAAAAACTCAATCACTCTAATGAAAGCTCAAAGGAAAGCTAAACCTAGAAATTCTGACCTTTTTTGGCTTGACAAGTGTCCCAAGGGAATCCAATGCAGAAGCGTAGCGCCTGTTGACAGAAATGTAGTGCCATCTTGCAGAAGCATAGTGCCACTTTAGGGGTACTTTTGAGGGACTTTTATGGTTCCAAATCCAAATTTGAAAGATAGGTAAACCCATAGGAAGGCCTCCAAAAGTTGATTCTCCCAACCTCAATCCAGAAGCATAGCGGCTGGTCAAAAACACTGGCAAAAGCATAGAAAAATGGTGGGTTTTTGGATTTTTCTTCAAAATTAGAGCTTTTCATGCAAAAAAAATTCTAGATATGGAATGTACTAATCAAAATGCACTAACCATATAAGCCACTCTTCATTTAGGTGTCCTGAGAAAAAGTGTAGTGCCTTGGTGCTACGTTTCTATGAAGGCGGAATTTCCAGATTAGTGCAAAAATCACCAAAAATGAAAAAAGTGCTCAAAATTGTCCAAATTTTTTTCTATAAGGCCTTTGGATGATGGGCTAAACAACCATAGACACATAAGAAAGGATGTATAATTTTTCTTTCTCCTTAAGCTTCATTTGAGCTTCTTTGAGTTTTTTTTCACTTGTTTGAGCCTGATTTGTGAAATTTTGTTCCTCGTGCAATAATGATTGGCCATATGTCTCTCGAGATTATTATTCATTTTAGATTTCCTCAGAAGCTTCTCAAGGCTGCCATTGACCCTATCAAGCCAATACTCTTTGTCTTTATTGATCTCATCAAGAATTAATTCAACAAAAGTCTGCCAACCTGATTTACGAGCTACTGATTCTATTTCTCTTTGAAGTGCCTCCTTTAGGCCTATTGTCCTTGGTTGTCTTCTTTTTGTTCCAACCTCTGCATCCTTAAGCTGATCATTATCTACTATCTCTTTTCACTTTCCTTTATCTTCCTCAACATGTACCTTAGGCTTTTCTTTGAGGAGAAATTTGATGCAAGAGCATCCAAATTTAGCCAGCAATGTGATTGTGTTTTTGCATGTTGTGGCTAACAAGAGGTGGAAAAAAAATTGATTATTAATATTTTATTTAGCTCTAATTGTGAGAAGTTAGTTTTTTTTAATTTCCAAACTTAAAAAGGAATAAAAATAACAAATTGGTTCTCCCTGCGAGGAGATGAATTCCGGTAGGTTACACCATTAAGATAGGATAAAATCACTTTTGTTAGAGTGGCTCAACCATGAGCTAATAAAATACAAAGAAAGCCACTTTCAGGTATATATAAGCATGAGTAGGTAAGTTTGAGGGAGGATAGGTGTGAGAGAGGTGTGAGAGAGGAGTGGACAGAGAGGTGAAGCAATGTAAAAATCCAGCCATTAAGGGCTCGACTCTATGTATTTTTCACTACTATTGATTCCAAGTGTATGTGTATTTTAATTCTTCTGTATGTGTTAAACTGTCATGTCTTTTTATTTATCTATTGGAGCATATGTATTACATCACGCACAATGCGTGTTCCCGTTAATATGTTTGTGTGAAATTACAGATTCAAGTCAAACTTGCAAAGTTGCGATATAGACATCCACAACGATTTTGGCATTGATCATACATCGCATCTCGAAAGGGCCGAATGAATGTGCAAAAAACAAAGACACACCGGGACCATCAGATATGGCATAGATCAATGGTGGAGATTAAATCGCAACCTAGTGAAATTTTGAACATCGACGTTTTTTGTGTTTATCGTTAAGACATCGCACGATAAGTAACTTAGGTTGCGATGTGATAAAGATAGGAGGTAAGTTATTTAAGTTCGATGCGAAGCATATCTCATATCGGATAAGATAAGGAGAACCTGTTATGGTGAATGTTAAAAGGTGCAACGTGTGATAAGGTTTTGTTGCAGGTTGTGAAATCGCGAAATCGAAAATATTGCGAAATTCATAAAGTTGCGAAGTTGCGGGGAGGTAAGTTATTAAAGTCGTGAAGTGCGATCCACTGTGATTGGTCACTAATTGTGTGGGCCCATAAACCATGCAGGTTCCATGCGTATTTTGAAAATTTGCAGCCTTGCTGCATCATTTGGTATTAGAGAAGAAATTGAGTTATGTTCTCAAGGATTGTGGCAAATATGCCACCCAGGAGAGGAGTTGGCATGGGTTAGGGAAGAACTATAGCCAATGCAGTTTTTCTAGAAGAGATTCGACACCTTCGTACAAGGATAGAGACAATGGAGACTACTCATTGGAGAGCACCTGATGAAGGAAACGTCAACACTACAGAGGAATCTTCTGAGGAAGAAGAAGAAGAAGAAGAAAGAGAGGCAGCTAAATTTTTCAAGATATTAGCAAATGTTAGTGGAAAACCAAGAATGGAGATTCCTTCATATTAGGGGAACCTTAATGTGGACGAGTTGATGGATTGGATCAGTTCAGCGGATAAGTATTTCGACTTAAAAGAGGTCGAAGATAAGAAGAAGGTAAATTTTTCAGCTACCAAGTTGAAGGGCCATGCATCTATCTGGTGGGATGAAATACAAACATCCATGGAGAGAAAGGGAAAGCTTAAGATCAAGAAATGGGATAAAATGGTAAGTAAATTGAAGAATAATTTTATTTCAAAATACTATCAGTTGAATCTTTTCAAATAGTTGTAGAATTTGAAACATAAAGGGATGACTGTCAAGGAGTATACAGAGGATTTTTACAAGCTGAGCATTAGAGCAGGGCATGCTAAAGATGATATGGAGAAAGTAGCCAGATACATAAATCGTCTAAGGTATGACATACAGGATGAAATCAGTTTGTTGAGTTTGAAGACAATTGAGGATGCCTACCAAGCAACTTTGAAGGCAGAGGAGAAAATGTTGAGGAAAGAAAGTCAGAAGAATAGAGGTAAAAGTCCAACAAGATGAAGAGGAACTTTTAGATCAAGATTTCAACACTCACATAATGAAGCAGGAGGTTCGAGTAGTAGACCACTGCAGAGAGGAGACTTTGGTAGAGGGAGATTTGCACCCAAAGGTAGAGGCCGAGGAAGAGAAATTCGGTGTTACACATGTGGAGAATGGGGACACGGATCATGGGACTGTCCTCATAACAAACCAACAAATCAACGGAATGTGAATGTAGCAGAGGCAAAGGAAGAAAATCCTCAAGTCACAGGAAAAGAAGAACCACCTGAGGTAGGAGAGTCTTTATTTGCTAAAAAGAGTATTGCTTAAGGCAGAGAAGGAAGCAAATGAGCCAGCGCAAAGGAAGAGCTTATTCAGGATTGTGTGCAAATCAAAAGAAAAATGCTGCAAAGTTGTGATTGACAGTGGAAGCATTGATAATCTTGTTTCCACATAGATGATTGAGAAATTGGGGTTGATTAAGATGGTACACCCTACTCCCTACAGAGTGTTGTGGCTACAGAAGGGACATCAGATTTTAGTGACAAAACAATGTAAAGTAGAGATACAGATCGATACATATAAGGATGTCATATTGTGTGATGTGATGCCAATGGATGTGTGCCATGTATTGCTGGGAAGGCCTTGGAAATTTGACAGAAAAGCCATTCATGATGGCAAAAGGAATACCTATACCATAGAGAAGGATGGAAAGAAGCACAAGTTGCTGCCTTTGAAGGATGAAGCAGACAAAGGAGCAGCTGGGAATAATGTTATGCTGATTAGTGGAAAGGAATTGCTGCAAGAAGTCAAGAAGGAGAAAGAAATGCATTTTGCTATTGTGACTAAACTCAAGGTAATTCTGACTTCTACTAATTTAGATAATCTGCCTGTGGAAATTAAAAATCTGTTAGATGATTATGCTAATATAATTGTTGATGAATTACCAAGTGAATTACCACCAATCAGAAGTATCAGCCATCACATAGATTTAATACCTGGTGCAAGTTTACCAAACAAAGCAGCATATAGAATGACCCCTCGGGAGAATGAAGAAGTTGGAAGACAGGTACATGAGTTGTTAGATAAAGGACTGATCAAAGAAAGCCTTAGCCCATGTGCAGTACCAGCTGTGCTTAGTCCAAAGAAAGGAGGTGAGTGGCGTATGTGTACTAATTCTAGAGCCATAAACAAGATCACTATCAGGTATAGATTTCCATTGCCACGCATAGATGATTTGATGGATTGTTTAAGTGGGTCAAAGTATTTTACTAAAATAGATCTGAAGAGTGGATACCATCAAATAAGGATTAGAGAGGGAGATGAATGGAAGACTGCATTTAAGACCAAAACAGTGGGTTGTATGAGTGGTTAGTGATGCCTTTTGGGCTCACTAATGTACCCAGTACATTTATGAGACTAATGAACGAGGTCTTGAAAGAGTATGCAGGAAAATTTGTGATAGTCTATCTTGATGACATTCTGATTTTCAGTCAGAGTAAGGAAGAGCATTTGGAGCATGTCAAGCTAGTGTTAAATACTTTGCGAAAGGAGAAGGTGCTTATAAATTTGAAGAAGTGTAGTTTTATGAAGAAGGAGCTCATTTACTTGGGATTTATAGTCTCAGAAGAAGGCTTGAAGATGGACCTAGAAAAGATCCAGGTAATACTGGATTGGCCGACTCCGAGAAGTGTATTTGAGGTAAGGAGTTTTCAGGGTCTTGCCAGTTTTTATAGAAAGTTTATAAGAGGTTTTAGTCAGATCTGTGCACCAATAATTGAAACAATAAAGGAGAGTAACCAGCCATTTAAGTGGACAGAAGTAGCAGACCAAAACTTCAAGTTGTTAAAAAAGAAGATCATTGAAAGACCTGTTTTGGCCTTGCCAAATTTTGATAAAATATTCCAAGTTGAGACTGATGCTAGTGGGATAGCAATTGGAGCTATCTTGAGTCAAGAGCAGAGGCCGATAACTTATTTCAGTGAAAAGTTAAATGAGGCCAGGAGGAAGTATTCATTCTATGATAAGGAGTTTTATGCTATTGTGCAAGCTTTGAAGAAATGGAGACATTATTTGTTGCCCAAAGAATTTGTGTTGTATTTTGATAACCATGCACTGCAGTTCATAAATAATCAGCGGAAGTTGAACCAAAAGCATGCTAAGTGGGTGGAGTTTTTGCAGAGTTTTACCTTTGTAATCAAACACACAAGTGGTAAGTCAAACAAAGTTGCTGATGCTTCGAGCAGAGTAAATTTGGTTATGCAGGAATTGAAGTTTGGCATTTTGGGGTTTGAAGAGATGATTGATATGTATGAGGAAGATATAGATTTCAAAGAAATATATACAACTGTTAAAAATCCTGTGATTCATAGAAATTTGAATAATAGATGAATTATTCACCGATATTATCTCGATTACACACTATTTGAGCTCATGCATAATACATAACCTCTTCTACAATTGATCATCAATTTGCGGAAAGAGAAGCAGTCGCATGCGCACATTAAAACATAATCAAGCACACATATCAACATAGTATGTAATGGGGAAAGCTTACAACTGAAAACCCCCAACTATCTGTATATTATAATATAGAGAACATGTAACAATCATAGTACAAACTCCTCACAAGCTCTTAGCACTATCTCCAATTGTTACACACAAAACAAGCTCAGATCCTGCACATCCCATGCTCCACCGCCCCACCCGTCCGCCCGCTCTACTGCGCAATCCAAGATGAATAATGATGAGATCCAAGTTCGAATCCCACTAGCTTGTACTGTGCAATCCTCATTGGAAATCTCAATCAATTGGTGTGCAAATCCCATGCACAGCTATAGTCACAACTGATAGTAGACTCACCCTTTCACCCACCTATAACACTGGTCTCCACTGAAATGTCCATGCATTACAGTTAACTAATGTATTCTTTAGTTTATTTATGAGTTAATAATTAGTGAATTAATTAATAATTAATTCACACCACTCATCACTAGTGTATTTTTCAGTTAGACTAAATACAACTAGTTCAACTAAGTTAAACCGAACACAACTCGACCAACTGTCTCATCAACTCCACCAAAACTCTGCCACATGAGTCTAATTGAAGTCAACCATGCAATAGCTCAACTAACCCATAGGAAATTCGAATTTCCTTCTTCCATCTGCATGTGCCAAATCTGTAGCTCGAACTGAAGTGCTCCAAGAGGATAAGATAAAGTTTATAGTCCAAATATTATTTTTAGACTGGCAATCTAAAAATAGATTCCACCCAATATGTCTAAAAATAGAAGTCCATCTATTTTTTCCGACTTGACCAACCATCCACAAATAGCATCCTGCAACTCATAGAACATGATCCATATGTCTAAAAATAGACATAGTCTAAAAATAGACTTTGCGCCAAAAATAGCCTGCGGGCCCACTTAGTGAAGGCGACTTCTTTTCACTAAGCTCCATCATCTTGTTGCATTTTCAACAATTCATAATAGAAGCCAGTGGTCAGACTACCTGATTCAAGGAGGATTTTTTTTCAAGAACAATAAACTGTGTATTCCTAAGTGCTCCATGAGAGAAAATCTGATTAAAGAGAAACAAAGTGGAGGACTATTCGGACACTTTGGACAGGATAAAACAATTTATCAAGTAATTGCTTTTTATTATTGGCCAAAAGTGCAAGCTGATATAAAAAATTTTGTTGGGAAGTGCGGGATTTGTCAACATGCCAAAGGAAGAAGCCGAAACACTCGCTTATATCAGCCATTTGCAATACCCAATAGACCTTGGGATGCTGTTAGCATGGATTTTGTTTTAGGTTTGTCAAAGACTCAAAGAGGACATGATTATATCTATGTTGTCGTAGATAGGTTTTCTAAAATGGCTCATTTTATTTCTTGTAAGAAAACTAGTGATGTAACTCACATTGCTAATTTGTTTTTCTCTGAAGTTGTAAGATTACAAGGGCTGTCTTTGAGTATTGTTTCACACACGGATACAAAGTTCGTAGGACACTTCTGGAGGACTCTATGGAGGAAGCTAGGTAAAAACCTTAGTTTCAGTTCAACCTATCATCCTCAGACGGATGGACAAACTGAAGTGGTGAACATGAGCTTGGGAAACATATTAAGGAGTTTGGTTTACAAATTCCAAAGCAATGGAATTAGCACTTGCTCAAGCTGAGTTTGCCTATAATGATACTCCTAATCGGAGTACCAGGATGAGTCCATTTCAGATTTTTTTTGGAATGCATCCAAGAGGTGTGCATGAACTTAGAGATTTGAGCGAACACGAGACAAGGAATGAAAAGGCTGAAGAATTTGTTGAACATATATTGAAGCTGCAGGAATATGTCAAGCAAAGATTACAGAAAAACACCCAAAAGTATAAACAAAGGGCTAATATGAAGAGGACTAAACAAAATTTTCAAGTAGATGATTTAGTCATGGTTTATCTGAGGAAGGGAAGGTTTCTAGTCAGGACCTATAACAAACTAAAAATAAAAAAGATACGACCATGTAAAATTTTGAGGAAGTTTTCCTCAAATGCATATGAGATTGAATTACCAGTAGAAGTTGGGATATCACCCATCTTTAATGTTGAAGATTTGTACCTATACAAAGAAACAAAGGAAGAACTACAAGAAGAACCTACAGAAGAGGAGGACTAGACTTTGAATTGGAAGGAACATATGCCAAAGACAAAAAAGAAAGAAGTGGAAGCCATTCTGGAGAAAAGAACAACAAAGAGGACTAGAGGACAGACCTATTATCAATATCTAGTCAAATGGAAGGGAAAACCAGTAGAAGATGCCACTTGAGTGACAAAAGCAGAGTTACAGAAGTTTAATGCAGATCCTGAAATATTGATGGATCAATCATTTCTTCCCTGGTAGTCTGATGCAAGAGCATCTAGATTTAGCCAACAATGTGATTGTGTGTTCACATGTTGTGGCTAACTAGAGGTGGAAAAAAAATGGTTAATAATATTTTATTTAGCTTTAATTGTGAGAAGTTAGTTTGTTTTGATTTCCTAACTTAAAAAGGAATAAAAATAACAAATTGGTTCTCCCTACGATGAGATCAAGTCAAGTATATTAGACCATTAAGATAGGATAGAATCAGTTTGTTAGAGTGGTTCAGCTGTGAGATAATAAAATACAAAGAAAATCACTTTCAGGTATATATAAGCGTGAGTAGGTAAGTGTGAGGGAGGATAGGTGTGACAGAGGAGTGGACAGAGAGGTGAAGTAATGTAAAAATCCAACCATTAAGGGCTCAAATCTATGTATTTTTCAGTACTGTTAATTCCAAGTGTATGTTTATTTTAATTCTTCTGTCTATGTTAAACTGTCATTTATTTTTATTTCTCTATTGGAGTATATGTATTGCATCGTGCGCAATGGGGGTTACCAGTAATATGTTTGTGTGAAATTACAGATTCAAGTCAAACTTGAAGAGTTGGGATACAGACGTCCCAATGATTTTGGCGTTGATCATACATCGCATCCAGAAAAGGCCAACTGAATGTGAAAAAAGCAAAGACACAGTGGGACTGTTAGATCTGGCATAGATCAATGGTGGAGATTAAATCACAACCCAGTGAAATTTTTCACATCGGCGATTTTGGTGTTTATAGTCAAGACATCGCACAGTAAGTAACTCAGGATATGATGCGATAAATATAGGAGGTATGTTATTTAAGTTACGATGCATAGAATATCACATATACCATAAGATAAGGATAACCCGTTATAGTAAATGTTAAAAGGTGTGACGTGTGATAAGGTTTTCGCTGTGGTTTGAGAAATCATGAAATCACAAATGTTGCGAAATTTGTCAGGTTGTGAAGTTGCGGGGAGGTAAGTTATTAAAGTCGCGAAGTGCGATCCACTGTGATTGGTCACTGATTGTGTGGGCCCATAAACCATGCAAGTTCTGCGCATATTCTGAAAATTTGCAGCCTTGGCGCATCACAATTTCACCTTTAGCTAAAAATTCCCTTGCTATAGGGAAGTGATATGAGAATTTGAAATTGAGAACACCTCCGTCAACTCTACTATTTCCTCATCTTTATCTTTAATGATTTCTTCAAATGAATTATCCTTCATATGCTCTGCCACCTCAACCTCCAAGGGCGCTTGTTCATCATGTTGGTGCAATGGTGATTCAATATGATGCATGAGTGGTTTCTCCTCTATTTCTCTCTGCTAAACTATAGTATCAAGTGTAGATACACTTTTGATGGATTTGGGAGAAAAAACCTATCTCTTTTCCTTCTCATAGGTGTGAGTGACCTCAACAACCATAGGATCCTTTCAAATATGAGCTTGCTTGGTGGAAGAGCCAACCTCCATTGGCTTTGCTGATACTGATGGTGATGGTATGCTTTGAAGGATACGAGCACTAGTAGTGAGTGTTGCTGCTACTTTCTCCATCAAGGTTTCCCAAGTCATGTTGATGTCTGAGAGATGATGAAAAGCAATGAGTTTGACTAGGCCATGGTGGAACATACTTTGATAGTGATATTTGTTTTTTCTCTAAACCTTTTCAGTCATTTTAAGAAGACTTATGTCCAAATAATTTGGCAAGTCAAGTGGTTTAGTAGAGGTGAAGTGCATCAACAATATGAATTTGGTACCTATACAACCTAGATAGTCTCCCTTCACATGTGAAATATCTCATAATTAACCTCATCAAATGAGCATATTTGTCAAGTAGGTGCCTGAAAGGGAAAATGTACTCAGGGTTTTCTTTGGCATGAGGTTTGAGGAACAATTTGTGATCTTCAAGGTCTAAGTCCATGCCCTTGAATCACTTTTCTCCATTACTAGGAATACTTGTTGCTGAAGAAATTACCTCTACTGATATGTTGAACTCTACACCTATAATGGTGGCCTTCCCTATGTTGAAACTAGTGGAAAGTAGGCTTGTCAATTGGAGATGAAAACCTTCTTCCTTAATTATTTCATAGAATCTCAAACATCCAGTCCTCTAAAGTATTCTCTTGGAAAAAGTTGAGGCATTGAATTATTGCAAGGTGGATGGATCAAATTGAAAGTGGCGACCTCCTTTGTGGATGTTATTTTCACTTTCCATAATGTCTATCAAAAGGATGAAACTCTAGGTGTTTAGATGTAGTGGGTATGGGAAGTGAATTTGGAAAAATAGAGGACATGGATAGGGTAATTTTGGAGGGTGATATGAAGGGTAATGAAGAGAAGAAAAATTCCCAAATTTTCTTAGGAGGTAGTATAAGGAAGGTGATCAAATTAGGAAAACACAGGGATTTCATAGTTTTCCAATAGAACAATAGTAGGAAAGTAGGGTTTTGATGGGAATGATGTTTAGGGAAGATTTGAATGGTAGGGAATGATAGAGTATGGTCTAGGGAAGGTGTGTGAGGGTATTAGTTGATAGGGTTAGGGTTTAGTCCACTGAAATAACTCAATGATAGGAAAAAGTGAAAATGTAGTGGGGGAGGGGGTAAGAAAGAAAATCAATACCCTGCCTAATAAATTGACTTAAGGAGGATGTGAGGTGTTGAATTACTGTTGAAGAAGATTTATAAACTTATTGCAGTGATCATGGAGCTTGGATGATTGATTTAGGAGCCAACTGCCAAAAGCGTAGCACACTCCCAGATGCGTAGCGCAGGTGTCCAGATGCATAACAAATCATTCCAGAAGCATAACACAACCTTCTATATGCATAACGTAGGTGTCAAAATGTGTAGAGGAGGTCTCTTAAGAGAAATTTTCTTGATTTTATTCCATCCCTTGATAATTATGAAGCAAGCTGAAGGTAAGAGAGGAGCTCTACCAAACATGAAAATAAAAAATGAGTTGAATAAGCCTTATTTTCGCTTTATAACATCTTGAAATGATCTTCTTTTGTATTTTAGTGAAACCAAAAACTTTAATGAAAATTTTAACTTTTTGAAACAATTTGACAATGTAACAAGCTTTGAAATAAGACAATCTGTCTTAATTTATTTTCCCACCTATGCTAACTCCCTTTAACTGACTTCTATGTTGAAAATGGAGTCTTGTTTGCCCTGTTTGATGACATAATTGGAATTTTTAGTGGCGAAACAAGGACACTTAGACATAGACCTAAATGGATATGGAGTGAATGATCTATGACCCTAGATGAAAATTAATGTCATAACGTCTAAGATGATGATGGCCATGAATGGGATGAGGGGAGTATAATCTTAGACCTAGACCATATGCAGTGACCAAAATTTATTTGAAAACTTGTTTGAAAAGACAAAAGTTTGACACATGACTAATAAAAAGTAAATTGAAAGAGCATATTTGATCACTGAACATATTGACACTAACATTGGCTCCAGCTGGGGATGGAAACCCCTTCAGGAGGTGTCAAGAACACCGTAGATTAGGTAGGCTCATCCATTGGGCAATGGAGTCACTGCAACTACAATACTCAAGTTGAATCAAATCAAACTGAAAGTTGAACTGTACATGATCAAATGCAAACTATACTGTTAACTGACACTAAAAAATATGTTTAGAATGTTGAGATTATTCATCACACCTTACCTACTCTAACTGATCCATAAATCACTTGATGAAGTGAAGTTGAAGATCCAATGTAATCAATTAAGTAAATGACTACTTGACTGATGCTTATATTTAGATCCACCAAGCATAAAGAGAGATTGATTAAATGGAAACTCAAAATCAAACCTGATCCCAAAACTTGTGTTGGTGAACAAAACAAACTCCACCTTTTCCGATGCTTGCAAAAGACTGCCCAAGGGGTCTTGAAAATCATGAAACATTACCTCTTGTTAATCAAAAAAAAGAAGGGAGATGCTTTTAGACATAATGGATGATTTTACTTCTTCATCTGGTTGATCCTTCTTAAATAAAAATGAAGCAATGTTATCTTCCATATCATCCAGATTAGAGACAATATTTGTATTTTCTTGTACATCTTCAGTTGAGGTAGCCAAACCAGCGTCAACACAGATATCTACAAATGGATTTTAATGTATATTAGAAAGATAATTGCCTTGGCTTTGAAAAAATTATATATCTTTATCATTTGAAGGTTGTTGAACATGTTCATCAAATTCAAGACAACAAACCTGTTGTACATTGTTTTTGACCTCAACGGATAAATCATGACTCTCTAGAGTCTTTATACAAGAAAAATAAAAATTCTAATCTGCACATATTTCTTCTTGAATTAGAAACTCGAAAGAGGAAAGGGATGAAGGGTAACTGGACAGAAAATATTCATATATATCTTGATCACTTGAATATTGGAAAGACTACTGCAAATTATCATCAACTTCGAAAGATGGAAGATCATTTTCATCCTTTGAATAATTTTGCTCAAGTTCGTTGCCATCCAGGGTAGAATCCATGATATTCTCATGGCGGTGAAAATGGTTTTCATTCAAAGCATCCAAGAGTTCATCATCCATAGAGTCTTCATTTCCATAATCAATTTCTATCTCTTGAATAAAATTCCCAAAGTGATCACAACAATCCTCAATCAAAAGCAAAGAAGGATAGGTTTCTCTATACTTCTAAAAAAATATTGAGTGAAAATCCTTGAGAGAATAATTACAAGTAGGAGTCAAGATTTCATACCAAAACCATTCTTTTTCTTCTAGTGTCATCATGTGAATATTCATTAAACAATATTCATGAAAATTAATCTTAAGCTTACACACATGCATATGAAATCTTATTAAATGAAGTGTAGCATCATCACCTTTTCCATCTATGAATTTTGGCAAGTATGTTTTCCAATCTACGTAAGGCATACGATTTGGAAATCCTAGAACATGATCTTGATGCATAGGAGCATACCTTCTAGCAGTTGAATCCATCTTGAAAACAGTGAAGTCACCAAAAAAATTCTTTAAGCTACCAATTTTTGAACAGTGGAGTCGCCATGAAAACTCTTAACTTTTGGATTCTTTGACATTGGAGTCGCAAGGTGAAAGATGCACAACCTTCTTGTGCCTGACCATTGTTCACCATCAGTAATCAGAGCTAATATTTTTCGTTATTTCCCAGGAAATATTTAACCTTCGCTCCCATGCAACTATGCCAAAAATGTTATCACTCCCCCCTGCTTCTCAAGGCTGAGAATGGAGCTAAAGGAAGGTAACCACAAAACAACCTTTAGGTCATGTAGCTAGAGCTACAAAGACTAGAGAGGGCTCTCTCAATGTCACTTTTCAGTAAATGAAATGACTAAATATCTAATGAAATTCGGCTAGAAATATAAGCTCATTAAATAGGGTTTTTCTTCGATGTTTCTTGTGCTAGATAGGAAATGATAGTTAGGAGACTAGGTCTAGGGTTTAGGTCAAAATTCAAGGTCAAGTTACAGAGATATGGATGAGGCTAGGTAGGTAGCAGGAAAGCATGTTTAGTTTGTTCATTGTGTATAGGATTAAAAGAAGGAGAATCTGAATGAGCATTTAGTTGAATTCATTCATTTAGAAGAATAGAGACATATAATGTAAACCTTGTTAAAATACAACATGAAAAGGGACAATTTCTGCTTATAATCTAACAAGATAAACACATAGAAGCATATGTGTGAAAGAGGTGTTAGCCCCCCTATGAAATTCTTGACAAGCAAGTTGGGGGCTAGATTATTGTGGAGCCTTCAAGGAATGCCTCTCCCCCTGAAAAGCCATCCTCCTTGAAGCCTCTTTGTGCTGTGCCTTATATAAGTCCCCTCTGCTGGTTCTTTTCCCTAAGACCTACAATTTCCCCTTGTACCCCTGCAAAATGTCCCTTTTTCCCCTTTTTCCTCCTTCTAGCAGAGTGCCTTTGTTCCCCTCTATTTCCCCTATTAGCCCTCTAGAGCCCTCCAAAATCCCCTCTAAAATCCCTGCACCCTGTGTTGTCCCCAAATCCCCCCTCCATCTCCCTACTGTTACCCCTTCTAGCCTTTAATTTCATTTAAAATGGCTTTAAAACCCACTTTCCGACTATATGATAGGCCTAGCCCCTTCTTCGCTAGCCCCGCGCCCTTTTCTCCCCATGTAACCCGACGCTATGACCGAAACCCAACATCGAAAGGCGCTTATCTTAGGCCCATATCGGGCGCACCCTTGACTGTAGATCTAGGCAAATCGGACGACTGTCGTCCAACCCGCTGCCCTTTGTGTTTTCCCCGTTCAAACCTTCGATGTCGCCATCGCCGTTCATTCACATGTATATCCGACGGTCCGTGTTCTATCCGCCCAGTGGACCCCGCCGAGCACTGTTCCGGAAACTGCTTGTTTATTCCGCACCGCTTATGCGCGGTGGGCAGTATTTCCTGGTAGCCCAGTGATTCCACCCATTGATCGCCACCTGTCCTCCTGTACGTTTCAAAACCACCAGCCCCGCCCGTTAAAGTCATCCTCCGCGCGTTATCCTTCGACCACAGATGCTGAGCGAAATCCACGACAGCCGTCAGATCTGGAGCAGCCCATCCGATGGCTATCGCTTGTCAAAGGTGCCGATGTTTAATGAAGTTGCACAGGCGATAATCCATGCCCTGGCCCGCCGTCTGTCGCCCTCCGCCGTCGATCTCCACCGCGATCGACGGTCCAGATCTGCTCCTCCGCCATTTACTGTTCCACTGTCCCTGTCTGGCCATGTCATCTCCATGTGTGCCCTCCGTACTTTCGACCGTTCCATTGTATATTTTCGTCCAAATTCGTGTTTTTTAAGGTTTTTTCAGCGAAATCCGCTCCGCAGACCGCCACCTCCACCAGAACGATTTGTCACCTTATTTCACGATTTCTCCACCAGTTCAGTGTTTGCATGGCCGTCTTCTGCATCCACACCACATCCATTTCCCCATCCATGGTTTCTCTTCACAGGTTTCGTGTTTTTGCAGGATTCTCAACAAGGAATGACCGCCATAATGCACATCTCTGCTACAAGGACAGAGGAATCAGAGAAGATCATTTATAGAGGCAAGATTTATGAAAAGAACGACCCGAGAAGGTGAAGACAGGACTTGCATTAAAGAGGGACATAATCCAACTTTGAAAATCTCCCCGCGCCATTAAAACCTGAGCTAACCGGTCAGAAGCAAAATGGAGCGGCAAGGTGTTCCAAGTACAACGCAAAGGAGATTAAGGCACGTTAATGAAGATCTTAAGCCTGGAATCAGTGGTTTAAGAGGCAGAGCACCAGGTTGAAGACCCCAAGGATCAATCAGAAGGATCCTGTGCATAGTAAAAGGTAACATCAGGGTTTATTCATCAACAGAATGTTTTTCTTCGTCAAGTACAGGGCACCCATACAAATTTTATTATGCACAATGTCCCTGAAGGAATTTCCACCCTAACAGTAGTTCAAAACCACCAGAGCATTTATATGGCAGACTTCTTAGTAGTTTATTTTATTTTGTTCAAAGCACCAGGAGTACTACGGCCAAAAGATGTCAAGATCATATCCGGAGAAGATTACCCTTCACAAGGGAGTGACAGAGATTAAATACACAACAATCAAACAGAATGGGTTTCGGCCCTGCATTCATTTTGTGTTTAATGTTACATTTAGTGTTCACCTACCACCTCAGTCAACCTTCTGTTCATCATCTGCTATAAAGCACAGAAGGAAATTATTGTAAAGGTTGTTGATGAGATATCAGAGAAATGCAGGTATTTTCCTCTTGAGACAAGTTCTCTATGTAATATTGTAAGATAGGCTGAGATTTGATGTATTCAGATTGAATGTTCAAGTTGTGGGCAATGATGTACCTGATTGGTGTTGTTTTTAATATGACAAGCACATTTCTTTGGATCCTGATCTAAAGCAGCTGGTGATGTTTTCCTTTCTCTGTATTTGTGATTGACTTGCTTTCATTTCATTATGATTCTTCAGGCTCGCATCAGAAGTTTGGCGTAAGATTTACCCTTGATAGGTACCTTATGTTGCTGCTCTCCCAACCTTTTATGTTTTATGCTTATATGTGTATCTGAATATTGATTTCAATGAATTTAACCAGTGTAGTGGATGTTATTGCCTGCTCTCTGATGTATGAATTAATGAAATCTATGTTTAGATCTTCTTGTTAGGATTTAGTTAGATGAGTTGAGAACACTGGGAGGTCTAGAACCTTGTCTCTACCTCACTAGGATCTTTCCATCTCATTAAGCCTTCCTAAGATCCCTTGTCTTGCCTCTGGTTTTGCCCAAGCAGGTCTGGAGTTAAATGACCTCTGACCTGATCTATAGACAGAATTGGCTGGCTCCCCTTCACTCTCTTTCGGTCCTTAATTTTCCATTCCATCAACCATCTTTTAAGATCGAAATGCTCTAGATGACTAGCCCAACTGAAAGCTTGCACATTGAACACAAGTAAACCCTTTCTTGACTCCACTGCCCAATGGCCTTGATGTTCCCTGAGTTATCTATCTTTGCCTAGTTTCCTCTTTGCTCATCCTTGTCTCATATTGGACCCTTCTTTCCTGATTCCCAACAACCAAACATAAACAATCAAACAAACAAACCCTGTGCCTATAACTAGCCTAAAACCTTAACATTTGAGCTTCAAAGACGTAAAGCCTTTGACTATCATAGAGAGATCCCTCTCTGGACCTAGGAGGGCTAGATCCTAAGGTCTAAAAGTGGTTCTATGTTGTCTCATCTTTTGGTCTTGTCAACCTGGCCAAAACATGGGAACCCCAACATAATGCCGACTCCACTGGGGACTTGAGTGCATTACATTTTGAACATCCCTAGGCATTCAAAACCCACAATCTCTGGTTAGGTTGATAGTAAGTCACTCCTTTCTTGAATAGACCTCTATTGTTGAGTGTCCATCATACTCCTAGACAGAGCCTGGAAAGGGCCAGGTAGCCTCCAGATCTCACCATTCTTCGGAGGTGACATATCTGGTAAATGCCCTTCTAGTCAATCTCTGGTTGGAGTTTGCTGTTATTGAGGTTATTCTTGAGAGGTGGTAGTGCCTGAGCACTGTGGTGGACAGTTTAGCCCCTTTGACATACCCTAAACCTTCCACCTGACGACTCCATAGTTTCTAAAAGATCAAGACTCCACTGGTGATCAGTAGGCCTGCTGATTAACTTGGTTTCATGTAAGACTCCACTGGGAGACCAGCCTCTGAGACAACATCTACCACATTAGCAAGTAGGGTTAAGCTGCTGGGCTAGGAAACAACATTATGGCTTTTAGAACCATTCACACGAGAGCTTATCCCAACCCTGACCCACCTGAAATAGTTGACAATTTGGAGAGTATCCTCAAGGGAGCTCCTACACCTAAAATATCAACTATTTCCAATGACATTCATAGAGCTAATTTTGCACTAGAAGACCTAACAGCTCTTTCACATTTTCACCTTGACCTAGACATTCAAAACAGATTACCTAGAACTAGGTCATCCAGTCATCTAGACCAGCCAGGCCTTGAGCTTCACAATACACCCTCTCACAGTGGTCAACACACTAGGGACAGAGGAATCCCTCCATCTACACCACCCGATATCCACTTCATTCAAAACTTGGGGCTATCCCACCCTAGATCTGCTCAACAGACTTCTGTTGGTCCTAACATCCCTGTCATCCATATACCAGCTACTCAAACTAACCCTGTACCTCATCAGAATATCCTCATGGCAGCCTGGTATGCACCTCTAGTTTTACCTCAGCCCTTGTTACCCTTACCAAATGATTATCAATAAAAAATCCCACACTTCACTGCTAAAGAATCAATCATGGCTCAGCAACATGTAGATAAGATGGAGGATTCTTTTGACTACATGGAAATTGATGATGAAACAATTAAAATGAGAATCTTTGCCCAAATCTTGGGAGGCGAGGTGAAGAAGTGGTTTAAAAACCTTCCTGCGGGTAGTATCCAAGATCTCCCTGCCCTATATCGGACTTTTGTTGACAAATGGGAAACTAGGGCAAACCCTCGCCAGCTTCTAGCAGAATACATGAGCCTGAAAAGGAATGTAGGGGAGAGTGTCCACGATTACACAACAAGATTTAACAGCATTTACAATGCCCTCCCCCCGCATATGAAACCTCCACAAGGCATGGCCCTAGAAAAATACCCTGATGGGTTTGATGCTGACATGGCCTATGAGCTTAGGGATAAAGAATACACCACATTGGAAGACATGCAGAAAGGAGCAGTAAACATAGAGGCAAATTTGATTGAGAAAAGAGCAAGACTGAGGTATGAGAAGAGGGTAACCTATAGGGATGACAATGTAGCCTCCACATCTGATCCAAACTATGACAGACTATCTAAACATGTGGATAAGATGCAACAAATGATGGAAAAAATGGTTGTCATAGTTAGCAATCAGAACAGAAACCAGAACCAAAATCAGAACCAAAACTTTAGAAGAAACAACAATGTTCCCAATAGATAGAGAGAGTCAGATCAATAAGTAATTCCCCCATTCCAAGAAAAATTTGTAGATGAAGATGAGGGAATCATAGAAGAGTCTGAAGGGAATACAATAAACATGTTCGAAACAGAAGACTCAGTCCTTAACTGTGATTTAGGGGAAGACCAACCCTCACCTTCATACTGGGATGAGGAATGGTTAGAAACTGAGGATTACAGATTAGGATTTGAAAATGCCATGATGCAAGTCAGAGAACAATATGAAATTAGGAGCAAAAAGAACCAAGAAAATTCCAGAACTGAGACTCTTGAGGTTATCATCAAGAAAAGACCTGATAAAATTTCTAAGGCATCTGCCGCAAATAACAAATCAGCAGCTGAAAGTTCTGGTAAACACAAGGAAAAAGACAACCAAGACACTGAAAAACAAAGCCAACCAACCAGCAGCACTAGCACTATAGTTAGTGCTCCTGATAAAACGATTCCTAACCCTGTACATAGTGAGAAATCACAAACTGATTCAGCCACTAAGGCAGTGGCAAATAAAACATAATTGAGCGTTACAAAGGTCCAGTCCACTTTCAATCTGAAAAGTGAGATTGCCAAAATCAAAATCCCTATACCATTATCTGAGTTGGCCACTCAGGATGTATATAAAGGCCAAATTTTGAAAGCATTGAATCTAGGGGAAAACAACGACACTGTGAATTTGAATGATGATCAACCTGCCCTCTTGTTTGGTCCAAAGATTGAGGGAAAGTTTCAGGAAGGGTGGTTCCACCTTTCTATGTCAGTCTCAACATTCATGACAAAATACTCCACAATGCCATGCATGATTCTGGAGTGTCACACAATCTAATGCCTAAGGTAGTAATGAAAAGCTAGGCTTGGAGATAACACGACCTTACAAAGACTTGTATTCATTTGACTCTAGCAGGGCAAAATGCCTAGGCCTAATTAAAGACTTGTGTGTGAGTTTGATTCAGATCCCAGCTAAATGTATGGTCATGGATGTGGTGGTGGCAGATGTGCCGCCCAAGTATGGTATGTTATTATCAAGATCATGGGGAGCCAAGCTGCAAGGAACAATGCAGATGGATGGCTCATATGCCACTATCCCTATCTTTGGCCAACTTAGAAGACTGTATAGAGAAGCTCAAATGAAATTTCTAGTCAGTAGCCCCGAGAAACCTGAAAATTCACCATTGTACTCTGTGCACATAGACCTAGATTCTTTCATTATTTATAACGACCGATCCTTGGGAGAGCCAGAGTCTGAACGCAGAAATACAAGCAAGAACACAGAGCCCATGGACTTTATCATAATGGCTACCCTAGAAGAATACGATGAAGAAAAATATGGGTAGGATAAATAAAATAAAACTCAGAATGAATCAGGAACACAATGCAGTCAGCCTATTAGTCACGCCCTTCAAACTAATACACCACATGAAGAACAAGATAACCCGCAACCTAGTATAGACCCTCCAACGCAACATAATGGCGAACCCCTGTGGGAAATGAATTTCGATGGGTCTTGTACTAGAAACAATGCTGGAGCAGGGGTGTGGCTACGTAACACAGAAAATGACCATGCAGAAAGCCACGCTGTCAATCTGCACTTCAAATGCACAAATAACATTGCAGAGTATGAGGCTCTTATCCTGGGCTTAAATCTGTTGAAAAAATTAGGAGCCCATAGGGTAACTATGCTAGGAGATTCTGAGTTAGTTGTCAAACAAGTGAATGGTGAATACGCAGCAAAACATCCTCGATTAAGAGCATATAGGAACGATGCCATGGATATATTGAGAACTTTCATGGAATACGAATTAGTGTTTGTTCCCAGGAGTCAAAATGTCATTGCAAATGGATTAGCTTGTCTAGCTAGTTCATATCCTAAGACTCCAGCTGACCAACAAATCATCATTCAGACCAAGTTCAGACCTGCAGTGCCAGACGATGAAAAATATTGGCAGGTCTTTGAAGGAGACAAGCAGATTGAAGATTTCCTGGTGGGCATAAATGAGTTTGAATTTTCTGATTCGGACTCAAAATCTGAAGACAGCTGCCTCAGTGAGGAATCCTCTGATGAAGTACTCCCGTCTTGTAGCATAGAAATAAATTATTTTTCTGTGGAAAATGGAAGTCCAACCATAAAATGTGAAAACGAAGATAGTGAAGAAATAGAGGTGCTGCAGGCCAAAGATAAGCATATACCCAAAGGCCTGGCACCCTTAGAGGACCTTTTTGACTTTGATGACGTAGCAAAAAAGCCCACAATAGAACATGCAGATTCAGATGTGGAAGAATGCAACATAGGCACTGAAGACAAACCCAAAACGATTAAAATAGCTAAGTCTTTACCTGCAGACATGAAGAAGAAATACATTGAGCTGTTTAAAGAATTCATTGATGTGTTTGCATGGAGCTATGAAGACTTAAAGGCTTATGACACCGACATCATTCAACACAAGATACCCTTGAGGGAAAATCAGAAGCCTTTCAGACAGAAACTCTGTAGGTCAATCCGAAACAATTGCCAGCAGTTGAAAAGGAGATTAAAAAGATGTATGATGTAGGCATAATAGTCCCTGTAAGGTTCTCTGATTGGGTATCAAACTTAGTGGCTGTGAGGAAGAAAACAGGGGAGATCAGATTATGCATAGACTTCAGAAACCTCAATAGAGCCTCCCTGAAAGACAACTACCCCTTGCCTAGAATGGAACACATCTTACAGAAGGTAGTGGGCTCTAAGAGAATCTCCCTGCTTGATGGTTTTTCAGGATATAACCAAATATTGGTACTCCCAGAAGATCAACTCAAAACAGCATTTACCACTCCATGGGGCACCTTTATGTATGTAAAGATGCCTTTTGGATTGATGAATGCTGGTGCCACCTTCCAGAGAGCGATGGATATAGCTTTCTCAGATGAGATAGGACACTTCATAGTTATCTACTTGGATGACTTGACTGTCTTTTCCAAAACTGAAGAAGAACACCTGAAACATCTGAGGAAAGTTTTTGAAAAATGTAGAAGGTACGGTCTGTCTCTAAACCCTAAGAAAACTGTTTTTGGGCTCCAAGAGGGTAAACTTCTTGGTGACATTATATCTGAGAAAGGGATTAGGATAGATCCACAAAGAGTTGAGGGGATACTCCAAATCGCACACCCAAGAAACATCAAAGAACTACAATCCTTCATCGGGAAGATCAATTTCCTTAGGAGATTCATTCCCAATCTAGCTGAGCACCTTAGGAAAATGACTGATATGTTAAAGAAGGGTGTGGGAGTGAAATGGACTGTAGGAGCCAAACAATCTTTCGAATATGTGAAACTTGCACTCACACAAGCTCTTGTTCTGATTAGTCCTGATTTCTCAAAGGACTTCATGATTTTTTTCATTTGCCTCCAAGCATACAGTGGCTGTAGTTTTAATACAGAAAAATTCAGAAGGTAATGAACAGCCTATAGCCTTCTTCAGTAAAGCCTTGAGGGATGCACCCATGAAATGCAACATCATGGAAAAGCAGGCTTATGCTTTGGTCAAGGCCTTAAAAGAGTTCAGGGTGTACATTCTGCATTCTCACACCACAGCCTATGTGCCAAGTATAGTGGTCAAGGATATCCTGTCCCAAGACCTTGATGGGAAAAGGGGAAAATGGATTGCTACTATCTTAGAGTATGATCTTGAGATTAAACCCACTAAGCTGATCAAATGGCAGGGCTTGGCCAAGCTAATGGCTGAATAAAATCTGCAGGCCCTGGATATTAACATGGTGAATGCCTTGGATGAGCAGGAAAGCCTACCTGATCCCACTATAGAAGAGAAATTCCAAAACTCTCCATGGTATTCTGATATCCTTTACGTCCTCACCAATCTCAATGCCCCCCCAGAACTGTCCAAAACCAAGGCCAGATTCATAAAACTCAAAGCTAGAAATTACTGCATTTTGAATGAGAATCTATACTGGAAAAATCCAAATGGCCTATTGCTGAAATGCTTGTCTGAACCTGAAGCTGAAAGAATTAAACAAGAATTCCATGCTGGAGAGTGTGGAGGCCACCTGAGTTGGAAAGCCACTGCAAATAAGATACTCAGGGCTGGTTACTATTGGCCTACACGCTTTAGTGATGTCCATAAAATGACCCTTACCTGCCACAAATGTCATATCTTTGAAGGTAAAAGAAAACTCCTCCCCCTTCCTCTACAACCCATCACTGTAGAAGGTCCCTTCATGCAATGGGGTCTAGATTTTATAGGGGAAATTCATCCAGCCTCTTCGGGACAACACAAATGGATCTTAACAACCACTGATTATTTCACTAAATGGATAGAAGCCATACCCACTAGGAAGGCCACTGATTCTGTCATCATTAGGTTCCTAGAAGACTTCATCCTATATCGGTTTGGCTGTCCAAGGAAAATAATCACTGACAATGCTGCTGCCTTTGGATCCAAGAAAATGGTTGATTTTTGTCACAGGTACCACATCACGCTTGGTCATTCAACTGCCTATTACCCTCAAGGTAATGGCTTGGCTGAATCATCAAATAAGAGCCTAGTGGCAATCATAAAAAAGCTATTAGAGGAAAACAAAAAATCTTGGCATAAAAAGTTGATACATGCTTTGTGGGCCGACAGGCTCACCACAAAGAAATCTATTGGCATATCACCATTCTAGCTGGTTTATGGGACAGAGGCAGTATTCCCTACAAGCCTTGGAGTTCCAGTGATCAAACTGGTCCAGGAGGTCCAATCAGAGGAAGACAACATGATAAGGAGAATAAATGAAACAATCCATCTTCAGCAAACAAGGGATCAGGTTTACAACAGAGCAGTCAAAGTTCAGGAAAACATAAAGAGGCAGTTCGACAAAAGAACCAAAGCTTCAGACTTCAAAATTGGTGACAAGGTTCTGAAATGGGACTCAAGGAGAGAGGACAAAGGTAAACATGGAAAGTTTGACAGCTTGTGGCAAGGTCCATTTGTCATCTAGGCCACTGTGGGTCCTAATGCATTTTTCTTACAAGAACTTGATGGTACAGAGCTGTTTGGGGGTCCTGTCAATGGCAGGATGCTCAAACACTATTTCTGCTAATTTTTCATTTCCAATTCCATTTCCATTGTACATACCATTGGAGTTTCACTTTCAAGAAAATAGAGAAAATGTTTCCAAAAAATAAAGAAGGTAGAGGTTCAAACATGCTCCAAGCATGGACCTCTGAAAAGTGCAAAAGATTGGCTCTAATATGATCAAAACCTGAGCCAAAGAAAAAAGGACAACTGGTCCTAACACGCTCAAAATCTGGACCAGCAAAGCAAAGAAGAATCAGCTCTAATATGCCCAAACCAGAGCTGAAATCAAAGAAAAGAGGTGACTCAAATATGCTCAAAACCTGAGTCACAAAGAAAGAAGGATATCTCAAATTGCAGATTTCATGCCTTCACAGTTTTGTTTGCAGTTTTCTACAAGTCTTCACTCCAGCAAGTCAGACAGTCTAATCCTGTCTTGGTTGTTTTTCAATTTCCTGTCTTAGAATGTAGGAGAAGAAATCTGTTGGACAGTTTAATCCCAGCAGATGTTAGATTAGGTAGAGAAGCATATGAGGCCAACAGTCTAATCTGGTCTCATGGAGCAATAAGGATAGAAGTAGAATAGGTTTGTTTTCTGTTTCAAAAATAGAATGTAAAGGGTCTGCTAGCTCAAATGCACCCTAAAGAAGAAAAATGCTAGGACTGTAGTTTGGGTAGGTAGTTTGATTGGGAGAAATGTTTCTGCTAATGTAACATATTCATATTGTGGCAGCTGATCAAAGAAAGGGATGTGCCAAGCAGCAGGCATATGGCCTACTCCAAAGATTATGTCTGGTTTCTTGACTCCTTCAAGAAGAATCCATCCCCATGTGGAGCCACTGTTAGCCCCCCTATGAAATTCTTGACAAGCAAGCTGGGGGCTAGATTATTGTGGAGCCTTCAAGAAATGCCTCTCCCCCTGAAAAGCCATCCTCCTTGAAGCCTCTTTGTGCTGTGCCTTATATAAGTCCCCTCTGCTGGTTCTTTTCCCTAAGACCTGCAATTTCCCCTTGTACCCCTGCAAAATGTCCCTTTTTCCCCTTTTTCCTCCTTCTAACAGAGTGCCTTTGTTCCCCTTTATTTCCCCTATTAGCCCTCTAGAGCCCTCCAAAATCCCCTCTAAAATCCCTGCACCCTGTGTTGTCCCCAAATCCCCCCTCCATCTCCCTACCGTTACCCCTTCTAGCCTTTAATTTCATTTAAAATGGCTTTAAAACCCACTTTCCGACTATATGATAGGCCTAGCCCCTTCTCCGCTAGCCCCGCGCCATTTTCTCCCCATGTAACCCGACACTATGACCGAAACCCAACATCGAAAGGCGCTTATCTTAGGCCCATATCGGGCGCACCCTTGACTGTAGATCTGGGCAAATCGGATAGCTCTCGTCCAACCCGCTGCCCTTTGTGTTTTCCCCGTTCAAACCTTCGATGTTGCCATCGCCGTTCATTCACATGTTGATCCGACGGTCCGTGTTCTATCCACCTAGTGGACCCCGCGGAGCACTGTTCCAGAAACCGCTTGTTTATTCCGCACCTCTTATGCGCAGTGGGCGGTATTTCCTGGTAGCCCAGCGATTCCACCCATTGATCGCCACCTGTCCTCCTGTACGTTTAAAAACCACCAGCCCCGCCCATTAAAGTCATCCCCCGCGCGTTATCCTTTGACCACGAATGCCGAGCGAAATCCACGACAGCCGTCAGATCTGGAGTAGCCCATCCAACGGCTATCGCTCGTCGAAGGTGCCCGATGTTTAATGAAGTTGCGCGGGCGATAATCCATGCCCTGGCCCGCCGTCTGTCGCCCTCCACCGTCGATCTCCACCGTGATTGACGGTCCAGATCTGCTCCTCCTCCATTGACTGTTCCACTATCCCTGTCTCGCCATGTCATCTCCACGTGTGCCCTCCGTACTTTCGACTGTTCCATTGTATATTTTCATCCAAATTCGTGTTTTTTAAGGTTTTTTCAGCAAAATCCGCTCCGCAGACCGCCACCTCCACCAGAATGATTTGTCACCTTATTTCACGATTTCTCCACCAGTTCAGTGTCTGCATGGCCGTCTTCTGCATCCACACCGCATCCATTTCCCCATCCATGGTTTCTCTTGACAGGTTTCGTGTTTTTGCAGGATTCTCAACAAGGAATGACCGCCATAATGCACATCTCTGCTACAAGGACAGAGGAATCAGAGAAGATCATTTATAGAGGCAAGATTTATGAAAAGAACGACCCGGGAAGGTGAAGACAGGACTTGCATTAAAGAGGGACAGAATCCAACTCTGAAAATCTCCCGGCACCATTAAAACCTGAGCTAACCGGTCAGAAGCAAAATGGAGCGGCAAGGTGTTCCAAGTACAACGCAAAGGAGATTAAGGCACGTTAATGAAGATCTTAAGCCTAGAATCAGTGGTTTAAGAGGCAGAGCACCAGGTTGAAGACCCCGAGGATCAATTAGAAGGATCCCATGCACAGTAAAATGTAACATCAGGGTTTATTCATCAGCAGAATGTTTTTCTTCGTCAAGTACAGGGCACCCATACAGCTTTTATTATGCATAATGTCCCTGAAGGAATTTCCACCCTAACAGCAGTTCAAAACCACCAGAGCATTTATATGGCAGACTTCTCAGTAGTTTATTTTATTTTGTTCAAAGCACCAGGAGTACTACGGCCAAACGATGTCAAGATCATATTCGGAGAAGATTACCCTTCACAAGGGAGTGACAGAGATTAAATACACAGCAATCAAACAGAATGGGTTTCGGCCCTGCATTCATTTTGTGTTTAATGTTACATTTAGTGTTCACCTACCACCTCAGTCGATCTTCTGTTAATCATCTGCTATAAAGCACAGAAGGAAATTATTGTAAAGGTTGTTGATGAGATATCAGAGAAATGCAAGTATTTTCCTCTTGAGACAAGTTCTCTGTGTAATATTGTAAGATAGGCTGAGATTTGATGTATTCAAACTGAATGTTCAAGTTGTGGGCAATGATGTACCTGATTGGTGTTGTTTTTAATATGACAAGCACATTTCTTTGGATCCTGATCTAAAGCAGCTGGTGATGTTTTCCTTTCTCTGTATTTGTGATTGACTTGCTTTCATTTCATTATGATTCTTCAGGCTCGCATCAGAAGTTTGGCGTAAGATTTACCCTTGATAGGTACCTTATGTTGCTGCTCTCCCAACCTTTTATGTTTTATGCTTATATGTGTATCTGAATATTGATTTCAATGAATTTAACCAGTGTAGTGGATGTTATTGCCTGCTCTCTGATGTATGAATTAATGAAATCTATGTTTAGATCTTCTTGTTAGGATTTAGTTAGATGAGTTGAGAACACTGGGAGGTCTAGAACCTTGTCTCTACCTCACTAGGATCTTTCCATCTCATTAAGCCTTCCTAAGATCCCTTGTCTTGCCTCTGGTTTTGCCCAAGCAGGTCTGGAGTTAAATGACCTCTGACCTGATCTATAGACAGAATTGGCTGGCTCCCCTTCACTCTCTTTCGGTCCTTAATTTTCCATTCCATCAACCATCTTTTAAGATCGAAATGCTCTAGATGACTAGCCCAACTGAAAGCTTGCACATTGAACACAAGTAAACCCTTTCTTGACTCCACTGCCCAATGGCCTTGATGTTCCCTGAGTTATCTATCTTTGCCTAGTTTCCTCTTTGCTCATCCTTGTCTCATATTGGACCCTTCTTTCCTGATTCCCAACAACCAAACATAAACAATCAAACAAACAAACCCTGTGCCTATAACTAGCCTAAAACCTTAACATTTGAGCTTCAAAGACATAAAACCTTTGACTATCATAGAGAGATCCCTCTCTGGACCTAGGAGGGCTAGATCCTAGGGTCTGAAAGTGGTTCTATGTTGTCTCATCTTTTGGTCTTGTCAACCTCGCCAAAACATGGGAACCCCAAGAAGAGGAATTTATATCATTCAACTTGATAATATAAACATACAGAGAAAGAACACATGCTCCAAGGCATACCACAGGAGTTTCAACACAAATTCTACAACAATATCTTTGATTTCATTCGATAATATTGTAGAATATCTCCACTGCAAAAAACAACTATCCATCCCAAAAAAAATCTAAAGTGGGTTTACTTATATAAAATATCAACAATGACACCTCACAGTGTCTAAATCCCATCCAAAATGCTTCATAATTACATGCAACAAGTCACTTCCTAGAATCTAGGGAAGTTAGAAAACATTCCCTCAAATTCAGCTAAAGACTAGGATTGTGTGTCTGCCACATTAATTACATGTCTCCTCATGATAAGAAGAAAAAAAAAATCAATCACTCTAATGACAGCTCAAAGGGAAACTAAACCTAGAAATTCTGACTTTTTCTAGCTTGAAAAGTGTCCTGAGAGAATCCAATGCAGAAGCATAGCACATGTTGACATAAATGTAGTGCCATTTTTCAGAAGCGCAGTGTCACGTTGGAGGTGATTTAGAGGGATGTTTAGGGCTCCAAATTCAAAATGAAAGATAGTCAACTAGCCCTGTATGTCTACTTTCTAGAACATATTAAATTTTGAGAAAAAACCCACAGGAAGGCCTCCAAAAGTTGATTTTCCCAACCTCACTCAAGAAGTGTAGCACCTGGTCAAAAACATTGGCAGAAGCATAGAAAAATGGTGGTTTTTTGGCTTTTCCTTAAAAATTAGAGATTTTAATGCAAAACCAATTCCAGATATGGAATGCACTAATCAAAATGCATCCAACCATATAATCCAATATTCATTTAGGCATCCTAATAAAAAGCGTAGCGCCTTGGAACTACGTTTCTGTGAAGGCATAATTTCTAGATTAGTGCAAAAATCACCAAAAATGAAAAAAGTGCTCAAAATTGTAGAAATGTTTTCTATAAGACCTATGGAGGATGGGATAAACAATCATAGATGCCTTACAAAGGAGGTCTAATTTGTCTTTCTCCTGAAGCTTCATTTGAGCTTCTTTTTCATTTGTTTGAGCCTGATTTGTGAAATTTTGTTCCTGGTGCAATAATGATTGGCCATATTTCTCTAGAGATTATTATTCTTTTTAGCTTTCCTCAGAAGCTTCTCAAGGTGCTCATTGACCCTATCAAGCCACTACTCCCTATCTTGATTGATCTCATCAAGAATTTTCTTATCATAAGTCTTCCAACTTGATTTAGGAGCTATTGATTCTCTCTCTCTGAAGCGCCTTCTTGAGGCTTATTGTCCTTAGTATAATTATTTTTGTTCCAACCTATAGATCCTCCAGCTGATCGTCATCTACTATCTCTTTTCCCTTGCCTTTATTTGCCTCAACATGTACCTTAGGCTTGTCTTTGAGGAGAAATTTCACCTTTAGCTAAAAATTCTCTTGTTTTTGGAAAGTGATCCGTGAGTTTGCATTTCAGAAAACCTCCCTCAACTATGTTATTTCCTCATATTTCTCTTTAATGATTTCTTCAAATGACTTATTCTTCGTCTGCTCTGCCACCTCAACCTCTAAGGGCACTTGTTCATCATGTTGGTGAAATGGTGATTCAATCTGATGCATGAGCAGATGCTCCTCTATTTCTCTTTGCTCAACTATAGTATCAAGTGTAGAAACACTTTTGATGGATTTGGGAGACAAAACATGTCTCTTTCCCTTGTCATTGGTGTGAGTGACCTCAACAACCCTAGTATCCTTTGAAATTTGAGCTTGCTTGTTGGAAGAGCCAACCTCCATTGGTTTTATTGATATTGATGGTGATTGTATGCTATGAAGAACGGAAGGAATAGTAGTGAGCGCCGCTGCTACTTTCTCCATGAAAGTTTGCCAAGTCATGTTGATGGCTGAGAGATGATGCAAAACAATGAGTTTGACTAGGCCATGGTGTAATAGACTTGGATAGTGATCTTTGTGTTTTCTCTGAACCTTTTCAGTAATTTTAAGTAGACTTTTGTACAAATAATTTGGCAAGTCAAGTGGTTTAGTAGAGGTGAAGTGCATCAACAATCTGACATGGTACCTGTACAACCTAGAGAATCTCACTTCACATGTGAAATCTCTCATAATTAACCTCATCAAAGTAGCATATTTTTCAAGTAGGTGCATGAAGGTAAAATGGACTCAGGTTTTTATTTGGCATGAGTTTTGAGTAACAATTTGTAATCTTCAAGGTCTAAGTACATGCCCTTGAACCACTTTTCTCCATGACTAGGAATAATTGTTGCTGAAGAAAGCACCTCTTCTTATATGTTGAACTCTACACCTAAAATGATGGCCTTTCCCATGATGAAACTAGTGGAAAATAGGATTGTCAATTGGAGATGACAACCTTCTTCCATAATTATTTCACAAAAAGTCAAACATCCAGTCCTCTCAAAGCATCTCTTGGAAAAAGGTGAGGCATTGACTTCTTGCAAGGTGGATGGCTCAAATTTGAGTGGTGGTCTCCTTTGTGGATTTTATTTTCACTTTCCATAACTTCTATCAAAAATATGAAACCTTAGGTGTTTAGATGTAGTGGGTATGGGAAGGGAATTTGGAAAAACAGGGGGCAAGGATAGGGTAAGTTTGGAGGGTGAGATGAAGGGTAATGAAGGCAAGAAAAATTCCGAAAAAAATTCAGGAGGTAGGGTTATAGGTTGGCTTCAAAGTACATGTGAAATTTGGTGAAATGGATGTAAGGAAGGTGATCAAATTAGGAAAACACAAGGATTTCCTAGTTTTCCAATATAAAAATAGTATGAAATTAGGGTTTTGATGGGAATGATGTTTAGGGAAGCTGTGAATGGTAGGGAATGATCTGAGTATGGTTTGGGGAAGGTGTGTGAAGGTATTAGATGATAGGGTTAGGGTTTATTCCACTAAAATCATTCAATGATAGGAAAAAGTGAAAACGTAGTGGGAGAGGAGGTAAGCAAGAAAATCAATACCCTGCCTGATAAATTGACTTAAGGAGGATGTGAGGTGTTGAATTATTGTTGAAGAAGCTTTAGAAACTTATTGCAGTGATCTGGAGCTTGGATGAGTGATTTAGGAGTCAAATGAAAATAGCGTAGCACACTCCCAGGTACATAGCGGAGCTGTCCAGATGCGTAGCAGAGCATTCCAGAAGCATACAACCCTCCAGATGCATAGTGCAGGTGTCCATATGCATAGCAGAGGTCTCTTAAGAGAAATTTTCTTGATTTTCTTCCAACCCTTCATAATCATGGAGCAAGATAAAGGTAAGAGAGGAGCTATACCAAATATGAAAAGACAAAATGAGTTGAATAAGCCTTCTTTTCTCTTTATAACATCTTGAAATGACATTTTTTTTGTATTTTAGTGAAACCAAAAACTTTGATGAAAGTTTTTCGTCTTTGAAACAATTTGACAATGTAACAAAATTTGAAATAAGAAAAATTATCTTACTTTATTTCCCTACCTATGCTAACTCCCTTTAAATGACTTGTGTGATGAAAATGAAGTCTTGTTTTCCCTATTTGATGACATAATTGGAAATTTTAGTGGTGAAACAAGGACACTTAGACATAGACCTAGATGGATATGGATTGAATAATATATGGCCCTAGATGAAAATAAATGACATGACCTCTGAGATGATGATGGCCATGAATGGGATAAGGGGAGTAGCATTTTAGACCTATACCATATGCCGTGACCAAAATTTATTTGAAAACTTGTTTGAAAAGACAAAATTTTGACCTAGGACTACTAAAAAGTAAACTGAAGGAGCATATTTGATCACTTAACATATTGACACTAACAACTACAATTCACAAGATAGTGCTTTTATCTCAGCCTATTATGATTATTCAGTTATTGAAATCACGTTATATATAACTCATAGAATGATCGAGGGTGGTACGAGTATCTTGGCTCTATTTTGGTTTCACTCCTGGCAGTGTGTGCATATTATTCTATGTCAAGGATTGTTCTAGGTTCGGAGCTCTTGTCTATTATGGGCACATCATTCTAGTTTTTTTTGTATTCTCCACATTTAGTGCTGGGGTGACTTTGGTCTCAAGTGTTACAAAGTCCCTCTCTAATTTTGTCCCTAGTTATGAGGAGTTTAAATTCTTGTTGTCAATCTTCAGATTCTGGACAATAAGGACATTTTTATTGCTGTAAGATGCTTTGTTGGGTTTGAGATCATGTGACTGGCTGAGAAGCTGGTATTTTTGTAGTTCCATGAACTTCATCTTAACAAATCTATATAAACTTGTTTTTTTATGAATATGGCGTATTTTTTTTTACAAAAAAAGTGATGTATGCATCATATTTTAATTAACAATTCATATATATCACAAATGGGAAATTAAATGGCCTTATATGGTTTCTCCATGAAAAACAGAGTGCTTAGAATTATTAAAATTTATTCGTCTATTTAATGGAACAAGGTACAAGACATAAAGCAATAGAAAATATTTGAAAATAAACTAAATTATTTTATTAGAAAAGCTTTATGGCTCTTCAAGACAAAGTTGCAAGCATGTGTGATGAAGATATCAAGAAAAACTAATTTTCATAAAGGATTATGTTTATTAGAAGGAAGAGAATGTAATTTTGTATATTTTCCACTTAAATTTTTTGGATTTGTTTTTACTATATATTTTCCTCTTAGAGTTATTTCCTATATGAAGTTTGGACTTTGTTTCCTCATGTTTTAGGTTAGCTTTCCATTCTCGTTTTCTACATTGTATTTTTTAAGGAGTTCCTTAAGCCTCCTACTTTGTATTGACATCAATGTATAACCAATGTTTTATCTTAACTATTTATCTATATTTTATATGTTTTTATTTGTCCATCTATTCCTTTCCCTTTGCATGTCACGTAGGCCAACCTATTTGGAAAAATAATAAGTTCCATGTAGTAAGCTAATCATCGGCTAATTTCTTTTCCATCTTGTACATTGGATGTGAAATGTGATATTCAATGGATAATATTAAAATACCATTTGAAACTTGTTACACTTTAGTAGGTAAAATTAAGCCTCAAGGCACCAAACCCACCAATGAAATGAATACTTTGTTAATATGGCAGTTCCACACGAGTACCATGTGGCAAACCATGGTGCTAGGGCACATGGTGCTGATGGGTCACGACGAGGCACCATGTGTCCCTAATGGTTTATTGAATATGAATTGAAAGTTCGATGAAGATCATATGTAGTCAGAAATCGAATGAATGTTGAGGAATTAAGGATAAAAAGGTAACAAAAAAAATATTATTATTTAGTAATTTCCAATGACGTGGTCAAATTCAATCTACATTGTTGAAACTACTTGTTGGATTTATACACCATATGTAGTAATATGATAGATCCATGAGTTGCAATATCAAATCAGTTATCATGTAAAGAGAAACTTTACCACTTATGATTGGGGTAGGGTGACCATGAATGGACCCTCCATTACTACAAACAAAAAATCTCAATGTTTAACATAATGTACTTGAATGGATATAAAATCATCCTTTTTTAATACCTCAGGTCAAGGTAGGATGTATGGAGAAGGTGTAGGAGGGATGAAGACATGTAATTGTAACGAAAAAAAATAAAATTGGTGGTGAATCAAAATATGTTTCTAATATGCTAGATTAGTATCAAAAAATGGAAATCTACATGTATATAATTTGTATTGGATTTATAGTTTGTGTCCAAAGATCTCCATCAACCATCTCCACCCAAGGTCAATATATAGCCATAACCATATTTAACTTGACATGTGATACTTTAATATGAGGTGATCTAATGACCTTAGGTGGAGATGGTTTATGGGTATATTTGGTCAGAAATATAAAACACATAATATGGAATTGGCTTTAAAGGGGAAAAACACCGCAGATTGAAGATGCAAATAACCTACAATTTACACTTCAATATTTCAAAAATGCAATAAATATGTGGATAAATAAATGGATTATGTGTCAACCACAACTTAGATGAGTTAACATACAATATTCAAGGAATATTCTTATTATAAACAATAACACATTTAGTGAATACATAGAAATTTTCAAGTACTAAAATCAAAAGGAAAAAATGAAAATACCAAATAAGAGGTATCTACATCATTTGAAAATATCTACTTCTACTACTTAAAAAACATTGTAATGTTCCCACTTAGCCTTAGCTAAGAGGAACATTCAATTTTGTTTTAATTTCTGTTTCATGAATAAATGAATAAAGGAGGACATGTAAAAATCCTAAAAGTCTGAATAAATCAATGCCCATGTGAACAAAAACAAATTAGGGCCATGTAAATAATCACTTTTAGGTGTGAAAGAGGTTTGAGCTTAAGACTGGGTCAACCTTGACCAAATCAACAACGTTGTCTAGGTTCATTGCATCTCCAAAAGGGACAACACAGTTCTAGAAGGGAGCCTCTCATGTGAAAAGGGCTAACTCATCAAGGTGGTTTAGGGTTTCTAAAAGCTTTCTCATCTTATAAAAGGAAAAGGAGGGTAGCAAGAGAGGGTTGTTGATTGATCATATTTCTGAGTATTTGTCTGCTTAGACAAATACCATTCTCTGCTATTTAGTGGAGGATTGTATTTGAAATTCCTATGCAGGGATTTCACCTCTTCCTTTCAGGAATCTTGGAGGAGTGTTTTGCTGAATTGAACCACTATCAGGCTTGAGGCCAAGCTCTACTTTCATTAGCAGCGCTGATCCATTGAGGGTTTTGCTGCTTCTGTAAGCTGCAACAAGTGGGAGTTTAGATTTGCAGAGATCTAGTGTATTTTTGGGAGCCTCTTCTCATGGAGTGTGTTCTTTAACCTCCTGGAAGAGTGTCTCTTCTCTTTGTACTTCAGATCTGCAATTTTATAGTGGTTAGCTATGAAATTTGAGCTATAGCGCTGTTTCTATGAGTAGACTGTGTTATTTCTGTATGAGATTTTTCATGGTGCTTTTCTTATAATTTAGATCAAAGATTTCTAGTGCTGGGATTTGCCTTCCACCTGGTGATCCATGGATTAGCTTGTTGATCCATGTTCTGTTTAGATCTGATCCATTGTAATGAAATGTTATGTTCATAAATTTACTGCAACATTTTACAGCTCTGCAATTTGTTTCTCAAATCTACTCTTGTTTATTCATTCTTTTGTCAAAATTCCAAGGAGATCTTGAAGAGAAAACTATATAGATTCTAGGTCTGAAATAGATCTGATGTTTTGTCCATAGATCTTCTCTAGATCTAAGTTGTAACTTCCAACTGCTGAAGCTCCTTAAAAATAATGCTGTTGAGCCAATTTTGCAAGTATAAATGTGTTCTAGCTCTCTTTTCTGAAGATTTCTTGCTGTATTGCCTCATACATTCTACTGTATAGTGAAAGCATTTCATCATAATGCTGATTTGCTACTGCATTACTAAATATAAGTCTCCTTTCTGACCTCCACTGAACATCTGATAAAACTGCGCAATTTCTGAAGCAGTGTTTGCATTTGGCTGCTGCCTTCCTCTTTGGGTGCTTTTTAGCTAGTCTAAATTTTGGAAGATCTGTTTAATGTATCTAAACTGATTTGTTTTAGATTAAATTCAATATATAAGTACCACACAACATAAATAAGAGGAACCAAGCCCTGATCTGCGTTTTTGTTGCATATTTTTTCTTATACAACGTTTTCCTTGAGCTCATTGTTGATATTCCTGAAAAAGGGATATTACAGTGGTATCAGAGCTCCCTTCTTGGCACATCCTGTGCTTGCCTTGGAGCACCAATCATGCTGCATTCTAAATAATATGATCCTCTTACTGAGAGGGAGAGGAGGTACCAGAATAGAAGCCATAAAAAATATGACTACACTACAAATGACCCTGACAAGGGTCAAGACAAGGGGAAAGCCCCCGAAACTGTGAATGATAAGGAAGTAGAGGAGTTTGAAAAAACTCTTTTAGAGACCATGCGAGATCTTTCCAGGGAGATCAAAGAGATGAGGGTGGACAGAATGAGGGAATCCCTTGGGAGATTTCATCAAGGAGAGAGTTCTGACATGTCTCACTATGGGATTGGTCAACCTCTGAGCCCGCCACAAGTTCCACAAGCCTCACAATGCTCTACTATGCCTACCTTCTTAGCTGTAGAGAATGAAGGACCATAAGAGAAAACCTCCCTTGAAGGTTACATTGTGGAGTATGACTCTCAAAGTCAGAGATTCAAGGATAACTTGAGTTTCCAAGACTTTTTCCATCTCAAGGACCGGATAAGACCATGGCAGCAATATAGAGATGGTGTTTTCTTTCATGGAAGGCACCAAACTATGGGTAGATTCTTCTTGCCCAAGTTTGATGGATCATCCTCTTGTTCTGCCAAAGCATGGGTGGAAAAACTGGATATCTATTTCCAGTTGAACAAAGTCCCTGAAGTTGAAGCCATCAAGATTGCAGCGCTGCACTTTGAAGGTGAAGCACACGATTGGTGGTTCCATGGACTGTCTACATTGGGTCACGTCAATGTGACTACCTATGCTGAGTTCACAAGAAGACTGGTGGAGAGGTTTGACAGGAAGGATCCTGAAGCACCCTTCATAAGCCTTGCAAAATTGAAGCAAGCAGGAGATGCAGAGACTTATATCTCATAGTTTCTAAGATTATCAGTCATGGTTACTGATCTATCCATAGCAAGGAGAGTCTACATGTTCATCGATGGCTTGGAGGAACCTTTGCATGGGTTGGTTAAGTCTACTAAGCCCATCACCTTGCATGATGCCATTGAGAGAGCTAGAGATCTCCAAGATGCCTTGCCAAAAGCAAAGGTAACTTTCCAAAACAAATCCCTTCCCTCTTCTAAGGGGAAAGAATGGAAAGCTGCTCCTCCCAAGGAGAGCTCTCTGAAGAAACCTCTTGACATTGATCTCCAGAGGGAGTTGAGGAAAAATAGATTGTGTTTCACTTATCAAGAGCCATGGGTACCGGGACATAGATGTGCTGCTGGAAGGGCACACTATATAGATTTCTTCTTAGATTTTGAAGAGGAAGATGGAAATGAGGAACCTAGGAGGGGTCACAACACTGGTGAAGATGAGGAGGAAGATCAAACACCATCTAGAGATGAAGAGGGAGCCTTTGATCCAACAAGTGGGACTCTTGCCTCTTTGAGAGGAGTGCCCAAGTATTTGACCCTAAGAGTACAAGGTTCAGTAATGAACCAAAGAGTGTCTATTCTGATTGACAATGGGGCAACCCACAACTTTATTGATGCTCACCTTGTGCAAAGGAGAGGGATCCCCACTGATACTTTTGATGGATTCTCTGTTTTGGTCCCAGGAGATAGAACCATGCAATGCATGCAATATTTTCCATCACTTTCTGTCACTATGGGATCCTACACTTTGATGGATCACTTATTTGTAGTTGACATACCGGACACTAATATCATCTTGGGTGTCCAGTGGTTGATTACCTTGGGGAAGGTCACCACTGATTGGAAGGCCTTGCAGATGGAGTGGGTGGACTTGAAGAGTGGGAACCATAAATAATTCAAGGCATGCGCACTTATCCTTCACCTAATGTTTCCACACAAACAACTGAGATGGATTTTCGTAGTGGAAGCAAGGATCTCACAATTCATTCTCTCATGTTTATGAGGATGCTGCAAGAGACATTCTTACCTCATGGCAAGCCACCTGAAATGTCATTAGATTCTGATCTTGTGGGGAAAGCCTCACAAAGTGTTGCTCCAAAAATAGATCAAGCAAGGATTTGAGAGCAAGCTACAATGCTATGGGAGGAAGGAAAGGGGAGGATCAACCTTCCCACAAATAGTTTTGGCATGTGTAATGTCAAAGAAGCAATCAGCAACAAGGCAAGCACCCCCATAGATGTATCAACAGCGCTGTCATTGTTGAGCTGTGTGGATCCATATTGGAGATCTCAACTCCTTGCGGAGTATTCCAAATATATTCACACCGCGATGATATTAGATGGCATGAAGCAAGGGGGAGGCTATTTGGTCCATGAAGGGGTCATCTATCATCTTGGTAGAGTATTCTTGTCTCAAGCCTCCAAGCTTAAGTAAGAGATACTACAAAGAGCACACAAAGAGTTCCTTTCTAGTTATATGTAGTCAGCAAAGATCTATACCCTAATCATGAGGAGTTTTGATTGGGAGGGTATGGGGGAGGAAATACATCAGCACTATGATTGGGAGGAAATACATCAGTACTTACAAGAGTGCAATAATTATGAGAAGTTGGGACAGCCAAAGGACTCTATGCAGGAGTCATTTCAACCATCTCTTCCTTCTCTTAAAGAGGAGAAATGCCCATGTCCAACTCCATGTGTGTGGGAGACTTGAATGGTAAAGAATATGATCTTATGGAGCATGCTTATTTTTCTGATTTGACATATTCTCTTACCATATGTATGCAGGCCATGGCTCCTACAAGGAGTGATATTACATGTAGATCTTATGGCATTGGTGAGGCCAATAAGAATTCTAAATCTGGTCACTCCCTTGAGGTGCAAAGGGAGATTCTTTTCCATGATGGGTGCTTCCCAAAGGCACCTAACTTGAATATCACTTTCAGCCATGTCAAAGTGACTCATGCAGCAAAGGTGTGGTGGGAGTACCACTTACCACACTCAGATCTACTAAAGACAATGAGTGCATTGCGTTGGTATCTTATGTGGGATTGTGACCCACCTCCTCAAGTGCAAATTTCAGTTTGCATATATGTGATTTTGCTTCCATACATAGATGATATATTGGTATTGTTTATGGGTTTGCATGGGCAAAGGGTGGGCAGTGTATATGTACCACATGGGATGGAACTTCAACTTGTACTTCATGATACATGTTTTAGATGTGACATTGCTTCACCTATGTTTATTTCTGTTGAGTTTTACACTCCTGAAGGGAGGGACTATGCCCCTATCATGTTCACATTGGAGGAGAAATTTTTGATGTATTGGCTTAATGAGCACTTGGACCATGATGAAAACTTGATCCTTGATGGTGCCATCAATTGAGAAGGAGAAGAACTACAACTCTTACCCTATCAGTTTCTTGAGGACAAGCAAAATTTTGGAGGGGAGGACTGTAATGTTCCCACTTAGCCTTAGCAAAGAGGAACATTCAATTTTGTTTTAATTTCTGTTTCATGAATAAATGACTAAAGGAGGACATGTAAAACTCCTAAAAATTATGAATAAATCAATGCCCATGTGAACAAAGACAAATTAGGGCCATGTAAATAATCACTTGCAGGTGTGAAAAAGGTTTGAGCTTAACACTAGGTCAACCTTGACCAAATCAACAGTGCTGTCTAGGTTCATTGCATCTCCAAAAGGGACAACGCAGTTCTAGAAGGGAGCCTCTCATGTGAAAAGGGCTAACTCATCAAGGTGTTTTAGGGTTTGCAGAAGCTTTCTCATCTTATAAAAGGAAAAGGAGGGCAACAAGAGAGTGTTGTTGATTGATCATATTTCTGAGTATTTGTCTACTTAGACAAATGTCATTCTCTGCTGTTTAGTGGAGGATTGTATTTGAAAATCCTATGCAGGGATTTCACCTCTTCCTTTGAGGAATATTAGAGGAGTGTTTTGCTAAATTGAACCACTATCAGGCTTGAGGCCAAGCTCTAATTTCCTTAGCAGCACTGATCCATTGAGGGTTTTGCTACTTCTGCAAGCTGCAACAAGTGGGAGTTTAGATCTGCAGAGATCTAGTGTATTTTTGGGAGCCTCTTCTCATGGAGTGTGTTCTTTAACCTCTTGGAAGAGTGTCTCTTCTCTTTGTACTTTAGATCTGCAATTTTACAGTGTTTAGCTATGACATTTGAGCTACAAAACTGTTTCTATGAGTATACTGCATTATTTCTGTATGAGATTCTTCATGGTGCTTTTCTTATAGTTTAGATCAGAGATCTCTAGTGCTGGGCTTTGAATTCCACCTGGTGATCCATGGATTAGCTTGCTTATCCATGTTCTGTTTAGATCTGATCCATTGTAATGAAATGTTATGTTCAAAAATTTACTGCAGCATTTTACATCTCTGCAATTTGTTTCTCAGATCTACTCTTGTTTATGCATGCTTTTGTCAAAATTCCAAGGAGATCTTAAAGAGAAAACTATATAGATTCCAACTCTGAAATAGATCTGATGTTTTGTCCAAAGATCTGCTCTAGATCTGAGTTGTAACTTCCAACTGTTGAAGCTCCTTAAAAATAACGCTGTTGAGCCAATTCTACAAGTATACATGTGTTCTAGCTCTCTTTTCTAAAGATTTCTTGCTGTATTGCCTCATACATTCTATTGTATAGTGAAAGAGTTTCATCATAATGCTGATTTGATGTTGTATTACTGAAATGTAAGTCTCCTTGCTAACCTCCACTAAACATCTGATAAAACTGCGCAATTTCTGAAGCAGTGTTTGCATTTGGCTGCTGCCTTCCTCTTTGGGTGCTTTTTAGCTAGTCTAAATTTTGGGAGATCTGTTTAATGTATCTAAACTATTTTTTTTTTATATGAAATACCATATATAAGTCCCACACAGCATAAATAAGAGGAACCAAGCCCTGATATGCATTTCTGTTGCATAGTTTTTCTTATACAACGTTTTCCTTGAGCTCATTTTTGATATTCCTGAAAAAGGGATATTACAAACATCTACATCTACTAATAAAAACAATTATATTGAAAAAAAATGTAATCATAATAAAAAATAATGTTTAATATTAAGGAAATCTTGAGGTATAAAATGAGACTTCCAAGGAAAATAATGAAATAATAGTAAAAACAATAAAATACGAGTAATGATTTTTTGAAGGAAAATAAAGAAAACTACTTTGTTTTATTGTACTTTTTACTTGTCTCCTTATATGTTTTCTCAACTTTCAAGTGTGGGAACTCATCGCATGTAGAATCATATTTGACATCCAAGGAGTACGCAATGTGCATACTTTTGAGTAGATCCACACTAATAAAACTTTAAAATACAAGAAAACATATATTTTCATATACTTTTATTTTTTCTTGGTTTGAGTCTACTCAAAAGTATGTAGAGTGGGAACTTGTGAGATGCAGAATTCAATTATGCATTCAAAGAGTTCCCACTTTTTAAATTGAAAATTGAGTAATCATATAAGGATATAAGTTGAAAATGCAATTAAAAAAGAAATAGTTATATTCTTTTCCCTCCAAAAATATTTACCCTTGGGGTTTACATCATCATCTTGAATCCTATTGGCTCTTATAAAGTTCGTTTAATACTATATTTATCATTTTGAGGATCATTTTTACCTCAAAATTACCCTAATTAGTACCATATAGTGAGATATTTTAGGAAGACCCTTCTCAAATTTTCTTTGGTGCAAATATTTTATTTTTTGTAAGCTTGACATGACTACATCTTCATCATGTCCAATATATCACCCCGATCGGGGCAAGGAATTGAACCAATGACTTCACATCAAGGATTGCCTTAACAAAGCACCTGATCACCGTTTATCCAAGTCCTCGTGGACAAATTTGGTGCAAATCTTCAGTGGAGAGAAGTTTTTTCAAATTTAGCCTATTAATTACGATGGATGCAAACTTACTCTAGAATCTTAGAGTGTTTCTAAGCCATGAGTGAATTGGCATTCAAATATTCAAGAGGTAATTTGGTGACTCATAGTCATATTGAAATTGAAGAAAACAATTACATAATTTATCTTCATATCCATAAGAATCAGTGTAGATTTTGAGTGGAGAGAAAATTTAGCAAATTTACCCTATTGATTGGCATGAAAAAAAAATTACTCTAGAGTCTTAGTTTTTTTATAAACCATGAGTGAATTGGAATTCAAATATTAAATAGGTAATTTAGTCTCTCACCATAAAATTCAAATTGAAGATAATAGTTACACAATTCATATTCATATCCATAGGAAAAAGATGGTAGCTTCCATCCCCTAATCTACACTGGCATTGCAAGTTTGATTTTGGTCTAGTTAAATGACACGTAATTATTGTAAGTTATTTATGGTTACAATGATACCCATCTCTTATAACTTAAGTTCACCTTTATGGGTATAAAACTTAATTCATCTAAATATAGGATTATTAGGTACTCCCATGGAACACATTGTTGTAAATACTACATCAATTGTGGGAGGATATGAAAACTTGCCACTTATATGTAGAAGTATTGTTTCAAAAGCATTGTATATGTCAAAAAATAAAAGACAAAAGACAATTATTTTATAATTATATTTATCGAATATTTGTCAACTATCAAATTTCTAGAAAATCAATAAAATTATAAATAATATTTTGTACTAATTTCATCTAAGAAACTATCTTGAATGGATCCTTTGTCAACCAACACAAGTATACCTACAATTGAAGCATTGATGGGGGTCAACTAGACTAGAACCAAATTTCTATCTTGGCCAACTATTGGGCTCGATTTAGAATCGAATTTCTAGAATGAAGGCCATACACTAGGTGAGCTATCATCATTTAAGGATGTATCTCAATGGGATGCTAGAAGAAATACACTATGTTGAAGTAAATTTCATGTGTGGGATCATATTGCAGTAAAATTGGCACAAATTTTATCTCCAAACTAAGGTGGCTTGGGGGATAGGGGAGAAGGAGAAATTAAGGATTCACATTGGAGGAATTATCCTATTAAAGGGTTACAACTAACCCTTGCTCAATCCTTAGCAGAGCCAAGACTAACCCCATAGAATTCACCAATTTCAAAATAAATGGTAATGTAGGATAAACTAAAACAATAATTTATGAAGAAAATATACTGTAACCTCATTGTTATTGGAGGGAGGTTTATTTAGTACCATAAACCACCTATCCTATGTATCTAGTGGCTTTTCCATGGCTCAAAGTTGCACTAGTCAATGTTAGTAGAGTAGTATTCTCTATCCTATACCTATATTTAGAGATATCATACAAGTGGATAGGGGCATGACTAATGGAAACAATAATGTTATCAAGTGAGATGGTTGGTGAAACATGAGATAGATTTCTAGTCTCCTTGAGCTAATAAATTAGGTTTCTAAATTCATCAAAACATTGATTAATTTATGTGTATGGATCTTGTGAAGGGCATTTGGGGTTAATTATCGGGTTTAAATCAAAGGGTTGCTCCATTAGAAAAATAAGAAATAACAACATAGTGTTATAAATAATGTAAACATTTACAATTTAACAAATATAAAACTCATATTTGGAATTAAAAACTACCTAGAAATGAGATATCATCTATTAAAAATAAAATTTCTAGTAATGCTAACCTCCCTCCTACTTTTCCTTACTAAGTTTGGGCCAAAGCAACAAGAAGACAATTAGAAGAACATGTTGTGGGATGAGGAAAATATTGGAGAGAAGGGTCATGTTTTTTTTTTTTTTTCATTTATGAACATGTTTTTAACATGGTTGTGCTTTTAACACAGGCACACTGCTTTTATATATAAAAATGATGTGGATCCATTTTTTCACAAAGTAATTTATTGCATGGATATTTAACAAGGGATTAAGATATGTAATAGGAATGCAAGCACATTTTTAGAACACATGCACATCCCTAATTCACAATAGGTGTTTGTTCCCACTACAATGAATTTGGGAACCAACTTCATGAGCCCACCCTCTCTTTGGGAATGCTTTTTACTAGACCCCTAGAAATGATACTCAATATAATAATTGTGGTTACCACTACTCAATAATATATTTTCTTGGTTTAATAGGTTTTTTTTGCATGATTTAGGAATACATATCTTTCTATTCAATTTTCAAGCAAGATTTGGATTGAAATAGATAAATATTATATTTACAACAATTGGTCCAAAGAGTTACAATAAATGTCTTGAGGACATAAAATGAAATTATTAGAGTTCTTGTAAGAATGGAATTGCAGTATGATAACAAAATGTTTGTTTTGAACTCTTATGAGCACTTTCAAAGATAATATTTGCTACACAGGATTATCAATTTTTGAAGTATTTTTTATAGGATTTAAATATCTTAAACCTAAATGCCTTAAGTTTCTTTAGACTATTGAATGGAAAAGAAATATGACAATATGTAGAGGTGTGTTACATCCAATTCTTTGAGGATCAATTTCTTATTTTTAAGGATAAAATGGAAAAATAATTTTTTGTTTTATTTTATTGTGGATTTAATGTCAAAACTTAACTAAAGTTAATATTTTCAATTTTCTTGCCTTTTCTTATTGTTAAATATGTAAGAAACACCATTAATGAGGTTATTCTAACTTATGGCTAAATCATAGGAATTAAATGTGTGAAAACATTTAGAAGAGATCATATAGAAAAATATATGACTTATTTCCTTATCTATTGTTAAAGGTGTAATGAACATAATTGATGGGATAATTTTCGTTTAAAGTTAAATCATAGGGATTAAATGTGTCATGACACATGGAGGATATCATCTAGAACTCAGTATGTCTGATGGTATCACCAAAGAGAGGCTCCTAATGACCTTCTATATTTTACTTTGTACTTAAGATGGGAATCTTCCTATCCATGCTCTTCATACCACTATTGATGACGAACATGTCATATACACCCACTTTTGGAATACTTGTTTCCATGGTTTTTTCTATAACTAGCATATCACCTAAATGAGTGATGGAAATGTCAAAAGGTATTATGTGTAGTAATGTGAAAGAATGAAGGCATGGATAAAAATTTCAATCGAAAGGAAAAATAAGGAAAATGGGAAATCTACAGGGAGATGTAGAAAGGCTGATAGGATTGAGGATGATGAGGAAGATTAAGAGGTTATTTGAAAATTTGGTTTACGATAAAGAAATAATTCCATGTGGAAATGAAGAAACCATGCTAATAGATGATTGCTTCTAACCTCATTTACTACACAACTTGTTCATAATAATTCAATGAGGTAGCAATGCCACTTGATCCATGACCAAAATTTTGAAATGCATGACTTACTTGAAAACAATTATTGATCTAAGAGATAGTGATATTTTGTAATAAGAAAACTTATTTGTAGAGAATATGATAACAGAGGGAATGGAAAGGCGTTCCTATGCATGCTACATGACAACTTTTGTGTGAAAAAAACATAATAGTTGAAAACCAAAATAATCAAAGAGTAATGGACATTATCAACACTTATGATAAAACATGTGTGACAATTAAGAAATATGCATAGATAAAATTAAAATCCTCCTCTTGTTAGAACCCTATTACACCATTATCATTAAAAACTATTTGTAAATGGATAAATGTACCCCATTCTCATATTCAATCCATGGGTCAAGACATTTCTTGACACATCTTGTCCCTAAAGAAGCCTACATGTAATCATGTAATTACAAATACACTCTTTTTTTTTTTTGGGCGGGGCGTGGGGTGTAAATAGAATTACCTTATAAAAAAGAGTGTACATGGAAATGCTATATTCTTTAGGTTAGTATTTCACTGGGAAGATCATACCATAACCAAAAGTTCACTTCCTGTAAAGAGGCATATGATAGCATAATGTTCAAAATAATAAAAAAACCCATACATAAACTAAAGGGTAGATTAGGTTGGCCATGAGAATAGATAGTAATACAAAAAAATTATAGAAGGTCAAGCATAACATATGACTAAGTAGAGGGAACAAAATTTGTAGCTGCGATCTGGGTAGTGTCCTGATTGATGCCAGGGGTGGGATGTTGAGGTGTTGCTTTATGCAATCTATTCTCTGATCTAATTTCTTCATGTGATGATGCAAACTATCCATAGACCGAAGGAGGTTTTCTCGATGCTCGAACTAGTCCATTAGGATTACCCTGAAGAGGAATTTCATGTATCAATATAATTCAACGGTGTACATGTATTGGTTCAAACGCCCATGCATGTGCCCGATATCAAGCACCCTATTTTTCTTCTTTGCAAGAACGTATACATCTGAGAGCTGGTGCTGATTAGAGGTTCCTTCTCTCTCCATGCGAGTGAGCTCATATAGGATGGTCCTCGAGGTATGCTTGCGAAATGGGGCAACGATTTACTCCAAACAGTGGTGGATATGCATGTTCTCTTGAGAGGCCCATTCTTGTTAGTAGGAGGTTCCTCTACAAACATGTGCATGAGAATGAGGCATGGTGAAGGGTCCAATAAAGAAAGAAGAGAAGGCAGTCATAAGGGGAGAGGCACAAAAAATAGGTACAAAGAGAAGAAAAAATTGTGGAAGGGTCAAGGCCATGTGAATGAGCATTAAAGGTGTCCATGATATAAGAAGGGAAAGGAAAACAAGAAGCCCACAAAAAGGAATGAGATAAATCATGAGGGAGCAAGGAGCGAAACATCAAGTAGCCAAATAAAACAAAAAATGAATAAGAAATCCTAGGGGAACATATCAGAGAGAGCATGCTCAAGCCTTGAAGCAAGCCAAGTACCATGAGGAATACATGAGACAAGAATGTTGTGTGGGGAAATACCTATAAAGAATTCAAATATGGGATAAAATACCAAACATTGGTTGTTATTCAAACTAGAACCCATCGAGAGCACATCTAATAAAGGTGTCTCACATTGAAATGTGCACTCGTCTTACATGCAAATGGAAACAAAATTAAAGGAAACATCGTGACGACCTATAAGGGGAAAAAACAGATCGATGGAACCTATTCTCCAAGATGTCAAATGGAAACTACTGCCATATCTCCAGTCTGTGTGGGAGGTTGATTCTATTTTGGAGACATGGATGTTGGCGAAGGGTAGCAGAACAGGACCTAGTTATGATTAAATAATATATATTCATAGGTAATAAATATATGATATGAAATTAAGATTATTTATGACTAAATAGTATATGGTTTTATTCAAATGTAATGAAATAGGTTAACAGCTCATATAAGTGAATTGAAATTTTAAGTTTTCTCCTTTATATCACTGCTAGGTGATCACCCTGTATCAAGTATCCAATAATCTTCAATTTCATTTTTTTTGCAATTTGTTGGTAGCCACTAGCTCTACACATTCATTCATTTTCCTCTATTGTTGTGAATACATAATCACCTTCTTCATTTTTTTCATATTGTGCTAATGTGGAAGCATTAGACTTGGATTGAAATTCAGTTTCTTTTTTTGGTAGGTTCTAATTTTTTGTTTTACAGACTTGTGCCACATGTCCAATGTGAAGACATATTTTGTAGTTAGGTTGACTCATTTCTTCACCTTGTTGATATTTCCAGTAGTACTTTTAATTTTGATCATTTCTTCCTCTCACAACACAGAACGATCAAAATACACAATATTCCCCATGAAATGATCTAGCAACCACACTAATGCTGCTTTGAAACAATGGTCAAATTACACATTTAGAGAAGGATCACCCACAAAACTTTAGAAATATTCCCTGGCCTCAAAACTTCCCGCAATAGACTTGTTGTGGACCGAAATTGATTCAGTAGGTTCCTCGGGGTTTTGAACAAGGAGCTCCAGACCGTTGTTATCCACTAAAGCATCCACAAGCACTCTCACATGCAGACAAATAAAGGTTGATCCAAGTTCGTGTAGTCACCGATGGTCTTTGCCACCATGCAATTCACCTTCTCAAGTTGCACACTTGACCTTATCAAGTCGACAAGACTATTTTCCAGAGGCCCTCTCTTCTTTTTCCAGCCACTACAACTTTTTTTTCTGGCTTCGATCGATAAATTTCACTATACCCTCCCTTGGGCTTGGCTCACACCAAATTTCCATATTGTTGTGGTTACACTCAAAACTCTAGAGGCAACACAAAATTGCAACGCAAATACAAATCCGACGCAACTTCACCAATATCTGATCTAAATATACGTTGGCCACAAATATATATTCACTTCACGACTCGGTTTAAAGAACATTGGTGGTTGTTGCAACTCCATACAATGGAACACACACTGAAAACGTTGTCTGAATCAAACTTTCCTTGGGAAAAATCCAAGAAAACTTCACAACACTTCAGACTTGGTTTAATCCAATCAATGATGCATGGGCGTTTACATGTTGGAAATCAAGGAAGCACACCAATTATCCTAAGGCCAATGCCTTACGACCCTTAAAATGCTTCTTATATTTCAAACATATCGCAACAACAATCTTCAAGTGGCGTGTTTGATCCACGCTAAGGTTGACCTCCTCATTCACTACGTAGTCATTCTATTTTTGACAACACACCACAATGCTCTCACCGCAATCCAGCAACTTGGCTTCTAGCTGGACGAGAGTTCAGGAGGACAAACGTCCCACACACGCTTCCACGCATCTGAACAATGCTTCAAACGGTGCTCATAGTTCCTCAATGCTCGAACAAATTTCTGAGGCATACGAAGCCTCAACGAACTCTCTAAAACCTATCGCACAAGATTGTCTTACAACACTACAGTTTTACGAATAGCGGATGCTCCCTTCCACAAAGACACATAGTAACTCTCCTCCACACTCACAAGAAATGGAAGATAGTCAGTCAACAAATCTAAATAGTTGGCTCTTAAGCGAACACTTGGCTCTTCAAACCATTGATCCCTCACAACCCAAGCTGACTGGTTGGTTGGTTTCCTTAGGTGCAATCGACAACCACTGACTGTATGTATACAATCAAAACACACTCAATTTCCCTGAACCCTCACGACTATGGCTCTGATACCATAACAGAGATGGAGACACAAAACAAAATTTTGCTAAATTCATTTACAAATCCTGCAATTTATACATAAATGCACCAGATATTCAACAATGAATCCCACCATCTGACATTTATTTTCTTACCTATAATTCCAACTATCAACTACTCCTGCCAACTATCATTTTATCACTCACACATGAACAAAGTCATGGTTATTATTCTGATAGGTACTTGACTTAGGTCTAGGCTACAGCTGTGACAGAACAGAGGTGATTTGACAACCTCCGACGACCCCCTTCGAAGTTTCGGCTTCGTCCTACTCTATCCCTCACTTCACCCCCGTCGTCAGGCCCCACCACCATTTCCACCCTCCTCCTCCTCCACGCCCCTCTGTCACCCTTGATGCCACCCTGCCCTGCCCAGCCCAGCCCAGGAACCTGACGCCACCACCCTGCATTAAATTCTGAAGGGATTTGAATGGCCTGGAGATTTTGAATTCACACTTGCCAAATATGACTAATCTACCTCTAAAAACATTGAGTTTCTTCCCCTCCGAAAACATTGAGTTGCTTCACACAACTCCGAAAGCTTCCGACGGTCCGATACCTCCCCTGTGGTTCAAAAGCTCCCATCAGAGGTGAAACAAAGCACTTGGTATGTAGCTCTTCCTTCCATAGTTGAACTGGTATGTAACTGTGGAAAAATAATTCAAGGCAGGGGAAGAGGGTTTATCAAAATATAGAGGTTGCTTTGCAAAAATAGAGTTTGTTTCTTCGTAGCAATAGAGTCCGGGGGGTGTTCGAAATTGAAATTTGGGGCCAACTCCAATTTTTTTTTTTTTTAAACCCTATTCAAATTTTAACTCCACTTATGTAAAATCAATAGATTATTATCAAAATCTGCTTCCAGATGAATGTACAGAGGTTGTGGTCATACGCTTCCAAACGAATGTATAGAGGTTGTGAAGTCTCTTCCCAAAAGTAATCGAATTTGGGTTTTACTTTCGGAGTAGTAGACTAGGGAAGGGATTATAGAAGATTAGAGAAGCTCCATCAGATACTGTAATCCATATATTGCCTCATCACAATGATCTCACTCTTAATGTCCATTATTTTGAATAAGGTTAGATTTTGTATAAAATTAACATAAATATTGAAGCATATACATTTATGTATGGTTAGAAGTATACCTTATAAACCATTATGAGACAATCATGACACAAATTTAGGTCTAACAAGAAGGAATTTTTAGTTAATTTAAAATTAGTGCTTAAGAATTATGCATCATCCTTCCTACATAAAGAAAAATTAGGGCTCATGTAGGCATTGGAAAATGAGTTTCCAACACCGACAACAATGCTAGAAAATGAATGAGAATAAACAAAGTCATGTAATAAAGAAAATAGTATAGTGTAGCATTCAAAGGTTTTCTTCCATTAGTTTTATGTGTTGTAGGTCAACCTAGTCCCAAATTGTTGCACAAATATGTATATATATCTATAACAAAATATTGAGTATTCATCATTTCACTATGCCCTCAGCTTAAAAAAAAAACAGTTCATGCTCCCAAATAGACCACAAGTCAAGAACACAATGACCCATAAGATGATACAAGTCATAGCCCATTTAAACAAACTCTCCAATATATTATGTTATGAGCACTTGCCTAGTTTAATATCTGATACAATTTCCACTTCAGTTCGTATATTTAAATTTTCGGTTACCATTGGAGAAACTACCTATAATTATTGCAATAAGTGACCCAACATTTTAAAAAATGTATGCCCTATTCTAGATTTAGGCTTTGTATACCAACTAGATTCTTCTCGCCAAACAAATCTTAATGCATTGGACCCTTTCACTTGTTCCTCATAACGATAAAATATATGGGTGCATCTTATAGCATTTTAACACTTCGTAACTCTTGTTTTCTTAACCCCGTAAATAATCATGACTCTAAGGTACACCTTATATATTATTTTCCAAATATGCCTCATAAAAAAATGCCTATTACTACTTGGTTGTTTGTTTGTATACTTTCTAGATCAATGAACTAATTTTCTATAGAAATCAAGTCACACTAGATCCTTTGCATGTTCTTATGATTCCAAAATTCCAATATTGTACTTCTAGTCATGGTGATGGAGTTGGAGTTACATCCTATTGTTGAATAAAGGACCTGATATAGAATATATGTTAATCCTACCCTATAATATACACCTGTTATCCTTAAATTCTTCTTGACATTAGTGATCTATAGGTTGTGGTTACAAGTGAAAAATGCACGAAAATACCTTTACTGTCAGTTGATGTTACAAGTCTCCAAAATGTGACAAATTTTTTGTCTTCTTTTGATATCCTAGCAGCATCCCTCTCATATGGGTATCCACATAGGCATGAAATTAGGGGGCATTCAACCATACATCAATTTTCAGGCCTTTGTAGCATAAAGCTTGCCATGTTCCCCAACTAAACGTTGCGTTTATTTTGGGTTGCTCACAAGACGAAGTAGCTCAAAATGTTCTTTCATTATATTTCAGGAGGTCATCCTTCCAACAACACAGTTTCTCACTGTCCTAAAACTCGAGACCATGAAAAGAGTGGAAAAATTTGTAAAAATTTTCACATGACAAAATGGTAGATATTTACTAATAGGTCCTACAAATCAAGGTTTAACAATAGAATTCTATCCAATAATGATACTTTTATTAACAATAGGTTATTGTGAGAAGGGATGGGCTAGTTCTTGTGCTTGTGCTTGTTGGGAAGGGAAGATCCCAAATAAATACACAAATTATAGAACTTACAAAAAATCATCTTTCATTCTACAACATTAGCATTAAATGCACATTGAAATAGTGTTTAGAATTAAGTACTCAAGGATAAATTATAGCACCTTGTAAATTCCTTTAATAATGGAATCATGAAACAAATTTGGGTCTGACATGACGGAATTTTTAGTTATTTTCCAATTAATGCTTAAGAATTATGCATCATCCTTCCTACATAAAGTAAACTTAGGGCTCTTGTAGGCACACGAAATTTTTTCTAGCGCCTACAACAATGCTGGAAAATGAATGAGAATAAAGAAATTCATGTAATAAAGAAAGTATTATATTGTACATGGAACTTCCCTTAATGCATGTGGACTAAGATATTATATTAAGAGGCTTCCATGGGACTTAATCTAAGGCTACTAGTTGTTGAGTGAACTAAAGCAAGTAAATATTACGAAAATAATTAGTAGTCGTTCTTACACTAGGGGAATAAATATATTATTCTAATCTCTATTATAATCTTTTACTTTCGGAGTAGTAGCCTAGGGGAGGGATTATAGCGGATTAGAGTAACTCTCTAAGATATTGTAATCCATATATTGCCTCTTCATAATGATCTCACTCTTCATGTCCATTATTCTGAATAAGGTTAGACTTCGTATAAAATTAACATTCATATTCAAGCATATACATTTATGTATGTTTACAAATATAACTTATAAACCATTATGAGACAATCATGACACAAATTTGGGTCCGAGAAGAAGGAATTTTGAGTTATTTTCCAATTAATGCTTAGGAAAACTTAATTACTTCCTACATAAAGAAAACGTATTACTTATAAAAGCTTGAATATGAATTCTTGCCTTATTCACTACAATAATGACTCTCTAAAGAGTCATAATCATATCTCTATTTTTATTTTTAACCTCATAATGCATATGCATATTTCTTGCACTAAGTCACGAGATAGCCTTGTCATGGAATTTAGTTCTTAAACCATTATCTATAAGTGCTTCTATATTTCATGTTTGATAAAGTAGGCCTAATGTATGCAGTGGCAATTGACTGTGTAGCTGGTACAGTTTAGGTGATAGAGTAGGATCTATTGTATGCAGTGGAAGCTAAGTGTACAACTAGTATATTTCAGGTTTGATAAAGTAGCTAGGGGTTTGATAAAGTAGGTGGTGTACAATTGGTGTATTTGCAACTCTTACTCTATTACAGTGGCATTGAAGTGCATGGAAAGAAAGTGTTTTATAATCTGAGTTGGTGACAACCAAGTGCATGAGAAGCAAGTGTTTACTGAGTCGGTGGAAACCAATTGCATGCATGGGTTCTCTACATTCAAATAAATGCATTATCCATTTGACCTAGTTCCACCTATGCCACTTGAAAAAAAAAGGGTTTGTACAGCTCGTGTATTTTGATCTCTTATTGTATGAAGTTGCATTGAAGTGCATGAAAATAAAGTGTTTTATATATCTGAGGCGGTGAGAACCATTTCCTAAGCGTTGGTAACCATTTCCATTTCGATGGAGCACGCAAGGGGAAAAAGTTGAATTGGTCAATTCTTGGAACCTGCTAGCTGGATAGATGGGAAAGAGTGGCCACCTCAACCACTATGAGGTAGATGGATCAATGCTCTTATAGGTGTATGGGCCTGACACTTTTGAAATATTTAGAGAAGTTGGCTAGAAGCCATTTTTTCATCTCTTCAATGGGTATGATCTTAAGCTACGCAATGATTTCATTGATTCTTTTGATAGCAATAGAGCTAAGGTTCAGGGGGTGTTATTTTATGTAACAGAAGAAAGCATTGCTAAGGAAAATAAAACACCAGCTAAGGGGGAAAGATGGTTTAAGAGATAGATGGTGCAATGAGTAAATCTAAATTATTTTGTGAAGGATGACAACCATAACCCTTGCTAGGGCATTGGGGTGCACATAAAAATTTTAAAGTCAAAATGGGTTGATCATATGAGGAAGATTCAACTTTATTAGACATGTTATGGTCGTTTTTCCAAAATTTTCTTATATGATATCTGATTTCTTGTACATTTGGCTAGTTTTAACAGAATGAACCTACCTTTTTACCTTCATCAGAGCTTTCTTAAGATGGAAGCCTCTGCAATAAAATTGAGGGTTTGATACCCACATGATTTATACCACCATGGTTTGATCAATATGTTGTACACCCATGAATTGAACAATAAAGCACAACATCCGATGAGGAAAATTGGACACCCCTTTCCTAGAAGGCATAAGAAGAAGAAACTTGTTTCTATACAGGCCGAGAGTAGTCAAAAAGCTACTGGACAAAAAATAGAAAAACCTAATAGGATAAAAAACTGGTTAGAATTATAGGAGAGTAAGGAAGATGAGACTATTGAGGAAGGCCAAAAGAAGGGTTAAGATCCTATAGAACTTGACCCTAGAATAGGTTATGTAAGGAGGCCAAGAACTAGACCCAGAAACAAGCTAAGGCTAGGGTTTAAAGCTAAATTAAATCCCAAGCTTAAAGAGCCTATTGTCATTGAATATGGAAATTAAGATGAGCTTGCTAGAGATAAGGAGGGGTTGTTAACAAAATTAGTGCCACAAGCTTCGACAACTGAGAAGACCCCACATAATAAAAGAAAAAGAGAAATAGCCATGAGGGAAATTTCAATACATGACAAGCTAAGACTCCTTACAAAGGCGAAAAATGCCATTGCAAGCTATGGTTTTTTGCTAAGGGTTTTGTCTCAATAGGGATAGACTTTGTTTAGTAAATTATATCATGAAAATATTGTAATATTATGTGGTTTATTTATCGGATATTATGGATCTTAAAGTTTTGTACATTGTAATATTATATGGTTTCTTTCCCTGCAAAATTTTGAAAGGTTTCAGTATGCATCTTGAATTTTTGATAAGTATGCATCTTAATTTTTTGATAAGTATGACCAGTCTTTAGACATGTTTATACTATACCCTAAATTCTAATCAATTTATCTTACGAACATGTACTTCATGTTGCTGCTGCACATTTTGCATTGTGTCAATTGTAACATCAGGCTCTGTATTCTTCCAATAATATCAACATGAAAATTGAATAAATTCAATATGCATAGTCACTAGAACACAAAAATGAAAACAACAATCATATTCATTGAAATGATAATAGTGCATCAAAATAAAAAGTCTGGTTCATTGTCACCTGGTTATTAGCAAAAAATTGTCATGAGAGCAACCATCTTACAAATTGACTGATTGTGGGGTGAAGCCACCCATTAGAGATATCCTTTATTGTTGCTATTACTTCGAGTGCACTAACACCATCAAAAGAATAAACAATAATAGACTGGAAAAGTAAGCCATATGCAATGTCAGAAAGGAATATGGTGAATTTTCAGTGGCACAACAATTTTTAGAGCTCAGTAGAATCATGTAGGCTAGGCTCATAATGAAACATATATAGATATAGTGAATTTGCAGTGGAAAGAATGGCAGGGAAAATTTTGGAGCTCAAAAAAATCATTAACTAAAGGCTCAATGCATTAGGGAAAGATTATAATGCCCTTTTGAAATGTAATTAGGTGACTTAAAAATATTTGCACATAAAATGTTGGACTGCTTTGACAACAATTGGTTAAACTAATCCCTTGTACTGGATATGAGAGACTTTTGAACCAACCTCTTGTACTCGACATAAGAAATTTTTTAAAGACCATTTAAGCACTTTCTTTTTGGATAGGCCTTGAAATGGTTTTGATTATGACTTCATTTTGAGCTAGACAAGGTTGGGCCTCAAACATTAATTCCATGCTTATTAGGCAAGCATGTTATCGGTGTAGCTTGGGAGGTCCAGATATCTTGCATACGTTTAGAACTCAACTGCCCTCAAATCTCCCATCCTCTATAATTTTCGAGCTATTAAACCACCACACATCCTCTACTAGGGTTCATTAAATTAAAAATAATTAAGAAGAATAAACCTATCCTCATTTTGATATACCCCATGATTGTGAGTGCTTCCTACCTTGATGGAGGGAGCCATGGTATTTCCTTTGAACCTTTGGTCTGGAATTTCTAGACTATTTGTATTAATGGACATGCATATTTCTTTGGTATATCACAATCATAAAAAGCACAAGTATCCAAACTTCAAAAAGGTTTAGCAACCCTTAACTAATAAAAAATAGGAATCATATTTTGCCTAGTTCCTCTGCAAATGAAAATTGATCAAGATAAATCAGTAAGCACAAATATTTCTTCGGTAAGAGAGCCATGTCATGTTGACATTCTAAAAAATATTTAGTTCTTATTGTTATATTTATAATAAGAATGCACAATATAATTTTCAGATATTACTAAACCTTTTCTAATCATTGGAAAATATGCCTAGCTTTCAAAGTAGTTTCTAGCAACTGTTTGCAAGTTTTTATTTTTTTTAATTTTTTATTAATTGGTTTAGATTAAACAATTATCACCTATACGGTCTATGATGTTCTATAGATAAATTTCCACTTTTCCAGCCAATGTCAGAAATCATAGTTGGGATTCTATGTTTATGAGAATATCCACATCTTCACAAAATAACTATCCCATTTGTCTCATTATAGTTTAATTTTAAATTGAAATAATTTATTTTGTAGGGAATCTCTGTATCTCCCTAAAAATGACATTGAGAATATCTTATTAGGAGTGTGTTATATTCTTACCACGACTAACTCCACGAGATAAGTAGGGGGTAGTTAGCCCCCCTGCACAGGCCCGAGGCAGCACTCGGGGAAATTTTTTTTGGACCCTATATTAGGTGGGCGGACCTACCTATGGTTTTGTGGATGGGTTTGCACATGGTTTTGGGCATGACGGTTTTCTGCCCATGGTATTTTTTAGATTTGGTCAAGGGAACTATGGTTATGTTCTAATCTAGGGTTAATGGATTGGGGTTTATGAATGCTTCGACATGTATATATATGTGCTGTAACATTGAAAGGAAAATGATGAAAAATCAAGCTGGTAGTCCCGGTTTTGGGATCCAGGGGAAAATATATGTGTATATATGTTTTATTTTTTAAGTTCTCGCTATTGTTTTATTTTCTGTTTTAAGAGTTCATTTGCAGATAATTTTTGTACAAGGTTAAAACTTACATTTGGTATTATAGTTGTTTCAGCTTCAAGGGGACGTCTTTTCTAGCGAGGGGATTTTTTCTCGGGCCCGTGGTAGACCTTGCTTAGTGGGAGATATGAGGGACTGATTATTTCTGTGAAAGAAGATGGAAAGAAGTGGAAATATAGAGATCGATAAATTTAATGGACATATTTTTGAGTTTTGGAAGCTCAAGATGGAGGATCTGCTAGTGGATAAAGATCACTGGATCGCGGTAGATCCGGGTACTACAGCAACGACAATGTCAGATGAAGACTGGGCAAAGTTGGATCAGAAGGAAAATAGCAGAATGCGGTTGTGTATCTCAGATTTGATATTGATGAATCTATCTGGGGAAGCTATGGTGAAGGCTTTCCGGGATAAGTTAGGGACTTTTTACCAATCTAAGTCTCTGGTGAATAAATTGTTCCTATGGAAAAATATGTATAACTTGAGGATGAATGATGCAGACTTAGTGACAGAGCATCTGAACACCTTCAATAATGTGGTAAGTTAGTTGTCATCTGTTGATATTAAAATCTCAAATGAAGATAAGTGCATCAATTTTTTGTGTTCTTTACCAGATTCGTGGGACAGTCTAGTTGTTGCAATAGGTAGCAATACAACAACCTCAAATTTTGATGAAATGGCCTCAGCCTTGTTGTCGGAGGAAATAAGACGAAAAAATATGGACAACCAGAATGGAGATGCCTTGTCTGTACGAGGATATTCCCATAATAGAAACACAAATAAGCTCACGAGTGGGAGATCTAAATCTCTAGGAAATCATGTAAAGGTGTGCTAGAAATGTGGAAAGGAAGGGAACTTCAAAAGGACTATAGATCTAAGGCTCACAAGAAAGGAAAGGGATCTGATGATTCTCCTTATGCAGAGGCGAAAACCACTTCAGATGAAGGTGGGGATATGTATTTTTCTTCTTCTTCAAATACACATGTATATCATGAGGCATGGTCGATTGAATCAGGTGTATCCTTTCAATTCACTCCCCATAGGGAGTGGTTCTACGAGTATGAGAATTATGATGGTGGTGATGTCTCATTAGGGGATGATAGGAAGGCCATAATCACCGAATGTATAAACATCAAGCTAAATTTGCAAGGTAGAAGGATTAGAACACTTCTTGGTGTTCTGCATATTCCTGCATTGGCTAGAAATCCGATTTCTATAAGCAAGATGGATGATGCAGGTGTAAAAACAATGTTCGAGAAAGATGCCTGCAAGATAGTTCGGGGAGCATTGGTATTGATGCGGGGAGTTCAGATTGGAACTCTGTACAAGCTTCTAGGTAGCACTGTTATTGATGGGTGTAACAATTTTGTGGTTCGTGAAAGTGGCGCATAAAGCCTAGTTGTATCCGGAGAAAATACCATGTTATGGCATCAAAGTTTTGGACATATTGGAGATAAGGGACTTCAAATACTACATGGTAATGGTATGGTATAAGGTATGCCTAATTTATATCTTGATTTCAATTTTTGTGAACATTGTGTATATGGGAAGCAGAATTGGGTGGGTTTCCCTTCTAATGCTAAGAGGGAAAACAAGATATTAGAGCTTGTGCACAATATTTTGTTTGGACCTGTGTCAGTTCCATCACTGGCTAAGTTTGTGTACTATGTGTCATTTATATATGTCTTCTCAAGGAATAAATGGATTTATTTCCTGAGGAAGAAATCTGAAGTCTTTGACAGATTTAAAGAATTTAAGGCTCTGGTGGAAAACCAGATAGAGCAGAAGATAAATATGTTGAAGACATATAATGGAGGATAATTCTGCAAGAAGGAATTTGAAGTGTTATGTAAGAAGTGTGGTATAGTATGGTTGAATACTACTCCATACACACCTTAGCAAAATGGAGCTGCAGAAAGAATGAATTGGACATTTATGGAAAAGGAAAGAAGCATGCTTAGTGGTACCAGGTTAGGACAAGAATTCTTGGCAGAGGCAGTGGAGAATACATGCTACCTAGTTAACACATCACCTTCATCAGTGTTGGAGGATAAGACTCCACATGAGGTATGGACTCATAAGAAACCCTCTCTTTCACATCTGAGGGTATTTGGATGTGATGCATATGTACATGTTCCAAAGGAGAAAAATACAAAGTTGGATAATAATATGAAAGGTGCATCTTTATTGGGTATAAGGATGGTTTAAAAGGTTATAAGATTTGGAACCCAAAAATAAGGACAACTGTGTATAGCTGATATGTGGTGTTTAGAGAGGTGAAAGATGTTGTTAAACATGAAGTCCTACCAAAGGAACCTGAGAAGATAGAGTTTTAGCTAAAGGAGGAAGAATTAGACTCTACAACATAAAAAGATTCATAAGAGGAAGAGCCACAAAATCCAACTGTGAGAAGATCAGTTCGATAAAGAAGGCAGCCAAAAAGGTATAGTCCATTTGATTTTTGTTCAATGTTTTCTCAATATATCACTGATGATGAGCGCAGAACTGTCAGGGAGGTAGTGGATTCAGGAGATGAAAAACTCTAGAAGGAGGCCATGGTTGATGAAATGGCATCCTTGTACAAAAATGAGGCATGGGATGTCATGGAGTTTTTGACTGGAAGGAAGCCCATTGGAAACAAATGGGTGTTCAAGAAGAATATGAGTGGAGAAGGAAAGGTGGACAAATACAAAGCTCGATTGGTAGAAAAAGGTTATTCCCTGGTGTTGAAATTGATTTTGGTGATATTTTTTCTCTTGTTGCCAAGGTAACTTCTATTAGATTACTTTTATCTATTGTTGTTGCATTTGATTTTGAATTAGAACAGATGGATGTGAAGAAATCATTTCTTCTTGGGATCTGGAAAAGGATATCTACATGAAGAAACCTAAAGGCTTTGCAATAAAGGGTAAGAAAGAATTGGGATTCAGGTTAAAAAAGTATTTTTATGGGATAAAACAGTCACCAAGGACGTGGTATCTGAAATTTGATACATATATATATAACTTGTCTTCACTAGAAGAAAAGAGGATCACTGCGTGTATTTTAAATTAATTGGTGACCATGTTATTTATTTGGTCTTGTATGTGGATGATATGTTGCTGATTGGAAATGACAAAGAAATTATCCAGGATTTGAAGACCCAATTGTTATCCAAATTCAACACGAAGGATATTGGTTCTACAAACTATATTTTGGGCATGGAAATTAAACAAGATCGGGCAAAGAGTAAGCTCTAGTTAAACCAAAGGAAGTATGTCAAGAAAATATTGCAGGGGTTCAATATGCAGGATAGTAAACCGATGAAGGTTCCTATTCCTATAGGTGTAAAGTTATATGTTGAAGATTGTCCCAAGACACACGAAAAAGAAGAGGACATGTCTCATGTTCCATATGCAAGTGCAGTGGGTAGCCTGATGTATGCAAAGGTATTTACTAGACCAGAAATTGCACATGCAGTGGGGGTATTGAGCAGGTTTTTGTAAAAAACAGGGAAGGAGCATTGGACAACAATAAAGTGGGTTTTCAGATATTTGCATGGCACTAGTGATTATGGTTTGTGTTAACAAGGAAGACCAGGATTGGACAGAGTTTTAGACATTCATGGCTTTGTTGATGTAGACTCAGATGGAGATATGGTTCAAAGAAGATCTACAAGTGAGTATGTGTTTAGCCTATTTGGAGGTGCAGTCAGTTGGATGAGTAAAATTCTAGTATGTAGTGGCTCTTTCAACTATAGAGGTTGAATACATGGCAACCACTCATGCAAGTAAGGAAGAAGTTTGGTTGCAAAGATTGTGTTAAAGTATGGGGTTGGTGCAACGAACTATAAGGATAGACTATGATATCCAAAGTGAAATTTTCTTGGCTAAGAACCCTGCTTATCATTCAAAGACAAAGCACATTGATGTTTAGTATCACTTTGCGAGAGATATGGTTGAGGACAAAAAGGTGTTGCTGGTAAAGGTGGACACTTTGAAGAATGTTGTAGATGAATTGACGAAGTCTCTAAGCACTGGGAAGTTCTCTTGGTGTAGAGAAAAAATGAGTGTTGCAGGGCTGGACCAATGACTAAGCTCTCCTATGGCCCCCTGTTGAAAGAAAACAATAAGTGGGAGAATATTGGGTGTGTGTTATATTCTTTCCACGACTAGCTCCAGGAAAGAAGCAGGGGGTGGCTAGACCCCCTATTCTTGCACCGGGTGCAATGCTCTGGGAAATTTGTTTGGACCCTATATTAGGTGGGCAGACCTGCCTATTGTTTTGTGCATGGGTTTGTACATGGTTTTGGGCATGATGTTTTTCTGCCCATGGTATTTTGTAGATTTGGTAAAGGAAGCTACAATTATGTTCTAATCCAGTGTTAACGGATTGGGGTTTATGAATGCTTCGGCATGTATATATGTGTGTTATAACATTGAAAGGAAAATAATGAAAAATCAAGCTAGTAGTCCTAGTTTTTGGATCCAGGGGAAAATATCTGTGTATATTTGTTTTATGTTTTATGCTCTCGCTATTGTTTTATTTTATGTTTTAAGAGTTCATTTGAAGATAGTTTCTGTACATGATTAAAACCTACATATCTAATGTATGTATCACAGACATATTATAAGAGAAACGGATTAAAAAACTACATTATGAAATTTTTTCTTTATATTTGCATACAGAATAGATAGTTCAAGAAGAGAAGTGGAACCTAGAGGAAGATGAAGTTTTTTTCCATGGCCGAAGTGACATCGAAAGCCATGAATATCCTAGCTCTGGTGCTAATCATAGTCCTGAACCTCAAACCCCTGGTAGACCATAATTGGCCTATGTGATGCAAATTTGAGGTTGCACTAGATTTAATTATTTCTGCTACAATGCATTATCACTTTGTATAAGTGTTGTACTGCTAGGAAAGTATTTATTTTGTATAATTATACAGTAGTATCTGAGTATTAATAGTCTGACTTCTCATCTATAGAAGCTTTACAGACTACTAGATAAAAGGAATTTAGTAGCATGTGCTAATGTAGCATATGTTTCTCTATAAAGTTTATTTCTAGTAGGTTTAGCCAAATAAGTATATATAATTCCAGCTATTCTTCAATATGAAAGCATTTATCTCCATGTATTTTGTATTTTAATAAAATGTTTCTTGTATATCCATCATTACTGTACACTGACACTTAAATATAATCATTTTCTAAAATTGTTGTAGGCACTGGAAAATTATTTTCCAATGCCTACAAGAGCCCTAGAAAATCATTTTCTAGCGCCTACAGAAATCATTTTCCAGAGTTGTTGGATTTAATCTAGTTTAGCTATAACATGTTGAAGAGTTATGTTCTTGGTTATAGTTCATTTGTGTTGGAAAATGGATGGTAATTGTTGTAATCCCTCATATTTTTTTAAGGATACTATGACATCAAACCATCGACCTTAAGGTTCATGGATGGATCGAATTAGAAATTGGAGATGACTCACATTTAGTTGAAAAATGCAGTAGAAAGGATGAAATATTGGGTAGATCATGATAAAATGGAGGTAGATTTTTTAGTTTTGGATTTGGTCTTCTTTAGGTTGGGTAGTGAGAACCTCAAGCCACTAAGTGACATGTTAAGCGACATTATGATTGTTTATTAATGTTTCAGTTAAGGTAGTCAATACTAAGTTAGTTTTACGAACATTAACAACTTGGGAAACCAATTGTAAGGGAATTTCCATTAGTTTAGATGCACTAGTGTCACTTGCACTAACTGGAGCCACTGTCAACTAAGTTGGAACTTCAACAATGGTTCAACTCAAAAGTGTTTCTTTGTTCAAATCATGGGACCATGATTGGTTATTGGTTGCTTGCCATTAAAATACAAAAAATCCATAGTGGAAGTGTTAAACTCGAAAGTGGTTCTTATTTCAAGTAATGGGGCCATGATTCCTTAGTCGTTTCTTTCCAAGACAATAAAAAATATGGCTAGATAGCCATAGATTATCTAGATATTTTTTCCTCGTTGTTTCTGTCAGGCATCACTACAATTGCATTGGGGAAAAGCTATTTGAGGAGGGAACACTGTTATAGTACCTCATAATTCGTATTTTTTAGTGTTTCCATCATAGAAGATTGGATGTAGTGATGGGGCCATGCTTCCTTTTTGGTTTCTTGTCATGAAAATAAAAAATATGGGCAATTTCTTTCTTTGTTGTTTGTTCCATCCATCACTATAGTTGTTTTGGGGAAAATAAATTTGAAGAGGGGGAACTACTATAGTACATCAGAATATGTGTAGTTTAGTGTTTCCATTTCCATCATAGAAGCAATTATACTATCATGCTTAACAATGAAGACATTAATTTTGAGCACACAATTTTGTGTTAGATGAGCTATGCACGTGATGTGAGGGAGTTGGGTTCATTGAAATTTTTACTTGTAAATGTTTCCTAATATGTTTCCTTATTTTTTGCATATTGTGAGACAAAATGGAAAAGAAATGGAAGGCTATAATGGGCCTTGAGGTACAAGACCGTAAAGAGAAAATCATATTTTCTGGTAAAGATTTGGTCTGGTCTCAAGTATCTAAGGCCAGCATGAGTTTTTATCAAGTTGCAAAAATTCCTCTACATATAGTGGATGACTTCATTAAAGGAGAGGAAATGAATCCAATGGCTCCATGTATCTTTTCCTGACAAAAACCCAAAACTTCAGGCTTAACCAAAGATCCAAGCTTAAGAGGTAGTGTTGCCCTGCGATGGCCCTGTCATGGAAAAATGACATTATAGGTGATGCTAGGTCTCTGCATAAGCTAAGGATTTCAAGGGACATTGTTTCTTATGTCGAAATTGTTTTTTTCTAAAAATGAAAATTGAATCAGTTTGTAAAATGCATATTAAAAAATATGTTGGTGTAGATGCCAAAGATCGGGATACAGATTTTTTTATTATGAAGAGAAGATGTCGCAAACATTATAATCATCTGATGAAAGGAAATTACCAACTTCATAAAAACATATGAAATGAGTGTGAATATTTGGTATGAAAAAAACCAAACTGATTTCTTCTTTTACCAAAATCCAAATGGTGAAAATTTCCCTTTTATAAATGAAATACAAACTAAATGGATGTTGGACACTATGGTTAAGTTATCCCATAATAGCTTAATAGGCATGGATTCAACATTCAACACAAATAAATATTGGGTTAGTATTGTGGCAATGATTCATTTAGTGAAATAATTTTGACTGTAATGATTCAATATGATTAATGGTGTAAAATTAAATTGATTTTCATTAATATGATAGTATAAGTTGTACACACTCGTGGTGTTTGACGAGCAACAAAGTGGGGTTCCCGTTGCATGGGTGGAGATGTCACGTAGTACATCACATGATATATCGTTGTTTTTGGAGCACCTAATGTATAGGTGTTATCAACTTTGTCATGATTGGAAGGTCAATTCCTTCATGGTTGATGATGCATTGGTTGTGTTAGGCTCCCGTAGTTTGCAAAATTGGTAAGAACAAATTCTACAGGGCCTACATTAGAACCACTTTGGAATCCTAGGATCTATCTCTCTTGGATTTAGAGAGGGATCTCTCTATATGTGTTTTAGAATGATATGCTTATAGGCTCATGATATGATCTTAGGCTAGTTATGAAGCACAAGGGATTTGTTTTGGTTTTGGTTGGGTAGGATATCATCAAAATAAATGAAGTATTTTGAAGGGTAAATGTGTGAGAAGGTTGAAAGAATGGTTCAACTAATAGGATAGGTAAGAGAAAGTATCAATCCATTGGGCTATGGAGTCACAAAAAGATTTAATTTCACAAGAAGTTTCAAGAGTGGTCTATGGGGCAAGTCATCTATATCAAAGGATCTCTTTAGATTGATTTTGTGGTATGGAACATTAAGAAGTGTGGTGAAAGAAGCAAACATATAAGAAAACAAAGGGTAGCCTAAGATCAGGTAAGGACTTTGAACCTATCCTTCTTTTGGCATACTCTCAGAGATATTTTCAAAGAAACTATTGGAGATAAACTAGAGGACAAGGCTAACCATAGACTTCTCTAGTTCAACTTTACTTAGCAAACTTTTCAAGAACTTTCAAAGACAATATCTCAAGTTGTACTCAGGAAACATGGGCTCACCAACACTTCTTAGGTTATACTCTATTGAATTATCCTCAAAGCACAATTAGAAGAAAACATAAAGATAAAGCTTATCAGTGAGAATTAGGGTACCTTTTACAGTAAATCCTAATCTAAATTTGTTGTTCTTTATCAGAGAAAGTGGACAGTATGGAAACATAAGAAAAACAACAATTACAGTAAGAAAAACATCACCATTGACATAGACCAGGATCCCATAAATCAGCTTGTATATTTGATGTTCAAAGTAGTTACAATCTTCAAGTCTAGTAGGTCTTTATAGCTTCACACTTCTCTTCTCAACCTATCTTTCTTCAATTACTAACAGAACTTCAGTAGACTCAGCAACTATTTACATTCAATAAGTATTCAACCAACAACAATACTGGGCTCCTCATATGATATGTATAGGTAAATTGAGGAGGCGGAGTGAAAGGAAGGTCTAATTATTCAATTAATACAGATTAAATGCTTCTCGACCTTTGGGAGGCCTAATGGAGAAGATATCTAATGTCTTAACTCTGTTAATTGATTTTTACATTAACTTTCATCTACTTCTGTCACTTTTGTTGAATTTTGAGGCTTTTGGTAGCTGGCAATTACTTTCTGAGCTGTCTTTGTAAAATATCTCTAACTGTGCATTAACTTTGTAGGCTTTTGAGTAAATAGGCCTGTAGGTGGCATTTTTAGTCTTTGGGGGAGTAAATAGCCTTGATGATCTGGCAATTAAGGATGTCTTTTGCTGATCTGTCTCTGTTTCAGTGCTTTAATCATGAATTAGGCCTTTGATATGCTTTTAGGCCTTCTTTGTCATCTTTCTTCTTTATACTGTGTCTTTATTTTTTAAACTGCAAATTAAGCCTTAAATATTCTTGCTTTATGCTTAACCTTTAAACTTTAATCTTCATCTTTAATCTCTAATTGGTCTTCACTGTTCTTCATTTAACTTTATTGTTTTGCTGACAGGTGCTTTCTTCACGCTGGAGGGTTTGCTGTGTAACCAATGCCCATGACGCATTGATTCAAAACTTGGAAATTCGACCCTTTATGTCCCTTTTTTCTTTTATTTTTTGGCCATTAAGGATCGTCACCCTTGGCCCTTTGCCACTGGTCTAGCTGTGGAGGACCTTTTAACACCTTAGCCACCATTGAACCTGCATAAACAGACAAAAACAATAATAAAACCCTGCGTTTTGGTTCAACTGCTAATAGAGGTTAGGCGAAAGCGGAGGAGCAGTTTAGAGGGAAGGGAAATTGCAGAGAAGGGGATTCCATGGTCAGAACCATAAGAAACAGGGTTCAAACTTGATTTATGGTGCGAAATTGGAAAAGCGGTTTTATGAAACCAGAAGAGGTTTTCGTGCAGGATCCAAGCGGTAAACGGTTTTAACCTGAATGAATGCCATACGACCCTATGGGCGACGCGTGTCCATTAAAAACCACCATTTTCACGTGCAAATCGCGCGATCAGGAGGTTTGGTGAAGATGGGTGTGAAATGATGCGGTGACCGTTGGATCTGGGGTATTAGATCCAACGGTGGACAAGGTGCGCAAAAAGGGAAAGGTGCACGGGATGACGAGCGGTGGGGATAGGTGGGACTAAGAGGTGACGTAAGCTCTTTTGTCGGGAGGTGGGAAGGCAGGGAGCAAGGTGTGAAACCTCGGGATTAACGTTGGCCATTAGATCTGAATAGATCAACAGTGGAGATTAATTGCGAGGGGATTGGGGGGTACGAAGGGATCTCGGGGCCGTGTGCCTCCGCAGTGAATTGGAAACGAGGAAAAAATGCTGGCCGTTGGATCGGGAGAAAATCGATGGTGGAGATCGAGGGTACAGGGGGACTGGGGAGTATGGGCCACTTTGGTCAGGTGCCCTCGCAGTGAACCTGCACCGTAGATCTGGGTTAATCAGAGGATGCAGATTGAAAGAGAACACGATGAAAAGCCCAGCGTGGTTGGGTGGGACTGGCAGGATGACATGGGAGATTGATGGTTATGCGATGAGGCGCAGGAGCGTTGATCGTTAGATTTAAAATATCAACGGCCTAGATCTCTTTGCCAGGTCGCACAGATAACAGATGGTGCGAGGGGAGGAGAAAAGAGTGATGAAGCGACTACCGTTGGATCAAGAGGATCGACGGCTTGGATGATTTCGGAGAATGGCAGGCAGAAGGGGCTTGGACGAGAGGAAAGTGATAATGCGATGGCGCAAAAGGGGCTAAAGACTTAAACTGACGGTCGCGGGTCCCGATCGCATGGAGAAAGGAGCTGAGAACTTAAACCCGCGGGGGCTTAAAGGTTTGCTTATGAAAAAGTTAGATTTTAAGGCTGAAATGGGGGTTTTTGAAGGTTTTTAAATGTTTCGATAGATATAAAGAAGGGCTTAAAACCAAATAAAAGGGACTCAAATGGTTTTAAAGGATTTTGAAGGAAGTGGAGGGATTTTTAATAGGAAAATATGAATGAAAGAGGGTGGAAGAGGGGTTCAAAATAGTTTTCTTCATGATATTAGCAGGGCTTTGTGAAGACATCAGTGAGATGGATCCTTTGGACAAATAGACACAGCAAGGCTTCAAGAAGTCACAGATTTGCTCCAAAATTTGTTTCTTGAAGACTAACAGACCTGTTTTAGCCATCATAGTATATGGAAAATTTATAGATGGCTAACAGTGGCTCCACTTGGGGATGGTAGCTCCATGGAGGTGTCAAGAACCTCAGAGATAAATCTCTGGAAAGTAGACCAATGCCTTTGTAATTTGTTGCACTTTGACAACCTCTTTCTTCTTTGATCATGCTGCTTGAAAAGATGATCAGTTTACATTAATAGAATAATTCATTCCTCAAATAACTACCTACACAACCTACTTCCTAGAATTTTTTCTTCAATGGGTGCATTTAGACTTGCAGACTCTTTGATATCAACATTTTATTCTTTTATTGAAAGCATGAAACTACTCTAAATCTACCCTTATAACTTCCATGAGTCCAGATTAAATAGTTGGACTCAAAAATTCTTTACCTAATCTACTATCTGCCAATATTAATCTGTCTGACAGATCTACATTCTCTATATTCTAAAATAGAAATTTAAATACAGACAAACTGGGATTAAGCTTTCTGATTTGCTGTAAGACTATGGCATAAAAGCAAGCTGCACATAGACCAAAATTTACAGAAATTTAAAACAAAATTGTGAAGGCTTAAGATCTAAAAATTATGAATATCCTTCCTTCTTCTTATGACTCAGATTTTGATCTGTTTAGAGTCATCCTTTTTCTTTTTATGTCTTGGTTCATATTTTGAGCATGTTAGAACCATTCTTTTCTATATTTGGCTCAATTTTTAGTCTGATTAGAGCCATTTCTTTCTATCATAATTTATTCTACTAATAAGCCAAGATTTCATTGTTTGGCAAATCTTCTTCACTAACCTATCAGCAATAAATTGAAATCTATCTAGTCATGATTAGGCTATATGGCTAAATAGCAGTGTTCTCTTTTAGTAGTGGCATTTAAAATTACGCACTTTCAGACTCTCTTTATTTTTTTTGGTATGGGGTTATACCTTTCTTCTTTTTCTAATCTGCCCTCTTTTTCTCTTTTTCTATTGTTTTTGTATTTTTTTTCCTTTTTTTCAAATTCAAAAGTAGTGTTATATACAATGAACAAGAATCTTTGAAACCAAAATATTAGTTAACAGAAATAATGTTTGAGCATCCTGCCATTGACAGGATCTCCAAAATATTCAGCTCCATCCAGTTCTTGCAAAAAGAATGCATTGTTTCCAATAGCAGATTGAATAAGATAAGGGCCTTGCCATAAATTATCAAATTTTCCATGTTTGCCCTTATCTTCTCTCCTTGAATCCCATTTCAATACTTTGTCGCCAATTTTAAAGTCACTTGCCTTGGTTCTTTTGTCAAACAACTTCTTGATGTTTTCTTGTAGTTGTTGTGCTTTGATGTATACCTCCTCTCTGGTTTGTTGTAGATGTATAGTCTAGTTTATTCTTCTTGTCATATCATCATCTTCAGACTGTACTTCTTGGATCAGCTTCATGACTGGCACTCCTAGACTGGTTGGAAATATTGCATCGGTTCCATAAACTAGCTGGTAAGGAGACATCCCAATTGAATTTTTAACTGTCAATCTTTCTGCCCATAATGCATGTACTAGCTTATTGTGCCACGATTTTTTGTTTTCTTCCAACAACTTCTTGATTATGTTCAGCAAAATTTTATTTGAGGATTCTGCCAACCCATTACCTTGAGGGTAATAAGCTGTAGAATGACCAAATATAATCTGATATTTATGACAGAATTCCACCATATTTTTAGACCCAAATGCAGCAGCATTGTCAGTTATGATCTTTCTAGGACAACCAAATCTAGACAGTATATGGTTTTCAAGGAATGAAATGATAACTGAGTCTATGGCATTCCTAGAAGGGATGGATTCTATCCATTTGGTAAAATAGTCTGTTGCTGTGAGGATCCATTTATGTTGGGCAGATGAGGCAGGATGGATTTCCCCAATGAAGTCTAGACCCCATTGTTGAAAAGGAGCTTCAACAGTGATTGGTTGCAGAGGTAAGGGAAGCAGCTTTCTTTTGCCTTCAAAAATTTGACATTTGTGACAGACAATAATCATTTTGTGAATATCTTGAAAGAGGGTGGGCCAGTAGTAACTATCTCTAAGGATTTTGTTAGCAGTTGACTTCCAATAGAGGTGGCCTCCACATTCTCTTTCATGAAACTCGTGCTTGATCTTATCTGCATCATTCTCAGGCAAAAATTTAAGTAATAATCCACTAGCATTTTTCCAATATAAACATTTATTTTAAATGTAGTAATTTACAGCTTTCAACTTTAAAAATCTTGCCTTTGTTTTAGACAAACCAGGAGGGACATTGAGATTGAGCAAGACATACAAAATATCAGCATACCAAGATGAATTTGGAAAATAATCTTCAATAATTGGAGTTGCCAACTCCTCTTGTTCATCTAATGCATTAAACATATTTATATCAAGAGCTTGAAAGTTAGATTCAGCCATAATTTTTTCTAGTCCTTGACCTTTTATGAGCTTAGTGGGTTTGATTTCTAAGTCATATTCTAAAATTACAGAAATCCACTTTCCTCTTTTTCCATCTAGATCTTGGGTCAATATGTCTTTTACAACTGAATGAGGCACAAATGCTATAATGTGGGAATGTAAAATGTAAACTCTGAAGTCTTTTAAGGTTTTGACTAAGGCAAAGGCTTGTTTTTCCATGATATTGTACTTCAGAGGTGCATCTCTTAATGCCTTGCTGAAAAATGCAATTGGCTGCTCTTGTCCCTTCAAGTTTTTCTATAATAGGACAGCATCTACTATGTGTTCCGATACAAATGAAAATATGAAGAAATATTTTGTAAAATCAGGACTGATAAGAATTGGTGTTTTGGTAAGTTCTTGTTTTACCAACTCAAATGATTTCTTTGCTTCTAAGGTCCATTTAACTCCTCCTTCTCTGTTAGGCATATTTGTCATGTTTCTAAGGAGTTCAGCTAGATTGGGTATGAACCTTCTCAACAAATTAATCTTTCCAATGAAATATTGAAGTTCCTTGATGTTTCTAGGATGGTTGATTTGCAATATACTATCGATCCTCTTTAGGTCTATCCTTGTTCCCTCTTCTGATATGATATGCCCAAGAAGTTTACCTTCTTGGAGACCAAACAATGTTTTCTTTGGATTTAAGGACAACCTACATTTTTTTCATTTCTCAAAGACTTTTCTCAAGTGTATTAGGTGTTCTTCATTTGTTTTTGAATATATAGTTATGTCATCTAAGTAAATCACTATGAAGTAACCTATTTCTTCTGAGAATGCAATATTCATGGCTCTTTGAAATGTTGCACTAACATTCATTAAACCAAAGGGAATTTTCAAATACATGAAAGTACCCCAAGGAGTAGTAAAGGCTATTTTAGCTTGAACATCAGGATGTACCAATATCTGATTGTAACTTGAGAAGCCATCTAGCAAAGAAATTCTTCTAGAACCAACTACCCTTTGTAAGATATGATCCATTTTGGGCAAGGGATAGTTGTCCTTTAATGAAGCTTTGTTTAAGTTTCTAAAGTCAATACAAAGCCTTATTTCTCCTGTTTTATTCCTAACTGATACAAGATTAGACACCCAGTTTGAATATCTTACTGGGACTATGATTCCAGCATCATACATTTTCTTAATTTCTCCCTCAACCAAAGGTAATTGAACATGGTTGATTCTGCGCAATTTTTGTCTAAAAGGTTTCTAGTTTTCTTTGAGGGGTGTCTTATGCTGGATTATCTCTGTATCATATGATTTTAGATCTTCATACTTCCATGCAAAAACATCAGAAAAATCTCTAAAAAGCTCAATGTATTTTAGTTTAATGTGAGTTGGCAGTGTCTTGGATAATTTGATCATTTTGGGTTTTTTCTCACCACCTATGTTGCATTCTTCCACTTCAGCTTCAATAGGTTCCAGTTTTGGCTTTCTGGCAACATCATTCAGGTCAAACAATTCTTCTAATGGGACCAGTCCTTTTGGAAAGCTTTTATTTTTAGATTGCAGCACTTCTAAGTCTTTTTTTTTCTAAATTTGTACTATTTTCTATTGTATGTTTGGGTCTATTAGTTAACAGATTTATATCAGAAATCTCAGGAGACTTTTCTTCTTCAAAAAGTGGTTTTTCTTCAGCAGGATAGTCTTGTTCATACTTTGAATCTGAGTCTGGTATTTCAAATTCATTTTTGGACTGAAGGAAGTCTTTTATTTGTTTATCTCCTTCAAAAACTTGCCAATATTTTTCATTATCTGGGACACTTGGTCTATATTTTACTTGGATGGTGTATTTTTTTCTTTCGTAAGGTCTTAGACAAGTACTACCAGCAAAGGCTAATCCATTGGCAAGAATTTTTTGGTTCCTTGAGACAAAGGTAAGTTGGAATTCAACAAATGTTTTTAACAAGTCCATGGCATCATCTCTATAGGCTCTAAGTCTGTGATGTTTAGCAGTGTATTCCCCTTTTACTTGCCTATTATCAACTTTGAATCCCCATGAACTGTTATTATTTTGGCCCCTAATTTTTTCAATACATGCAAGCCTAAAAGGAGAGCTTCATACTCTGCTATGTTGTTTGTGCATTAGAAGTTTAATCTATAGGAATGACCCTCAGCATGATTGTTTTCAGTGTTGTGTACCCATATGCTTGCTCGTGCACCAGTTTTAGAGCAAGACCCATCAAAAATCATACTCCAAAGAGTACTGTTTCTAGATTTGTCATTTATTTCATTTATGTCTTCTCTGTTTTGTTTGCCTAATCTGTGACTGTGTTGTTCCTATAGGACTGCACTGTGTTTGTCTTTATTTTGTTCCTCAAAATTTTCAATGTTTTTAGGATTTATTCTTTTATTTTCTTGATCCGCACTATATTTATGACTGTTTTGGACCTCAAGACCTTCAATTTGTTTACTGTGAATTTCTGAGTTTGCAAACTGATCTAATGATTTTTCATTTCTCTCCTTTTCCTCTATGGCTGCCACTATGTTTGGATGTGGAGTGACCACTATATTGGCTGATGTTTCATTGACTAACTCTTGCTCATTAGGAATCTCATCATTGTAAAGAATGAATGAGTCAAGGTCAGAGTGTATGGAATAAAGAGGAGAGTTTTCTGGTCTTTCTTGACTACTCACCATGTATTTCATGTGTGTTTCCCTATAGAGTCTTCTGGGTTGACTTGAAGACAAAGATGGTGACATAAGTCATATCCATCTGCATAGTACCATGCAACTTAGCACCCCATGATCTTGAAGGGAGCATGCCATATTTGGGGGGTATATCAGCCACTACAATGTCCATCACTAAGCTTTTGGCTGGGATTTGGGCTAAGTTAACACATAGATCTTTTATTAGGCCTAGGAATTTTACTCTGCTTGAATCAAAGGAATATAAATCTTTATAACGTCTGGTTACCTCAAGGCCTAATCTTTCCATTATTACTTTAGGCATGAGGTTATGTGATGCCCCTGAATCAAGCATGTCATTGTGTAACATCTTATCATGGATATTCAAACTAATGTAGAATGGAAGGGTAGTTCCTTGAATTTTTCCTTCAATCTTTGGACCGAACAAAAGCTCTGGTGTATCATCACTCAAGTTAACAGTATCATGAATATCTTCTATGTTCAAGGCTTTCAAAACTTGACATTTATATACATTTTGAGTGACTAACTCATTGAGTGGGACACAGATTTTGATTTTGGAAATTTCATTCTCTATGCTAAAGGGAATCTGATTTTTCAAAATGCTTGATTCAACCTTGTTAGTCATTCCTTTATCAACAAAATCAGCTTGTTGATTTCTACTATTTACAGCAGTCAAAATGGTTTTCTTAGGAGCATTAGCTGAAATTCTAGTGCTGCTAGGGTTACCACTATGTTTTTCTTGAATCTGAGCATTTTTTCCCTTATTTTGATTAGAACCTTCAACCATTGTTTTATGATTTTTTGTTGTCTTTTTGGAAGTATTTACAGGGCTATTTTTGGCATAATTATTACAGGTTTTATTTTTGGGAGTTTCTGGGTTCTTTTTACTTCTTAGGTCATATTTTTTGGGCGCTCCTATGATGGAATTTTTGAAATCTTGTTCATAGTAATCAGCTTCTAGTCTTCTATCATCATAGGGTGTATATAGACCTTGTTTTCTTTCATGGAGGAAATCAGAATCCTCATTGTTCTCCTCCAACATGTTCATGTTATCATCTTCTGTTTGTTCAATTGTTTCTCCATCCTCATTAACATAATTTTCTTGAAAAGGAGGTCTGATCTGTTGATCAGCATCTCTTTGTTTGTTCTGAGGTTGATTTCTCCTAAAGTTCTGATTTTGATTCTGGGATTGGTTTCTATTTTAAGGAGTTGTTTGGTTTTGTTTAGATTGCTCACCTTTTCATATATGCTCATCCTCTCCATCATATCCTCCATCATCCTTCCCTTTTTTGAGTCAGATGTGGAAGGTGCAGCTTCATCCCTATATGATACCCTCTTCTCAGTCTTCATTCTAGCTCTCTTGGCAATCAAATTTCCCTCAACACTTACTGCCCCTACTTGCATATCTTCGAATGTGAGGGGTTCCCTTTCTCTTAGTTGGTAGGCCATTTCACAATCAAATCCATTAGGGAATTTCATTAGAGCTAGGCCTTGTGGAGGTTTCATATGGATGGGTAGGGCGTTGTACACACTATTGAATCTAGTGCAGTACTCTTGAACTCCCTCACCAGCATTCCTTTTAATGTTTTCATATTCAGATAGAATCTGGAGAGGATTCTTCTTGACCTCCCATTTGTTTTGAAATAATTGATGGAAATCTTGGAGGTCATTAATACTATTAGGGGTTAAGTTTTTGAACCATTTTCTTGCTTCTCCCCCTAAAATTTGAGCAACCAATCTGAGTTTAACGGTTTCATCATCTATCTCATTTCTATCAAAATAGTCATTCATCTTGTCCACATGTTGTAAAGAAGTAGTAGCACTACTAGCATCATATAATGGAATCTTGGACTGATATTCTTGTGGAAAATTTATTAAAGGTAAAGGAAGGACTAGGGGAGCATACCATGTTGCCATGATAGGAGGTTGTGGAAAAAATGGGGGGTTTACAAGTGGGAGATTTATGAAAGGAGGGAGAGGATGGAATGGAGTAGTTTGAATAGTGGGTGTATGGATAACAAAAGTACTTGGACCAACAAGAGACTGTTGAGCATATCTAGGATGAGAGAAACCAAAGTTATGAATGAAATGCAGATCAGGTGGGGTGGTTTCTCTGCTATCAATATGTTCACCACTATGTTGGGGTGAGTGTGGAGGCTCAAAATCTATCTGATCTATACCAGTAAGTGACTTAGTTCTTAACGGATGTTTTATGAAAGGTAAGTCAACTTGTGAATCTTGTAGAGCTGAAAGATTTTCAGGGACAGATTTTTCTCTGTGAATTGGTCTGACAACAGTTGAAGTCTTGGATTTAAGATATTTCCTAAGCATACTTTTTGGATTATCAACTGTTTCAGGAGGATTTGGGTCAGGATAGGCTCTAGTATGAATTCTTTTAGAAGCCACTATGTTGTGTTTTTAGACCCAATGATGAGAAAATTTTCAGCCAAGTATGACAATCTTTAAAAGGAAAACTAATCTTTTTTGAAAGAAAACTTAATCCTCAAAGTTTACTTAACTGATTTGGTATGATGTTATGATAAAATTTTCCCAGTGGAGTCTTTGGAAAACCAAGGGAAATCAACAGGCTTACTGAATACCAATGGAGTCACTAGGCGAAGGATTTTTACTTGTTTTCAACGTTTGGTTGTTGTTCACCATCAACAATCAATAATAACTAGTCTTGGTGACATTTGTCTCATTTAGGAATAGGGGATCGTTGAGTTGTGAAGTTATATATTACTCAATATTATTCCCCAGTATGGTCACCACTATGTTAGGCTCCTATAGTTTGCAAGATCGGCAAGAACAAACGCTGTAGGGCCTACATCAGAACCACTTTGGAATCCTAGGATCTAGCCCTCCTAGATTCAGAGAGGGATCTCTCTATATGTTTTTTAGAATGATATGCTTATAGGCTCATGATATGATATTAGGCTAGTTATGAAGCACAAGGGATTTTTTTGGTTTTGGTTGGGTAGGATATCATCAAAATAAAGGAAGTATTTTGAAGGGTAAAGGTGTGAGCAGGTTGAAAGAATGGTTTAGATGATAGGATAGGTAAGAGACAATATCAATTAATTGGGCTATGGAGTCACAAAAGGATTTAATTGGACAACAAGTTTCAAGAGTGGTCTATGGGGCAAGTCATCTATATCAAAGGATCTCTTTAGATTGATTTTTTGGTATGGAACATTAAGAAGTGTGGTGAAAGAAGAAAATATATAAGAAAACAAAGGGCAGCCTAAGATCAGGTAAGGACTTTGAACCTATCCTGCTTTTGGCATAATCTCAGGGATCTTTTCAAAGCAACTGTTGGAGATAAACTAGAGGATAGGGCTAACCATAGACTTATCTAGTTCAACTTTACTTAGCAAACATTTCAAGAACTTTCAAAGACAATATCTCAAGTTGTACTCAGGAAACATGGGCTCGCCAACACTTCACTGGTTATACTCTATTGAATTATCCTCAAAGAATAATTAGAAGAAAAAATAAAGATAAAGCTTATTAGTGAGAATTAGGCTACCTTTTACAGTAAATCCTAATCTAAATTTGTTGTTCTTTATCAGAGAAAGTGGACAATATGGAAACATAAGAAAAAAAAAATTACTGTAAGAAAAACATCACCATTGACATAGACAAGGATCCCATAAATCAGCTTGTATATTTGATGTTCAAAGTAGTTACAATCTTCAAGTCCAGTAGGTCTTTATAGCTTCACACTTCTCTTCTCAACCTATCTTTCTTCAGTTACTAACAGAGCTTCAGTAGACTCAACAACTATTTACATTCAATAAGTATTCAACCAACAACAATACTGGGCTCCTCATATGATATGTATAGGTAAATTGAGGAGGTGGAGTGAAAGGAAGGTATAACTATTCAATTAATACAGAGCAGATGCTTCTTGACCTTTAGGGGGCCTAATGGAGAAGATATCTAATGTCTTAACTCTGTTAATTGATTTTTACATTAGCTTTCATCTACTTCAGTCACTTTTGTTGACTTTTGAGGCTTTTGGTAGCTGGCAATTAATTTCTGAGCTGTCTTTGTAAAATATCTCTGACTGTGCATTAACTTTGTAGGCTTTTGAGTAAATAGGCCTGTAGGTGGTATTTTTAGTCTTTGGGGGAGTAAATAGCCTTGATGATCTGGAAATTAAGGCTATCTTTTGCTGATCTGTCTCTGTTTCAATGCTTTAATCATGAATTAGGCATTTGATATGCTTTTAGGCCTTCTTTATCATCTTTCTGCTTTATACTGTCTTTATCTTTTAAACTGCAGATTAAGCCTTAAATCTTCTTGATTTATGCTTAACCTTTAAACTTTAATCTTCATCATTAATCTCTGATTGGTCTTCACTGTTCTTCATTTAACTTTATTGTTTTATTGGCAGGTGCTTTCTTCACGCTGGAGGGTTTTCTGTGTAACCAATGCCCATGACGCATTGATTTAAAACTTGGAAATTTGACCCTTTATGTCCCTTTTTGATTTTATTTTTGGCCGTTGAGGATCGTCACCCTCGGCACTTTGCCACTGGTCTGGCTATGGAGGAAATTTTAACACCTTAGCCACCATGAAACCTGCATAAACAAACAAAAACATTAATAAAAACCTGCGTTTTGGTTCAACTGCTAATAGAGGTTAGGCGAAGGCGGAGGAGCAATGCAGAGGGAAGGGAAATTGCAGAGAAGGGGATTCCATGGTTAGAACCATAAGAAACGGGGTTCAAACTCAATTTATGGCGTGAAATTGGAAAAGAAGTTTTACGAAACCAGAAGTGGTTTTCGTGCAGGATCCAAGCGGTAAACGGTTTTAACCTGAATGAACGCGATACGACCCTATGGGCGAAGCGTGTCCATTAAAAACCACCGTTTTCGCGTGAATATAGCATGATTGGGAGATTTGGTGAGGATGGGCGTGAAACGATGCAGTGACCATTGGATCTGGGGTTGTAGATCCAACGGTGGATAGGGCGCGCGAAAAGGTAAAGGTGCACGGGAGGATGAGTAGTGGGGACAGGTGGGACCGGGTGGTGATGTCAGCTCTTTTGTCGGGAGGTGGGAAGGCAGGGAGCGGGGTGTGAAACCTCGGGATTAACGTGGGCCGTTAGATCTGAATAGCTCAATGGTGGAGATTAACTGTGGGGGGATTGGGGGGGTACGAAGGGATCTTGGGGCTGTGTGCCTCCGTGGTGAATGGGAAACGGGGAAAAAATGCTGGCTGTTGGATTGGGAGAAGATCGAGGGTGCGGGGGGACGGGGGAGTATGGGCCACTTTAGTTGGGTGCCCCTGCAGTGAACCTGCACTGAAGATCTGGGTTAATCGGATGGTATGGATTGAAAGAGAACACGATGAAAAGCCTAGTGCAGTCGGGTGGGACCGACGAGATGACATGGGAGATTGATTGTTATGTGATGAGGCACTGGAGCTCTGATCGTTAGATTTAAAAGATCAATGGCCCAGATCTCTTCGCCAGGTCGCACAGATAACAGATGGTGCGAGGGGATGAGAAAACAATGATGAAGTGACTACCGTCGGATCAGGAGGATCGACGACTTGGATGATTTCGGATAATGACAAGAAGAAGGGGCTTGGACGAGAGGAAAGTGATAACGTGATGGCGCGAAAGGGGCTAAATACTTAAGCCAATGGTCACAGGTCCTGGTCACATGGAGAAAGGAGCTAAGAAATTAAACCCGCGAGGGCTTAAAGGTCTGCTTATGAAAAAGTTAGATTTTAAGGCCGAAATGGGGGTTTTTGAAGGTTTTTAAAGGTTCCGATAGATATAAAGAAGGGCTTAAAACCAAATAAAAGGGACTCAAATGGTTTTAAAGGATTTTGAAGGAAGTGGAGGGATTTTTAATAGGAAAATATGAATGAAAGAGGGTGGAAGAGGGGTTCAAAACAGTTTTCTTCATGATATTAGCAGGGCTTTGTAAATACATCAGTGATATGGATCCTTTGGACAAATAGACACAGCAAGGCTTCAAAAAGTCACATATTTGCTCCAAATTTGTTTCTTGAAGACTAACAGACTTGTTTACTATGGAAAATTTATAGATGGGTAACAAGTTGAAATTATTGCTTTGAGGTAATCTCAATCTTCTTATTTAACATTGCAACTTGTATTCAATCTAAATATTTCTCACTTAAAATGAATAAAATATGGTAGGAGCATTAGCATGTGTGAAGTAATATTGTGTGTTTGGCATGTAAGGAGGGAATGGCTCAAAAATTTTAATATGTTAGCCAATACTCCATAAAAAGGAAAAAAGATGTTCAATGAACTAGGCCGTATCATGAAAAATTGTTCGAATGATGAAGTGACTAATGCTATAAATGGATTTTTCACCAAATTTGGAACTGAGGAGAAGTTTTTGGACTATTTCCGCAAGAGTCGGGTTGTTAGTGATAAGTTTAGTAAGTGCACATACTATTTCTTGCATTTATACTTTTTTTTGTTTCATAAATATAATATATGTTACCTAATTTATTTTTTACATTTAGGGATGTGGGTAAAAGGTTGTCGAGATTTTCCTCATGAAAATCAATAGACAAATAATGTCGTGGAATCATACCACTCTTATCTCAAGACTGAATTTCTATATGATCATAGAAAGAAATATTATCATAGGATGGATTGGATATTTTATACTCTCCTCACAAATGTTGAATCGTGTTACCAATTCAAGGAAATTTTAAAAAAAGAAGGATATTTGAACAACCATAAGAAAGGGAGGCAACTTGAATTGTCAATGGAAAAAGCTAGAAGAATTCTAGATAATGATTGCAACCCTCATGACAGAATATATCATGCTTATTAGGTGAGGAGTCAAAGCATAGCTGATGTTTGATATCTTATCACTTGGAATCACACAAACTTTTTCACTTGTGATTTCCCATGGTCTATTCTTGGCAACGTTTGCAAGCATGCCATAAAGGTAGGTTGGTTGTATTCTCCTACAATGAATTCATATGCTTTAATGGATCATGATCCCATACCCAATACATTCAATGCCCCTCCTGAGATAGATATGGATGAGCCAAACCTCAATATAGATGTTGACACAACTATCATGGTTGATAACAATGTAGACCCAAATGTTGAAGAACTTCAGTTGTATAGAGAGGATTTGTTTGGCTACATAGAACTATTGAGGAATAAACCTCCTGCGACTTCGAGCAAGAAAAAAAGGTTGATAGGTTTGTTTAAAAAAGTGTTGGATGATGCCAATGATATTCATATTATGGAATACGACTCCACCCTTGGGTTAGGTGCCTATGAGTCATCTTTGAAGAGAAAGAAGAGTTTCCTTAGTCCTAAAAAGAAAAAGAAAAAAGAGGAAAACAAAGTGGCAACTTGGAAATTGATTTGAATTCCCTGCATCCAATTATGAACCATTTTAGTTTCCACATCTCAACAAGCGAGGTCATCCTTGTTCCAACAATGCATCCTCTATTGACCTAGGTAAGTTCCATAAAGTGACGAGATCAACATGTTTATATTTATAATTCATGTAGTCAATTTTATGATGTTTGTATTACTTTACATGCCATTATTTTCTTTGATGAAAATTGCATTGTTATTTTAAAGATGCAAGAGCTTCTCCTATGGAGCATCCTCCACTGGAGCATGCTTTATTGGTCGAAAACTTCTCAATTGGTTATATATCAGGTTTGTTGCTATATCTTACTTCTTAATTTTCTCTTAAATGTGTGTATTGGATGTTATACATGTTTTTAATATAGTGTATGAATGTTTGTATAGGTGTGACATCCCATGAGTGTGCCTGCAATTCAAGAAAATAGACAGATGCACCATCAATATAATTATCACATCATTCAATGTGCATTAAATGGGATTCCTAATTTAAGTAGTCATTTTTATGATGTCTGTATTACTTTACATGGCTACATTAATCATAGTATATTTGGCATAACTTTTTCTACATTGAATTTTGGCATTATGATGGTTTCTAGACTATGAAGAGAAAAAGCAAACACGAAAATGATGAAAATATCCAAGTTGTAAATATTTCATATTTATCTTTTGGTGTTTTTTACAAAGAAAAACCACCAATGAATAGATGGCTTAATATGTTGTGAAATTCAAGAAAATTTTACATAATGTAGACAAATCTCTCGTTTCAAGGGATTCCAATTTCCAACCACTATTTAAGCATGGAAACCAATTCCATACAACAATATGAAAGGTTATGCTATATTAGAGAAGGGTTTTGGCAGTTATCCCCAATGATGTTATGATTCTATTGAGGGATGCTGGAAGTCAGTCCAAATTATGTTTTCTGGACCCTCTCCCTCCCTTTCATTTGACATGCCTTCAAGGTGTTGAACCAAATTTATCTTAAGGTATTAAATTTCACAAGATCCTAGCATTCATCTTCCTAACCATCTTTCTTGGATTTATTTTAACATTTATTTCAGGTAAGGATAGCCCCTCCTCTTATTATGAGCCTTCATTTAAGCCTCACATAGTTTCCTTGACACAACATAATTGATGGGTCATCTCTATTCCACTCTGCATCTTGAGTGGTTCCTCTACTTACTAGCCAAAGACTAAATGAATATTGATTCTCCTCTTCAATGGTTATTTTATATTTTAGATCCATAATTACTCGTACATTTGTGAAAAATCTATAAAAAATACCACAAAATTATATCCACACAAGCTAAGTGCACATAGAACACCAATGAAAAAATCCTCAAACCTTAGTTAAGGGAATGCCAATGTCCTAACCTAAAACCTGTATTGTCCTTAAAGTGTCCCTTCTAATTAAAGTATTCACATGATAAGAAGCTTACACAATTCATGAATCAAGTGCACACCCAAACATTCCCCTAACTGTAATACATGGATACATTCCAACATTCCTTGAGTTAGCATCAATGCTAATAATGACAGATCCACATAGCATTAATTTTACAAAATTAAACCCAAGTATAATATTGTTAAATGTAAATTCCCTCTTATAATATAGGTTTGTATCCTTAGAAATGCATGGGAGCTGATTGCTTAACACCACTCCCTAATAACAACATAAACCATCATGGTGGTTACCCTATTCAAGATCCAAGCCCTAGTATCAAAACATGGTTCACCTCATATAGGAATTCCTTCACCCATATATTTAGACAACCTTGCTCCCCTTAGATAGCAATGAAATTGTTTCCTCTAAACCTACTTGAGTAACCTAAATTTAGTGGTGCAATAGGAAAGGACCTTGAACATTAATCGGAAGCCTTCATTATTTTCTATGCCTCATTCATGCCTGACAACAACATCATTATAAATCTCTTCATTTTCTCCCAAATGTTTTGTTATGAACTTTACATTTTAGTAGATAAGTTCATTTAGTCCCTTCATCATGTATGTTGCTTGCATTATTCCTAGTATAATATTGACATGCATATATTGAAAACTTGTGACATATATTAAGAGTTGGTTATGTTGTGCAAGGAATTTTCCTAATGAACAAACAACATGCGAAAGAGAAATATTTGGAAATAGAAACAAATGATTTGGATCCAACTTGTACAAAAACATTCATGTATTTTGATTCCCAGTTCGAGAGCTCGGCATGGAATACACAGATGTTGTCAATAGGTATAGACTTTGTTTATTAAATTTTATCATAAAAAGGTTGTAATATTATATGGTTTCTTCCCCAAATATTATGGATCTTAAAATTTTGTACATTTTGATATATAATGTATGAAAAACAAAGACAAAGTCTTCAAGTCTCTTTGGGAAAAAACCTTTGTGTAATTTGGGTTTTTCAAGATCAATATAGTTTTCTCTCTGCAAAATTTTGAAAGGTTTCAAAGATTCATGTATTATTGGTTTTTTGTCTGTCCTCCTACATGCTTGTTATCCTTTTTGCTGCTCATATGTGCAAAGCTTCAATATTGGACTATACTTTTAATGAACTAGAATTCATGTTTGAGTTCCCACTCTCATAATATTCAAATTCTCTAAGGGATTTTCCATATAGAGGTTATAAAAATCATTATGTGTTTCTCTATTCTTTTTAGATCAATATGTTATTCTTATATTACATCATGATTTTTAGAATCTGAACAAAGAAGCCAATACTTGTCTTGCCTTTGGCATAGTTTTGAAGGATTTGTAGCTCTTACTAATTTTTGTAAGCATACACACACATATGAGTATGGACATGAGTGGGAATGCTACTTCCCTTGTTTTCAAAATTGCTTCTTTTTATATGCTCATTAAAAAATTAGAATATGTCATTAATTCATATATTGTAATGTGTAAAGATTGTAAACAAATATAGAACATTTAATAGAGTTCCCTATAATTTCCCCCTCAGTCATCTCCTACCCTTTTTTCCTTGAAACTTTGTTGAAAGGATGATTTGTTTTATTTGGTATTTTTTTCATGGTGTTGAATATATTCACTATGTTTCTGTTAGTTGTGCCATTTGCAAGCAATTCTTGCCAAAAACCCTATTTCTTCCAACCAATCCCTGTAGGAAATTCTATCTATATTTCTTAATATCCCACTTTTACTTCATATCTTTCATTTTTATCTTAGTGTTTGTGAGGAGCGATGCAAGTCACTTGAAACCTTAGACTCCAAAATACATCACCATTTTCTAGAATTGTTGTAGGCATTGGAAAATGATTTTTTAGCGGCAACATCAATCATTTTACAATGCTTTTCTAAAGGAGTCTTGCATAGTTTTTTGGAATTTAAATATGTAACATTACAAATCAAATGGATGTATCTCAAGGTTGGGTTAGAAAAGCCTAAGAAGTTTCCTCCATCATCAAATAGAAAAGCCAATTATGAATTTTCCTCCATTTCTTTAGCGCACATTATCAAAATAGAAACTATGCAATTTATTATAACTAAAATCCAAGTTTCATTATTTTAATGGATAAGGTGCACCTCAATTTATCACATCTCCTTGGAAACTATGGAATTCATTATAACTAAAAACCAAGTTGCATGATTTTAGTGGGTAAGGTGCAACTGTAATTTTCACAAGTTCTGATCGAAATAATTTTTTTATACCCTTTGGTTTAACTCCGGAAGGACATTGACATTTCATTGAAGTTGGAAGTAAAATGATTTTGAAATGCCAGTGAAATATTCTTTTGAATATTGTATACCCTTTGTATTGTTCTTGTATTTAAGAGTACAAGTTTAGATACATGACTTTTCAGTTTGGAAAATGAATGTTATTGTTTAAGGAATTTTAAACAAAATTGATGATAGGTAGGAAGGGAAATGGTATTGGATTTATATATTTTTGTAAAATTTCAAATAACCTGGTAAATAATTTTAATGCTGATTAAAAATTATTATTTATTAAGGAGAAGTGAAGAGACTTTTTCTAGTTAAAAGAATGAAAGTATTTTTATTGATGGACAAGGTTCAATTTTCACCAGGATTCCTTTGCATCCTTGAGATATCCAAAGGTTGTGGTAAAAACCATGGTTGCACTTAAATAAATAATATTAAATGAGATTTGTAACTGTAAACACAAATGGATTATGTCTCAATTGTTTGAATCATTTGTCAAAGGCATGTTGTTGATGTGGTAGTATAAGATGCATGTTCAAATTTGAAAATTCCTTTAGATTTGAAGTTTTAATTCTTGATGTCAATTGAGTTGCGCTTCATGACATTTGTTGAGTGTATTTCCCACTATTTTCATGCATATCAAACTAATTTCGACTAAAATTGCATCAATTAAAAAATATGCTCGACCTCGTAAGCAGAGTTGACTTGGCCTAGTGAACCATTGGGTATAAGTAAAGGTTTCCAATATGAATATGTGTTCTTTTTTACTTAGGTCACTATGATCTATGAAACCATATGCTGATTAAAATTGCACTGATTAAAAAATATGCTCGACCTAGAGTGAGCAGAGCTCACTAGGTCTAGTGAACCATTGGGTATAAATAAAGGTTGCCAATGGGAGGGTTGGGTTAATTATGTTTTAATTATGTCTTTATGATATATGAAACTCTAGATCAACCATTGTAGTGTTGAAAATTCTTAGGTTGGATGCTGTATTATTAGTTATTATGAGCTAAGAACTTCTTCCTCTTAATACTTTTGGTTTTTTCTCTCAATCATTGTGTTCTATTCTTTTCATAATTAATAATAGTAAAGCAGATCATGAAGAAAAATAAATATATTGTGTTAATGATTTAATAGGTCAATTTAGTAGTTGTTCTGTTTGTTTGGAGTTTGATATAGTTAAATCACAATAGTAGCTTTTGAAATTGTCTAATGACCACAGTTGTTTGGGTCAAAAGGCCCTATTCTATTGGTCATGCTACATTATGGATCATAATAATCAAGTTGTGCCAAGTGTCCCATCGATATTAGTGCCAAATATGATAACACATAATCTCTTCTATAGAAGGGTAATTCCCATTCATTGATAAAAAATTAATAAAATGGTTAAGAGCTTAGTGGAGTCACAATATCTCCATTGTATTGGAGCACATCTTATAAATTCACACCAAGAAGGGCATGCCATATGTCCCTTCTTTAGCGCATCGAAGTAACTTTTATGTCATGAGGACATCTTCACTGTATATGTGCTCCTATCAATGGTGCACTTTAACCTCAAGCCTCACAAACCCATTTGATAAGTCCCACACATATATCATCAAGAACCTTCCCCATTGTCGATCTAAAATATGATTAGAAACTCGCATTATTTGGAAGTGGTTTTGTGTCTCCCTTCCACATAACTATAAGGGATAAGTTGAAGAGCATGGGCTGTTTTCTCCATCATCAGTCTTACCTTATCAATGGCCCATATTTGCATTCACCCAAATTTTTATACCACCAAAAATTAGCTCTCATAGGTCACATGGATAATTTTCCATCCGATTGATCTGCAGTTATGGCCCACACCAATTATGGCTTTATAGTTATTTCTATGGAATGTATCTTCACTATGTGAATTAGCTCGCTAATACAAATTGGGTTAAAATTGTAGGTCATTCTGGGGTTTGGTCAATAACACAGAGCCTTACAAATTGATAAGGCCCTCCCTTGGAGGGTGTACCTTTATGACCTACACTTATAGGGCATTGCCACTACTCTTGAGGTTAGAGAGTTAATATTATTTAAAATATAATAATTTGTTCATGGTCAATTTATGGATATGGAATTCATTGGATTTAATGTTTTCAATATTGTTTTCTTGCTTATAATTTAAGCGTAATTTCCCAATCCCAATAAAAAACATGAAAGAGGGAAACGGGAGGTTTCCAGGTGTTGTGTTTTAACTCACAAAAATAGAACATTTTCACATTATTGTTAGCATTTTTAGGCCCCATCACTAATTTAACCTTTAAATCAAGACATAATTTCCTCAATGCATTAGAAAATTAAAATCAGTAACATGGTAAAATAATACAAAATAAAATATTTATGACCTCAAAAACATTCAATTAGATAAACGTCTTTTGGATTAATCACATCATTAGGATTTGGTCGAAGTTTTGAACCAACTAATGTGGTTCATCCTCAACACAAGGTGAAAAAGTTAATTGATCTTCATGAATAAATAGTATGGATGCATCATTGCCCGGATATAGACGTTAGTGAATTAGGTAATTAGTTAATTAGTTATTAAGGGAATAAAATTCAAATCGGTTGTTAGGAAATATTTATTAAATCGGTTGATTTCAATAAATAATTCTTAAATAATACCAAAGAATTAAAAAAAATATTTATAAATAAATGGTTATTATAATAACAAAAAAATGATTAATTTTTTTTTATTATCAATATCCTATAAATATTCTTAAAGTTTAAGAATCTTTAAGAATAAATTATTTATTCACAAAGCACACAAATATTACATTTCTCCATTTACATGGAATATATCACATTTGTCCATATACTTGTCACCCATAAAAGATAACCCAATCTTTGCAGACTAGGGGAAAAAAGTACATTAATGGGTTCTTATTTAATGAAAGAACCATGCCATTAGCGCCCCCATAAAAATGAAAAAAAAAACACATTCCCATAACAACGACTTATCTTGCAGCTGCTCAATGAATTCTGGTGTAACAGATGATGACCCTATGTCATCATTCACAGCTTCACACAGTAGATGAGTGGACATTATTTATATATCTGCATGGTAATATATGTTAAAATATTTAAATTCATAACTCCAGATCTTGGCTTCCTTGTAAATGGGTTTGACATTGTCCTTTCGAACTTGATATGTACCTTTCATCTGGTTGCAAATTAACTTTCAATTTATGAATATTATGGTGATATCATTGGCACACATATTTTTTGCCTCTTTCAACCCTTCGACAAGGGAAATGTAGTATACCTCATTATTTTTATTCCTTCCCTACACTTCTTTCTTCCTATGCAACACATGTTTTGTTTCACTATTGTAAAGCACAAATTTAATGATTGCTTGTCTCGGATTAGGATAACATGAGACCTCAATGCACATGATTCACTTTTGCACCATTTTTATGCTTACAATAGCTAGAAAAAAAAACAATAACATGATATTAGAATTAGGAATTTAGATTTTAAAATTAAACAACCTGTAGTGCCAATTATAAATGAGGATACATAAGAGAAAAACATACAATAAAATTACTAGTCATTCAGAAGTGGCACTAATGCTAGGGTAATAACATAATCATATCACTTAGGAAAACATATAGATTCAACATATTTTGCTACATAACTGTATAAAACTTCCATTAAGATGGTTCTGGATGCATGTATGTTCTCAACTGCCCACTTACTAGCTCTGTTATTTCTCTAATTTCCCCAAATGTTCAAGGCCCCTCAAAACATGAAACTAGTTCTATATTTTTTAATAATTGATGAGTTAATGATGAATTCATCACTATTTGAGAGGATTCTTATGGAAGTATTATGCCTATGAAGTAATTTAACTTTTTAAAAATTGTCGAAGAATGGTTTGTGTTCATATTATGAAAAACTATCTAAACCATCTAGATATCAGTGTACTTGTTTTTGATCCATGTCTATGAACAATGGTCTTGAGATGTCTAGCTTATGTGAATATAACCTATATTCAAAACAATAATTTACATAATTAGGTACATGCCACTTATATATCTACTTAATTTTTCACAACTGTGATTTGATTCTAATAGATCTATTGATTATGCTACAACCAAGGCATTTTGAATGAGATTGGCAGGATTTCATGATGATGATTGCTGGATGCTTGCCATGATTTAATCAACAGTTATAATGTCACTTGACATGTCACTTAGAGGTTTGAGGTGCTCACTACCCAACCTAAAGAAGACCAATTCCCCAACTAAAACCTCTAGCTCAATTTTATCAAGATCTACCCAATATTTCATTCTTTCTACTGCATTTTTCAACTAAATGCGAGTCATCTCCAATTTGTCTTTCCATCTCTCCATGAACCTTAAGGGTGATGGTTTGATGTCATATTATCCTCGAAAAACTATGAGGGGTTACACCAATTACTATCCATTTTCCAACACAAATGAACTATAACCTATAATAGAACTTTTCAACATGTTATAGCTAAACTATATTGCATCCAACAACTCTGGAAAATGATTTTTGTAGGCGCTGGAAAATGATTTTTCCAGCACTCCTATAGGCGCTGGAAAATGATTTTTCAAGTGATCCTATACGCGCAGGAAAATTATTTTTCCAGTGCTCATGTAGGCATTGGAAAATGATTTTTCCAGTGCTCCTCTAGGTGCTAGAAAATCATTTTCCAGTGCCTAAAACAATGTTAGAAACTGATGATATTTAAGTCAATGAATTTTTTTTTTTATTGAATTTAAGGGGTCAATAAAGTGCTTCTAGGTAACCATGTCTTGATGTGATCATTGCAAAGAATTAGGCATCTAAATTTCACACTCGTCTAATACATGATTAGCAAGTGCTAGTAAAACATGCATCTTCACTCCACCTTCATACTCTAACTATACATGAACTATTCATGAAACACTAGTTGTTTCCCTATCCTTAGTATTGACTACCTTAACTAAAACATTAATCCACAATCATCAATTCACTTGAAATGTTACTTAGTGGCTTAAGGTGCTCACTACCCAACTTAAAGAAGACCAAGTCCCCATATGATTTTAACTTACTTGGGTGCTACATGGGTTTTTATAACATGTAAAATGGTCTGTAGGGAAATAGATGTATGGCTTGTGTATGTTAGACTAAGCTTTGAATAATATCTTTCTCAAACTTAGATAAAGGAAATTATGTCATGACAATAAATGGAGAGGAAAACAATGTTTTTTTCATGTATCTTATGAGTTAACCATCGAGAAGTATAATTTTTTCATGGCTCCAATCTATCTGCAAAGTATTGGTGCCAAAGTTAAAGTGTAATGGTCTCTAATGCTTTACTGGAAAACTTGACAACTCTTCATTTGATTGAAAAAAGGCAGATGTTTGTGGTGGTGACGGAAGGGAAAATGGACTTAATTTTAGATAGTGACAGGAAGGGTAAGTCAGTTATGTTTGCTATGCGAGAAATTATCTATTTTGTTTTTCACAGGCCTGAAAAACAACATCTAAAAAATATGTATCAGTTGGAAATCAACTACCCCAATATTTCTACAATAGTAAGCTCACTTCAATGATTTATGGAAAATGAAAGTGTACATAATGGCAATTTCTTGATGTCATTTTTCATTTTAAGAATACAAAAAGAAAGTTATGTTGTGTTAAGTAAAGGCAAGTAAAAGAAACTGAATTTGTGTTAAGAAAATCTTGTCAAATTGCTGGAGTTGGAGCTTGCAGAATCGCTGGAGCTGGAATCTCGATCACAATGGAAGTGGAATTTTTTGAGCTGGAAGCCCGAGAAAAATGGAAGTCTATAGAGTTGGAGCCTCCTGAATTTCCTGAGTGCAATGGTAACATGTAAGAAATCGTAATGGAAGAGTGGGTGTGCGATTCCAATTTTAATTCAGTCCTGACAGTTAATGCAGGGGAGGAACCCTGATGGGACAGGGGATTCTTGGGCAGGGGTGGGTGGCAGAGGCTGAGGGGCAGGGGAGGAGGGAGGCATAGGATGATGGTGGCGGATGGTGGTGGGGCCTGACTACAGTGGGGTGATGGGAGGGAGAAATTCGGCGATGAAGGGGGTTGTGTTGAAGGGAGGTCATTGACGGTGTCAAATCACCTCCATTTTGTCACATTTATAGCCTATTCCCTTGAATTATTAGAGATATATGTTTTCTCATCATATTAAAAGGTCCTGATGGGAAGAGCTGGGATGTTTCTCACATTCATGTTTCCTTCCACTTTATTTGGTTTCTCACCCTCTACATCAACAGGGTTTATGAGGATCTCTCTGTTCAGGATACATACTCTCTTTTTCTAGGATGTCGAACACAGATTTGATTATATCAAAGCCTCTAGATATGTATCTACTCATACTTATGTTACACGTCATTTTGTCACCATGAAATTTTACTGTCAATATATGTCTGTCACCATCCATATCATGTTCCCTTACAGGTAAAAAACACTAATGTTCCTGAATCAAGTCTTGGAAATTGGAGAAAAGCTTTGTAAAACCCTTAAAAGATTTCCTATGCACTTTTTATATTATTTTCCTACACCTACACGTGATCGCCGCTCTGTTCGCCACTAAATACTGTGCACCCCCGTGAAAAGAAAGTAAAAATAAAAAGTAACTTCTAGAAGCCTAGTTGGTCAAATATTATCCCAACTAGAAGCCTCTAGAGTTGTGCCAGTTCGAGCTTTATCCCTCTACTCATGGAGCTTATCCCTTGGCCCAAGGAACTCAAATCCCTTCACGAGAGGAACCCATACCTCTCTTAATGGATCTGAAACTACCTCAATATCTCTATAAATTGAGCTAAAGTATCAAGTTGAAGGGTAGATACCAATGTGAATAGGTACTGATCTGTATAGATTCTAAGCTGGAGAGAGTTCATAGAGTTCATAGTCTCTGAGATAGTAAGTTGTTGTTGGCACATTTAAGATTACACCTTTGTGCACATGACTTCATGCTGGTCATTTTAGAGAGGAAAGCTTATCTGATTGAAAGAAAATGATTGCTCAGACACATGGGAGAAATCTGTACAACGTCAAGGCATCCAATTGTAAGATTTCTCTTTCTAATTTATGATAATACATATGGATCTATTTTTCTCATTGTCTTATTTCCGAATTCATGGAAATGATGTCAATACTTAGATTCCTCGATCACTAAGTTGGATTAGTATTTATGATTATTATATACTACAGGTGCTTTGATATTTTGTCTTGTCTATGATTGCAGGTTCTTCTCATCATTGAGGAACTACTTTGGAGTGAAAGGAAAAATGCTACATCAAACATCTTGGTTGAAAGGTAGGAGAATGTCCTCTTTATTTAATGGTTATAATAATCTAAAATATAAATAATATAGAGAAAGAGATATTGAATGGATCTTTGTTTCTTGTTACTTGTTGGAGTACTAGGGAGTTCACTCTTGTCCGCAAGAGGGATTGATCCTGGTAACAACTTAATGGATCTGATAGTTCTTTGTGCTCATCAAAATGAAAAGTAATTTTGAGGTGATATTAAATTTAAAAACATGGTGCCATCCATATCAAAATGTAGAAGCCTTATTGCATATTGTGATGCATTGTGAAAATCCTAGTACTACTCCTAGAGACAAATATTGTTTGAATGTTCTCTCCAATGAAATTATTGAGTTGGGAAGATAGAAAGACATGGAATGGCTCTGAAAATCATAGAGAAAAATCATCCTTCTTTGGCTCCAACCTCTTGGATTTGTAGGAGAGGAAGGGACATCAAGAAAAATGTTGTTGGAATAACCTTATCTGCATGTATCTCTGTAACCATCCATGAATTGTTTATTAGTGGCATATATAACTTGTTATAACCATGGAATATAATTAATTATTTTCCCATCTTATCATCTAGGTAGCTTGCATGATTTCATGAAGGATTCTTAACATATATTTTATTTAACCATATTATGTTATGAAACCAGCTCCAAAAATAGAAGAAAAGAGAGATCAACGCCTTAGAAATAAGCCACTTCGAGGGGGAAACCTCCTTTAAATTACATAAAAGATAAATTCTTGGATGATACAAATGATAAAACCTCCTTCTATATATAGGAGTCCATGGGGTCACAATATAATCCTAGCCGCCCTAATAATAATAATGTAAGAGCACAATAATAACAATATTGGGGTTACAGGGGTACAACAATAACAATAAAGGGGCTACACTAACAACAATAAGGGACTACACTAGTAATATAGGGACCTAACATGCCCCTCTCCTTCAAAAAATTGTTGTCCTCAACACTTGAGTAGCTCTGGATGCTTCTGTATAAAATTCTCATCGTCCCATGTAGAATCTTCAGTGGGTAAGTTCTTCCACTTGATGAGATACTCTGAAATTGATTGATTTCATAGCTATCGAGTTCTTGTTTTTGTGGTTGCTTCAGGTTACAATATGAGTTTTCCTTCCTCATCAAGTTATGGAAATATTATTTGAACTGCAAGTTTGTCACCTATGACCTTCTTTAATCGTGAAACATGGAAAACTGGATGCACTCACGAAGAAGCAGGAAGCTCCAATTTGTATGCCATAGTACCAATATTTTGCAACACCTTGTAAGAACCATAGTACTTTGGCAAAAAATTTATTATCCTTCTTTGCTTGATCGAGGGACATTTGTTTGTATGGTTTTAGCCGTAAAAATACCTAGTTTCCTACATCAAATCTTCTCTCGCTGCGATGTTGATATGCCTGTTGTTTCATTGGATTTTGCACCAAATTTAGGTTATCCTTTAAGATTTGGAGAACTTTTTGTTGATGCTCGATGTGATCTTCCACTTCTTGAACCTTAGAATTTTATCTTAAAGATGATGTGATGGACGGTGGATGATATCCATAAAGTGCCATAAATGGGGTCATTTTTTCTGAAGTATGGAAGGAAGTGTTATACCACTATTCAACCAGAGGTGACCACTTGACCCATTGTGTTTGCTTATTAGATACAAAACAACAAAGATATCCTTCCAAACATTTTTTCACTATCTTAGTTTGACCATCGGATTGAGGATGATAAGATGAGCTATGAGCTAGTTGAGTACCCAAACAGGAAAATAATTATGTCCAAAAATTTCTAGTAGAAATGGGATTTCTGTCACTTACAATAATCTTTAGGTTTCCATGTAGTTTCTGAATTGTTTCCATAAATGTATTAGCATTTGTACCTGCTTTAAAGGTATGAGATAATGCACAAAGTGTGCATACTTGGTAAGTCTATCAATTACCACTATGATGACACTCTTTCCTTCGGACTTAGATAAACTTGTGATAAAATCCATTGAAATATCCTCCCAACATTGATTTGGAATGGATAAAGGCTGTAGAAGACCCGGGGTCTTAATTGTGTCAGCTTTATTTTCCTGGAAAACCAAACATTCTGCCACAAAATTTTGAATATTAGATTTAAGGCCATTCTAGAAAATTCTTTCTTCACCCTGTGGTAAATTTTTAAAAATCCTGAGTGTCCTCCTAAAGGAGAACTGTGGAATTCCAAAAGAATATTTTGTTTTAGTTTGGAATTCTTACAAAGATATAAGAGATATTTGTACAATAAGGAATCATTTTTCCAACTAAATGTATCAGATGTACTAGGATATTTCTACAACTTTTGAATGAGTGTCCACACTTCTTCATCCTTCTTCCATTCATCCCTTGCTTCGATTATCCAATTTGGTTGGATAATAGAAATGGAACAAAACAATGCTTCCACCTCTTCATCCTTTTTTAGAGTGCATCTGCAACAACATTTACCTTCCCTTTTTTGTAGATGATTTCAAAGTCAAAGCCCAACATCTTTGTGACCCATTTTTTCTTCTCTTCTGAAGATAGTCTTTATTCCAAAAAGTGTTTAAGACTATCATGATTAGTTTTTACCTTGAAGTGTCTTCCCATTAGGTAAGGTCGTCATTTCTTTAGTGCATGTATTATTGCCAAAATTTCCTTCTCATAAATAGTTTTATGTAAATACTTTCCTTTGATTGGACGACTTTCAAAAGCAATGGGTCTTCCTTCTTGCATTAAAAAAACACCATTTCCATTTCTTGAGGCATCACATTCCACAATAAAGGTTTTTGTGAAGTTAGGCATAGCTAAGACCGGTGCTAGGAACATTGCCTCTTTAAGATGTTCAAAGGCCTTAGTTGCTTTAGGAGTCCATGAAAATGCATCTTTCTTCAATAATGTTGTTAGAGGTGCTGCTATTCTCCCATAATTCTTAACAAGCTTGCGATAATACCCTGTTAAACTGAGAAATCCTCGCAATTGCTTTATGGTTGTGGGGACTTTCCATTCCTTAATGGCTTTAATTTTGCTAAGGTCTACCTTAACACCCTCGTGAGATACAATATGACCCAGATATTCCACCTATTATAATCCAAAGAAAAAATTGGAGGTTTTGGCATATAATTATTTCTCCTCGAGCAGTTTGAGCACCCTTTCAACATGTTGAACATGATCCTTCCAAGACCCATTGTAGATTATTATATCATCAAAAAATACTAACACAAATTTTCTAAGTAAGGGTTTGAAAATGGAATTCATCAACCCTTGAAATGTAGAAGGTGCATTGGTAAGGCAAAAATACATGACCAAAAATTCATAATGACCCTCATGAGTTAGGAATGTTGTTTTTGGAATATCTTCAGTCTTCATTCTAATTTGATGATATCCTGAATGAAGATCCAACTTGGTAAAATAAATTTCTCCATGTAATTCATCCAATAATTCATCAATCACAAGAATGGGAAATTTATCTTTAATACTGAGCTTATTGAGATCCCTATAATCCAGACACATGTGCCATGATCCATCCTTCTTGTGCACCAATACTACTGGAGAAGAGAAAGAAATTTGACTAGGTTGAATTATACCAGCCTCTAACATTCCTGTAATCATATGTTCAATTTCACTCTTTTCGACATAAGGATATTTGTAAGGCCTGATGTTTGGAGGAACACTTCATGGAATCAAATGAATAGCATAATCATGATCACGAATAGGTGGGAGTCCTCTAGGAGTTTCAAACACCTTGGAATGATTGTCCAAGTATTTTTGGAGATGTAGAGAAATAGATGATTTTGATGTTGCAACTTCTAGTGATCATAATTGTGCAATTATGCCTCGTTGTTATTTCTTCAGAAGCTTAGTCATGAGAGCTTATTATTTTTCCTAGCTTCCCTGGAATACCCTTCAATTCAGCTTCCTTTCCTTCTGAAGAAAAATTCAATAAAAGTTCTTGGAAATTAAAAGCTACCATCCCCAAAGATTGTAACCATTGTACTCCTAGTATAATATCAACACCTCCCATTGGGGTGGAAATCATTGGAATATTCAATACATATTCCTCCATGGTTAGCTTGATATTATGGAATTCTCCAGAGAAATTTATAGTTCCTCCATTTGCAACCATCGCTTGACATTCTGGTGCTGGGTATAGGAATAAATTCAATTCCTTGGCTACCTTACAATGAAAAAAACTATGGGTACTACCAAAATCAATCAACACTATTACTTTTTTCTTATTGATATCGTTGGGCTCATTTTTTATCTCTCTAGGGTTGTTTCCTAGTGTATATCCTCCTCTTTTGAAGTTTCTTGTTCATTTTCTTCCTCCTCTTCATAATCTATGTAAAATAATTTCTTCTCAACACACTTATGACCTTTAGTGTATTTGCTATCACAACTGTAGGAAAGCCCTTTTGCTTATTTTTTTTCCAATTGTTGTGGTGTCAACCTTGTAGGTTGTGGAGGTCTAGGAGTAGAAACACTTCCATCTTTATAGATTTGGGTGGTAGGCTTTCTGGTCGCCATAATTTTACATTTAATTTTTATTGCCAACCTGAATGCCTTCTCCAATGAATCAGTTTCCCAAAGGTGAACGTTATGTTGGATGTTATCCTTTAAATTCCCTATGAAGACATTAATTCTGTGTTCATCTGGAATATCAATTACCCTTATATTCAATTTTTGGAAGTCCTCAATGTGCTCCATCACTGAATCCTTTTGTTTGAGATTTATCAATTGGCTAAAGAAGGTGTTTCTCTTTGTATCCTCATAATGTGCTATCATTTTGTCCGTAGAAATTGACCAAGTGACAATAGTTTTACGGGAGCAAAGCCATCGATACCATACAAATGTATTTTTTTCTAAATATAAAGTTGAAATGCGTACCTTTTGTGTGTTTTTCACATTATTGAGAACAAAATATTGCTCCATATGTAGTATCCATGTTACGGGATCATTGTCATCAAAATTCGTCATATCAATCTTTGGAACATGGTGGGTCTTCCATCCAACATTCAAGTTTATGAATTCATGATTAGCATTTATTTTTTTCTCATCATGAGTCTCCTCTACTATATTTTCACCATCAGGAGTCATTTCTTGTATCAACTTTGTCAAACCTTTCTTCAAACTGTCCATGCCTACCTTTAGATAATTCTTCATGTCTTCCATGTTGTCTTTCATTTTTTCTTCTATCTTAGCTTCCATGTATTCCATGCCATCATTCAAACCATCCATCATGCCTTTCTTTAAACCATCCATATTAGCTTCCATGCCTTTCTTCAAACCATCCATATTAGCTTCCACACTTTTCTTCAAAACTTCCATTTCATTTTTTGTTACTCTTTGCGAGAGAGAAATTTGGTGCACTTGCTCTTGTAATTTTGATATATCATGTTGCACTTCTTCATATTCATGAGTCATAGTAGAATATTATAAGGGATTAATGGGTGTTGAATTCTTTTTAAAGGGCATTTTAAAACCCAATACTGATATCTATGCTTCAATATACCCTTGGAATCACTTCAAACTAGTTTTTGAAACAAGACTTATGCAATTTGAAAAATAAACATACCTTTTTCTTGATTTTGCGGAGCTCGATATTGAAACTAAATTATCTCTGTGATTTTGGATCTTCAATATTTGAAATTTAGTGTTGCAGTAGCCCTCTAAATCTTCTTTTGAATGCCATAGGTCTTACCCGATTTCGATGCTTGAATACAAAGTTATTCCAAATATCCCACAATGACCTAATTATGGACTGGTTCAACAGAGTGAACTTGTACGACGTGCCAAGTGTCATTTTTTCCTCCTCCAGTTCAGAAATTGATACAAAGAAAACTACACTACGTGAACTCTTGGCCACTTTCTACGGAATTCCAATCCAATGATCAAAGAGAGAGTTATGATTATTTTCCCAAGGTCACCTCTTTTAGATGAAATTAAGGAGGCTGCAAAAACCCTAACTTCCACAGATCATATCTCTGAAAATATTGCAAACCAAAATCTGAATTTTTTACACGAAGTTCCTCTGGATTTTGGCTTCGCATGTTAAAAATTTCAGTGTCTGAACCTTCGTAGAAAAAACGTTATAGCGAACATGCCACGATGACCTGTTTCGAGCAGAAAAACCCTATAATCCAAAGCTCTGATACCAAATGTTATGAAACCAGCTCCAAAAATAGAAGAAAAGAGAGATCAATGCCTTAGAAATAAGACACTTCGAGGGGGAAACCTCCTTTACATTACATAAATGAACAATTCTTGGATGATACAAATGACAAAACCTCCTTCTATCCATGGGGTCACAATATAATCCTAGCCAAACTAACAATAATAATGTAAGGGCACAATAATAACAATATGGGGGTTACAGGGGTACAACAATAAAAATTAGGGGGCTACAATAACAATAATAAGGGACTACACTAGTAATATAGGGACCTAACATTTTACTTATACTAAAAAAAGTGTACTCATAGAATATATTTAGCCACGTTCTTGGACAACCACAAAGTCAAGTTTTGGCATGAGTTTGAAGTGAAGTGTGTCTCCATTGTAGTCAACCTTTAAAGGTGACCTCTTGTTGATAATATAATTTTCTTCCATGGGAGCTCAATGTTTAAAGCCGACCACCTGTCAATAGTAGAATTTTCAATATACTCTTTTTAACCAAAATTTCACTTTAACAAAATTCTCTTCTTATTCCATATAGATTAAAAAATAATTAACTTAAATACCATTAACTTATGTGATGGAAATCTATGAAATTTATATTTTAATCCGCAATTATTTAAATATTGAAATTAAGATGTTATATATTTTTGGGATAAAGTTAAAGTTTTTATTTATGCATCAAAGCAATACATACATCATAGTTTTGGTTTTCCTAATAAATTAGTTGTTTATTAATTTTGTTTAAAAGTCCTCAATGGCCAATTTCAAATTCTCTCTGTTGGTCAAATTGCAGAAATATCTCATTATAAAATTTATATTGAGAGTGAGATTCAAATGATCAAGAAGTTGGATCGAAATTAACATGGAGCTCCATGGTACTCTGGAAACCCTTTTATTTTTTGAAATGAGGACTATGCATATTAAATGCATACCTTATTAATACCTCCTCCACCTTTAATACTACTTACTAATTGATTAACCATCTTCAATCCTACTTACTAATCAATGAGAATGGGTTGTTATAATAGGCTTAGCCCATATATGTAATATGACATGAATTAAAAATATAATAATATAAATGAAATAGTTGATATGGAAATATAATGAAATCATAGTAATACTTATAGATATGTGTCCAACATGGAAGGTTTTTCTAGAATCCCATCCACGAAAGTATAAGTGAGGAGGCCATCCTATATCATCTCCCACTACATGTTTTACTGTTGAAAATAAGTATGATTTCATCATGATAATTCCAATACATGTTTTATTGTTGAACATAAGTATGCGTTCATCATGATAATTCAATGTTGTATCTCTTTCTACTCGGTCTCATGAACTTCTGAGGAGGTGTGATTGGGTCTATACTCCTTCTCCCACCATCTTAATCAAACTATCAACCGACCATCCCCTCCCTTTCATCCAGATAGAAAAATATCCAACGATTCCATGTTGACATGCTCAAGCTTGATCACTATCTTAAGTTATCCCAGCAAGGTGAGGTCATTTGTGTAGTTGATTCTTAGATGGGTGTGGTAGTGGAGTGTGGAAACATTAGGGCCTACCTGTTTATTTTTCTTCGTATTTCTTACTTGTATATAAAGAAGATAATGTGGTTGTTGATGTTCAAGGGAATTTGATAAATTAAACTAACTACCCTATCAATTAATAAATATGTATGATGAATTAGAAAAATGCTAGGAAATGTAGTTGAACTAAGTAATATTTAGTATGATGACCATGAATGACAACTGAAAAAAGTTAAGCCATAAATCAAAGGAGAACACCTAAAACCACAAAATGTTACTTGGAAGTAACAAAATCATCATAAGCATCCATGGGTGACTTAGTTCAAAATGAAGGTGCGATAATAATAAGATAATCCTTATTCTAATGAATCATCTTATGGTTCCTTCATTTATGTTCCAATGACTAGATGTTCCAACTGCTGCTTGAACTCAAAAATCAACAGACAAAAATAAGAATTTATAGCCACATTTTACTAACAGATGCATCTACAACATGTTGAATAAAAGTGAATGAAGTATTCAATCAAAACCCCGTGGGATTGAAATTTTCTAAACTGTGCAAATGGTGATATAACCAAAACAAAGTGAAAATGACTACTAGGTTATGTGATATTTTGAATAGAAGGAATATATGAGGTTTGGTAGTAAGTTTTCTATTTTTGTTGGTCATTGAAACTATATAAGATTTATACCTAATTTACATTATAGTTTATGTTGAAAATATTTGTTTTCTATGGTAAATGCCAAGGAAACCCGAAAGATGGTTTCCTAAAATTTCAAATGGAGCAACATAAACTTATATCAAAGCACTCATAGAATCTAATAACAAAAAGATATTAATACTTCTAAACATTCTAAAGAACACATTCTCAACCCATCTGAAGTTTGAATAAATTAAGTAAAAATCACTAAATTTTGAATAAATTAAAGAAAATTCACTGATAGTACACACTTATTTGGATTAGAGAATAAATTAAAATAGAAAAGAGTTGTAAAGGCTTTCCACCAATATTTTAATTCAAACAACAGTGCACAAAACTCAAATATGGCTTCAAGTTGTGGGGTAAAAATGGTTTCAAGGATCAACTATAGCAACATGAGCTTCTCCTTGACCAAGCGTTTCTGCTTTAATATGGCCCTCTAGGTTCCTAAGTTCTTCCAAAAAATCAAACTTTACAATGGTGCAAACGCTGGTTTTTTAAAAACAAATTAGACCCCCTCCTTCAAGTTGATCACATCTAGTTATTTTTATAATATTACATATTCACGTAGTCTAAAAAACTCGTAGACTAGCCCAGAAATAAATGGAAACTCTGGCAAGATTATAACAAAATTTTCTAGAACTTTTTGAAAATCTGGGTTACAACTATCAAACTTCAGGATTTTGGGTTCCCCAGGGGTTCTTGATGGTGCCAAATCCATTTCCACCATAAAAAAATGATTCAAACACTGCATCAATATGATTTTTGATTTTTTTTTATACCAAATTCCATCAAAAAAATTTCCATCTGGGCGAATTTTTGGTGTTGGCAGACAACACCTTACATAATATTCCCCTTGCCTCTATGTCGTAATGCCTATTAAGCTAGATAAATGAAAACAAAAACCAAGATTGATGGTTGCGATTTGGTAATGTGTTGGAGGATCGTGTTCAAAGCTTCTATGAGTGATCTCCATCGCAAGCCTATCTTAAGCGACCAATTGTATCTATGTGTGACCAAGAGGTTAAAATTAGGAAACAAATAATCAATTTTAGAAAAATATCATAAAAAAAATAACACACTTATCTTCTAATTTATTTCAATGGGTTTCCCTATAAATCTAACATAATTAACCTCCTATAGATATTCTCCTTGATTTTTTCAATTTCGAGAATCATTCCATGCCCAAATTGGCCTTCTAGAACTCAATATTTACTCTTTTAAAACCATCACTCAATTTCCATTTGATTTGATTTGTGGATAAATATTGACCGTTGGATCTATGAGGTTAATGATTTATACCACATGAATCATGGGAGAAATGTTTTATAAGTTTATATAAAATTTTGTTAACAACATTATTTAAATTAGTGGGCTTGGACTATAGAAGATGTACCATTGGTTATAATTTTAGATATATGTACAAAAATTTGAAAAAAATAAAAAATTCAATAAAAAATTTTAAAGTTGAGAAAATCGGTCAAAACCCACCAAGTGGAAACTAGATGAATGTGAACATCGTTCTCCCTCCTCTGGTGGTTTCAGAAATGAGTGGGGTGTCCCACACTTAATCCTTGCCATATATTAGTTTTATAGTGGTTTTGAAAAAACCACCAATCAAAAACCCACCCCCTCTCTAGTGGTTTTGGAAATGAGTGTGTGTGTGGGGGGGGGGGGGGGGGGGGGTGTCCCACACTTAATCCTACCAATAGATCAGTTTGATAGTGGTTTTGAACAAACCACCAATCACAAACCACCCCCTCCCCTGCAAGTTAAACATCGAGTAGTGAAGGGGGCCCTCAATGAGTGATGGCCATTGATTTGAACTTAGCCGATCTACTAACAAATCATGACCATAGATTGGACACCAAAAAATATGAGGTGTAAATCATAACATATCCAGCATATGAGAGCTACAAAATGTGATGGTCCTTTTTTCCTCTAGATGCCTAGATATCCAGATAGAAACAAGTAATTGTAGCAACAAAACTAGGGTCCAGATGATGCATAGCATAAAGGTGAAGTGAACCCCTTGGATGCTTGATTCTTTGGACATATAGATGATGGAAAATTCAGGGTGAAACAAGATAGGGGTGTTCCAGGCACCCAGATGACTGGATGTCATATGATTAATCCAAGTCATCATCATGTTGGATCACACGTAAGCTATACCAAGTTAGAGATGCCATGTCAGTGTGCCACGTAGGCTACCAAGTTAGCATGCCAACTCATAAAAACAAGGAAAAATGCAAAACTTCAGAGGACCATAACTTTTGATCAGGAACTTGAAATGAGATAAATTTTATATCACAGGAAATTTCTTGAAGAGCAAAAGATTATGGAAATTAAAAAGTGGAACAATTATGAAACATAAAAATTACTCAATCAAATGAAAAAAAATCCAATATTTTCTCATCTTTTCCTCTTCCATCATCACATGTTTTATCTGAATATACATAACAGATAATGAATTATGTATCTCTTGACTTAACAAAATTTTGTCCTAATAATTTTTGTTACATGTCAAATTCTACATTATATTCTCTAGTTATCCAAATAGGTAGGGACTAGCTACTTCACAACTTATCCCACTTGTATTGAAGTATTTGCAAGTAATATATATATATATATATATATATATGAACAATTATATTATGTTGTATGTGTTTTTAGAAAGAGCAGAATAAGGAGAGCAATTATATTAAACTTTATTAGGTTAATATATTAATTTCAATTTTCAATATTAAAAATATGAATTTCAAAATGTATTAAAATCTTATTATTTTGTGCAAATATATAATTATATTATGCAAGTTCTCAAATTTTAATATCCATAAATATTCATTTACAAAATTAAAAACAAATCATATATAAACTAGTGCAGCCATATCAATTAAACAGTTGGTAAACACCTATAGGTAGATACTTACTCCGTTATACATCTCACATTGTACAAATTTAAAAAAAAAAAATCCATAAAAGTTGACTAAATTATAACTGTATTTTAGATCATAATTATTATTAATTATAAAAAGAATCAATATATTAGTTAAACATATATGTTTTTTTTTTTTAACATTTAACAATATGCTTAACCAAAGAGATTCACCCCCATTTTACTATGGAAATTGTTAACCTGTAAATAATTCTTCTTACAATACCATTTCTTACCACGTCGAGATACGCTCTATAACCCAATATGGGGGAGATGTTAAGGCATAATGTAAGCATGTCAACATTTTTAAAATTTTGGACACACACACACACCAAAACAAAAAAATTGTTGGCTTCATATGTTTTAATTAATATTCAAATTAAAATATATATAAATGTAAAATGTAAGGCACAAAAATACCAATTTGATTAGAGGAAATTGGTACGTCTATAATGTAAAGCTAACATACTATTGTTTCTTTTTAATATTTTATTTATTTATACATTATTATTGGTATAATAATCAACAATATTGATTATTATTATTATTCTAATATATTATTATAATAATCATCTCCATTATAAGTATTATTATATTAGACCTTACATATATTATTGATTACACAGAGTGTCAATTCTCGTGCCAATTCTCGATCATATGGAGAGAGAGAGAGATTTATGTGTTTCAATAATTCAAGCATAAATAAAATACTTGAATTTTCATCTTAAATAAAATGTTCACTTACCTGAAATGTTTTCTTCTTGAAACTACAAACTATTTCTAATTGACTACATTCTTATTTTCCCATTTTCCATCATTCAACATTGTTAGCAATTTTTCATTCAAACAAGGTAATAGAAACCAACTACCATTAAAACTTACTTAGGGTTTAACACTCCAAAGGTCATAATGATTGAATTTGGAGAAAACTACTATTAACATTAGAGAGCAAGAGAGAAAATGTATGACATTTACTACAATAGTTAAAGTTAAAGATTTGATTGGTCTAGGATTTCAGCCTCCCTTTTCATATGATCAATATGAAAAGATGGAAAAACTAACATGTGTGACAATAATAACATTAGAAGAAAATAATTTGATATTTATCGCAATAAATATTATTTATAGTTGACTACATTCTTATTATTCATATTTTATATCATTCAACATTGTTACATTGTCAGTTTGTATTCAATTTTTTTATTTCATCATTTTTCAAAATTCAAGTTATTAACAATCTCTGTCATCTCAAAAAATTGAGGTAATTGAGAAAATTTAAAATTTATATGTGCAAATTAATCTTGGAGATATTTAGCATATTTAAAATTATCATAATAATTAAATAAAATTTTGTGTGACCATGCATGATTGAAACCATCCTAGATCCATCTTGAACTCAGATCTTTCAAGCTTCAAGAGGGATCAAATTTCTCGAGGTGCAAACCTTTCCTCAAGTTTTGCACTCAAAGAATAGGTTTTCACCTTTAGATATTTGATCCCTCTCGGTGCTTGATAGATCCAAGGTTAAGATGGATCTAGGTTGGTCAATACCACATGCCTAATATTACATGTGTTAATATGACATTTTCTTAAATTAATTAATTTGAGATAAATTAATTGAAAGAGCATAGCTAACTTGGAGATAAATATTAACCATTGATATGTGAATACTACTATGAATATTATAGCATATTCCATGGAGGTTAAATCTCTACCATCCACCTAATAACTGTCGATAATTAAATAAATGACTTCTTGAATTTTAATTTAATTATCATTAGTTATTAGGTGGATGGTAGATATTTAAACTTTACTGAATATTATAGAATATTCATAGTAATATACACAAATCAAAGGTTGGTATTTATCTCCAAACTCGTGTCATATGAAGTGACTTATGGCTTTTTTGGCACGCGGTATTGATAAGCCATGGCATTGGCCCATGGTATTATAAAAACCTATCTACAAATTAAGAATATCCATGGTAAAGTGGGGGTAAATCTCCAAGGTTAAGAATCTTGTTCCTAGTTTTTTGAAATGAATATATGTTTAACTTGTACACTAGTTTTTAAATAATAATAATAAAGCTATAATTTAGTTTTTTTTTTAGCAACATTTTATTTGTAAGGATCATATTGTATTGTTATTTTAGATAATATTTACATCACATGCATAGATATAATGCCTTATAAGGCCTTGGTATGCGAGTCTGAAAATTAGACCAAACAAAATATCTAAGGATTTAGCATACGCTTATTAAAAAATTTTGTTTATGCAAAAAGTGTTTGATAAAGCTATTACAAAAACTTGGCATTATATCCATTGACACGACATCTAGATAGGACATGCTTAAAACAAGGAATACTAAACTAAATATAAATACAAACTAGTGTTAGTAGTGTGATTAATGGGAACAAATACGCTAATTTCCTGGAACTGGAGGGTCTTGTTGAGCTAGAGAAGGATTTTTGTGGTCGTGTAAGAGAAAATATTCCATGCACCATATGTGTTCATCCATAATTTGATATAGAAGGTGTAATTACTCCATGAATAGGAGGAGTTCATCCTGGATCTCATTGCATTCAAATAAAACTTTTCCCAATAAATACTTAAGGTACCAATAAAGATCAATTGCGAGGTGATATTGATTACATATACCTCTATCTATACCCAGCTTGGGAAATATTGTGTTGTACAAACAACCCTCCCCATTTCAAATTTTTGTATTAATTTTTAAATAAAAATGGGTCCCCTTTTCTTTGAATAGTTATAGAATCAATAAAATGTTTTGAAAAAAGAAATTTTTATGAAAGGATATACAAAAATTTCCTTAGCATCGCTTATCGCAGATCAAGAAATCCTTTGCACTCGTGAAATGTTTTTAAGGAAACCTAATCTATCATAAAACAGGATCAAACCCCAACAAAAAAGGGTTTATTAATGAAAAATGAAAAACATGAAGGCCTTTATCGCATTTCACATATTCAAAGTATAAAAGAAAAAACTCAAATGTCTTTTCATTGAACCCCGATGTGATAAAGCAATCGAAAAAGTGCATATCACATGAGCAAAATTCCAAAACCTTTCCATTTTTAAAACTTCGACGTGATAAACCCGATCGCAATCACAAATTGGTGAAGTCATACTACATCCTTATGCGCCTTTTTAAAGATCCCCGATGTGATAAGTCAAATTGCGATTGCTCATCGCTAAATCACATGACTCATATCCAAAGGCGTTCCTTTAAAACCTTGCGATGCGATATCATTATTACAAAAGCACGCTTCCCGTAAATAAAAACATGAAGTATTAAATATACACATATTTAATCAAATAGATCATTTATAAAGGAAATCTCATTGATTTGTTATGATTTAAAAGCACCACGCCCTCCATGCTAGCTCATCAATAATTGCAATCGTAAATATGACATGGAAACACTTAAGCTTAACCTTTTAGACTTCTGATCTCTGATATGTGATCATCGTTGATCGAAGATATGAAAAGTTATGGTATTAACTCTAAAATGGACTGTTATGAATGTGCGATGAGACATCCCATAATGGAATTAAAATCTCACGTTATACGAGGAAATAATTAAAAGATAGTCATAGTTGAAATCCTTCGCGGATTTCATCTAGGATGGTATAATATTTCTTTAATTTGTCATCTTTATTATGATTAAATGCCATTGCTTCTCTCCGCCTTGTATTTTTTCTTGAAAGAATTTTTCCATCATTTTTCTCATTTGTTTCATTATGCAGACCTGAGGAACAACTACCAGTCAGGAAAATGTCTAAGAAATCTAGGAAAGCGAAGGTCCCGATCATTCCAAAAGAGCAACTGGCTAAATTGGTATTAGTAACCGATACTACTTGTCTAGGTCTCGGCAAAAATTCATGGGAAGGAGTTTACAATCTACTGGAGGTAGAAGGTCCAACTTTAATTCAAGAAGAAAGAGCAATAAAAGATTCAAATAAAAAATCAGAATGTACTCTGAAGGAATTGGCAAGCTCCTATCTTCACAAAATAGCAGCTCGCGCGAATGTGTTCCCATATAATGACTTGGTGAGATGGGTGATAGAAAGTATAAATATAATAGACAGGGCATTCTTCACGTCAGACGGAAGGATGTTCGGGTCTTTTAAAGAAGAAGACATCAAGAAGATGTATCACCTACCAGACCCCCTAGAAAATCTACAATAAAGCATTTTTGGAAGACTTCGCCAAAGAAAATGAAGTGGAATCGGATCTTATCAAAGAATGGAGCCATTTTCCAGAAAAGCACAAGCATAAATTTTCGGGTATGTACTCCGTTGAATCCTTGGCGTATCCTTATTGCTATGCTGTAGCTATGATGTGTAGATTGTTTGGAACCATCAACTCGGCTAAATTTTCTATTGAGATGGTACCTTTAATTGAAGTCATTGTTAACTCCTACATCATGGATTAGCCAACCATTTTATCTGATACAATGGCAACCAAAATCCTCGACTATAGGAGAAACAGATACGTGTCTATCCGGGTCATACCCCCATTTTACATGAGTTCTTATATTATTGACACCATATGCTTCAACTCTAAATTCCCTATATTAGGCTGGAAGTGGACTCCTCAAAACCTGACTCCTATCCACATTTATCACAAATATCTCTGGAAGGCCTATTACAAATATCATATATATAGGATTTGTCATGGGTTTATCTTGCTAGTTCACCAAGCTATATTCAACAAACCCACTCCAAGGTTATTAGATGAGGCCAGCGTTGATCTAACCTCAATAGGAAGCTGGTTTGGAGAGGAAAAAAACACCTATATCCGGCTATTCGGAACCATCACTGATCCCCCTGTTCTACCCTTGTACATTCCCGATAAATTATTAGCCCAATAAATATCCTATCAAATAACAGAGAAAGGGATTTATAGAAACCTAAATAATCCAAATAAGCAGATGTGGCCTACATTTCCCCTCCGATGTGGATCTTTTTCTCTAAATTATTTTAAACATGCAGAGAAAGAAGCCAAAAAAATAAAAGAGCTCAGATTAGCATCCATCGCCAAAAGACAATATGATCCAAAGAAAGTTTCCTATAACTTTACATATATGGTATAGGTTGCTAAATTTGAACATGAAGATGATGATTTCGATGATCTATTCGCCTCGACTGAGGTATTTTCACAAGTTAAACATCTGGAAAAATTAAAATTTGAAGAAAATGACATGGAAAAGTTCATACAATTCAGGACCAAGAGACTACTAAAAATACCTCTTGATCAGTTAAGAACTACTCCCCTACTGCAACAAGAAGAACACAATGAAGAAAAGAACATCGAAAAAGAGTAGGAAAAGAAGAATACAGGAGATAAGGCTGATACTGAAATAGAACAGGACAAGACAGGTAAAAAATATGGCGATTCCTCCGACACCGATATACATATTAATTCAAATCTATTGAAGGAGTGGGAGCAGTTTGATGGGAAAATCAAGAGCTAGAACGATTCCCAGAATGTGGCTACAATGAAATCGCCCATGACACAACAACCCATGGTAACTAGTGTTACAGTCAAAGGAGCAGTCGACAATGATAATACCCAAGATATTGAGATCATCCCAGAAAATCCTTCTGAGGAAATTGTATTGAAGGTTGAAGATATACCGCCCTTGGATGTCTTCTACAATCCGAAGCATAGGGCTGTAGTTAGAAAACAAAGGAAGAAAAGGAAAGTTTATTAGGGTCTATTTTCATCTCCTAGAGTCAGATTAATGAATGTTGTCTGGAAAAACTCTGAAGTTAATCCTTCAGAGGATTTAACTAAATTGTCTCAATATGCAGGGGCTTATACAATAGTGAAAATGGACAAAGCATCTGAAGTCAGCTAATTAATAAAAGAAAAAGATCAAAAAATAGCGCTGCAGGAAGAAAAGGCAACATTGGATCATAAAAAAATAGCACAGCTAGAAAAATAGCTAATTGAAGAAAGACAACAGATTGAGCAGCTTAAAGAGCAATTGAATCTTGAGAAACAAAAGCTTGACTAGCAAGCTCTACACAAGCAATATTAGTTGTCTCAAGAGCTGAACAAATTGCATGTAATGCTTCAACAAGAGAAGATTGCCAAAGAAGAACAAAGTGTCATGTTACAAGCACATATACAAAAAATTTAAGGAGTATCTTGAGATTGATCAATTCAAAATAGAGGCTCTCGAATCAAATAAAGCATTATCACAACAACGTGATATTTTATGTCATAAAATATCACTGGCCAACCCTCTATGTGCAATAGATACATCGCTCATAGAAAATGAAGTAAACACAAGGCTCGAATTCGAAGATTCCGATGAGAAAATTTCGGGGTTCCTCACATGGCAAGACACAAACCAAGGCATAGCTACCAATCTTCCCAAGATCCAAGAATCACATAAGAAAATTTTGTTTGCAGAATGGGAAATGCAGTTAATTAAGGAAGAATGGGCTACTTCGAGGGCAAGAGCTGTAATGAACAGTTTAGTGGAATTAGTCAATGAAAATTTGTATACGGCCAACTTGATTTCCAATTGCATCCCAGGGAAACTCCCAAAATTCAAGGAATTAGAGAAACAATGGAAATGGGATTTAGCCAGCAAGGACCAACAGATCAGCACAATGCAAGGACTCACATGGGATGCATTCTGGTTCTATTTGGTTAAACCACACAGCCAGTAGATGACTACAAAATGCCTCTCCCATACCATCAGTTATATGATTCCAGAGCTTTCAGATGCCACATATACTAGCCAGCTACATTCTCGATTGAGTCATCCTCCCGAAGTGAAAGAAATGCTATCGATTTTCCAGCTGCATGTACCAGATATGAAAGAGATGCAATGAACCTATTCTAGTGGAGATCACAATTCTATTTTTATGAAATCGGATCTCCAATTTTCATGTTTTGGCAGTTCCAAGAGCATTCAAGCGATGTTTTAGATAGTTTGTTTTAGTTTTATTATTATTTAAACCCCTTTCATGTATTTAGAAAGGGGTCCTCAATTTGTATTAATTTTTGACTTGGGAAGCTACACTTCTGTACTTCTGAATATATTATTTTTATAAATGGTGGATCAAGATTTTGCAATTTTATGAAGAAATTTACTTTCAAGAAGTTGCACTTTTGTTTTTCCTGGAAGTTGTTTTAAGTAAGAGAGAGGGATCAGAATGTTATTTGCATCAGAAGGTTACAAATGTATCTAGTATTTCTATCATTATCATTTTGTTTAATTTTCCTTATGCAATGAAACATTCTCTTTTAAATTTGCTATTGTTTACATATGTATGCCTATGAAACAATCCTTTGTTATATCATTGCTGAAAACTTAGAATTGTTATCTTTCAAAATATATGTGAGTGATATAAATATATATATGAATGCAATATGTTATCATCATTAATTTGTTTAATTTCTTAAACAAAGTAATTATTATATGTAAATGCATCTTTCTTTTGGATGAATAAGCCATCTATATGATTATTCATCTAATCGGAACAAATCTAGAATCGCATTTATTATATGATACCCGGGTTAAGTAGAGTTATCTGTATTTATTAAGTTATAGATTAGATTAATTATCATTTCCATTACCCTTTATACAAACAACCAAACATCAACCCATATATCATTGGGAAACTGGTCCCATATTATCCAGTCGGAGCCACCATCCCAAATGGAAAAGGAGTTGTATTAAGGTCCGGACCGGGTCGTTTTCCCCAATGTTGAAGCTACAATTTTAGGGGTTTCAACATTTTTGGTGCTATAAGGAGGGCCTATGCTGTGAATGGCAAGTAAATCCAAATACACAGGCCATTCCAAGATCAATTCACCCTCATCACCTCCTTCAACTTCTCCTAAATCTCAAATTTCTAGGGAAGAAGTTGAAAAGAAAATTACTACACCCACTGCCAAAACCTTAGACATATCGGACGATTCATCTTTTGAATATCTTGAGGTACAATCTCTAATTCATAAACTCCAAGGGTTTTCATTATCGAAAGAAGATTCTGAGCTATCCCAAGGCAGTGTGACTTCACAATATATTCCTTCTCAGCCTCTTACTAGACTGCAGAGCGAAAAGCTTGGTATTTTACTGACTGAAATTCCTCTACCAAGGCGAAAAAGAGCTATAAAAACACCTTTAGAGTCAGACAATGAGACTCTTTCATCATCATCATCCACATCTTTCACACCATTGCAAACTCAGTCATTTGTTTCCCAACTTCAAGTCACAATCCAGAAGGGTACAGTTGTTCCAACAACATCTACTCAATCACTTTCAACTGTTCCTTCACATTCCTCTACTGTTATTACAATGATAGCACAACCTCAAACAAGACCATGGAGCAATCCAGGATCTATTGCAATGCCTGCACCTTTGAGTCAATTAACAGCTCATCCTGAGAAATGGTTACCAAAGTTTAGTCCTGATATTGGCGTATTAGCTGAAGAACACATTAACAACTTCATGTTGTCCGTAAACTTAAATGGGGTAACAAAAGAAGATGTTGTGGTCAGACTATTTCCATATACTTTGCAAGGAGCAACGGGATCTTGGTATTTTTCATTACCACCAGGATCCATTGATAGCTGGGATGTTTTTTAGGAACAATTCCTAACCAATTTCGGAGATGATAGGTCAATAGCAACTTTGATTAATGATCTCTCTAATTTGAAATCAGAATCTAAGGAACCCATCAAAGACTTCAACTCCCAATTTAACAAGTTTTTGAATAAAATTCCCGCAACATCAAAACCTATTGAATAAGTCCGAAGTGAATTGTATATATCCGCTTTGCCTTCAAATATAGCTATCTTTGTAGATAGAGCTATTAAACCTACAGTAGCCAAAAACATGAAGGAAGCAATCGTTGTAGAAAAACGTATCATTGCCTTAGACAAAAAGAATGCTAGTGAAGAGAGAAAATCCAAAAAGGTTAGTTTCAAGGATGATTCAAAAAAGAAAGCACCTGAAGATCCATATGATATGGAAGGATTACAAAACTTCCTGAAAACTATGTCCAATGAAATGGTAGAAATTAAAAAACAATTAGCTGAAAATTTCACTAAAAGGTCGTTTAGGAACTTCAAAAGAAATCAGGCAACTGAACCTACACCACCTAATGCAATATCTAATGCAGAGTTAGATTTAGAGGAAGATGAAGAGGAATGTACACTTCTATCATCAAAATAAAACGAAGAAGACGAAATAGTTGAATGCCATGGGATGTGGGATTTTATTTTGTCTAACTAAGATAATGAAAATGAACAAGAAGCTCTCCCAGTGAACACAAGAAGTAAGAATGTAGTAGAACCTGTTCAAACATCCCCCAAGAAGAAAAAATCAACTCCTGCTACTAAAGATAAAGCTCCTGTAAAGAAAGCTTCTCCTTTGCCTACCCAAAATCAACCATCATCTTCTAATCCTCCATCAACATCTAAAACACTAGTAGTGTCTGATTCTATGGATTATAACATTATAGAAGACATGAAGAAGACCAGAGAAAATATTTCTTTACATGAACTCAGCAAGCTCAAGCATCAACAAAAGTTGTTGTTAAAGGAATTGAATGCAGCGCCTGCTTCTCCTCTTCCAACTGGTGTATTATCCAAGGCAGCCAAAGGATCAGGTAAGTCACCACCTGATAAAGTAGATGCTACCGATACTGTTTTGATTGGAGATAGATCTAATTCACATACACCTCCTTTCCTCTTAACCTACGAGATCTATAATAGGAATTTACATAACTGCTTGATAGATTCATGGGCATCATCAAATATAATGCCATCTTCAGTGTGCTCTAAATTAAACATTGAACCCCAAAAATCTACAATTCATATTGTCCAATTATATCGGACTAAAGTGAAAGTTTTAGGAGAGATTAATTTAGTCACTATTAGGCTATCAGCTAATCCTAGAGTAGTTCAGAGAATTGATATATTGATTGTTGACATCCCTGAGTTTTATGGTTTAATTTTAAGCAGGAATTGGTTTGAAAAACTTCACGGTTACATTTCTACCGATTGGTCTCACATGTGGCTTCCTGATAAAGGGAAACCAAATCAAATTAAGATTGATCGGGAGAAACACATGACCCATACAGTAATAGAGTTTGAACAAGAAAACCAACTTGTAGCTTTAAATAATAACATTCTTGGAAATTACTCAGCCGAATCATTTTTTGGAAATTTTAATGCCCAACAATTACCTTTCGCTGTAAATAGCTTCACTTCACAAGTTGAAAACTTCTCACATACCGATACTTCAAGATGTGTTAATATTGCCGATCAATTTGTAAATAAATCTGTAGATAAATCTTTATTTTGGTATTTGTACTTTGATGGATCAAATTCCAATGATGGTGCAGGAGAAGGATGTATTTTAGTTAGTCCGGAAGGGGAAAAAACTATGTTGTCATGCAGACTAGAATTTGAGTGTACAAATAACACTCTAGAATATGAAGCTTTGATTCAAGGAATTTACAAAGCAATAGGCTTGAATGTCAAATATCTAAAGGTATATGGTGATTCTGAAATTGTCATCAGGCAAGGTAGGAATACTATTCATTGTCTTTCAAGTCATCTGAAACATTATCAAGCCCTTGTTCAAGGTCTTACAACTCACTTTATAGCATTCAATATTTCCCCTATTCTTAGATCTCAGAATGTAGCAGCTGATTTATTAGCTAATGTTGCTTCTAAGCTCCTTCCAGCTGAGGATTAGAGTCCAGATAGGTTTTCAATTGAATTGATTTTTCAACCATCTGTCCCTGACAATGTCACCAATTGGTGAGTGTTTAATCATGATGAAGACATCCTAAACTTCTTAACTTCGGAGAAATATTAGGATGATCAAATAGTTGATGAAAGTGATCATGATCTCCAAATAAAATAAAATAAATAATGAAAATTCCATTCCGAAATCTGTGGTTAAGCTTGAAGATCTCTATGATATCAAAGATAGATTCAAAAATGTCACTAATGCCAAACTTCAAAGTTCTACTTTAAAGTTTGAATTAGTAAACCTTGGCACTGAATCTAAACCACAAAATGTCAATCTAGGACTCGGGCTAACACCATAAGAAAGGTTTGCTTTCATGAGACTTCTAAACAAATACAAAAATGTTTTTTCTTGGAATTATGAAGATTTAAGAACTTATGGTACTTCTATCATTCAGCATACAATTTCGATGATCTCCGATGAGAAACCAGTGCAACAAAAGTTAAGGAAAATTCATCCTAACTTGGAAATTCAATTTAAAATAGAGTTGAATAAACTCTTGAAAGCTAAAATTATTTTCCCTGTTAGACATTCGAATCGGGTTTCAAATTTGGTATATGTTAGGAAGAAGAATGGAGACATTAGGATTTGTATAGATTTTAGAAATCTCAATAAGGCATGTCAAAAAGATAATTTCCCACTACCTACAATGGAACATATAATTCAAGCAGTAGCTGGTTCTGAATTAATGTCTTTTCTTGATGGTTTTTCAGGATATAATCAGATATTAGTGCATCCAGATGATAGATTGAAAACTACATTCAAAACCAAATGGGGAACATATGCCTACCAAAAAATACCTTTCAGTTTGATAAATGCTGGAGCTACCTTCCAAAGAGCCATGGATATAGCTTTCAAAGGTTTGAATAATAGGTCAGTTGTTGTCTATCTAGATGACATAACTTTCTTTTCAAAGAAAAGAGCCAACCATCTACATGATTTAAAATAGATATTTGAACGATGTAGAAGGTATGGCATCTCTTTAAATCCAAAGAAATTGTTCTTTGCTCTTAATGAAGGGAAACTCTTATAATTTGTTGTGTCCAAAGATGGCATATATATTGACCCTAACAGAATAAAAGAGATTTTTGATATCCCTTCGCCACACAATAAGAAATTCATGCAATCATTTTTAGGACAAATAAATTTTGCAAAAAGATTTGTTCCTGATTTTTCTCATATAGTCTTACTTTTACAAAATATGATTAAGAAAAATTTAGTTTTCAAATGGGGACATAAAGAAAAGGAAGCCTTTGATTCAATCAAACAGGCAATTATTAATGCTTTAGCATTGAATACTCCTAAATTTTCTAATCATTTTATTTTGTACACTTTAGCCACTGAAACATCTTATGCTATTGTTTTGACAAAACTCAATGACCAACAGATTGAAGCACCTATCTCCTTTAGTTCAAATCTGCAAGGAGCTGAACTTAACTATTCACAAGTAGAAAAAAAACTTTTGCTGTGTTTAAATCCATCAAACACTTTAGGCCATTTCTCCTTAAAACACATACAAAAATCATTGTCCCATTTTCTGCAGTAAGACAATTGCTAGTACAAAAGGAAGTAGGGGAAAAAAGAGCCAATTGGGTAACAGCCTTACAAGAATATGATATCGATATTAAACCAGCTAAAATTGTTAGAGGACAAGGTTTTTGCAGGTTACTAGCAGGAGCTTCCAATATTCCAGAACACCAAGATCAAGATAATACTTTTCAAGTGAATGAGATAAGTATCATAAATTCTGAATCTCAATATGCTGATCTGATCTTTTACTTAAAAAATGATATGATCCTCCTAATCTCAGTTATAAAAGCAAGCGTGCTTTGAGATTAAAAGCTAAACGCTTTGAGATTAAAAGCTAAACGCTTTGAGATAATTGATGATGTGTTATTCAAAAGAAATTATATTCCATTTTACTAAGATGTCTTGAAAAAACTGAAGCAAACAAGGTTTTGCAGGAATTACATGATGGACCAGTAGGTGGACATTTTGGAGGAGACACTACAGCTCACAAGATAATTCATGTTGGACATTATTAGTCTACTTTGTTTAAAGATGCCCATGACTATGTAAGGAAATGTAAGACTTGCGAAACTACCAGTGAAAGACAACAGAAACCAGCTTTTCCTTTACAACCAGTAAACATTGAGCAACCATTTGAACAATGGGAACTTGATATTATAGGAGAAATTGTTCCACATTCTTCCAAGCAACACAGATACATCCTTACAGCCACATATTACTTCACAAAGTGGGTAGAAGCAATTCCTTTAAAGGTAGCCAATTCTGATGCAATCATTGAATTCATTGATTAATTCATCATTACTAGTTTTGGTGTACCTAATGGCCTTGTCTTTGATAATGCATCTTATTTTTCTGGAAATAGTATAATGGAATTTGCTCTCAAAAGAGGTTTTAAGTTAAAATATTCTGCAAATTATTATCCCCAAGGTGATGGTTTGGCTGAATCAACTAATAAGAATCTCATTAAAATCATTAAAAGGATTTTTGATCAAAATCAAAAGAATTGGCATAAGTCTTAGATCTTTGCACTATGGGCAGATCGTATAACTCAGAAGTCCTCAATAAGTACTTCACCTTTTAATCTAGTATATGGGAAAGAAGCTGTAATACCTTCAAACCTAACACTCCCATCTCTACCCCTAGTACAATTTATTGAAGAAAATCCTTCATCCTCTATCCAATTAAGATTTGATCAAATCCTGAAATTAGATGAAGAAAGGGAGAAAGCCAAAATCACTCATGCTAAACATCAACAACTTATAAAATCTTCTTTTGATGCAAGTTCTACTGGATCTAAAACATTACAAATTGGTGATCTTGTTTTGAAATGGGACAAAGCACATGAAGACAAAGGTAAACATACCAAATTTCAAAAGATGTGGCTTGGACCATTTCAATTCATTGAAAAGATAGGCTCATCAACATTCATATTGAAAGATCTAACAGGAAAGAGAGAGACTCTTCCTGTGAATGGGCTTATTTTGAAAAAATTCTTTTCCTAAGGAGGTAACCCCTTCTTATCTGTATATATTCAATATGCAAGTTTGTTTTCCTTAGAAATAATGTTGTAAATAGTCTTCCATTGGCCTTTTACTATTTAAAAGATCTTTGATAAAATATTGTGACTACTTGCTTATGTAGATGGAAATCTTTAGGGAAGTGATTACAGTTTTGGAAAGTTAAATAAAATATGAAACTATGAGAACTTATTTAAAGTTTGTAAAATTTTCCAAAACCTTGAAAATATTGTAAATCATTCTAAGTTTATAAAGTAGAGAGAGGTTATTTATAAATAGTAAATACTTTTTCTAGAACTTGGCATCTAAAACTCTAAAACGTCATCCATTAACTCTTAAGGAGAGAATCATTCACCCCATCCACTAAGTTTATGATTTTTTAGTGTAATTCTAAAATATGTCTGATATAAAAGATAAGAGGTCTCATCACGAGCCTACTTACCATGATCATAGGGAAATAACTAAACTGACATTACCAATACTGCATATCAAAACAGGGTAATGGCTTATAATCATAAGATAAGGGGTCTCATCATGAGCCAGCTTGTTTAGTTTAATTACAACCGGTGAATGGCATTGTTATCAGCTAGCTCCCAAACCAGGACAATGGCTTTTATCTTAAAAGGTTAAAAGAATAAAAAATAAAAGATATATATCTTTTAAAAGTTATATTCTTAGATGGATGGGATAATGGATGATTAATGGTTAAAAGGTAACCCTGTCGAGACTATAGATGTTTGCCGGCAGCAGAGGCACTACCTATGACAAAAGAGTAAATTTCAAAGCTAAGTTGGAGAATCCCCCTACTTTATCTTTGTCAACCAATCAAAGCTTGATGAAACTAAAAATGTTTTTATTTTTAAAGGGATTAAAAAAAAATTACAAGTAATTCTTATTTTATTCAGAGTTAGATTTTATCTAATTATTCTGAGATAGTTTTCTTTGTCCTCAAATCTTTCTACTTACAAAAGATTTAGTTATCGCTTTATTTTTTCAGAGATAACTGTTTCTCCCAGTGAATTGCCAATTGTTGTGCTGTACAAACAACCCTCCCCATTTCAAATTTTTGTATTAATTTTTAAACAAGAAATGGGTCCCCTTTTCTTTGAATAGTTATAGAATCGATAAAATGTTTTGAAAAAAGAAATTTTTATAAAAGGATATATAAAAATTTCCTTAGCATCGCTTATCGCAGATCAAGAAATCCTTTGCACTCATGAAAATGTTTTAAGGAAAGCCGATCCATCATAAAATAGGATCAAACCCCAACAAAAAAGGGTTTATTAATGAAAAATGAAAAACATGAAGGCCTTTATCGCATTTTTCATATTCAAAGTATAAAAGATAAAACTCAAATGTGTTTTCATTGAACCCCGATGCGATAAAGCAATCGCAAAAGTGCATATCACATGAGAAAAAGTCCAAAACCTTTCCATTTTGAAAACTCCGACGCGATAAACCCGATCACAATCGCAAATCGGTGAAGTCATACTACATCCTTATGCACCCTTTTAAAGATCCCCGATGCGATAAGTCAAATCGCGATCACTCATCGCTATATCACATGACTCATATCCAAAGGCGCTCCTCTAAAAACTTGTGATGCGATATCATTATTACAAAAGCACGCTTCCCGTAAATAAAAACATGAAGTATTAAATCTACACATATTTAATCAAATAGATCATTTATAAAGGAAATATCATTGATTTGATATGATTTAAAAGCACCGCGCCCTCCATGCCAGCTTAGCAATAATCGCAATCGCAAATATGAAATGGAAACACTTAAGCCTAACCTTTCAGACTTCCGATCTCCGATATGTGATCATCATTGATCAGAGATCTGAAAATTTATGGTATTAACTCTAAAATGGACCGTTATGAATGTGCGACGAGACATCCCATAATGGCATTTAAATCTCGCGTTATACGAGGAAATCATTAAAAGATATTCATGGTTGAAATCATTCGCGGATTTCATCTAGGATGGTATAATATTTCTTTAATCTGTCATCTTTATTATGATTAAATGTCATTGCTCCTCTCCGCCTTGTACATTTTCTTAAAAGAATTTTTCCATCATTTTTATCATTTAGTTCATTGTGCAGACCTGATAAACAACTACCAGTCAGGAAAATGTCTAAGAAATCCAAGAAATCGAAGGTCCCCATCGTTCCAAAAGAGAAACCGGCTAAATTGGTATTAGTAACCGATACTACTTGTCTAGGTCTCGACAAAACTTCATGGGAAGGAGTTTAAAATCTACTGGAGGCAGAAGGTCCAACTGTAATTCAAGAAGGAAGAGCAACAAAAAATTCAAATAAAAAATCAGAAAGTACTCTGAAGGAATTGGCGAGTTCCTATCTTCACAAAATAGCAGCTCACGCAAATGTGTTCCCATATAATGACCTGGTGAGATGGGTGATAGAAAGTATAAATATAAATGATAGGGCGTTCTTCATGTTCTACGGAAGGATGTTCGGGTATTTCAAATCAGAAGACATCAAGAAGATGTATCACCTACCAGACCCCCTAGAAAATCTACAATAAAGCATTTTTGGAAGACTTTGCCAAAGAAAATGAACTGGAATCAGATCCTATCAAAGAATGGAGGCATTTTCCAGAAAATCACAAGCACGAATCTTCAGGTATGTACTCCATAGAATCCTTGGCATCTCCTTATTGCTATGTTGTAGCTATGAGTGTAGATTGTTTGGAGCCGTCAACTCGGCTAAATTTTCTATTGATATGGTACCTTTAATTGAAGTCGTTGTTAACTCCTACATCATGGATTGGCCAACCATTTTATCTGATACAATGGCAAACAAAATCCTCGATTATAGGAGAAACAGATATGTGTCTACCCGGGTCATAGCCCCATTTTACATGAGTGCTTATATTATTGACACCATATGCTTCAACTCTGAATTCCCTATCTTAGGCTGGAAGTGGAGTCCTCAAAACCCGACTCCTATCCACATTTATCACAAATATTTGTGGAAGGCCTATTACAAAGATCATATATAAAAGATTTGTCATGGGATTATCTTGCCAGTTCACAAAGCTATATTCAACAAACCCACTCCAAGGTTATCAGATGAGGCCATCGTTGACCTAACCTCAATAGGAAACTAGTTTGGAGAGGAAAAATTCACCTATATCCGGCTATTCAGAACCATCACTAATCCCTATGTTATACCCTTGTACATTCCCGATAAATTGTTTGCCCAATAAATAGCCTATCAAATAACAGAGAAAGGGATGTCTAGAAACCTAAAGAATTCAAAGAAGCATATGTGGCCTACATTTCCCCTCCAATGTGGATTTTTTTCTCTAAATGGTTTTAAACATGCAGAAAAAGAATCCAAAAAAATAAAAGAGCTCAGATTAGCATCCATCCCCAAAAGACATTATGATCCAAAGAAAATTTCCTATAACTTTACATCTATGGTACAGGTTGCTAAATTTGAACATGAAGATGATGATTTCGATGATCTAGTCGCCTCGGCTGAGGTATTTTCACAGGTTAAACATCTGGAAAATTTAAAATTTGAAGCAAAAGACATGGAAAATTTCATACAGTTCAAGACCAAGAGGCTACTAACAATACCTCTTGATCAGTTAAGAACTACTCCCCTACTACAACAAGAAGAATCTAGTGAAGAAAAGAACACCGAAAAAGAGCAGGAAAAGAAGAATATAGGAGATAAGGTTGATAGTCAAACAGAACAGGAAAAGACAGGTAAAAAAGATGGCGATTCCTATGACACTGATATACATATTAATTCAAATCTATTGAAGGAGTGGGAGCAGTTTGATGGGCAAATCAATAGCTAGAACGATTCCCAGAATGTGGCTACAATGTAATCGCCCGCGGCACAATAGCCCATGGTAACCAGTGTTACAGTTAAAGGAGCAATCGGCAATGCTAATACCCAAGATATTGAGATCATCTCGGAACATCCTTCTGAGGAAATTGTATTTAAGGTTGAAGATATACCGCCCTTGGATGTCTTCTACAATCCAAAGCATAGGACTATAGTTAGAAAACAAAGGAAGAAAAGGAAAGTCGATCAGGGTTTATTTTCATCTCCTCAAGTCGAATTACTGAATGTTGTCTAGAAAAACTCTGAAGTTAATCCTTCAGAGGATTTAACTAAATTGTCTCAATATGCAAGGGATTATACAGCAACGACAATGGACAAAGCATCCGAAGTTAGCCAATTAATAAAAGAAAAATATCAAAAAATAGCGCTGCAGGAAGAAAAGGCAACATTAGATCATAAAAAAATAGCACAACTAGAACAACAGATAATTGAAGAAAGACAACAGATTGAGCAGCTTAAAGAGCAGTTGAATCTTGAGAAACAAAAGCTTGACCAGTAATCTCTACACAAGCAACATTAGCTATCTCAAGAGCTGAACAAATTGCAGGTAATGCTTCAACAGGAGGAGATTGCCAAAGAAGAACAAAGTGTCATGTTACAAGCATAGATACAAAAGTTTAAGGAGTATCCTGAGATTGATCAATTCAAAATAGAGGCTCTCGAATCAAATAAAGAATTATCACAACAACTTGATATTTTATTTCATAAAATATCACTGGCCGACCCTCTATGTGCAATAGATACATCGCTCATAGAAAATGAAGTAAACACAAGGCTCGAATTCGAAGATGCCGATGAGAAAATTTCGGGGTTCCTCACATGGAAAGACACAGACTAAGGCATAGCTACCAATCTTCCCAAGATCCAAGAATCACATAAGGAAATTTTGTTTGTAGAATGGGAAACACAGTTAATTAAGGAAGAACGGGCTACCTCCAGGGCAAGAGCTGTAATGGACAGTTTAGTGGAATTAGTCAATGACAATTTGTATAGGGCCAACTTGATTTCCGATTTCATCCCAGGGAAACTCCCAAAATTCAAAGAATTAGAGAAACAATGGGAGTAGGATTTAGCCAGCAAGGACCAACATATCGACGCAATGCAAGGACTCACATGGGATGCATTCTAATTCTATTTGGTTAAACCACATAGCCATCAGATGACTACAAAATATCTCTCCCATGCCATCAGTTATATGATTCTAGAGCTTTCGGATGCCACATATACTAGCCAGCTACATTCCCGATTGAGTCATCCTACTGAAGTGAAAGAAATGCTATCGATTTTCCAGCTGCGCGTACCAAATATGAAAGAGATGCAATGAACATATTCTAGTGGAGATCGAAATTCTATTTTTATGAAATCGGATCTCTGATTTTCATGTTTTGGCAGTTCCAAAAGCATTCAAGAGATGTTTTAGATATTTTGTTTTAGTTTTATTATTATTTAAACCCCTTTCATGTATTTAGAAAGGGGTCCTCAATTTGTATTAATTTTTGACTTGGGAAGCTACACTTATGTACTTCTGAATATGATATTTTTATAAATGGTGGATCAAGATTCTGCAATTTTATGAAGGAATTTACTTTCAAGAATATGCACTTTTGTTTTTCCTAGAAGCTGTTTTAAGTAAGAGAGTGGGATCAGGATGTTATTTTCATCAGAAGGTTACAAATGTATCTAGTATTTCTATCATTATCATGTTGTTTAATTTTCCTTATACAATGAAATATTCTCTTTTAAAATTGCTATTGTTTACATATGTATGCTTGTGAAACAATCCTTCGTTATATCATTTCTGAAAACTTAGAATTGTTATCTTTCAAAATATATGTCAGTGATATAAATATATATATGAATGTGATATGTTATCATCATTACTTTGTTTAATTTCTTAAACAAAGTAATTATTATATGTAAATGCATCTTTCTTTTGTACGAATAAGCCATCTATATGATTATTCATCTAATCAGAACAAATCCAGAATCACATTTATTATATGATACTGGGGTTAAGTAGATTTATTTGTATTTATCAATTTATAGATTAGATTAATTATCATTTCCATTACCCGTTATACAAACAACCAAACATCAACCCATATATCATTGGGAAATTGGTCCCATATTATCCAGTTGGAGCCACCATCCCAAACGGAAAAGGAGTTGTATTAAGGTCCAGACCGGGTGGTTTTCCCCAATGTTGAAGCTAGGATTTTAGGGGCTTCAACAGGAACCCAATTGAAAATTAACACAATTACAAATAAATCTGAGACATATTTTGTTTCCTTAGCCGCTTGTTTCTCAACATCTTTAATTTCATGTTGCAACACCAAATGGTTTCATGCACGGTATCTATTTACTAATGTATGTTCTCTAGCTAGATCTTAAGCACTATTGAGCCCATCTCAACCTTACATTCCCCTCCTCAAATTATCTCACTAGTGGGGCATGGGGAATAAATGTGGATGATAATGAAGTAAAGTGCACAAAGGGGTGGGATTACTATGAGAGGGGGAAAGTATGTATCCCAAGGGACAGTAGTAGGCTTTAAGAGGAACTAGATAAACATCACAACAAGAATATTGAGGAATGGAAACACCTAAGTGAAGAAGGGGAAGATCATGGAGTTGGCACAATTGGACAATTTATAGCCAAATAAGCTAGAAAATTGTGAGAAAGGAGAAAATGATACTTGAAATTCAAAGTTGTCCACTGATGAGAGGTAAATTAGTGAGAGCCTCCTGATTATCTAATGCGGGAAATAAAAAGAAACCTACATTATTAAAACCTACATGAGAGGAGTAAGGAAAAACTATGAAGGCTTCCATTTCTTATAGGATTGATAATCTATCCAGGCATCTTATTGCTTGAGCACACATAGAAGCATAGATGTTGACAAAAATGGATGAAAAAAGAGGGAGGAAGGAGCCAACCCAGGAGTGCCTAGTCCTTTCAATGGCTTTGCTTCCACATGAGATTGAGCACAAGCTTGAAAATCTAACAAGTTTCTAAAGCTTTCCCTACACTTCCAATGAACCATGCTAAAATCCATAGAGAGTGGAAACATTCCTGTTTAAGAACTATAACTTCTAGAGCAAGCCTTGAAATGCACAACTCCAATGACAACATTCATATCGCACAAGGGACACATGGACAATTAAATGGCAGGTGACAGACTAGTAATTTGGGTGATTATCAATTGAATCCACTTCGTTGATTGACATATGAGATTTTTCTATAGTTGATCTACCTATCTTGCTACCACATGAAGAATTTAAGGAGGCTTGTTCGCCTTCATCGTTAATCACTTCCATAATTTCTTGAGAAGTCTCCAACATGTGGAGCATGCCTTGGGAGACCCTCATCAAAGGAAATATTAAAAGAAATGTTTCTCTCTCTCTTTTTCAGACTCAAATCCATTGCAACAATAATCGTCAAGGTATGAAAGCTCATCATGTCACTAGTGGAGATTTGAACTTGAGTGGAGAGGATAATATTTATTTTGACCAAGCACCTGAGGTAACCCCAAATGATTAATTTTAACAACATGATATGTATCATGTAGTAAGTATTTTGATGCTTATTATGGATTGGTGCCTATCAAAATTTAGCAACCATTTAATTTTATGATTGTGCTAGTAATATGAAAATATAACAAAAATCAATGATATGGTTTACTAATAAAAACAACACATTAAAAAAATGATTTATTAATTTATTATATTGTAACTTTGATTTGTTAGACTTTCATGTTTAGTTTTGGCACAAAAAAAACATATATTCATTAAAGTTATTCATATTCACAATTATAAAGTGAATATTATTAAATTTGTCATTTAAATCATTTTTGGAATATGATTTAAGGGTAGTTTAATCTTTGTTTTATAGTAATATTTTGAACATAAATATAATAAAAATACTTGTAATAAAGTAGTTGCTTTTAATAACTAAATAAATAAAATATTTACATTTTAAGCTAATAATTTAGGGTGCTTTTATTACAAATTTTACATATAAATTTAATATTTAAAAAAATAAAATATTTTTCATCACCATTCAATGATAGGTTGTGATCAAATTTACTAAGTTACTTTCATTTTATAAATTAGGATTTGTGATTACTTTTGTTACTAAAGATATTTTAGTCACTTAGCTGAATTCCAACCCAAACATTTAAATTATTTCCAACCATGTTACCACAATTGTCTTTCTTTCTTGCTTGTCCTAAGCCTATCTATGTTCATTGACCATTTTTAGCTAATATGGATAGGCTCGTAATTTAATAATATCAAAAATATAATTTTAATTTTAAGTTATTGATATTGGAAACTTGTTCTCCAATTCCTATTTTCTTGAAGATGAAGCTCCTAAGAAGATCCTTACAATCATTTGTCCCCAATTGGGAACGTTATGGAGGGGTTCTTGTACAATTTTGAAATTATACAACGTTTTTTATATTTTTATTAATTATATGTATAAATATTTAAGTAATTTTAACTTAATTTTAATTGTATAGGTAATAGATCTACAATATGAAATTAATATTAGTCATGATTAAATAGTATATGGTTTTATTAGAGATAACATCAATTATGATTATAAAGAATATTGACTTTTTTGCAAATAATGTCTATGCTAAATAATTTTTTGTCATACTTAATTATTTTTTTAATTGGTTAGGAGTTAGTTTTAGTGAAATGTAAGAAAATAGGTTAACAACTCATATAAGTTAATTCAAAGTTTAATTTTTCTCCCTTAAATACCACTACGAGGTCATCACCTTGTACAAAGTATCCAATAATATCAATTTCCTCTTTTGGCAATTCGTTGGTGGCCACTGACTCTACACATTCATTTTCCTCTATTGTTGTGAATCCATAATCACGTTCTTCATTTTTTGCATATTGTGATAATGTGGAAACATTAGAGTTAGAGTGCAGTTTGAAATATTGTTTGGTAGATTATAATTTCTTGTTCTACAGACTTTTGCCACATGTCCAATGTAAAGACATATCTTGCAGTTAAGTTGGCTCATGTCTTCACCTGATATTCCTATAATTATTTTTAACTTTGATCATTTTTCTCTTCCTCTATAATTATCAGTGGAACAACCTCTTCCTCTTGTATTTTCATTATAATTACTCCTTCCTCTTGCATTCCACAAGCCTATTCCTCTGGTAACTTGATTACAAGTACATTTTTCTCTTGCATTTTCATTAAATGATCATATCCCTTTTGAGCTTTCTTCATTCCTTAAGTTGGTAAAGAAATATCTTCCCTTGAGTCTTTTTTTTACCAAAAGTATTATCATGTTGAACCAACAAGTCACTAAGGTTATCAAAATTTTGATTTTCCAATTTATTAGTAACATGTAATGTTTCTACAAAATTATTATATGATGGTGGAAAAAGTTTCATCAAAATTATGGTCATTAAGCTTTCTTCCACGTCTTTAAAACCATATTTTAGAGGTCCTTGCCAAATATTCTTCAAATAAGAAATGTATTTTATAACATCTCCCCATTCAACCAATTTTTTATTGAGAAATTTATTTTGAAGCTCAACCCATTTGCTTTAGATTGAGTATCAAACACGTTTTTAAAAAACTCTATGTAGTCCATGTATCAAATACATTTTCAATATAAATATATAGCTCATAAGTGATAGAAAACCTCAATAATGCAAATGTCTTTTCATCTCGTGCTTCCCATTTTTCTAGTTCTCTAGCATCACTGGGATTGATGGGAGCTTTGTCTCCATTACAAATATCTTTCTACAAGCCGTTAAAGGTTAATGAGTTTTGCATATGACAACGTCAGGTCATGTAGTTCTTGGGTCCTTCTAATATTTTTGATTTAGCAGATAGATTGAATAACTTTGACATGATTTATTATGTATAAAATGGCCACAATTAAAAAAGTGAACACAATAATGTGCAATAGACACCACACACGTGCTACAAATGAGTGCTATCATTAGAGAAATTTTGAGGTCTAAAATAGGCCTCAAAACAAAAATGTACAACCAAAATTAAATTTATAAGAACCAATAGGATTCAATATAGATGTCAACCATGGAGATCATTGACCATTTTTGGAGTAAAAAAGTAAAAAGATTAAACAATTAAAAAAAATAAAAAACAATTTTTTTAACTCATATTTTCAACTTATCTCCATACGGATTTACTCAAATTTTGATTGGGAGCTCTAGTTGGATGCAAAATTTTATTCCTCATCCAAGCAATGCCCATGTTGCATGCTTTTGATCGACACTTCTACACGAAAAAAATGAGAAATACATGAAAGCATAATTGCAATCATGTTTTTTCATGTATTTCTTGTTTTTTATATAGCAGGGTCCATCGAACGTATGCAACATGGATACTCCTTGGATGAGGAATTAAATTCCGCATCTAACGAGTGCTCCTACATTTGAGTAAAATCATAGGGAGATAAGTTGAAAATACAAGTTGAAAAAAGTAGGTTTTTTATTTTTCCCTTATAACATTTGTTGATGTAATCTAATATAATTTTATTATTTCCACTATTATTTTATAATATTCCTTATTAGGCCCATTTTAGACCTCAAATTCTCTAATGAGGGGTTTAGCCTTGACCCTCAAATAACCTCAAGTTGATAGAGTATTTTACTAGATTCGTATCGATGTTTAAATTACAATTTACAATTGAATTTGTTTAAAATATCAAAATTTGACCCAATGATCAACAAAAATAGATCCCCTTCTTTTACAATGAAAATTCCTCAATTGATAATAAAGCCCATATTTGGGGTGTTTATTAATTCAATGATTATACTCGTTTAAAATATATAAATAAATAAAATGCAATGTTTCATGACCTTCCTTGAGCTATGAAAACATATTATAGTTCTCACAATAAAACTCAAATATATTACTTAAGCATTTGAAGAAGAAACACAAATGCTTGAGAACCATACATTACCGATTACTTTCTTCCTCAACTAGGGGGTTTGAGATTTTTGCATAAAAAACAATAGTCCTCTTGATTGAATGGATGTATGTTCTCTTACATTCCATTGATATTCTCTATATATCTCCTTGTGAGGATTCTTGAATTATATTATGCTATTCTCTAACCAACCTAAATAAAATTCAATGGAAGTGTTCACAATTTTTTTTTTTGGGCTCAATAGATTATTCTTGAAATCAAATAGAAAATGAAAATTTAATTGAGCTTTGTTTCCAATGATGGAATGATAATTACTTGGATCAAGGGATATCTATGCACAAACATGAAACTGATATTATTTGTTATAGAATATAAGAAATTCTTCCTTGGAAACTTTAACTTTGCTCCTCAGTTGAAATAAAAAAGTAGATTGGGAAAATTAGATTGACCTCTCCCAAAACTAGAAACATCATTTAAAAATGGTACTAAACTCCTCATGAAGTGACAAATCAAGGCATCATTTTATCATTTAAACTTTGTGGGAGAACTTATCACTAGTATTTTATCACCATATTCCAAGGGAAATTCTCCAATTATCATAAGTATTCTTTGGTTTGTGATATTACACCATTTTTTGTTTCTAATTTCACACTAGCCTTTTTACAAAGCATTTATTTTCGAAAGATAAGCCGGTTGAAATATTCTCCCCAATTGTGACCTATGTCAAAATTAGGAATTGACAAAATATAGCAAACACCGAGTCATGGTAGTACATAATAGAGCACGTGCCTATTTGGCACTAATCATGGAACATAGATTCCAAATAATGAAGTCTATTGTTTAAATGAAATTTAGTGAACGGTGGATGCATTCAACAATAAACCAATCCTCTAGAGAAGCCTCAGGATCCCTATCAAATAATGATTCAAAATGAGGTGCGTCCTTTCTCGGGATATAGAACTAATGGACTTGGAATCTCTTGCCAACCCTCCTTCTCTACCTCTATTACCAGGACAAGTTCTCTGCTTTAGATCCAAGAACAACTGATGGGAATCTAAAGCCACTGCAATGCCTTTAACAATGTCCAATGCATTGTTACAAGAAGGAACACATGTTTCCTTGCCTTTGTCTATTTGGAGGATGTATCTGATTAGATGATAATTCTTCGCATAGCACTGAGGAAACCTTCAATGGTGAATTTGAATATTGATGGTAGAGAAACTTTTATTGATGGATTACCATCAAGTAGGCAATGAGAAGTTGACAAAAAAAATATTGAAGCAAGTGAAGAGACCAAAAGAGATTGTGGCTACAACTTTGGCAGCAGTGAATATGCTACACCAATTTACAAAGAGGATAAATTCTGTATCTACAAATTTACTTAAAATTTTTTAAATTTTTTCAAGATGTAGCATATCTGACATGATAAATTAAGCAGATCTAAATCATATCATAAAAAATTTGGAATTAATTTCACTGAAGTGAGGTACCTCCCGAATACAAAATTCATATATGTTGATGAGGAAACTAGGTTGAAGCATTGGAATCTTCTTCCTTGTTGTTCCATCATGGACTTCTCATTACCAAAATACTTCCTTATAATAGACCCTAATTTGGCTCTGATACCATAAAAGAATTACTAGAAGTGTCCTCAAACACATAATTTTATTAATCAAAAACAAAAATTACATAATTGGTGAGAGTCATAGCATATATATAACCTATCTATTGTTATCTCAACATGCCATGCATAATTTATTGACAACTCAAGGATAGTTAGTATGACATGGCCTATCTATCACCTAGGAGTACAACACTTCTCAAATTCACTTTATTATTCTAGAAGTAACCAATTCTATAATAACTTTATTCATATAGAAAAACTAATTAATCAATAATCTAAATAAACTTAGAATTAGGCTTAATGCAAATGTGTTTCGAGGAAAATCACATTTCTTGAAGTAATCTAAAAATTGGGGTCTTTTTAGAGCTTCTAACCCCTACAAGGTATGTGCTCCTCCCAAATAGAGCTATAAACCAATATATCATCTAAATATACTATAGAAAATGAATCTATATATATTGGGAATAATACATTATTCATTGGTCTCATAAATATAGTAGGTGCATTGCATAGGGAAAAATGGCATGATAAACCATTCATAAAAACCTTGCCTTGTCTTGAAGGAAATATTTTTCCTAGTGTCGTCCTCTTTTACATACTTGGTGGTATCCTAATTTTAGATTTGGCTTCGTGAAGTTCTTGGTATGCTACAATTTTTTCATCAAATCATCGATCCTATGTAGAGGATACTGATTCTTGAGTGTAATATTATTCACTGCTCTGTAGTTGGTACATAACCAACAAGTCCCATCCTTATTGGGAATGATAATGATAGGCAGCCCATAACAAGGTTCTTAGAAAAATCACTCATGTTTAACAATTCATTGTAACTTCTTCTTCACTTCACATGCTTCTAAAGTATTCTATACAATTGAATATTCGGTAATGGGGAATGTTTCCCTCATACTTGGTATCTCCTTAGGCTCCTATAACATCCCTTTATATGTATGTAGAAACTACTCCAATTAATACTTTTCCTCTTTAGTACATCCCTCCAATCATGCCTTTGCCCTTACCAATTAATCCCCTAGTTGATTCTCTCTTAAGAAAATTAACACGTGTTTCGTATTGGTACTAATCAACTTCTCAAATTGTTTGACACTTCCTATTGAGATCTTCAATTTACTTTTGTGTGCATTGATGATATAGGATTTACCATACTCGATCAAGCGGTACTAGTTTTCTCTTCGCATGAATATTGCATCCCTCATATACATGTAGGGGCTTCTAAACACTAAACCACATATGTCGAGGGGTACTATGTCTATCTTAATTTCATCAATAAACTCTACACTAACAAAAAAATTGATCTTACACTATTTCACAACCATGATTTTTGCATCCTTGTTTGCCCACCCAATGGGTATGGGCTTGAATGATTGTGAACCTCCAACCCAAGCTTGTTCACTAGCTTGATACTATGGGATTGGCCCGTGAATTGAAATTGAATAAAATGGTATTCTCGACCTAAATATTGATATGGAATAGTTTTTATTATCTCCTTCTACTCCTTGTGATGAAGGCTACCTAGATTCACATCCTTCTATATTGAAGTGCAAACAATATTCTCATCCACATTTGAGCTACTCTATACTTGATTTCTTGAATTTGTGGCTAGAAGCTTATTCTTCTTGGCATCCTTCTTATGATTTATTTTCTTTGGTGTGACCATCGATATTGCAATTACTTGGATCCTTGCACTTATGTGTAATGGTCATTGACTTCTATTTTCCTTTCCACTTCTTCTTTCCCTCTATGGGTGGGTCTATTTGTATGCTTGCAAATAGGCCTCAGTAATTCTCTTGGGCTTGAAAATCATCACTTTCTTTTACAAATTAATATGTAAACCCCCAAACATTTGAGGAGTACATCTATGTTATTGGAATAGATACACAACATGGTAACCATTTTTCTGAATTTGGCGGTTTATTTTTGCATACTCTATTCTTAGTTTTATCAAAAGTACCAATGAATCCATTGGTCTCTACATATCGAATAAGATAAAATTAAAACTTAATTAGAGTTTTGAAATTTAATGATACTATATATTGGTCACTTTTTCTCATATTTTTTATTAAAATTATTAAAGATATTAAATGTTCTACAAAATTGATCATTATTTGATTGCTTTACGTTTTCCTTTCTTTAAAAATTTTGAATTTGAAATTAAAGATATTAAATGTTTTGTAACATTGATGATTATTTGATTTCCTTAATTTGTCCTTTCTTTAATATTTTTGATTTTGAAAGAAAATATTCATTCTCAATAGCCTTCAAATAACATTTAAAAAATTTAAACAAAAATCAAATTATCATATTTAAAATCAATGTAAGATTCGAGAGATGTTTTTCTTTATGACTTCAAACGAAGAAGGGTATAACACTGGGATATTGTAGAGAGAAGCCTTGTTGGACGCTCAAGTGTCAATAACTCTTTAACCTTTAGGATGAGCATTGTCCTTTGTTATGTACCCCCTGTCTTTGGTGTGTATGATTAATGCTCGAATTGTCTGTGCGTTGTTGTTAGTAGCTTGTGAGAAAGAAGAGGTATTCCTAGTTGGTTCTTATCACATGCACATACAATCGGAAAAAAACAAAAACAAAATAGAGAGTTCAATGTGTTTGTTTCATCATCAATAAAATTTTCCTATATTTATGTGAATCGTTCCTTCATGTTGGTGTTCCTGATCAAGTTGTCATTCCATCATGCTATTATTTGTCACCCGATCAAGTTGTTATTCCATGGGTGAAGCGGGATAGAAAATCTCTTTTGAAGGAATTAGGAGGTGGGTTAAAAGGTCTTCCCATGTTCTCAAAATCCCATGCAGCGAAAGTTGGGTCGAGGCTAATAAAAACAAATTCTTTATTGAATATAGTCACAAAGAAGTATATCCATCTTTCGTTTTTTTTTTTTGGTTTGTTTTTTTGTTGTGGAGGATTGGATTAGGAATCTAAATATTCTCTTAATTCTTCTGTAATTTGGAAAGCAAATATCTCTTCCCTTGCTCTCATTGAAGATGGACAAGGCTGGAAAATTGGTGATGGCTCCCGTTTAAGAGTTGGTATGGGCCCTTGGGTGGGAAGCCCGCTAGATCATAGGTTGTCTCCAGAATTGGTTGAGTTGGTTCATGGTTTAGGTAGCAGTACACTCAATCATTTTTTGATCCTGCACATAGGATTTTATGGGAAAAAGGATGGGTAACAAATGAGCAATTGGGTCTTTTCCAGATTTATCATGAACAATGGAATATATTTACAAATTCTTTAAGAAGGGCACATATAAATATCTCTTAGGAACCGAACAAATTAGTGTGGTCCTTTGAACCAAATGGAAGATATACTTCAAGAGCAGGATACTTGGTTATGATTGCTGACAGGATTCAAGCAATGACAAGGAGATTGGTGGAAGTTACAAAGTTATTCATGTGATATGCACTTTCAAAAAAAAACCCCACTATAGATAATTTAGTCATCAGGGACTTTCATGGTCCTAATAGGTGCTCTTTATGCAAAGAACATAAAGAATACACATATCATATTTTTATCCCGTGTTTATTTTCAAGGGTTGTTTGGAAAATTTTACAAAACAAATTAGGAAGTGATTGCATTTCACAAGGGAAGAATTAATAGAGGTATGGTTTCAGTGGATATCTGGTAGAGAGGTTAAAATTTTTAGTGTTATTCCTTTGCTATTTTGTTGGAGTATTTGGATTGTAAGGAATAAAGTCATTTTCAATTATCAACATGTTCTTGTTGATATCATAGCTACTCATATATTCAGAAATTATGATCTTCTTCCTAAAAAATTATTAAGGTAAATAATGATAGATAAATCAATTTGCTCAACATAAACAGGGCTATCCCATGGGCTTTCTGTGACGAATCCTCCCAAGGGGAGTTGACGTATAGTAAGAAACAAACACAAATTAAATAGGGATCAAATGAAAACTAAATTCCACTCCCACAATGTAGCCTACCTCATAAGTTGGTTTCTTCTGGAACCCGAAGGTGTAAGTTGGTCCCTTCCAGAAAAAATTGTTAATTCAGTGCCCCCCTTTTCTTCTGGGATACTCTTTTAGTTCACAACCCCTTTTCCACAATAACTTAGCTAACATTTGAATTTGTTCCCTTCGTTGACCTTGAATTCACAAACGAGACCACATCGTTGAACGCCACATCCATATGAGAAAATCTCGCTATTTTTTTGATTTGTAGAGTGATTATTTTTATACTTCTTGCGCCTTCTTTGTCAGGAAGAATGGTATTGCAAGAGTCGTTAATCCACCACTTTGAATTTTCTCCCAGTCTGATGGTTCTATCGTTACTGGTTTGGATCCTCAAATTCAACATGTGTTCAATGTTTATATCGTGACCATAAGTCCTTAAATTCAAGGTACCGAACCTGTTGAGTTCAATTACTCTTCCCATGATTATGGTACTATCAAAACAATGAAAGGGTGTAGACGAAGGATTTTGCCATGGGGACTCTATTCAACAATCCAACACCAAAAAGTTTTAAATCAAATATACAGTTGATCCCAAAAATCTTAATTGACTTGGTTGTGTACTGTGTTTAGCATGTTGCTACTGTGATTAGATTTGATTATATATTTTTGTAATTATATAATTATTAAGAATATGTATGAGTATGAATAAATTATATTGGAGAAAAAAATGTCTTGATAATATATGATTCTTGTTATTGTAGAAATTATTAAATTTTAATATATATATATATATATATATATATATATATATAAATTTAATATAATAATTTAATTAATTTAAATCAAAATAAATATATGCACAATACCTTAAATATTATTTGAATGTATATATTTTCATTTCAGGTCACATAAAGAACCGATAATTCTTTATGTAAATTTAAATTGTGAAATATAACATAATACTTTTTGAAATAAGTTTAAATTATAATATATTTTAAACATATAGACATTATTTAAGATAAGATTTGAATATATAATTTTTTATTTTAAAAAATAAAATAATAATGTAATATAATATTGTAAATTGAATTTTATTATAATAATTAGTAACATGGTGATTTGTTAAAAAAATATTTATTATAAATATAATGAATAAAAAGTTTTATAAAATGATAATAAATAAAATATTTTTATTATCAAAGTCTGTCAATCTGGTTAAACAAACAAAATATGAATATATATATATATAAACAAAGCATTTATAATATTTTAGAATTCAGAAACAAATAAATGATCAACAATACACCATTGTTGGAATCTAAATTACATATTTTCATTATTCATAAATACTAGTGTGCATCGTACATATAAATATAATAATGATACTGTTGGATTCAATTTTTAGGTTTTATTGGACTCTAATAACTAATCTCCATACCACACACTAACCTAAACCTTAATCACGAGTATTAGGTGTCTAATATTCCCCCTTAATCCGAAGGGATATATCAAAGTCCAAGAATGGGAGCTAAAATGAAAAAATGTAAGATCAGTGCTCTAAAATGGTGGTTTTAAAGAGAAAACCACAAATGATACCAAAAAGTGGGGGAACTCAAGGTCTCCACCCATGGTCTTTTAAGGCTAACCACAAGATCTAGAACTATCAAACTAGTTCCTAAAACAAACCAATTCTGCAACAATTCCTAATTTGACATCTTCTTCTGGTGAAAGTGTTCCTTCACCATAAAGTGATGTACCAAATATTGAAGTAACTATGTAGGTGGTGTTTTAAGGATAGAACACACCAACCAAAACTCGACATACCAAAAACATGCAATCATGCTCATAGAGTATAAAGATCATAGAACACAAATTCATCTTTAATCTGACTACAACTTGAATCTAACTGCAAACTCAGACTCTAGGCTATAAAAACAAACTCTGAATATCTTTGACTCTGGCTTGTTTGATAAATATTTGAACCTATAGCAGACCATCAATTCCATAAATTCCCCCATTTTCAGATACAGGGTGAGAAAATGAAGTGCCCTTCACTGCAATATTGCTTAATGATTTAGAATAAACTTTGTCGTATGACATGTAAATATTCTTGGCAGTTTTAGACCAATCCCAAGAAGCAATCCATCCAAAATTATTTTTCTCTCTTGAAGTAGTCTTATGATTGAAAACATTTGTTTGAATAATTTTTCTTCTTTCCACAATGTTCACAAGGATGAAGATCATAATAGTGATCTTTCACATGTCCAACTCTATCACAATGTTGGCATCTTATAATTTGTTGTGGTTGTGGAACAACATCACCCAAAAAGCCAGCACTATGAAACTGTATAAGATTTAAAAAATCAGGAACATGAAAAGAAACATCCTTATTATATCCCACACCAGTTCTATTTTTGTTACGCACAATTTCTTTCCAAGGTCTAATGAATTTCTTAAGCATTGTATGTTTCGCATATATATTCAAATATTCTTCTGAAGTGTCTCCATTATTTTTATAATTCTATGACTACTGGTCAAGCTTAAACAGGGAGTTGTTTTGAACAAAAACTCAAAATCACATCTCTTTTGTTGTAGTTCACCTTGCCGGAAATGGGATTCGAGTTGCAGAAACTCGATCTTCTCTTGTGCATTTTACAAACAATTTATAATGTCACACATGGTGTCATTGTTAATTTGGATTGTGTTATTAACAATAGAGATCATTAGAGTATTTAATAAATCTATCAAATCATTAATTCTCAACATTTTCTCCAACTGACTATCAGAAAATAATCAACTTTGAAAATGTGTCCGCCCCCACTTATAAAACAATATAAAATAAAACTTTCAACTAGAAATATATAGTCAAATATGACAAATAAAATTATCAACCTTCAAATTAAAGCACCACTCTCAGATAAGATATACATGGCATCCATACTCACCATACCAAAAATTTTATTCTCATTGAGATACTTCTTACCTTTGGAGTGAATAAAACTTTATGAATACTTATTAAATGAATAATTTGCAAAACTCTCATTCTCTGAAAAATCTTTGCCACATTTTTCATTTTAATCAACCCGTTGCCATATCAATTCCTTAATGCCAAAGCTATATCATTAGTTAAAAGGTTTTAAATCACAATACTTTAAAATATCTTTTTAATATCCAATCTCCAGGATAATATTTTTAATATCCAATCTCCAGGATAATATTTTTAATATCCAATCTCCAAGAAAAACACAAAACAATATTTCTTGAAAAGACTTTCTCACTTTTTAACTTGGACATAGCATGAAGCTCTCATTATAAATTATTAACAAAATAACAAACAATATCACTTGGATTTAGGAATAATTTGAATTAATTAAATTATTTTGTAGCCATGCATTTGCACTTCGTGGTCATATATGTAGAATCTGGAATGACCCAAGCACATATAAAAACAATGAAATAAAATTGAAAAACACAGATCACTGCTCAACTTGTAAATCTCACAATGAATCAAGTATGTAAATACATTGTTATATAATGAACCTATTACTAATATTAATATCTATAAACTACTAATTATCTACTTACATGATTACCAATCATTCTGACCATTGGCCATCTTAATAATCTGTTGCACTAATTTTTAATAACATAACCAGATAATCACAAAATCTACTCACTAATGTCAGCAATTACATGGCGAGATTTAAGCATTATTCTCAACACTCCCCCTTAATGCTTAATGAGGGCTTACTAACTTATATCTTAGTGCCAAAAATTGATATTTTGCAACTGCTTTGGTGAATATATCTGCTAGTTGATGCTTAGTATTTATGTGCCTCAATTCAACATCGTTCTTCTGCACAAAATCTCGAATGAAGTGATATTTCATGTCAAAATGCTTTGTCCTGCTGTGATGAAATGGATTGTTTGTTAACTTGATGGCATTTACATTATCACAATAAATCACTGTAGGATAAATTTTCTTCTCCCCAATTTCTTCCAAAAAAATTTTGAGCCAAAGAGCTTGTGTACCTACTGAAGAAATTGCAACATACTCTGCTTTTGTGGATGAGAGGGAAACAATGCTTTATTTTCTTGAGCTCCAAGTAATCAAACTAGAACCAAAAGAGAAATAATTTCCAGATGTGGACTTACGGTCATCCATACTACCTCCCTAATCTAAATCTCTAAATCCAACAATATTGAACTTTTCAGCAGAGTAGTAATGAATACCAAAATTTAGAGTGTCTTTCACATACCTTAAAATTCTCTTGGTTGCCTTCATATGTATTTCAAATGGATTTGTCATATACCTTGAAACAAGTGAAATTGAAAATGCAATATCAGGTCTTGTGTGGGTTAGAAACATCAAGCTCCCCACAATACTTCTGTATGTTGTCTCATCAACTAAATCAGCACCATAATCTCTACATAATACAACTCCATGAGCACTTGGAGTAGGGGATCCATTACAAGCAAGCATCTCAAATTTCTTCAACATATCATGTGCATACTTTGTCTGACAAATGAAAATTTCATCGTTGCTTTGATAAACCTCCATTCCTAGAAAATATTTCATGAGATCTAGATCTTTCATCTCAAATTCATTCATCATAGCAACTTTGAACTCATCATTCATTTTGGAACTACTACATATATACAATAGATCATCAACATACAAACTTATGATCAAAATATCAATACCTTCTTGTTTGTAGGAAAGGGTAGGACCACTCTTACTTCTCTAGAAGCCTTTTTCCTGAAAGTATCCATCAATCCTAGCATACCATGGTCTTGGTGCTTGCTTGAGACCATACAAAGTCTTCTTCAACTTGTAGACATTATTCTCTTTTCCTTCAACTTCAAAACCTTGTGGTTGCTCCACATATACTTCCTCTTCTATTCAAGAAGGAACTTTTCACGTCCATATGATGTATGCTCCACCTTTTATGAGCTACTAATGAAATCAACATTCTAATGGTCTCATGTATTACTACTGGTGCAAATGTCTCATCATAATCAATTCCATACTTCTACGTGAATCCTTTGGCAACTAATCTTTCCTTGTGTCTTTCAACACTCCCATCACTGTTAAATTTGGTCTTGTAGACCCATTTGGTACCAATCTTTTTCTTATCACGTGGAAGCTCTGTCAATTCCCAAGTGTCACTCTTGTGAATGGAATCCATCTCTTCTTGCATGGTTTGCACCCAAACCTCATTAGTACATGCATCTTCAAAACATGATGGTTCAAAATCAGCCTTGGCTAATAAATCAAAATTAATTGTCTCACCTACTGGGTTTTCTTCATGTGCTTGATTTGCAGTCCTCTGATATATATCATTGAATCTCCTTACCTTCCTTGTAGAACTTGGAGAAGAAGTTGGACTTGATACTGAAGAAATTGATGAAGGGCTGCTTTGTGGATTTAAACCACTAGCTACAGAATAATTAGTTGGCTGCTCAATATCAACAGTTATATCATCATTCAAAACAGATTTTGTCTTCTCAACATGGCCTTTTTTATGACCATAAACTCCCTCTTCATAAAAAAATACATCTCTTGAGACAATAAGCTTGTTGGTGAGGGGATTATACAATTTATAAGCCTTGCTTGTCTCACTATACCCAATGAAAATGCATAACTCACTCTTTGCATATAACTTTTTTCTATTTTTATCAGGTACATGCACATAAGCCAAACAATGAAAAACTTTGAAATGATTAACATTAGGCTTTTTTGCATACCAAGCTTCATAAGGAGTCATCTTTTCTAGTGCACTGGTGGGGCTACGGTTGAGGATGTACACTGTTGTAGCAACTGCATCTCCCCAATAAGAATTGCTCAATCCCTTAGTTTGTAACATGCACCTTTCCATTTCAACCAAAATGTGATTCTTTTGTTCAACTATGCCATTCTGTTGGGGTGTGTATGCTATATTATGTTGCCTCCTGATGCAATTCATATCATAATAAATCTGGAAAGCTTTTGAGTATAATTTTCCTCCACGGTCAGTCTGCAAACATTTGATCTTGCACCCTTTCTCATTTTCTACAAGTGCTTTGAACTTCTTGAATGTATCTAGGGCTTCACTTTTGGCCTTCAAAAAATATACCCAACAATTTCTTGAGTAATCAATAATAAAAATGATGAAATATGATGACTTACCCAAACTATTAGTCTGCATAGGACCACATATGTCTGAATGAACAAGCTGAAGTGGGTGATGAGCCCTCCATGCATTTCCCTTTGGGAACCTTTCCCTTGCACGCTTGCCTTTAGCACATCCTTCACAAACCTCCTTATGCTCCTCTACCTTGGGAAAACCATGAACTAATTCATTTGAGGTTAGAAAATTCAAAACGTGAAAATTTAAATGCCCACACCTGAGATGCCATAGCCAACTTGAATCCTCATAAGCAATATTTTCAAGGTTGTTGTTATGTTCATCAAACCTCGATGGAAACATCCTATTTCTTGTCATAGGCACAACAATTGTAGAAATTATATAACTTATGTGTTATATGTCCAAGATTTTCCTGATATCACACTATTTTAACTTCATGCAAAATATAGAATCTATTCCACCATTGATCATTTGCGGAAAATCAAATCAAGATTGCAATGCACACATGAAACAATAAAAATTCACACACATTAACACAGTTGTTTAACGGGAAAGCCTGAAGCTGAAAACTCCAACTACCTGTATATAATATATGTCATAGAGATCATGTAACAATGCTCATACAAAGCTAATCATATCAAGCTCTCAGTAAAATACAATCGCTACACACTAATCAGGCCCAATCTTGCAAATCCATGCACCGATCTTTGCCACCTGCTAGACTGCCTCTACTGCGCAATTCTTGCTGAATAATGGCTCTGAATGAGTTCCAATTACTCCAGCCTTTCTCATGCAATCCTCATTGGCATCTCCACTGAGTGTTGGATGCAATCAATGCATCACTATAGTCACAACTGATATTCTATCTTGCCCTTTCACCTATCTCTCCATTGGTCTCCACTGAAACTGCCATGCACTGTAGTTATCTGCTATATTTTTCCGTTGATTAATGATTTATTATTTTTGAATTACGTACTAATTAATTCACTTCACTCTCACTAGTGTATCAATCAGTTAGACTAGACACAACTAGCTCAACTGAGTCTAACTGAGTTAAACTAAACACAACTCCATAACTACTTCTTCCCACTGTGTCGTAACTCTGCCACTTGAATTCTAACTGAGTCCTCCATGCAATAGCTCCAGTAAACCCTTAGGAATAGCGTAATTCCTTCTGTCAGCTGTTGTGCCACATCTGTGCACTGAACTGAAGTGCTCCAAGAGAATAAGTTGATGTTTAGAGTCCAAATATTATTAAGAGCTAATAATATTCGACATATCTATTTTTAGATTGGCAGTCTAAAAATAGACTCCACCCAAAATGTTTAAAAATAGAAGTCCATCTATTTTTCCAACTTGACCAACCATCCACAAATAGCATCCTACAACTCACAGAATATGATCGACATGTCTAAAAATAAACATAGTCTAAAAATAGACTTTGCGCCAAAAATAGCCTGCGGGCCCACTTAGTGAAGGCGACACTTTTCACTAAGCTCATCATCTTGTTGTATCTAAATACTCCCTCTCAACAAGATAGGGATTATCTGTCACCTCGATCCTGTCTCTATGGTATTCGAATTTGCTCCTGGTGAGTGCCTTCGTCAGAATATTTGCATCCTGATCTTCCGTAGGAATGTAAGAAGGCAACATGATCTTTTGCTGCACACAATCTCTGATATGATGGTACCAGATGTCAATATGTTTAGATATATGATGAAATACTGGAGTAACCGAGAGTTTAATGCAACTCTGATTATCACAATATATCATAGTAGGATCTAAATGAGAACCGAACAAACCAACCAGGATCTTCCTCATCCATATAGCCTCGCATGCAGCCAAAATTTCTGCCATGTACTTGGCCTCCGCTGAAATGAGTGCCACGGATCTTTGTTTCCTGCTGTACCAAGAAACTGCTATAGATCCAATACTGAAAATCCCTCCAAATGTGCTCTTTCTATCCATTGGGCTTCTTGCCCAATCTGTATCCGTGAAGCCATATGGCTTCACCTCATCCGACTGTCTGTACCATAATCCATATCCCGATGTGCCCCTGAGATACCTTGGGACATGCTTGCTTGCCTTCCAAAAGAGCTTGGTAGGCTTAACCATCGCTTGTGAAAGCTGGTTCACCGCATAGCATATGTTCGGTCTTGTATTGACTAAATACATGAGCGAACCAACCAACTATCGATAAACAGTGGCATCCACTACCTCTGCCGATGTAGCATCCTCCTTCCTCCAATCACCAGGAAGGGGAGTGTCGATAGGCTTGCAGCCTTGCATGTGAAACTTCTCCAGTATCTCCTGGGCGTACTTTCCTTGAGACACAAACAGTTCACCTTTCCGCTGCCAAATTTCCAATCCCAGGAAATAATGAAGGAGGCCCAAATCCTTCATCTCGAACTCCTTTGCAAGATCTGCCTTGCATGAGTGTATCAACAGTTCATCACCTGTTAGTATTAAATCATCTACATAAAGCAAAATGATCAAAAGCTTACCCTCCACCATAATCTGGTATAGGTTTGGATCTGCCTTACTCTTGGCGAAACCAAGTCCGGTGAAATAATTTTCTATCTATGTGTACCAAGCACGAGGTGCCTGTTTCAGCCCATACAGCGCTCTTTTGAGCCTGCACACATGCGGCTCGCTGCTGAAGATTTTGAATCTTTCAGGCTGCTCAATGTACACCTCCTCCTCAATGATTCCATTAAGGGACGCAGTCTTCACATCCATCTGATGAATGTGCCAACCCATCTGCGCTGAGAGAGCAAGGATTGTCCGTATGGAAGAATACCTTGTGACAGGTGCAAAGGTTTCTTCATAGTCGATCCCCTCGATCTGTGAGAAGCCTCGTGAAAAAAATCTTGCCTTATACTTCTCAACGCTCCCTGCAGTAGCTTGCTTCACTTTGTAGATCCATCTCGAACCTACCACTGATTTCCCTTCCGGCCTTGGGACAATCTCCCATGCACTGTTTCTGACAATCGAATCATACTCTTCCACCATGGCATCTACCCATGCGGGATCCTCCACAGCTTCCTTGAAAGAGGATGGCTCCATCATGATACACTTGCTCATCAGAGCCATATATCTAGTAAATCAGTCAGGTGACTTTCTCTGTCTACGCTGTGATGTAGGAACTCCTACATTCTGCACTGCATCAAGATTTAGTCGCTTAGCTTATGTAGTGCGCTTTTGCCCTCTGATGTTTAGTGTTGCATGAGTGGTTTCTTCCACTCCATGAACCTCCTCTTGTGGCTGATACACATCTTGAGGCTCATCTTTAGGAACAAGCAGCTCCTCCTCTACATGCAAGTGTAGCTCCCTCTCAAGCGACAACTTCATGGCTTTCTCCTCATGAAATTGATATCCCATCACACGAAAGTCATCCAATTGTCTGGAAAACACACACGATAATTTTGGGGTGTTTCTGTGTGCCCCAAAAATATCCTAACCTTTACGGTTGGCTCCAGCTTCTTCCTGGCATCCTTCGTCACATGAATGTAAACAGGTGAGCCAAAAATCTTCAAATGAGAAATATCAGGCTTCTTACTAGAAAATGCCTCTTCGGGTATACTCATGCCAAGTACTCTATGAAGACAACAGTTTTACACATAAATTGGAGTGTTGCATGCCTCAGCTCACAAGTGTATGGGAAGGCCCTGATCATATAACATCACCCGTGCAACACCCATGATCGTTCTGTTCTTTCTCTCCGCGACCCTATTTTGCTGTGGGTTATGAGGTGCTATGAGTTCTCTTTGAATTCCTTCTTTGCCACAGAAGTCTTTGAATTCACCAGAGATGTATTCACCACCATTATCGCTCCTTAGAGCTTTCACCTGCTTCCTCGACTCCTTCTCAACCAGTGCCTTGAACTCATATAACTTTGAGTATGTCTCGCTCTGCTTCTTCATGAAGAAGATCCAGCACTTACGAGAAAATTCATCAACAAATATCACATAATACCTGTGCTTTGTTGTTGAAGCAACTGAGAAAGGTCCACACACGTCTGTGTGAATTCTCTTAAGGATCGTCGAAGCACGACTATCCTTCTCATGAAAAGTAGTCTTCACAAATTTTCCCAGTACAAACTTTGGAATCACCTGATCGCACAAGTGTACTACCTTTTGGAAGTTCCTAAGAGAAATCGTCTCGTGGCCTTTCAAAGCACCATGGTGAAGATGGCCCAATCTCCTATGCCACAATTCGCCCTCATCCCGGCTCACCACTCCTTCTACTTTGCCTGCCATTGTTGCACAGCCATCTACCTGCAATTGATAAAGGTTCTTAACTCAAACCCCTATCCTTCGGGTTTCACCAGTTGTTTTACTGTGCAGGAAAGCCTTTCCCTCGCTAAAAACAACATCATAGCCCCTGTCTTCCAACATCGCCACAGAGATCAGATTCTTCTTCAATCATGAACATGCATGACATCCTTCAAGATGAAAGGTTTTCTAGACTCCCTCTCAAAGGAAATGGTCCCAATACCAGCCGCACTATATCTACCATCATCACCCATCTCGATGTGCACTCCAAGATCCTTCTCATCTAGATCAATAAACAAATATTTGTCTCTGGTCATATGGAAAGACACACCACTATCAAGAAACCACACTGATCCCATCACACTTGAAACCAAGCATGCGATCAACAAAAATCCAGCTCAAACTGTGAGGCTAAGGCCTCTCCAACTGTAGATCCAACAGCTTGCTTATTTTTCTTCTTCTGTGGACAATTAGTGGTGTAATGCGTGGCGAAATGCTCGTGCCGGTGACAGTGGAAGAGCACTTCACCTCGACAAATGTATGCACATGCTTTAGCTTCGGATTTGGAAGATTTCTTCCCTTTTCCTTTCTGAGATTTGGCAGCCAAAGCGCATTTTCTTCATCTTCATTCTTCGATGAAGATCCATCCCTGGTACCCCGCCTTATCTCCTCCTACACAAGATCCGACCAAAGTCGCTCCCATCCTGGCAGTTTCTCCTGTCCATTGACAGAGTCTTCGTAGCTATGCCAACTCTTCAGAAGCCTAAGGAGAGCTAAGATCACCAAGTCTTATTCATCAATAGTAACCCCCACACTTCCCATCTCATCCTTGCAGTGGACAAACTTCGTGAGGTATTTTGGAATACTGTCACCTTTCTCCATTTTTATTTTTCTGAGTTTGTCTTTAAGCGCCAACTTCCTCTGGTCACTTCTGCTTTGGAACAAGTTTGTCAAATCCTTCCACATTAAGAATGGAGTGGCTTTCCCGTGAAGGCTGGACATAATGTGGTCCTTCACACCTTCCAACAAAATCCTTCGACACTTTGCTACCTTCTTTTGCCATGCGTCAAGTGCGGCTTCATCGCTAGAAGCAGGCTTCAGAATATCAACATCTATGAACTTCTTCAACCCATTATCATCCAGCACCACCTCCATCTTGTCCTTCCATACTATGTAATTCAAGCTCCCATCAAGGGCATACTTCGATCGCAATCCGTTGAAATACATTTCAATGAATGCTCAACTTCGACACCAAGAAAACACTGCAACAAATTTGAATTCCACCAACACAAAACTCAACCGCTTCAATAATTGAAATCTCCTCCAATGATCAACATGGCTCCGATACCATGTAGAAATTATATAAATTATGTGTTATATGTCCAATATTCTCCTGATTTCACACTATTTTAACTTCATGCAAAATACAAAATCTATTCCATCATTGATCATTTGCGGAAATTAAATCAAGATTGCAATGCACACATGAAACAATAAAAATTCACACACATTAACACAGTTGTTTCACGGGAAAGCTTGAAGTTGAAAAATCCAACTATCTATATATTATATATGTCATAGAGATCATGTAACAATCCTCATACAAAGATGATCATATCAAGCTCTCATTACAATACAATCGCTACACTCTAATCAAAGGTCTGATTCCTGCAAATCCATGCACCGATCTTTGCCACCCGCTAGCCTACCTCTACTGCGCAATCCCCGCGAAAGAATGGCTCTGACAAAGAATGGCTCAATGAGTTCCTCTACTCGTTCTTGCTCACGCAATCCTCATTGGCATCTCCACCGAGTGTTGATGTAATCAATGCATCACTATAGTCACAACCGATAGTCTATCTTGCCCTTTCACCTATCTCTCCACCGTCCTTACTGAAACTGCCATGCACTGTAGTTAACTGTTGTATTGTTCAGTTGATTAATGAGTTATTATTTGTGAATTAATTAACTAATTAATTCACTCCACTCTCACTAGTGTATCAATCAGTTAGACTAGATAAAACTAGCTCAACTAAGTCTAACTGAGTTAAACTAAATACAACTCCATAACTACTTCTTCCAACTATGTCATAACTCTGCCACTTGAGTTCTAATTTATTCCTCCATGCAATAGCTCCAGTAAACCCTTAAGAATAGCGTAATTCCTTTTGTCAGTTGTTGTGCCACATCTGTGCACTGAACTGAAGTGCTCCAAGAGAATAAGTTGTTGTTTAGAGTCCAAATATTATTAAGAGCTAATAATATTCGACATATCTATTTTTAGACTGGCAGTCTAAAAATAGACTCCTCCCAAAATGTTTAAAAATATAAGTCCATCTATTTTTCCAACTTGACCAACCATCCACAAATAGCATCCTGCAACTCATAGAATATGGTCGACATGTCTAAAAATAGACATAGTCTAAAAATATACTTTGCACCAAAAATAGCCTGCGGGCCCACTTAATGAAGGCGGCTCTTTTCACTAAGCTCATCATCTTGTTGAATCTCAACAAAAATGATCACCCTATTTCCCTTATTCTTATCATAGATAGTACATGTATTATTTTCAAAGACTACTTTATAATTTTTCTCACATAGCTACCCAACACTTAACAAATTGTGCTTCAATTGTGGATTATAATAAATATCATGAATAATATTTATACCTTCTTTTGTTTAGATCTCCATAGCTCCTTTGGCAGCAACTCCAAATATTTATCATCACCAAGCTTGATCTTGGATTTAAAACTTCCATCCTTGGTTGAAAACAATTTATCATTCCCTCTCATATGGTTAGAGCATCCAGGATCTATGTACCAAACATCTTTACTAGTATTTTCACCTTTGACATAAGATAAAAATAAGTGATATGTAGGATACTCACTACTTTCTTGAGCATAGTTAGAATTTTTACCTTATCTCAATCTGCATTTTCTTTCAAAGTGGCCATACTTGTTACAATAGTAACATTGAACATTTATTTTATCAAATATACCTCTACCTCTTCCTATGGAACTACCTCTTCCTCTTGAACCACCTCTGCCTCTTCCTCTATAAATTTTTTGGCTTTGCCAATTACCTCGATCTTGATTGGTTTTGGAACTAGTGCTGCTTGCATATTCATTATGTGTAATTTGTAATTTAGAGGAAAAATCTTTCTCAACAACTTCAAAAGTGTCTTTCAATTTTTCTTCATGAGACATGAGAGATCCAACCAATTGATCAAACTTTAATTATGTCAAATCCTTGCTTTCTTCTAATATTATGGAAACATTATTCCATCTAGGTGTTAAAGATCTCAATACCTTTTTTATTAAAACTTCATTACTTACCCTTTCCCCAAGTGTAGCCATTTTATTGACCACATCTTTGACTCTCACACAATAGTCACTTATACTTTCAGCTTCTTGCATCTTCAAATTCTCGAACTCTCACTTCAACGTCTGAAGCTTGACCACCTTAACTTGATCACTACCTTGGTAAGCTTCTTGTAGAGTCTTCCAGGCATCTTTGGCAGTTGTTGCTCCTGATATTCACAGAAATAAGCTCTTATCAAGAGCTATCTGAATGTGAAACAAAGCTTGAGCATTATTCTTCCTTGCTTCTTTTCTTGTTGTTCTTTCATTGGCTATAAGGGAATTCCAATCATCTGGCTCATCATAACCTGATTCAACAATCTCCCACAAATATTTTCCAATAAAAAAGGCCAGCATATTAATGCACCAATAATCATAATCATTCCATTCAAATTCTCGAACAGGCATGTTAGAATTTGACATTTTAACTTTGGAAAAAATCCAACAATAAAACTTTAACCCAAAACAATTTTACCTACTCTGATACCAATTGTAGAATCTGGAATGACCCCAGCACATATAAAAACAATGAAATAAAATAAAAAAACACAGATCATTGCTCAACTTGTAAATCTCACATTGAATTAAGTATGTAAATACATTTTTATATAATGAATATATTACTAATATTAATATCTATCAACTACTAATTATCTGCTTACATGATTACCAATCATTCTGACCATTGGCCATCCTAATAATCTTCTGCATTAAATCCTAATAATTTTCTGCACTAAATTTTAATAACATAACCAGAGAATCACAAAATTTGCCATAGTGATGTTTAAGCATTATACTGAACAATATATATTCCGATAGTGGATGCCACTCGAATGCGCTCCTCTCTAGCACTAGTTCTTCTGCATCTCCCGGTTATCTATTTGTCTTGAAAACAAAAATGTTCCTTCTCGAATCCAACTTCAACTAGACTCTCAACAAACTTAACTAATCCAATCCCAGACTTCTGATGGATTCGATAAACCTAGAAGTGAAGTTCCATACAACATGTAAACAATATTTTGACTGTTTCGAATCAAAATAATAAACTCCATAATAATAAAACAGTGGGTGGAAAGGTGTCCGGAATAACAACTCTGCTACAAAAAGCTAGGATCGTGACAAAATTACCAGAGAAGTTGGTTTTTTGTTAAAAATTATGTCTATGTCAAGGATGAAGCTTTACAAACACTAAAGATATTGCAAGACCAAAAAAATGACAATAAACGATGACAAAACTCACAAAGAGAACTTTGAAATTCAATGTCCGTATAAGATTTAATTGTTGTTGCCGGAAACTTAAACACAAAGAAAAACCAGTGTGGAGTGAAGTGACCGAACACATGGACATGATCAAGTCGACACAACCAATCAATTTCATAATTATTTGAATAAATAATAATTTGAGCATAACTCTCGCAATGAGCAGTGCACTCCAGATACGAAGGTGTGAACCTCCAGATGCAAAGGCATAAACAAACTTTCAAATTGTCATTTTTAAATCACCCTCCCACTTTAGTAAGAAAAAAATGCTTCTTACCGTTTCATTCAAAGGCGCTATATTAAAAAAAAATTATAAGCATCCTATTACCAAATCAACAACAACAATAAGTTTATGATCAAATTCACACCATTTTCAGGAACTCTCGTTAGTTCTATGGGCCACCATTCCATACTAACAACCAAAACTCCTTATGATGTCAGGCCTGAAGCCTCATGTGTAGAAAGGTAAAAAATGTGTAGACAAGTTGAAACAGACACTGGTTAACAAATCACCATGATTTGATATGTGTTCGCACAACATAGGACCATGCTAGGATATCATGTATTCAAAACATATTGAATTTGCATTGATGATTGTTGAATAAAAAACCATTCACCCACTCATCCTCCAACATCTGATTGAGACTTCCAAGTTATTTACCGTTTCCCAGCTCTTCACCAACACTCTCTAAGAAGGCCACACAATCATGGCGCATGTTACTCAATAGAGAATTTTAACCAGTGCTCATATACTCCTCAAACCAGGCTTTGAAATGACTTTCTAAGTGTCGAACCCACTCTAATATTCCTTGAACCAAAACTTTGATACCACTGTGAAACAAATCATAAATGAACAGATATAAACAAAGCATTCATAATATTGTAGAATTCATAAACAAATAAATGATCAACAATACACCAATGTTGGAATCTGAATTTTGTATCTCTGTTATTCATAAATAATTGTACATCGTACATATAAATACAATAATGATACCGTTTGAAGTCAGTTTCTAGGTTTTCTTGGACTTTAATAACTAATCTCCATAACACGCACTAACCCAAATCATAATAACAAGGATTAGGTCTCTAACATAAGTAGGGGTTAGTCCATATATTGGATGGAAAAACTATTTATCCAACAATGAAATACTCTCACCAAATATTTATGAGATTAGATGTTAGCTTGGATGCTTAATCTAGCTTGGATTTCCCTTGGTGATATGTAAATTACCATGAATATTCAACTAAAAAACTTCCTCGCAATATATATTATAGTATTCTAAAATCTTAGGTTATTCAAATTTATTTCCTTAGATTTCATGATAATTAATTACTAGTTTTGTTCAAACTTATGAAATAACTAAAATAAGAAATGGAAAAAACAAGCACACAAAAGCACCTTCTAAACAAATGAAACCTAGTTTTATCCTAAGAAACCTAATATGAGAGAAAACCAGCTAAAAGGTGAGGTGTATCCCCTATTCTCTTTGCTTCAGTTATAAAAATGCACATACGAGAGAATGGGCATTGTTATGGAGTTACCTTTAATATTATGGTCTAAATAACTGTTATAGAATCCTCCTACTCCTCCTCCATTATGTTTTTAAAATTCCACTCCCAAATATTTTTCTTAGCTATTGAACAAGTACAATGCAAAATAATGGAGCCCATTATCCTAATAGTGGCATGGTATTTAAAATAGCCCAATGGCCATATAGAGCGAGGGGTTGGACTTCCTCAATCCTCAATAAGGTTTTTCACCTTCTAGAATCTTGTTGAATTTCCTCACATGACTAACCTCACATGTGAGAGTGATAGGGTTGGTGGAGCACCTACTCATACCATGATGGTCAACTAGGTAGTTCAACTTGCTAGAGACATAACTTTCACATTCAAGCTCTGATTGAGGTGCTAATTGGATCATTAGAAAGATACCAAAGTCGATATTAATTTTAAGGGTCTATGTTCATATTCTAGACCATGAAACCCCAAAAAAAATCATTTGATGCCTCAAAATGTCTCTGGAAGGTTCCAAACCCCAATTTTCCTAACTAAGACTTATCGCTAAAATGAGTCATACAAATAAACTCTTCCAATTTTTCCACTAGAAATTATTGAGATAGATTAAAAATGGTATGATAATCCAATCCAAATTATATTTCCCCATTTAGGGAGGCTTTTGGTCCCCAAAATCTCTTTTGAATGGGGTATACAAATTTTCCTCCGCCTTATCCCTAGAGTCCCATTTTATTTTACGTGGAAGTTGTCGCTCCAAACCATTTTGTCAAATGTCATACTGCCCCTATCTTGTAATTCTAGATGTATTCCATAGAATTATGTCTTCTGTGAACTTTTCCTAAGTATCCAAGGCTAATTCCTCTATGGTATGTAGTATCTACTTCTCCTCCTAATCCAACATGGAAGGCTCATAGAATTTTAAATTATCCACATTCACTATTGAGTAAATGTGCATGTATGGGGGAATACCGAGTCTATAGGAATTCCCTCCCACCTTTTCCAATACTTCAAAAGGACCATACCACAAAACCTTGATATTCTTATCGGGATCTTGTTTTCTTTCCTTATTTTGTCGTAACGAAATTGATCTCGAACTTTGAATGATTTCTCTATTCTGTGTTGGTGATGTTGAGCCTTGTGCCTCTCCTATGACTTCTTCATTTTCTCTTATACTTGGAGATGGATCTGCTGAATATTTTCAACAAACATGTCTTATTTCAACCCTTCTCACATGATGTGTCCCTTCAATCCATATACAACATCCAAAGGTGAAGGTGGAAAATACCCAAAACAAGTTTCAAAACGGGACCTACCAATAGAACTGGACTACTTTGTTATAAGAATTCTTTGTAACCCCTAAAAGGTTGCACCAAAGTCTTGTTGACTACTTTAGTCTACCAATTTCTTTACACACGAGAAGCTATAGATACCTTTAATTTAGTGCCCATATTGTCCTAAGTTATAGTCCAAAAGGCATTGTTGAATCCCATATATATGTCTAAGATGATGCTCCTTGGTATCAGGGAAAATTTTAGGGGCTAATATTTGTAGGTGGCCTAATTTTCCATGATTTTTTCAAAAAAAGATTCGCCAATTTCCAATTTTTCTAAAAATGATTCGCCAAAATTTTACAATATAAAATTATTTTACCTTAAAAATTGCCAACATTATATAGATAATATATATAGAGACATTATAAATTTGAATAATTTTACAAATATATCAATAAAAAATTTATAGTTTGTATATTAGGGACTAGTGAGATTTTATAGTTTGTATATTAGGGACTACTGAGATTTGCCAATGTTTCTAAACTCCAAGATAATTTTTCGTCCTTAAAATTTTCCCTTCTTGTATCCCAAAGTGCACTTAGAGTTATTCAAAGGACATTTTTGTTGCTTCTTGTCTTTTGATGACCTTTTACATGGTATCAAAATTCCCAATTTTTTAATCATGTCGACTAGCAAAAATAAATAGTCATGTCCCTTCTTTGTTGTTGTTAAGACATTCATAAAAACCATGGAAATGCTTTCTCAAGGTCAAGTGGTATACATAAGGGATTGTATAGGCCTTGGTTTTTGTTACTTAAATTTTTGGTACAATGAAGTATTCATCATCGAATATATTGTGTTATATCTTCTTATATTATGAGCCTGTACACATGTATTTGTATGTTAGAAGTTGTCTTCCCAACACTAAAATGTCTTGAAAATTTGGAGGTGTTAGCCTTCATGATAAGTTTTGATTTCACCTCTAGGGACACAAAGCTTATCTAACTTATAGAGAAACCCATTATGGGTATGATATCATCCTTTTTATCACCTTCTATATGAATTTGGCCCTGTGGTTTTTGAAACACCTCCTTGGAGTCTTCATCTTCCGTGTATCCTTCTTTGTATTCAGAATGGGTAAATATATCCATGTGCATAAGGTTTCCCGAAACTGTGATCTTGGTTATGGGTGGTCTTGATATCATGTTTTCCAAATTATTAGTGTTTCTGCCATTCTTATACTTGATGACTAGATGAAATTTTTGTAAGAACCCCATCCACTTGTAATTTCTAACTTGTTGAAGCTTACATTGGGTATGAAAATACTACATTGGCTAGTGATATTTTTGAATATTGTTCTCCTTCCCATAAAATAATATTTCCATTTCTTAATAGTGTATATTAGGGGCGCAAAGCTCCTTTTCATGGGCAGGGTGGTTTAACACTCTACCATGAAACATTACCAGATTATAGCAAATTGGCTTACCTCCTTGCAGCAATACTGCTCTCATAACATGCCCACTTGCATTTATCTCTAATTTGAAAGGCTTCTACACATTAGGTAATGTGAGAATCCATGCTTGACTAATCTTCTATTTCATCTTATTAAAATTCTTACCTAATTCTTCTCCCAATTAGAAATCTTTCCACTCACTATTATGGCATGGAGTGGTACAACTACCAATGAGAAAAATTCTAGAGCTTGAATAGACATTGTACTTTCCTAATAAAGCTATAAAATTTAATGACATTTGTAGGAGCTAACCTTTTTATGATGGAATCCATGTTTGTGGGATTTATCTTGAGTTCCCCTCCAGCAATCACATACTCTAGATACACCAACAATTAATGAGAAAACTCACATTTCTTGAAGCTAGCCAGAAACTATGGATTTTTTTAAAGATTCTAACCCCTGGATTATATGTGATATGTGTTCCTCTTATATAGAGAAATAAGCCAATATATCATCCAAATCTACTATAATAGATGAATCTAAATATCAACATAATACATCATCCATTGATCTCATAAATATAATTGGTGCATTGCATAAACCAAATGGCATGAAAAACCATTCATACAAATCTCGCCTTGTTTTGAAGATAGTCTTTTCTTTGACATGTACTTGGTGATACCCTCATTTCATATCCAACTTGGTGAAGTAGATAGCATGCTGCAATCGATCCAACAAATCATCGATCTTGGATAAAGGGTATCGATTCTAGACTGTAATATTATTCAAACGTTTGTAGTTGATACATATCTAGCAAGTCCCATCCTTCTTGGGCACAATAATGATAGATGACCCATAAGGTGAGGTACTTGGACAAATCACTCCCCGTTTTAACAATTATTGCAACTTCTTCTTCACTTCACATGCTTCTAGAATAGTTTATAAATCAAATATTTTGTAATAGACAACACTTCCCTCTTAGGTGATTACAACTCCTTAGGCTCCTTGAACATCCCTCTATATGCTTTTAGAAACTCCAACTACTGCTTTTCTCTTTAGTGCATTGCTCTAAGCATACCTTTTCCCTTCCCAATTGATCACTTGGTTTACTTTCTCTTTAGAAAATGAACACGTTTCTTATTGGAAATAATCAAATTTTTAGCTTGGTTTACACTTACTAGTGAGATATTTGATTCACCTTTGTATGCATTGATGATGTAGGATTTCCTATTCTTGATCACGCAGTACAGGTTTTATCATTACATGAATATCACATCCTTCATATACATGTAGGGGCTTTGAAACACTACACCACACATGTCAAGAGGTATTATGTCTAACTCAGCTTCAATAATAAGCTCCGCACTTACAAAAAATTTGATCTTACACTGTTTCGTGACCTTGATTTCTACATCCTTATTCACCCACCAAATGGGTATGGGTTTGGATGATTGTGAAAAGCAAGCCCAAGCTTGTTAACTAGGTCAACTAATAAGAGATTGACCTAAGAAATAGAATAAAATAGGACATTTACCATGGGCTTCTTGATCTAGAACTTGATATGGAAGAGTTTTTATCATCTCCCTTTCTTCCTTGTGATGAAAGGCTACCTAAATTCACTTCCGTGTACGTTGAAGTGCGGGAAATTTTCTCATCTACATCTGAGCTACTTTTTACCTATTTACTTGAATTTGTGGCTAGAATATTTTCTACTTTCATCCTTCTAATTATTGTTTTTCTTTGGTGTGACCGTTGATTTTGTAGTGGTCATATTAGTTACTTGGATCCTTGCACTAATGTGAATTGGTTGTTGTCTTATTTTCTTTACCTTTCCACTTCTCCTTGCACTCTTTGGAAGCATCCCATTCTTCTTTTTCTTTCTAGCCACTTGGTTTTCTTTTTTGTGACCTTTCATATCCAGATATCGTTCTTGGAAAAGATATTAAACATGGCACCCATATTCTTAAATCCAATGGCTTAATATAGCACACTCTACCCCCACCTTTCCCTAGTGTAATGCAAATGAATCCGTTGATCTCCTGTACATATCCAATAGGGTAGAATTGAAACTTAATGAGAGTTGTGAAATCCTCCCACTTAATTACTGGCAGATCACCCTCCATCCAAAGTGTCTTTGTGTGACTTTACCACTAGGTTAATGCATAGCTTTCCAAATTCAGTGTGGCAAACTAAATCTTTTTTTCTTCTTCTATACGGTGGACATTGAAATATACCTCTAATTATTGCAATTATTGATTCAATTTTACTTTATCAAACTAGCTTCTATATGAATTGATACGCACTTCCATTTTAATTTTAAATAGTGATTGTGAACTAGTAATGACAATATAACATTGCTATTTTTATCAATTTTTTTCCTTTAAATTATATAATTCTTTGGATTGCTTAAATTTTTTCTTTTATTTAAAATTTGTGATTTTGAAAAGAAAGAAAAAAATCCTTCCTTTAAAAATTTGTGATTTTGGAAGAAAAGATGCATGCTCAATAGATAATCTTCAAATAACATTTAAAAAAATTAGTGAAAAGATATCATATTTAAAATAATGTAAGATTTGTGAGAGGGTTTATTTCCATGATGACTAAAAAAACGAAGAACATTGGATGTTTTAAAAGAGCAACATTGCTAGACTCTCAAGTCTTAATAATTCTTTAACCATTTGGGTGAGTGTTGTCCTTTGTACGAGTAAGAAACCTACTCTGTAAAAGTAGCTTACCTCATAAGTAAGTTGGTCGCTTCTGGATTCCGGAGGATTCAAAAGTAAGTTGGTCCCTCCAGAAAAGCTTTTAATTCAGTGCCCCTTTCTTCTGGAAATACTCATTTTGTTCACCGCTCCTTTCCCGCATCAACTTAGTTGGCATTTGACTTTGTGTCCATTGAGCTTGACGTTGCAACTCATAAATTCCATAATAGAGGTACATGTCATAGTCCGGAAGTCATGTCACTGTTTTGTTGGTTTGTGGAGTGGTTTTTTATACTGTTGGCGCCTTCTTTTCGGGAAGAATGGTCTTACACGAGTCCTTTGTTCACCTCTTCAAATAAAAAATGATGTTTGGACCTTCAAATTCAAATTCAACGCCAGTTTGATGTGAATATCGTGACAACGAGTCCTTAAATCCAACGCAACCAACTACTTCTCTCAGGATATTGATACCATGAAAACGTTGAAAGGGTGGAGATTTCGGTCAACAATCCACCACTTCACTTAAAACAATCAAGTCACCAAACCCCAGAAATCTTAATTGACTAGTTTTGTCCTTTTATCAACTCAAAACGCGTTGGTATACCGTGTTTAAAGTGATGTTTTGATAACCTAAGCTCAGGACGTGCTTGCACGGGGAGATTTAATGGAGGGATGACTTTAGTGAATATCTATTAGAGAGGTTAAATCTTTCATTGTTATTCTTTTGCTATTTTGCTGGGCATTTGGATAGTAAGAAATAAAGTCATTTTCAATGATAGTCATGTTCATATTGATATCATAGTTCGCCATATATTGGGAATTTATGATTTTTTCCTAGATAAATAATGGTAAACAAATCAATTGGGTCAACATGAATAGGACTATCCCATGAACTTTCTTTGATAGAGTTTTCTAAAAAGAACCAAACTTATGTGGTGGAGGAGAAAAGCTGTATTTATTTGAAATTCAATCATTCACTATCAAAATGAGACTTGGAGCTATGACAAATAGCTACCCTTAATTAAAGGCACTCAATTTATTGTTGAAATTTGCTATAAAAAGGGTGGAATATATTCAAATTTTTGGTAACTCTTTGCCAGTCATCAATTGGGTTAAACTTATTATTGAGATTTGCAATAGAAAAAGAAATTTGAAGTAAATTCAAATATTTGGCTAGTCTTCGCTCGTCATCCATTGGATTAAAAGACTTAACCGATATCACCGTTTGACTTTAGTTCCTTTACTAAATAAAACTATTACATTAAAAGGTACTTTTAATTCTTCCAATTTATCTCATGTTTACAGCAATATAAAAGACAGGCTTGACTTTAGTTCCCTTGCTAAATGAAGCTATTACATTTAAACGTACTTTTAATTCTTCCAATTTATCTTATGTCTACAACAATATAAAGGCGGGCAATGTTTCTAAAGAAGGCTTATTTATGATGGAATCATAGGCAATGATTGATTGGCGAGAAGCCCAATGAACAATTTTACAGTACTATCGTTGATTATTATTATCATTATGTTGGAATATGGAAAATTCTAGAACAAACAATGGAGAGAGTAATACTCTCCTCTTCTAACACAGAGAAATTAAAAATTCTTGATAGGAGACAAAGTTCAACACTTTGAAAACAAACTTCTATTCCATTCAACAACAAAAAAAACTATTACACTTCTTCCTCAACGCAGAGGGATTACAACTTCTGGACTGCTTCTAGGCACAGTGCCAAAATAATACACTCTGTCTCACACTAAAAAAAAACATACACTGCTATGTAAGAATTAACACACTGTCTCTGCTGAGGAAAAAAAACGCACTGCTGTGCATATACAAAAAATAACTTACATTACAATACGTTGTATGCCTCACGGGCCTTTTATGTCGCACATGACATAAATTAAACAAAACAAAAAAAATAAAACTTAAATCTTAAAATTAAAACTACGTCGGGGGGCCCACCTAATAAAAAAACATATATAACAAATAAAACTAAAACTCTCGCGCGTTATGTAAAAACATTACAACGCAAACCTTAATCAAAACATAATACCCCGGACTTCAAAAACATTCAACCAGATTGCAAACAAATTTCGGGTGACAAAAGAGCCCTGCTAACGTCACTCAGATTGTGACCCGAAATCCTTATGAAATTCGCCCTAAAGTCGTATCGGGTCTGATTTGGCCCTGCTGACGCAAGCACAAGTTGTGACCGGAAATCCTCATAGAATCCGCCTTATAAATTTTCGGGTCCGGTTTTCTGCCTAGTGACTGGGCAAACCAAAATCCCATACCAATGAAAATTTGCCACGCGTCTGCTGACTGGACTGATGACTTGGCCGTGGGGACCACTGTTCCTGCTGTCTGCTTTCGTGGAGGGTGGGAACCACTCGTCCTTTAAACAAAACCTGCATTCAACCAAATTCAAAATGTTGTGTTTTAAAAAAAAACCACTCTGTTTTAAATGTACAGAGGCTAGAACGAAAACGTCTGTTTGCCAAACAGAGAACTATGTACCCTGACTTTGATTGTTCGAATATTTTGGCAAGCGGCCTGGTGATAGAACTTCTTCAAACAAATATAGAAGGAGGCCCTCAGTACAAAGCAGTTGAAAGTAATATTTCAACACTCCCCCTTACTTTCAACTGCTGGGTTATCAGTCATACCCAAACATTTTCTCAAAATTTTGAAACTCTTCTATCCCAATGGTTTAGTCAGAATATCTGCAAACTGCTCCTGAGTTCTGCAGTGTTCCAAAACAATTTCACCATTGTTTACCAATTCTCTGATGTAATGAAATTTTGTGTCTATGTGTTTCGTTCTCTTATGAAACACATAATTCTTCGATAATGCAATAGTTGAGCTATTGTCACAAAAAATCACAGTTCCCTTTGCCTACTCTTGGCACAAACTTCTCAACATCCTCCTCATCCAAATTTCTTGACACGCTGCTGTTGTAGCTGCCACATATTCTACCTCTGCTGTAGACAATGCTACAATGGTCTGTTTTTTAGAAGCCCATGAAATGGCTCCTGAACCCATGTGAAAAACATAATCGGAAGTGCTCTTTTGATCATCTATACTTCCAGCCCAATCACTGTCAGTGTATCCAACTAAATCTGAACATTCTGAAGCGGTATCTAAAATACCAAACCTTTTAGTACCTTTAACATACCTCAGAATTCTCTTCGCTGCCTGCCAACGTGCATCCGTTGGCTTCTCCATGAATCTGGAAATTAAACTAACAGCATGCATTATGTCGGGCCTAGTTGCAGTCAAATACATGAGGCTGCCAACTATGTTCTTGTACAAGCTAGGATCAAAATCCTTGCTGTTGTCTTCTCTGCTGAGTTTTAATCCCATCAGTGTGGGAGTGATCGCTGCTTTGCTCTCCTGCATATTAAATCTTTCAAGCACTTCATTAACATATTTTGCCTCTGAGATAAAAATCCCATTTTCATCTTGTTCTACTTCTATTCCTAAGAATTATTTCAACAAACCCATGTCAGTCATTTCAAATTCTTCTTTCATGACTGTTTTAAAATTTTCAATAAGGTAATCATCATTACCTGTGAAAATAACATCATCAAAATATAGAACCACTATCAACATTTTACCATCCTTTTCTTTGATGTAGAGGGTAGGTTCTCCCTCACACTTTTCAAATCCATTTTCCAGTAGATAGGAATCTATCTTACTGTACCACGCTCTTGGCGCTTGCTTCAGCCCATAAAGAGCTTTCTTCAACTTGCACACTTTGTTCTCTTAGCCTTTCTTTTCATAGCCAAGAGGTTGTTCAATGTAAACCTCTTCCATTAACACTCCATTTAGGAATGCTAACTTCACGTCCATTTGGTAAACTTTCCGCTTGTTTTGTGCTTCTATTGACAGCACTGCTCTCACGATTTCCATTGTAGCAACCGGTGTGAAAGTTTCCTCATAATCTATCCCATGATTCTGCTTATAACCTTTGACAACAAGTCTGGCCTTGTGTCTCTCTATTTTGCCTTCAGCATTACTCTTGGTCTTGTAGACCCATTTAACTCCAATGACATCTTTACTTTTTGGGAGTTCAACCAAATCCCAAGTCTTGTTTCTTTTTATGGCATTAAGCTCCTCATCCATAGCTTCTATCCATTTCTTATCCTTAATAGCATCCTCAAAACGAATAGGGTCATCAACATGACAATATAAAGAAAACAAAGAATTGATACCGTCATTTGCTGCCTCTTGTGCATAAATGTCATTCAAATTTTTGAACTTCTTACCTCTTTCATTAGGTGTACAAATGCTTGAAGAAGCACTCGAATTTCCTCCTTGTGGTGTGCTTGGAGAAGCACTTTCATTTCTCCTCAAGGGTGTGCCTTGCTGCTCTTGTGTTGGTGCTGCTATTAGGGGATGTATTTCAGCCAACTCATCATCATTTTCATCCTGAGATAAACAATGTTTAACATTCACTATTTTCTCTATGCATCCATCCCAAGCTTCCTCTTCAATAAACTGAACATCTCTGCTCACAATAAATTTCTTGGTGGATAGGTTGTATAACCTGTAGGCCTTGGATTCGTCACTGTATCCAACGAAAATACATTTCTCCCCCTTGATGTCCAACTTCTTCCTTAGCTGATCCGGAATGTGTGCATAAGCCACACATCCAAAAACCTTCATATGTGTGACACCTTGCTTTGTGCCACTCCATGCCTCTTCCGGAACTTTGTTCATAACTGCTTTTGTAGGGCACCTATTCAAAATGTATGATGCACAATATACAGCTTCAGCCCAATAATCATTAGTGAAATGCTTTGCCTTTAACATACTCCTCACCATGTCCATTATGGTTCTATTCTTCCTTTTGGCTACTCCATTTTGCTACGAAGTATATCTAGTTGTAAACTGCTTTTGAATACCATTTTCTCTACAGAAACATATAAAATATTTAGATATATACTCACCTCCTCTATCAGTGCTTAGGACTTTGATGTGCAGCCCACTTTGGTTTTCCACAAGTGCTTTGAAATTACAAAATCTTTCAAACACTTCACTTTTGTTTTTCAAAAAGTAAACCCAATTTTTTCTCGTAAAATCATCTATGAATGTTAACATGTAGTGGAAGCTACTAGCAAGAGATGGAGTTTGCATCGGTCCACATAAGTCTGAGTGGAAAATCTCGAAGGGTACTTTCGTCCTTATGCTTTTCCTGGAAGGAAAACTTTCTCTGTGTTGTTTCCCCAAGATACAACCTTCACAAAGGCTGTCCGGTTTCTCTATCAATGGTAAACCTCTAACCATTCCTTTTCTATTCAACAGATTAAGACCTCCAAAGTTGAGATGTCCAAATCTCAAGTGCCACAACCAATTTTCATCTTTTGGTTCGCTTTGGATAGCCTCTTGTGCCACTACTGCTTTCTCTTCACCATTCTTCAAACACTACAAGAAAAAATGACATTGGTGAGGGGCGAAAATGGTCACCATAAGCTCATTGGTGAGGGTCAAAAGAGCCTTCGTCACCAAAAATTGAACGTCACCAAAAGTATAGGTGTTGTGGTGACATTCAAGGTCCATCACCAATAATGATTTATAGTGACAGACAGTGAATGTCACCATTTCATATGAGCAATGGTGATGGAAAATAGCCTCCGTCACCAAAACATTGAACGTCACCAAAGGTGGCGTCACCGAAAGTATGTGTTGTGGTGACATTCAAGGTCCAGCACGAATATTGATTATAATGATGGATAGTGACCGTCACCATTTCATATGAACAACAACGATTTTTTGTGATGGACCTTTCATGGCTGTCACTATTGGTGCATATATATGGCGACGTTCATTGACTATCACCATAAAATCATTGGTGACATCAAGGTCCATCACGAATAATGACTATAATGACAAACAATGACCCTCACCATTTCATATCAACAACAAAGATTTATGGTGACAGACCTTTAATGGTCATCACTATTGATGCATATATATGGTGGCGTTCGTTGACCGTCACCATTCCATATTTTGGTGAGGGTCGAAAAATGTCACCATAAGCTTATTGGTGATGGTCAAAAAAGCATCCGTCACCAAAAAATGATCGTCGTCATTCCCTATGAATATCAGGGTACGATGGAATCGAACCACCAACCTCCTTCTTGTAAAGCAGATGCTCTTCCATTGAGCTAGCACCCTTTAAAGAATTAGACTTTAAACTAGAAATTGCCCCTAAAGGTGCAAAGATACACCAAAGGAATAGAAAATCTAGGAAGATCAAAAGTTGCTAGAAATAATATGTTCAATATACATAATAAAATGACAATAAGAATAACTTTTCATATAATCTAAAAAAGCATGTACTATGTAGGAGAATAACTGGAAAGCACAACTAGAAATTTGAATCACAACATAACAATATAAAATAACATGCAACAGGAAAGGAACAACTTCACAGTTTGAGAAATATGAACAATCCATGGGCATGTTCTTATATATTGATATAGATAACGAAATAGAAATCTAGATTTATGAAATTCAAGTATCACACAAGAATGCCTTAAACAAATATAAATATGTAAAATAGTATTTTTTGCATTTGAATTTACCTTGCAGAACCTTGGGAATTTTTTTTTACAGAAACAACCAATAAAAATAACAACATGGACCTCAGGAGCAATTGCGCATGGGATAAAATATGAAGGTAAAGTACTAGAGAAGTATTCAAAGCAAATGATGAAAAGCGTATCTAGAAAGAACTGAGAACCCTCTGAAGTAAACCACACACATTTATCATTGTGACTAGTACACTTGCAAAAAAAGATCAGAATAAATTATGAACTATTCCACCAAAAAAAAATGAATTTTTCCACTAAAATACAGTTTCAAATTAATCACTAGCATGACGCTAACTTCTCTGCAAAAATAGGGAAGTTTCAAGACAATGTATAATAGCTTGCATGGCAATCCTGTTGATAAAACCTTCCAAGGAATAAGACCACATCAGTCAACAAGAGTGCCATCATACTTAATACTATCAAAGAGTTGTCAATAGCAAAAGTGAATTGATAGACCTTCATAACTTGCATTGGTTCCTTATCCTTCATCCAACCCTAAAATTTTAGACCAAGGTTAACATTTTGAAGGAAAGTTAAGAAAAGTCAAATGATCTTGTGAAATAAGATTTTTATCACTAGCATTAACTATAATGCAACAATTTTGCACAAACAAAGCATCATTGTCTAAAGTGAAGTAGTAAGTGATGATTAAGACTAATTGTGGGCTTAGAATTGTTTTTCCATTTTTTTTGAATTGTTAGAATTACCGTACTTAGTAGCAGAGGCATTCCCACCATGGATTGGGAAGTCCACAACAACCACTTATGTAACTGGGATTGTTGACTATAATCATTTTAACCTTCTCCTTCCTTTTGCTCAGCCACTAAAATATGTGTTGAGAACTCTTTGATTAAGACATCCCTTATTAGAATGGGCAGACCATTAGTGATAATAACAATATTCTCGTAACATTTCCACTATCATTACAATTTCTCTTGGGCTAAAACTTAGACCTATGGGTATCTTTGTCATGCCTTGTAAACAAATAAAGATGACAAGGGGAAGGAGCATAAGAAGAGGGATTAGAAAACATCCACTGAGTGGAGCTTGAATCGTTGTCAATGATGCTCCATATTTAGGATCGCTTCTGTAACTTGCTTTCAATATTCAAGGCAAGCCAGAAAGCCTTGCTCCAATGAACTCAGTGCATGCAAAGTCCATCTTGTGTTGAATATGATAAACGAGACGCTTGATAAAATTGAAAAATTAATCTCCGACGATGAATTTTTCAATATACTAATGAATAATCAATGAAAGAAATTATCAGAGAGGCAACCACTACTAAGTAGCTCCTTCCTAAGAGGTTAGAAACATTGTCTAATAACTAGTTTTTCGAAGCCATCGAAATCACCCAACTGGCACCACATTGCACACAACATATTGAGTTGTGGGAGAAAGAATCTTAAATTAGAATGCACCCTTTTGCGAGAGTAACGACATTTTGGAGAAAAAAAATGCCTGTGATAAGTGATATACCTGCTGGAGGTATAGAAATGCTGCCAGCAGATCAGGAGGTTGGTCCAGACCCCAAGAGATATCTAGGGAACAACCCCAAACCCGAGTAGCTCTGAGGTTATGGCAGAAACATTGAGAAGGAATGTGAAGGAAAAATTCTTGCAATCAGACTAAACTCACAGGATAACTACAAACCAAGAGTGACAAAGTTCTGGACAGTTCCTTAGTCTAAAGAGGCTAGAAGCTCATGCAACAGTAGAAGGTTATTTTATTGGGCAAAGAGAATGCTATGTGCATCTTGCAGATGCAGACTGCTCTTGCACGTGATGGGAAAAAGGGCTTGCAAAAAGATGCCCTGTGTGCAGCATCAACGCACACAACATTCTCGTTTTCCCAATGCACTAACCTTCTAGTTGCGGCCAAATATCACTTAGGTCACAGTGGCAAGGCTTTCAGTAGCAAGCACTTACCAAATATTCCACAATTTGTGTTATTGTACCATAACTAGATCTTGGACCTATGCTAAGATGTGAGGTGTTTCCACTGCAAGACATCAAGCAGCGTCATTAGCATTCAGAGCTGGAAAACTTGAGAAACACCTTGACCAGGGAGAAACAGTCAGAAAGAAATGAATAAATAAAATAATAATAACTCTAGAAGATTATAAATAGGAAACCCTGCTATCACTGCACTGGAGGTGCACGCCTTCGCTTTTTTATTTTTCATTATAATTTGCACAAAATCCCTCCAATCCTAGCCTATCACATTTTTTCATTTAGCAACAGTTAAAGCCTTTTTTATTTGGTCACATATGAATCCCAATGGACAGCTGGTATTATATATGCCATACATAACAATTAGGAAGCCAAAACAAGTAAATGAAATGTTTCAACTATAAATTCTTATCAGGAAATGTTAGTTACAATGATAGCAATGGTATGCCAATTGCATAAGCCATATGTATCTCCTGTGGTAAGGTTTATTGTAATCCCCGTGTGAGCCAAAATCTCAATAAATAGCAACATAAAGAACTAATATGAAGCGGAATTGTTGTAGAAACTATTTTATAAATGGGAAAGGTAGTGAATTATGGAATAGCATATCATGCGTACTACCTATTTAGTTGCTTACCCTGTAATATCATTTTCAGTTTCTTTAATATTTGGGTACACTGCTCATTTTATCTAGAATTACAGTGAGATAGTTGTCTGATAGTTGGTCATATTATAGTAGGAATAGAAAATATAGTTTTTGACTGAAAATGAGAGCAGGGCATAAGGAAAATCATTGCTACAAGGTAAAACTATGATTGATAGCTTCTTACTGGAATGTATATTATTTTGAGTTAAATACAAACTATGATTATTTGTGGTAATGCTATGGATGTTGGAGAATAGACATTCAAGAAAGTATTGTCACTGTAACACGTCTACAATGTAGCTGTAGATGCTTTTTCACCTTGGTTTCTATTTTCTGCAATGGCTTGTAGTGGTAGCATGATGCGTGCATTATATATTTGTTTCCAATTTTCTAGTGAACCTGGTATTTTCAAGAGGGTCATAACTTGTTAGGAAAGAAATTATTTTTTCATAAGAGGCATTCCTAGAAAAAATTGGTCAAGAGGCCAATCAACAAGACAAAATTATAATATATATTGTGACTTCTCCAAATCTTGAAACTTATTCACTGGTTGATACTTCACTAATCAGTCAATAATGCAGCAGCCTTCAGAAACCAAAACACAGTGGTGACTTGCAGGTCATGTTTGCATTATGCTAGTACAAGCTTAGTCTATTCAGAGGCCTACCATATGCAACAAAAGAGATTTACATAGAATCTTGCCATGTGCACTATTGGAATTGCAGGACAAATGAAATAGTTAGTTTATATATCTTCAACGATTTTGAATTACGAAAGAATCCCTTAAAATCTACATCCACCATAAGACTAGGCCGAGTTCAATCTAGTCAAGTGTGTTGCTACTTGCACACACTTGTTATTTATTTTTCCTGTATTAGGCCTTAGAAAACTGACATAGTAAATGTATAAGAGTTCCCAAAATAAGTGTCTAAGTGAGATGGAAGGCACGTGAGAAAATTCAAGCTGGCCTATCCATGTTCACCCATTATTTGGCTTCTTTAGGATTAATAGTTGAGGAAAGTTTTTCAGCACTGTGGGACTAAGAAAGTATGCCAAATTTGCAACACCATGAGAGTCATCTAGAATTGTTGAACTGATGCTGACTAGTTTAGCATATTAGTAGGAGAGAACTTAGCAACATCTTAGTATCATGTTGCATGAAAAATTGACTCGAACCTAAGTATTTGAGGCAACTGATACACTGCCCAAATCATGTCCTTTAGGAGACAAAGTTTGCACATTGAGTGTGTCAGAGAGAGAATGGGTATCATGTTCACATGGATTGATACATTATTCCAATTTATATTTTCTTTTCTTTTCCTAAAGGCTAATATTAGTAAATGCGAACATGAGAGTGGGTGCCCTCACATTTGAAGAGACAAATCTAGAGGGATTGTGTTAAAGAAAATTTAAGTTCATCATTCTACCCTCATTCTTAATGGAAATAAACATTTCATATAATTCATGTCATATGTGCCCAAGGTTTGAAAACACTAAAGATTCAACTCCCAACATATCCTTTATGAGAGTGGGTGCCCTCATGTCTGAAGAGACAAATCTAGAGGGATTGTGTTAAAGACCATTTAAGTTAATCATTCTACCCTCATGCTTAATGTAAATAAAAATTTTATATGATTCATGTCATATGTTCCCAAGGTTTGAAAACACTAAAGTTTAAACTCCTAGGATCTCATCATTCCCTGTAGTTGAAGGAAGAAGAAATTTGAAAAGAAACATTGATCTCCTATAGTGACTAGTACCTTTATTATTTCACCTTTGCACTTGAGAATTTGATGGCTTAAGATTTGAACCTCAAAATAAGTGGTAGATTCAACATATAGTTGTGGTTCTTTGACCTTTTGGGAAACTATGCAATGATGAGTGCTTTCTATGTCCAATATTATAATGATCCATTTTAGATGAATCTCTTAGCTTACACTATCTTAAGATTTTTGAATATTGATCTTATTAGAAATTGTAAGTTAAAGGTAATTGTTATTGCAAAATATAGCACCCCTATGGCATCATAGGTATGGGCACCTCAACTTGACCTATCTCTCTCAGTTGGCATGAGAGAAACTAGTAGATGGACTTCCGAACATTTTGTAGAAGATCCACAGAGTTTGCAGAGATTGTCAAGCAGGGAAGCTACATTGAATACCATTTTATGAAGGACAAGCTTGGAGAGCGTAGAGGGTCCTTCGGTTGGTACTTTCAAACATATGTGGACCAATGAACATGACATCAACCATTGGTGCTAGGTACTTCCTTCCGTTTGTTGATTATTTCAGTAGAAAAATGTGGGTATATTTTCTATAATTAAAATATGATGTGTTTAATGAATTTCAAAAGTTCAAAGCATTAATGGAGAAATAGTTAGGTTTTCATATTGCCTCTCTTAGATATGATACTGGTGGGGAATTCTACTTAAAATATTTCAATAAATTTTGTGCTAAACATGGGATCCAAAGACAATATACTACACCTTACACTCCACAAAAAAATGTATTGGTTGAGAGCCAAAACTGTACTATCACAAAGATGGCTAGGTTTGAGTTGCAGAGGAAGTCTATTCCAAATAGGTTTTGAGTTGAGGCAATGTTCACAATAGTATACCTATTGAATAGATCTCCCATGATGGTGATGAAGTAGAAGGTCACAAAGAACCATGGTTTGGAAGAAAGTCCAAGTAAGTCATCTTAAAGTTTTTGGTTCTATTTCCTACACTTGGATTCTAGCTAAGAAGATAACCAAATTAGATCCAAAGAGCAAAGATAATAATTATAGGGTACAACAACAGTATAAGGTTTATAGGTTGGTTGATATTGACACTGATAGGGTAAGCTTCAATAGTGAAGTTGTTGTTGATGCGGAGGTTGGACCTTTCCAAACTTCTCCTAAGTTTTGAATTACTTAGAAGCTGGAAGGGGTTGAGGATTCAAGTGTCAAGCTTCAAGTACCTGCACTTGAAGGGGGGTGGAAAATTTTGAGCATGATGAGTCTCTTAGACTAGTAATTTATGATCTAGATATAGGTGGTCCAGGTCATGGTGACAATACTGACTTGGATGAGGAAGATCACAAGAAGAGACCTAAGTAATGGCACAACACCATTAGATATGTTTGAGTAAGCAGAATGATCAAGGGATGATTATTTAGTGGAAAGAGAAATCAGAGAACATAGTCAACTTTGCTCTCATGGTCAATATTAAGGACATCTATGAGTCAAGATTTTTGAGGAAGCACAAGGGAGACTGAATTGGGAAAGAGCCATGGTAGTCAAATATGAGAGTTTGATGAAAAAACAGACTTGTGGTCTCACATCACTTCCATTAGGGAAGAAACCTATTGGCTGCAAAGGGATGTACAATATCAAGTACAAGGAAAATGGTACATTTGACAAGTACAAAGTATGGTTGGTTGCATAAGGGTGTTCTTAGCAATAGGGCATTGAATATGAGGATACCTTTGCTCCTACAACAAATATGAGCACCATCCAACTTTTTCTAGCCACGCTAGCACAATTTGGCTGGAAGGCCCTTGTATGGATGTGAAAAGTGCCTTTCTTAATGGAGATTTGCGGGAATAAGTATACATGTATCGACCATACTATTTTCAGGTTTCGGGGAAGGAGTATCTAGTCTGCAGACTGAAGAAGGCTCTGTATGATTTGAAATACGCACCTAGGGCATGGTATATCAATATTGATAGGTATTTAGATGAACAGGGGTTCTAGTGGAGTGCTTCAGATTCCAACATGTATGTGAAAAGAGTTGGTAATGTTATCATCTTTTTGTTCATACATGTAGATGATATCATTATCATACGTAGTGAGGCAAGTTCAATAACACATCAAATCCAATATGAGAATTTTTTTTGACTTGATAGATCTAGGCCTCCCACACTACTGTCTGGTTGTAGAAGTTTGGAAAATAGGTAACAACATTTTTGTCTCACACAAAAAATATGCTAGGGAGTTTTTTGGACAAGTTTAGAATGATAGATTACAAAGTCTCATCTACACCTATGGAGAAAGGGTTTGAAACTTTCAACCAAAACTGACTCTAAGGCAGTCAATGAGTCAATGTACAGGCAACTAATTGGTAACTTGATATATCTTAGAGTCCCTAGACCTAATTTGAGCTTCGCTGTGAACTTCATTTCCAGATTCATGATAATGCCAAAGATAGAGCACTAGACAACAACAAGGTGAGTGCGGAGATATGTGAAAGGGACACTTGACTTTGGCATTTTCTACAACAGAAGCAAAGACCCTAGCCTGTGTGGGTATACAGATTCAGATTGGGAAGGTTCTCTTCATAATAGAAAATCCACTTCTGGATATGTTGTTAGCCTTGGCATAGGTGCAGTCGCATGGACCAGCAAGAAGCAGCATGCACAAGCCAGGAGCCCTTTTGTCAACAGAAGAAAAATATCAAGGAGTAGAGAAAGAAGCATGCTAGGCAGTTTGGCTCAAGAGGATGCGTTGAAATGCAACAAACATAGCCAAGACCCCTGTGATGTGAGAACCAAGGCTTGATGGAACTGGCCAAGCATCTGTTCTATCACGAGCATACCAAACATGTTGAGGTATATTACCACTTCATCACATAGCTTGCAGAAGATAGGTCTATCGAATTGTAGTATTCTCCTATAAAGAATCAACTGCAGACATTTTCACCAAGGGTTTGGGTCCTGAAAAATATGTAAAATTTTGATATAGGCTTGGTGCAGTTAGTCGATTGACCATTAAGGGAGGGTATTAAAGTAAATATTAGTTCACTATTCAATAATGGTCAATTAGGTACTAAAAAAGTCAGATGGAATTTAGTTTATTTTATGTGTTTGATGTCTTATTTCACTTTAGTGTGTATTTCGGTCTATCTAACATTCATAAAGTGGATTGACTCAACTTTATTGTAACCTATACAAGAAAGATTTTTCTTTCTCACTATTAACTTAAAGGCACATGACATCAATGAAAAGAGGGGTTTTTGTAGTTGCAAGATACAATATTGTTTTCGCAAAGTGGAAGGCACATGAAAAAAAGGCCCTTTATCCGTCCTTTCCTTAGGTACAAGAAACCCAAAATATTTTCTCACAGTTTTTTTATATTTTTCTCCAACGACCCCAATGACTCACTTCACTTTCCTTAGTTTGAAAACAAAGAGAAATATCCCTTTCCCAACCTTGTGAGAAAGGTCTTACTTACAGCAAATGAGATGACCCCAACTCCAAACCCTGTGAACAATCTTCCCCAGTATAAAAATAAATAATCCTGCAACAATAGTAAGATCAAATAAAAAATTGGCTTCCAATTTAGAATCTAAATGAACCATAAACTATTTAATTTCTAGACAAGACGCTTCTCTAAGGTATTTTAACTTGCCTTTGCAAAAAAAAATGACAAGCCACCCAATAATATTTGGGATGGTAGCCACTAATAATGCCTGCATACAAACATAGAAGAGATTAATCCTACCAGAACTGAATCAAAAGGATGAAATCCGTAGGAAAAATAAATAAATCTTATTAAGACCACATAAATGAGGGGACTACGTGGATTGTCCCCATAACAAGCTGATATCTATTTGAAATAAATATACATAGTATTAAGGGCACTTATGCCTTTCCGTCCAATATAATCAGCAACCTGTCCACTGAGTATTGCACCCACATTGGCTCCCATGTTTGATAAGGATCCAAATAAAGAGAACTGACACAGAATTCAACATGTTTTAGGTCATAATGGGCCTTTCTGTAGTCTCATTGGGAAATATTAATCACTTTAACCCAGTAGGCAACAATTGAAATTTTTTGTGGTAGCATTCAAAACTTATGGACTTGATTGCATTGGAAAATAGTAAATGCACCAAAATAGATATTAAATAGGTCCATGAATTTCTTAGGAGATGTATGATCATCTGTGTATTTATCCTAAAAGTCTGACTAAAAGACATGCCCTTAAAAATCATCTAACAACGAAAACATACCTGAGACAAGGTTAAATCAAGATCATCAATGATCCCATTTTGAGTAGGCGATGAATATTCAACCTGTTACAACATTACTTTGCCAGAATCGTGAGAAATTTAATCAACCCTTCCTTGTTTTGAAGACTGAAAGGTATTCAAGACAAAGGTTGAGAAGCAAACTAAGAAATAAGAAAAATAACTTACATAGAATCCAAACTCCATAGTCCCCAAGGCAAAATATATGTACAAAGTATTGCAACAAGAGAACTCCCTTGGAAGGAGTGAACATCTGCACTTTTTTCCCCTTTACCACCAGGATGACTAGATTTTGATCTGCTACGCCGACTACTTTTTTCTGAAAGATGCTTCTTCACATCTCCACTGTCAACCCGGTTTCCTGTCTCCAAATCATTTTTGTATGCCTCTGGTTCTCAAGGGTAAAAGTTCCAAAGACAAAATTTCTTTCAAATTTAATGCCAAATTACTGAACTCCACCTACACAAATCAACCCATGAAAAACTTTAACAGTTGCAAATGATGATGATAAACATCAATGCTAGTAGAGAAATCTCATAGCTAGGCAAACAGACAATGATAATTAAACAATACTATGATGTACATGATTATGGTTTTGAACAATATCATAGCAATCAAGCAACAAATAATCATTCAGGCTAATTCATCAATACATGGAAAAAATGCATTTACAATTTTGTCCAGTAGATGCAAACATATATTTTTTGGAATGATGTGACAGGAGCCTAGAATAGAAAGAACACCAACAATGATATCATTGAAACCTATATGGAGCATATTGCAAAACTCAATACACTAGCTCCCAATAAATTGTTTCTATTTTGAGAGAATAAAACTTATTCAGATGCCTGCTGTACAATGTCCAGTTGCTGCAAAAGATATTTTTCTGGAACAATTTGAGAGAAGCCTAGAAGAACAAAGATACCAACAACAGTATCATTCCAGAAATGCAGCATATTGCAAAACTCATTCTGTTAGAGCCCAATAAATTCTTTTTCCCTTATGAACACAAAAACATACTCAGATGACCACCCTACATAACAATGCAGATCCAATTGCAAATTCACAACGAATGGTATATTTGAAACATGCCAATGAAACCAAACCTCCGATCTTACAATTTGAAACATGACAATCAAATCAAACACCCAATGCAATATGACTGTTAGGCAACCACCATTCTCATGGAAGGGAGGAATGATCAGTATCCAGTGGGTTCAAAGTCGATTCAAAATAAGATACTTATGCACAGGCTGAGGAACCATATCCATATGCGCTAACAATGACTTGATTAAATGGTAGTGCCATCCATATGCAGAAATAATGGCTGCTCTCAACATTGAATTTTTCCTACAACCATAATCAACTTAGTTTTCAAGATCCATTCGATTCCACTTGAATGAATTCAAAAAAACTTCCAAATAAGATGCAAAGCATAGCTTACAAAGGGTAGATTCAAAGACAAAATAAATCATATTTTGATGACCTCGTACAATAACAAAATGGAAACAGAAACTCACAAAATCAAGAAAACCCAAACAAGAACAAAGAAAGAAGCATAAAAAACAAATGCAATGTTGTAGTTACCTCTTCCAATAGATACACAAAATGGGTATTCTACTTATATGAGAAGATATACCCAATTAAGCCAAACTAGCAAACACTATCACAGATGGAGATACAAATTCCTCCTTGTGGGATTCTCCTCTGCTAAATATCATAGGCAAATTTAACAGATTTGAAGAATTCCCAAAACTCACAATTCCAGTCTGTCTTTCCTTATAACCGCAATTTGAGATAACTAAAACTTCAGATAAGGTGAACACGTCATACTAGCAAGGCTAGAGCTGATTATGTTGTTGTTTCTCTCATGGAAGACCTTAAATGGGCCAAGAAAAACCTAAGAGCATGCATCCAAACACTATGTATGCATGAAGTGCTCCTTGTACAAATCCATCATCGTTCTAAGGCCCACCGGAGGAGAAGTAATGTTCTCTACTTATAAATGTCATCTACAGTAATCCTATTCAAGTCATGCTTAGATGCTAAGAGGTAATGGAATAGGAAAAAGTTCCAGGGACTAATAATGGAATAATACAACCAAGCCAACTAGTACAAAGGAAGTTTCAAGATTATAAATCATAATATTCAGTTTGTCAAAAAAAGGAATTTGTCAAGAAAGGAATGTGTCTCAGAATGGAACTAGGGTTTAAAATGTGCATCAATTATTTCTACTATGTATCAATTCATTGGTCGATTATTGTTATCCTATAGTTCTTGCAAATAGCTAAATTGTCTTAGAAAATTCTCTTGATATAGACAGATTTGGTGTAGAGATGCTATTTCATTTTTTATAAGTCATTGTGGCATGAAACTAATTGAGGTTCAAAGGCTTGAACTCTGTATATAAATATGATGGATAAATTATTACTCCCTTTTAAGTTACTGTCTGATTTGTTGTTGAGGTTGTATTGTTTGTGTACTCAACATTACCACCAAGGATTCTGAATCAGGGTGAAACTGGCTTGGACCAACCAGGTGTGGAGTACTAAAAAGGTATGATTTTGATGATTACTTCAATGACTTTTTAATAGAATTTGTGAACCTTTTGTATCATGAATTTGGAAAGTAATAAGGAACTATAACGAAACATGTGAGAATCGATGTGTATAACTTAGCCACTGATAATGGTTATTTCCTATACAGGAAAAGGAGAAAACGAAGAGTTGGCGCTCCAAAGGAAAAGACAAAGCGGAGATAACTGTTGTCTCTCTGGATGAAGACCGAACGTAAACATAGGGAAACAGATCGAAGCAAATCGGCTCGGGAAAGAGGGAGAAGACACCAGCTCAGCGCGAAAGCAAAGATAGGATGAAGAGTTAACAGTTTGGCGAATCCCTCAGGATCGAAGATCCTGAGGGATCGCTGCTTTATTTATCTAGTCGCTTGGACATCTCCGCCATCGTTTTTATATAAAGACAGCACTGTTAGCTTGAAAAAGATATATGATAGCGAGATAGGATACGTTTTATGTAATCTTCTGTAAAACACCAGACTTGGTTATTAAGTTTTGTTGAAGACTGGTTTGATGTATTTTTGATCGATGCATTAATAAAAGCTTGGTGATTATTCCATCTTCGCGTCTGCATTAGCTTAAAGCGGTGTATCCTTGGAGGCTAAGGGCCCGGCCCCGAAGGACACTTGCTTCTGTACCATTACAGCTTCACTTCTGTGTGGTTTGTTTATTCTTGTTATTTGATCAATTGATATGCTTTACAAGTTCATAGGATATGCTCTGTTCAAGTTTGAATCATTAAAGTTCGACAGATAGAACTGTATGTTGACTCTGTATCAAGTTATTTATCCTTTCAAGAGTTAATCGCACATTCTTACTGTTATATTACAGAGTTGTTATACTAAAACGTTCGTGTGGTGTGCGTTCCTAATTTATCAGTACTGTTCTATAATTCATTCGTTGTTATTGCTGTTCCATTAGTGTGATCTGTGTAAATCGCCTTTAGAGTGACAGAATGATCTTTGATTGCAAAGAGTGTATAGATTGATTTGGTTATAACCTGCGGGACTTAGTTATTCAATTGCTGTTCCATTTTAAGTTGCTGTTCCATTCCAGAATTGCTGTTTGATTCTTTATTTACTTTGCTGTTCTATTTATCCGCATTTGATGTTTTAGTGTGAGAGATGATCTAAGGCTGTAGTGAGAAGTAGCAGTCACTGTCTAGCTCCCAGGCTCGTGATCTATGCTCTAGTTCCGTTTCCATCAGTTTCCGAAGGGATGGGTTATCATTGCCGAACCCTTGACTGATAAGTTATTGAGTTTTCTGAGTGTGTGATTTATTTCTTTAAAGTAATTTGATTTCAGTTAAGCATCCGTTTACTCTTGTATTTCTTAAGCACTGTACTACTAGCATTACTTTGACAAATGAGCCTCGGATTGAGTCACTCTTTGTAATGACAAAACGCTCTCGGGTTGACATATTAATGTGAGGTAATTAGAGGTGAAAGAGACCCTTTTTATAGCTCCACATTTTGGCGTCGTTGCCGGGGAAAGAGTGTAGCCATTTGTCTTTTTCAGAGTAGTGTACAAGCCTGCTAGGGAAGAGTTGGATCCTAAAAACTTAAGGTAAGAACCTACGTACAGAGCATGTAAAAGACCTGCTCACTATCCGCTTACCTAACAGATTTGTTTTTGCTTGTTTGAATAGAAGTTGGTAGTTTATTTTTGAGTGCATGACTAAGCAGAAAAGACCAGAAAAGAATATCAAACCCCCATCCAAACCTGAAAAAGCTAAGGGGCCGGTGACCCTTGGCCGAACGACCTTCATAGACGAAATCTATAAGAAAATAGAGTCTCAGCCATCGGTAGGCTTCAAGAAAAACACTTCCAAACCGCCTACTAGTTCCCTTCAGGCCACAGGATCACCATCTGTAGCCTGTGCTGAGGTGCATAGTCAAACTGAGGAGCAGGACTTTCAAGAAGTTGAAAATTCCACTCCAGAATTATTGCAGGAAGGGAACTCTAGTAACTTTTGTGAGGGAGAAGGAGAAACAGGGGAAACGAAGGAACCAAAATCCCCTATTGAAACAAATCAGCCATTAGATAGCCCAGATAAGGGGAGTGCAGCGAAAATCATTGTTGAAGGAATTCAATCTCCTCAGACACCTGGTATTCCCATTATTCCAGATAAAGGAAGCGCTATTAAAAAGATCCCTGTCAAAACCGTTCCCACCCAACCTAGGAATACCCTCCTAGATATCCTAGAAGGTTATTGGCATATATTCGATTCCATGGCTCAGAACCAACCAAACGCTCAAAACCAGCCAAACACTCAAACCTCTACATTACAATATCCTATAGCGGATTCTGCAGCAAATGCACCCATGAAAGCTATCCCCCTTCAGCATATCCCTACATTCCACGGACTCACATCGGAAGATCCAGATGCATTCCTATTCGAATTCGATGTGTTATGTCGGGGGTACGATTACACTACCGATCCCCAAAAATTGAAATTATTTCCCTCTACATTGAAAGGGGCTGCTTTAAGATGGTTTATGGGGCTAGGTGGCGGGGTTATCAACAATTGGGATCAAATGAAAGAATCCTTCTTAAAGAAATACCAGGATTATTGTAGGTCTAGAGAATTAAAAGACAAGATATTTCAAATGTCATCCAGACCAAATGAAACACTAGAAGAGTATGTGGAACGTTTTCAGTATAATTTACAAAGATCTCCTTATGCATCGCTACCTTTACCTGATAATGTGTTAAAAACTGCATTAATGAGGGGCATGAAGGAACAATGGATTGAAACATTAAACATTATGGGCAGAGGGGATATTTATCAAGAGAATTTTACTGACATCCTTGACTTATGTATCAGGAGTTCGAGAGGCAGCACAAGAATAAAACCGATAGAATATGATCGGTTTGCAAGAGATAACAAAGTATCAGCAGAAGGAGTAACACGTGCAGAAATTGGAAATTTATTAGAAAATTTTAAAACTGATATTATGGGGACACTAACTACACAACTTGATATGGTGCAGGCTAAACAGAAGCAGCTGGAGGCAGAACAGAATATGGCAATCTTCTGCCCCCGATGCATAAAGAAACATAGCCACAAGGAGTGTCCATTAGATAAAGTTCAAACATGCGCCATCTGTACAAAAGATCACCTTACGGAGAGCTGCCCCTCACTTCCTGGATTGAAAGCGGTATATAAGGAAGCAGAAGAGGAACCAGAATCGGTGAATTTGATCAACCAGCGCCGCCCGTGGCAGCCGAGACAAACTGGTATGTTTCCGGACCCAACCTCTTTCTTTCAAAACCCACAATATAATGCTCAACAATATGGTATGTGGCAAAATCAATCTCAACCCCCATTTACAAACTGGTCACCACAATCGTTTCCTTCTTCAAATCCATGGCTGAATCAAACAAGCCAAAATGGTTGGCCGAATTTCCCTTATACTCCACCATATTGGCAAAATGGCCCATACCCTTCACAGTGGACTCCCTCTACTTCACAAAGTTCACCCTGGCAGACAAGCTGGCAAAGACCGATGTACCACCCAGCTGGAACTATTCCACTCCCTCAACCTACTTTGCCAGATTTACAACAAAATCCCCAGTCTAACTTGAGGCCGCAACTCCCAGCCCAACCCGATCCCAATCCAAACAACAGGCAGGTCCAATCTATTCAAATCATAGAATCACCAGAAACAGGACCTGACTTAAGGGAGTGCAGTGACCTTCAGTTAAGATCCGGACGTATCATTGAAACTGAGGGAGATAAAACAATTCACATTGAAGATCAGTTACCCAGAGAACATCAGTCACAACAAGAGGATGTAAACAAGCAACAAACTCATAATCAAGCAACCACATCCTCTCCTCCGTTCCCAGAACGATTAGCCATACCACGATCCATACAATATCCTGACTTTGACATTCTGGGAGAATTACAAAATCTGTACATAAAAATTCCATTCCTCCAAGCCATTCAAGACATTCCCATATACGCAAAAACTATAAAATAATTGTGCATAAAGAAACCAAGGAGGAATATAACAAATAATCCAAGAGTCCAAGTAGTCGGTACCTTATCTGACCTATTGTCCGGAAGAGAAACACCCCTTAAATATGAAGACCCCGGGAATCCAATTATAACTGTTCAATTTATGGTCAGACCCTGCCTAATGCCTTAGTTGATCTAGGGGCTGCAATTAATATTTTAACAACCACAACTTGCCAAAATCTCGGCATTACATCTGTAGAACCCACCTCTACTCTGTTAGAATTGGCTGACCGATCCGTGGTTAGACCAGAGGGCACTCTACATGATGTCATGGTCTCTGTAGAATCCTGGGAGTATCCAACCGATTTCCTGATAATTAATCCAAAAACCCGACTTGATGGACACCCGCTCATTTTAGGTAGACCTTGGCTCGCTACTGCCGATGCCTACATTGGCTGTCGGCAGGGAAATATGACCATAACCAGAGGACCAAATAGCAAAAATTTAGTTCTATATCCTCCAGCGCAGCCAAGTGCCACAATGATTAAAACTAATAAGCACCCTGTATCATATCTTACTGATAACATCAGATCTCCATTAACTATACAAGAGGCACTCGATTTCAAAGATCAAACAGAAGACGATGCCATTAATAATTTCATTACTCAAACTGAACCTCGCATACAGTGTCACATGATAGAAGCAGCATTTGATAATGAATTGGAAGAAGATCCCCTGAAAGATATTCATGACCAAACGATACCTGTTACTTCTGTTGCAAATAGTAAAACTGTGGAAATTGTACCGGGGAAAACTTTAAACATCAATGCTAATCTCACACCTGAACAAGAAACAAAGCTCATCCATTTGTTAACAAAATATCAAGAAGCATTTGCATGGGACTACCCTGATATGAAAGGAATCGATCCCCAGTTATGTACACACCACATTTACATAGAAAAGGATGCCAGACCTGTGTGTCAGCCGCAAAGGAGACTTAATCCCCATCTAAAAGACGTTGTAAAAGCTGAACTTCAGAAGCTTTTAGATGTGAATTTTATCTACCCTATTTCTGATAGTAAATGGGTCTCTCCACTAGTGGTGGTACCGAAAAAGAATGGGAAATGGAGAATTTGTGTGGATTATAGGGAACTTAACAAAGCAACACAAAAAGATCATTTTCCCCTTCCTTTCATAGATCAAGTATTGGACACTTTAGCAGGGAAGAAGTTCTTTTCTTTCCTGGATGGCTTCAGTGGATACAATCAGATTCAGATTTCCCCTGAAGACCAGGATAAAACTACCTTTACTTGCCCTTGGGGAACATTTGCCTATCGAGTTTTACCTTTTGGCTTATGTAATGCTCCTGCCACATTTCAGAGGGCTATCCTTAGTATTTTTGCAGATTTAATCAATGATGGACTTGAAGTTTACATGGATGACTTTACACCATATGGAGATGACTTTGATTCAGCTCTAGACACCCTAGAGAAAGTCCTACAACACTGCATTGTTACTAGGCTTTGCTTAAGCAACGAAAAATGTTTCTTGATGATGACTGAAGGACTTATCCTAGGACACTATGTCTCAGCAGCCGGCATTCAGGTAGACCCGGACAAAATCCAAATACTTTTGCTTATTCCCACACCTACTACTCAAACGGAGGTACGCAGCTTTCTTGGATTTTCCGGTTATTATAGACGATTCATAGAGCATTATTCGCACATTGCCGCTCCTTTATATGCTCTGACTGGTAACGTTGATTTTCTGTGGACAGACAAATGTGACCATGCTTTCGAGGATCTAAAGAAGCTTGTATCCACAGCCCCAGTCCTTCGAGGACCAAACTGGGACCTACCATTCCAGATATCATCTGATGCCTCAGATACAGCCATTGGCGCAGTCCTTGGGCAGGAAGAGGATAAAAAACCATACGCTATCTATTACATCAGCAAAAATTTATCCCCTGTTGAATTGAATTACACTGTTACTGAAAAAGAATTCCTAGCTGTAATACATGCTGTCAATAAATTTAGACATTATATCACAGGCTACCCTGTTATCTTGTATACATATCATTCTGCCATAAAATATTTAGCAAATAAGCCTGTCACAAATGCCAGAGTAACTCGATGGTTAATCTTATTGCAGGAATTCGACATCACAATCAAGGACCGCCCTGGCAAAGAAAACCCTGTAGCCGATTTTCTTTAAAGAATACCAAAATCAAGCGATGCAGCAGCAGTGGAAGATCAATTTCCGGATGAGCACCTGTTTGCTGTTGCTGTTCAAACACCCTGGTATGCCGATGTTGCCAACTACCTTGCAGTAGGTAAATTACCAAAACATTTAACTCCTAATGAGCGTAAGCAGATTATTCAGAAAAGTTCTCGATTTTCGTGGATTGGAGGTTATTTGTTTCACACAGGAGCAGACATGCATATCAGGCGATGTGTTAGGGAGGATGAAATCTTTGACATCCTAAAAGCCTGTCACGATGGACCATGTGGGGGGCACTTCGCTGAGCGTAGGACTGGACATAAAGTATTGCAGACAGGATATTACTGGCCTACGATCTTCAAGGATGCAAAGAAGTTCGTCCAAGCCTGTGACAGTTGCCAGCGAGCAGGACGGCCTGGTCAAGCTGATGAAATGCCTCTGAAACCACAGTTAGTCATCGAACCATTCGAACGGTGGGCTCTGGATTTCGTTGGACCCATCAACCCTTCATCAAATCAGAAAACATATATTTTGGTGGCAACAGAATATGTCACCAAATGGGTTGAGGCAGAAGCATTACCAAGAGCCACAGAGGACTCTGTCATACAGTTCCTGTTCCTTCTATTTGTTCGTTATGGCCTTCCTAGGGAAATAATTACAGATGGAGGACCAAAATTTGTTGGGCATAAATTAGCTGCAACACTTAACAATTATCATGTCCAGCATAAGATCACTACTCCATATCACCCACAGGCGAATGGGCAGGTAGAAAGTAGCGATAAGATAATAGAATCAATCCTAACAAAAACCATTGCGTCACATAGGCGTGATTGGGCTACCCGACTGCCTGAAGCACTCTGGGCATATAGAACCACATGGAGGAGCACCACTGGTTACTCTCCTTATCAACTAGTGTTTGGAAAACAACCCATTTTTCCCATAGAATTTGAAATCCAAACACTGCGAACAGCACAAGAAGTTGGCCTAGATTTAACTGAGGCACAACTCAATCGACTACAGCAGATCAATGAATTAGACAAAATTCGGCTCTCTGCACTACAAAATACAGCATTAATTCAACAGCAGCGAGCCAAATGGCATGATGCGCTCATCAAGAACAAAGTCTTCCACGAGGGAGACTGGGCTCTGTTATACGATTCTCGGTTTCAGGACTTTCCTAGCAAACTTCAGACTCGATGGTTGGGACCATACGAAATCCAGAAGGTACATGACAATGGAACACTTACTCTAATCACCATTGACGGTTCTGGATATGCATTCAAGGTAAATGGCCACCGAGTCCGTCTCTATCAGAAACCACTTACTCGGGAATCCTTCTGCCAGCAGCTACGCCGAGATACTGATCTGGAGATCTTAGGAGAGGAAGAGAAATCTTCCTCACCTGTAATTCATTAAGGTTCTATTCTCTTTTACAATTTGTACATAATTTCTTGTTTTTGAGTGATTCTTGTACATAAGTTTGATTTGAATATTTTCTTGTCATTTGTTGCTGTTCCTTTTTCTTCCATATAGTTTGATTTTTGCTCTTTTAATAGCATATGCGTGTCTTGTTATGATGTTGGTTTTGCTTGTTTTGCTGTTCCTTTTCTAAAGGAACAGCATTCGGATCTCTGCTGTTCCTTTTTCAAAGAAACAATATTGTTACATTTCTCGCTGTTCCTTTTGGTTACCACTGTTCCTTTTCCTTCAAAGAAACAACGTTCTTTTATTGCTGTTGTGTCTTTTTCAACGGAATGGCATGTTGAGTGTTTTATAGTATGATTGCCGTTCCTTTTCCCAAAGGAACGACATTTCCATTTTTTTTCCTTTTTCTATTATCCATCGTTTCCAACGGAACACCATTAGCATACTTTTGACCTCTTTTGCTGATTTAAATTGAGGATGCTTTTTGCCCGTCTTCTTTCTAGTCTTCAAGCTTCAGCTATGTATTTGTGCGATGAAATATAAAAACACAACATACCGAAATCTGCAAACCATAAAATCGCTATAAGGCTCTGCATTAATAAAAGGACAAATGGAAGGACATACTTATTTCTTACCTTTTGTTGACATGGTTTTACTAATTTTGCCCTGATTGGTTATCTTTATCATGCCGATTCCCTTAAACTTTTTATTAATACTTGGGAATAAGAACAAAGAGTTTATATCTTCCTATTGAGATAATAAGACTTCTTCCACCATTCCTACTCTTAAGGAGTGCTGAACCACCCTTTGTGTATAAATAAGGAAAAGAATTCTATGAAAAAAAAAAAAGTATGTCAAGTGTCAAATGCAGGATAGGGGGTCTCATCAAGAGCCAGCCTACCATGATCATGAGGATGGAAGTGAAGTGGCATTCCCATTCTGGCCACCACACCAGGGATATGGTCCAAAAGGTATATCAAATAAACAAACCTTGGAACAGGAGGTCTCATCACGAGCCGGCCTGCCCACGTTTCGCTCTTTCCTCGTGAATGGCATTATGGTTAACTAGTCACCAAGCCAGCATAATGGTCTACATTTTGATATAACAAACATTCCTAAGTATACACAAAGGATCATGGTTCCGAGGGTGAAAAACAACTCTGCCAAGGTTATGGACACCTGTTGGCAGCAGAGTAATGTTAATGGTATCGAAGTCACCTTGCTTACACCAATGGGTAAGATACTAACACTCTTTTGTTTCTTATATCCTAGGCACTAATCATATGTCATTTCCCGATTTATACATCGCATGAATATTAATCATTACCAATCATGGCAACGGAGGTGACCATGACCGCTTAAGATTGGCAAGTACGATACATGCCCTATCCATCAGCCTCAAATCATAACACATCAGCCTCTTATATAACACGCGATCCATTCTCTGCCTCGATTTCGGTAATCGGTTGTCCTTTTCTCAACATAGCATAAATCCACATGCTGTTCCTTTCTGACTTGATTACAGACTGGGTGCCGCTCCTTTATTTGCCGGCTGGGACAGCCTATCACACTGCGGGGGGGGGAGGTTAACCTCATCATTCCCTGTATTACGTGTCAATTCATCATTCGAAACAATTAGTTTACGACGGTTTGGCATGGTTTCACGGCATGGCATATTTTCATTTTTATTTTCACACAAGTTGTTTTTGCTGCACTGTTGCATACTCTGTGTTTTCTTTCGCGAAACCTTACTCTCTGTGTTTCAAACCGAAAACGCTTTTGCTGTTCCATTTAGAAATCACAGTGAAAACATGGGGGGAAAGGCAATTCGAAGTGAGCCTCAACAGCTAACGATCTCTGCTGCTGCCCGAGAAATCCTGGAAAGGGCAGGATGGTTGAACTATTTCAATCGCTTACAGGAGGGTAATGAGACAGTAGCAATGGAGTTCTTGCAGAATTTACAAGATGACCACTCCATAGTAAGAGGGAAACGAATAGCGGTCACTGATGCCATAATTGCAGAAGTCTCAGGACTACCAGTTACCGGACCGGTATGGACATTCAAAAAGGAACGATTACAGAAGGTCATCGACATCTTCCAGGATGAAGGCCAGCATTTGACAATCAAAGGGAAGGGAATTCTGCCAGCGACCCTAGGCGAACCCTGGACAGAGCTAGCAAGAATAGTACAGAGCTACATTACTTGCGAAGGAATAAAAGACGTGGTAAGACCACGGCACCTTAAACTTTTAGCTGTTCTAAAACAGAAATGCTCTGTGAATTTACCGGCTCTCTTAAACTCGTTATTGCATGATGCTGCACAAAGTATGAAAAGGGCACAGCACGTAGAGGCAATTGTTAGTCACCACGGGTTGATTCGACTTGTTGTTAGCTATAGTCTTACCCAGCAGCAGAGCAGCTGGGAAGAGCTCATTGCAATGATTGAAGGGGGATCAACAGAACCTTCCCCGAAACGTAGACATTCTATAAACCCACCAGAACAACCGGCAAAACGCAGAGAAGATGTTGCTAGTACATCACAACAACCAGAGACACACCAAGAATCGGCAAAGCGAAAGCATGTCGTTGATTCACCCGAGCAACCAGAGGAACCCAGGAAATCAGCTCGGTTAGCTCAGATGAGAGGAAGCATAAATAAGCCCAGAAAATCGGCCCGGTTGGCTCGAATACGAGGAAGGCTGGAGAAGCTCCAGGAAAGCGCCAGCCAACCGGTAGTAATTGAGGACGAACAGTCCGAAGAGGGGGCAGAGGCTGAACAGGAGGAGGGAATAGAACAGCAGGAAGATAGCCCATTACAAGACCTACTGGGAGAAGATGACTTGGCCGCCATCCTAGCCAATATGAGTAAGTATGGTCAACCTTCTAGTTCAGAGAACCCCCACGACCAACCCTAGGAAAAGAACATGCCTGTTCATGATGAAGAGGAAGAAAATACTGAACGGGAACAATCTGTTCCCATGTCACAAGAGGAAAATCTAGAGGAAGTAGGAGCAGAAACAACATTTGCTCAGGAAGAATCAGAACCAGTCGAGATGCATACCCCAGAACAGCCGGAGCAGAGCAGTGAGGAAGAACCCCAAGAGGAAGATTTAGCAACTGGTCATGATCCAGTCCACCATCGACAGACTGCTGTTCCTTCAAATGAGACGATGGAAATTAAGAAGTTGCGGAAGGAACGGACTAAATTGTTAAATACGATAACCCAGCTCAGACAACAAATTAGGATTCTGAAAAAGAACCAGAAGGTAAAAAGGAAAAAGAGGGCCAACAAACGGCCTGCTGTCCACAACCCTGAGGATCCAGCTGCCGTTCCACATGATGCTGAGGATCGGGAACAAACGGATGTTCGCGTTAAAACAGAAAAGGATGATAAGCAAAGTCAGACAGAGGCACCACCCTCAGGGGTAATAAGGGTTCTGAACTCCAAACAGCATAATAAGAAAGTTCAGGTAAAACTCCCGGCCTCCACTGACTTATGGAAAAAAGATCCGAAGACAAAATCCTTGCACAAAATGATGAAGCAAGCACAGCAAGAAGTTGAAAAACTCAAAGAGCAAACGGTTCCCCGAGAAAAATATGAAGAGTTGCAGCAGCAACTAAGGGACGTCAGTCAATCTAAAAGCCAGGCTTTTGAAGGGTGGAAAAAGGAACAAGAGGAAGTTGCCCAGGTAACTTGTAGACTAGATACTGTTATCAAACAGATGAATGACTTGTGTTCTTTATACAATAATGTTTTAGCATGTAGGGCCCCTGCTAAAAACTATGCTCTGTTTTTATTAGAACGGTATTTACATTTACAAATAAAAGCTGTTAAGGCAGGCACCCCTATACAAATCAACAATGTCAATGATTTTATAGACTGTTGTAAACATTATGGAGTGAAAGTCCAGAGATTGTTGTGTGAACTTTATTTGCACGACCTTGTGCTAAGTCAGGAGACTGAATTGAACCCTAGTCCCTCCATTGGCGATATCCAATTCCAAGCATTCATTTCATTCGGGGTTAATCAGATTAAGTGGCTCAAAGCCTATGACACCTTCCAGAGTCAAGAAAATGGTCTAGATTTACGAGTTAGGGCTGAGCCTAGAAACCCAGTACAGTTATGGAAAGCTCATATAAACCACATAAGGACTCCGGGTGTCATTGTAACATTAGGGCCTATGCATGAGGCACTCATTCAAGAGAGTTTAGAGTATTTCCTTTCTATCAAAGACTTGGCCATTAATGCAGCCAAATTTCGATATCGAATCTCTGATCCACACATCCAGCTCAGAGAACCATTTAAGTATGAGAACTTTGAGTTAGCTGCTGACCGTTTGAACCTCTATGGCCAGAGCATTCTAAAAGCAGGGTCATCTTGGTTAGGGTATAGATTTCGTGCTCCAATTATCTGGCATCCTGCACCTGGATACCAGGCCCTGTATGATATGCCTGAGGGGCAAGCAGGTCAGTTCTTTGATTATTTAATCACTCAACATGGTTGTAGACCTCCGCATGAGACTCCTTCTCCAGCATACTCTCTCACTGCATTACATGTCAACTACAATGTTTTCATGAGGACATGAAACAAGGTAAGCAGGGGGGTGTGTGGAGTACTAAAAAGGTATGATTTTGATGATTACTTCAATGACTTTTTAATAGAATTTGGGAACCTTTTGTATCATGAATTTGGAAAGTAATAAGGAACTATAACAAAACATGTGAGAATCGATGTGTATAACTTAGCCACTGATAATGGTTGTTTCCTATACAAGAAAAGGAGAAAACGAAGAGTTGGCGCTCCAAAGGAAAAGACAAAGCGGAGATAACTGCTGTCTCTCTGGATGAAGACCGAACGTAAACATAGGGAAACAGATCGAAGCAAATCGGCTCGGGAAAGAGGGAGAAGACACCAGCTCAGCGCGAAAGCAAAGATAGGATGAAGAGTTAAACAGTTTGGCGAATCCCTCAGGATCGAAGATCCTGAGGGATCGCTGCTTTATTTATCTAGTCGCTTGGACATCTCCGCCATCGTTTTTATATAAAGACAGCACTGTTAGCTTGATATATATGATAGCGAGATAGGATGCGTTTTATGTAAGTTATGTAATCCTGCGTAAAATGGGTTTAAACTATTAAGTTTTGTTGAGCGGTTTTGATGTATTTTTGAATCGATGCATTAATAAAGGCTTGGTGATTATTCCATCTTCGTGTACGCATTAGCTTCGCAGTGTATCCTTGGAGGGCGGGCCGGGCCACAGAAGGACACTTGCTTAAATACCATTACGGCTTCACTTCGTGTGGTTTGTTTATTCTTGTTATTTGATCAATTGATATGCTTTACAAGTTCATAGGATATGCTCTGTTCGGGGATTTGAATCATTAAAGTTCGACGGATAGATCGTGTGTTGACTACGTATCAAGTTATTAATCCTTTCGAAAAGTTAATCGCACATTCTTACTGTTATATTACAGAGCTGTTATACTAAAACGTTCGTGTGGTGTGCGTTCCTAATTTATCAGTACTGTTCTATAATTCATTCGTTGTATTGCTGTTCCATTAGTGTGATCTGTGTAAATCGCCTTTAGAGTTACAGAATGTTCTTTGATTGCAAAGAGTGTATAGATTGAGTTTGGTTATAACCCGCGGGACTTAGTTATTCAATTGCTGTTCCATTTTAGAGTTGCTGTTCCATTTTAGAATTGTGGTTCAATCCTTTATTCACTTTGCTGTTTCATTTACTTGCAGTTATTGGTTTATTGTGAGAAATGATCTAAGGCTGTAGTGAGCAGTAGCAGTCACTGTCTAGCTCCCAGGCTCGTGATCTATGCTTTAGTTCCTTTTCATCAGTTTCCGAAGGGATGGTTTATCATTGCGAGACCCTTGGTGATAAGTTAGAAAAGTTTACGAGTGTGTGATTTATTTCTTTAAAGTAATTTGATTTCAGTTAAGCATCCGTTTACTCTTGTATTTCTTAAGCACTGTACTACTAGCATTACTTTGACGAATGAGCCTCGGATTGAGTCACTCTTTGTAATGACAAAACGCTCTCGAGTTGACATATTAATGTGTAGTGTTGAGGTGAAGAGACCCGCTTTTGCAAGCTCTACATTTTGGGGTCGTTCTGAAGGGGGGGGGCGTTGCGCCCGGGGAAGGGTACGGCGAAAATCATTGTTGAAGAGATTCAATCTCCTCAAACACCTGGTATTCCCGTTATTCCGGATAAAGGAAGCGCTATTAAAAAGATCCCTGTCAAAACCGTTCCCACCCAACCTAGGAATACCCTCCTAGATATCCCAGAAGGTTACTGGCATATATTCGATCCCATGGCTCAAAACCAACCAAACGCTCGAAACCAGCCAAACACTCAAACCTCTACATTACAATATCCTATAGTGGATTCTGCAGCAAATGCACCCATGAAAGCTATCCCTCTTCAGCATATCCCCACATTTCACGGACTCACATCAGAAGATCCGGATGCATTCCTATTCGAATTCGATGCGTTATGTCGGGGGTACGATTACACCACCGATCCCCAAAAATTGAAATTATTTCCCTCTACATTGAAAGGAGCTGCTTTAAGATGGTTTATGGGGCTAGGTGGCGGGGTTATCAACAATTGGGATCAAATGAAAGAATCCTTCTTAAAGAAATACCAGGATTATTGTAGGTCTAGAGAATTAAAAGAAGAGATATTTCAAATGTCAGCCAGACCAAATGAAACACTAGAAGAGTATGTGGAACGTTTTCAGTATAATTTACAAAGATCTCCTTATGCATCGCTACCTTTACCTGATAATGTGTTAAAAACTGCATTAATGAGGGGCATGAAGGAAAAATGGATTGAAACATTAAACATTATGGGCAAAGGGGATATTTATCAAGAGAATTTTACTGACATCCTTGACTTATGTATCAGGAGTTCGAGAGGCAGCACAAGAATAAAACCGATAGAATATGATCGGTTTGCAAGAGATAACAAAGTATCAGCAGAAGGAGTAACACGTGCAGAAATTGGAAATTTATTAGAAAATTTTAAAACTGATATTATGGGGACACTAACTACACAACTTGATATGGTGCAGGCTAAACAAAAGCAGCTGGAGGCAGAACAGAATATGGCAATCTTCTGCCCCCGATGCAGAAAGAAACATAGCCACAAGGAGTGTCCATTAGATAAAGTCCAAACATGCGCCATCTGTACAAAAGATCACCTTACGGAGAGCTGCCCCTCACTTTTTGGATTGAAAGCGGTATATAAGGAAGCAGAAGAAGAACCAGAATCGGTGAATTCGATCAACCAGCGCCGCCCGTGGCAGCCAAGACAACCTGGTATGTTTCCGGACCCAACCTCTTTCTTTCAAAACCCACAATATAATGCTCAACAATATGGTATGTGGCAAAATCAATCTCAAACCCCATTTACAAACTGGTCACCACAATCATTTCCTTCTTCAAATCCATGGCTGAATCAAACAAGCCAAACTGGTTGGCCGAATTTCCCTTACACTCCACCATATTGGAAAAATGGCACGTATCCTTCACAATGGGCTCCCTCTACTTCACAAAGTTCACCCTGGCAGACAAGCTGGCAAAGACCAATGTACCACCCAGCTGGAACTATTCCGCTCCCTCAACCTACTTTGCCAGCTCTACAACAAAATCCCCAGTCTAACTTGAGGCGCGACTCCCCGGCCCACCCGATCCCAATCCGAACAACAGGCGAGGTCCAATCTATTCAAATCCTTAGAATCACGAGAACCGGGACGACTTAAGGAGGTGTAGTGACCTTCGAGTTAAGATACGGACGTATAATTGAAACTGAGGGAGATAAAACAGTTCATATTGAAGATCAGTTACCCAGAGAACATCAGTCACAACAAGAGGATGTAAATAAGCAACAAACTCATAATCGAGCAACCACATCCTCTCCTCCGTTCCCAGAACGATTAGCCATACCTCGAACCATACAATATCCTGACTTTGACATTCTGGGAGAATTACAAAATCTGTACATAAAGATTCCATTCCTCCAAGCCATTCAAGACATTCCCATATACGCCAAAACCATAAAAGAATTGTGCATAAAGAAACCAAGGAGGAATATAACAAATAATCCAAGAGTCCAAGTAGTCGGTACCTTATCTGACCTATTGTCTGGAAGAGAAACACCCCTTAAATATGAAGACCCCGGGAACCCAATTATAGCTGTTCAAATTTATGGTCAGACCCTGTCCAATGCCTTAGTTGATTTAGGGGCTGCAATTAATATTTTAACAACCACAACTTGCCAAAAGCTCGGCATTACATCTGTAGAACCCACCTCTACTCTGTTGGAATTGGCTGATCGATCTGTGGTTAGACCAGAGGGTACTCTACATGATGTCATGGTCTCTGTAGAATCCTGGGAGTATCCAACCGACTTCCTGATAATTAATCCAAAAACCCGACTTGATGGACACCCGCTAATTTTAGGTAGACCTTGGCTCGCTACTGCCGATGCCTACATTGGCTGTCGGCAAGGAAATATGACCATAACCAGAGGACCAAATAGCAAAAATTTAGTTCTATATCCTCCAGCACAGCCAAGTGTCACAATGATTAAAACTAATAAGCACCCTGTATCATATCTTACTGATAACATCAGATCTCCATTAACTATACAAGAGGCACTCGATTTCAAAGATCAAACAGAAGACGATGCCATTAATAATTTCATTACTCAAACTGAACCTCGCACACAGTGTCACATGATAGAGGCAGTATTTGATAATGAATTGGATGAAGATCCCCTGAAAGATATTCATGACCAAGAGATACCTGTTACTCCTGTTGCAAATAGTAAAACTGTGGAAATTGCACCGGGGAAAACTTTAAACATCAATGCTAATCTCACACCTGAACAAGAAACAAAGCTCATCCATCTGTTAAAAAAATATCAAGAAGCATTTGCATGGGACTACCCTGATATGAAAGGAATCGATCCCCAGTTATGTACACACCACATTTACATAGAAAAGGATGCCAGACCTGTGCATCAGCCGCAAAGGAGAGTTAATCCCCATCTAAAAGACGTTGTAAAAACTGAACTTCAGAAGCTTTTAGATGTGAATTTTATCTACCCTATTTCTGATAGTAAATGGGTCTCTCCACTTGTGGTGGTACCAAAAAAGAATGGGAAATGGAGAATTTGTGTGGATTATAGGGAACTAAACAAGGCAACACAGAAAGATCATTTTCCTCTTCCTTTCATAGATCAAGTATTGGATACTTTAGCAGGGAAGAAGTTCTTTTCTTTCCTGGATGGCTTTAGTGGATACAATCATATTCAGATTGCCCCTGAAGACCAGGATAAAACTACCTTTACTTGTCCCTGGGGAACATTTTCCTATCGAGTTTTACCTTTTGGCTTATGTAATGCTCCTGCCACATTTCAGAGGGCTATCCTTAGCATTTTTGCAGATTTAATAAATGATGGACTTGAAGTTTACATGGATGACTTTACACCATATGGAGATGACTTTGATCCAGCTCTAGACACCCTAGAGAAAGTCCTACAACGCTGCATTGTTACTAGGCTTTGCTTAAGCAATGAAAAATGTTTCTTGATGATGACTGAAGGACTTATCCTAGGACACTATGTCTCAGCAGCCGGCATTCAGGTAGACCCGGCCAAAATCCAAATACTTTTACTTATTCCTACTCCTACTACTCAAACAGAGGTACGCAGCTTCCTTGGATTTTCCGGTTATTATAGACGATTTATAGAGCATTATTCGCACATTGCTGCTCCTTTATATGCACTAACTGGTAACGTTGATTTTCTTTGGACAGAAAAATGTGACCATGCTTTCGAGGATCTAAAGAAGCTTGTATCCACAGCCCCAGTCCTTCGAGGACCAAACTGGGACCTACCATTCCAGATATCATCTGATGCCTCAGATACAGCCATTGGTGCAGTCCTTGGGCAGGAAGAGGATAAAAAACCATATGCTATCTATTATATCAGCAAAAATTTATCCCCTGCTGAATTGAATTACACTGTTACTGAAAAAGAATTCCTAGCTGTAATACATGCTGTCAATAAATTTAGACATTATATCACAGGCTACCCTGTTATCTTGTATACAGATCATTCTGCCATAAAATATTTAGCAAATAAGCCTGTCACAAATGCCAGAGTAACTCGATGGTTAATTTTATTGCAGGAATTCGACATCACAATCAAGGACCGGCCTGGCAAAGAAAACCCTGTAGCCGATTTTCTTTCGAGAATACCAAAATCAAGCGATGCAGCAGCAGTTGAAGATCGATTTCCAGATGAGCACCTGTTTGCTGTTGCCGTTCAAACACCCTGGTATGCTGATGTTGCCAACTACCTCGCAGTAGGTAAACTACCAAAACATTTAACTCCTAATGAGCGCAAGCAGATTGTTCAGAAAAGTTCTCGATTCTCGTGGATTGGGGGCTATTTGTTTCACACAGGAGCAGACATGCATATCGGGCGATGTGTTAGAGAGGATGAAATCTTTGACATCCTAAAAGCCTGTCACGATGGACCGTGTGGGGGGCACTTCGCTGAGCGTAGAACTGGACATAAAGTATTGCAGACAGGATATTACTGGCCTACGATCTTCAAAGATGCAAAGAAGTTTGTCCAAGCTTGTGACAGCTGCCAGCGAGTAGGACGACCTGGTCAAGCTGATGAGATGCCGCTGAAACCACAGTTAGTCATCGAACCATTCGAGCGGTGGGCTCTTGATTTCGTTGGACCCATCAATCCCTCATCAAATCAGAAAACATATATTTTGGTGGCAACAGAATATGTCACCAAATGGGTTGAGGCAGAAGCATTGCCAAGAGCCACAGAGGACTCTGTCATACAGGTCCTGTTCCTTCTATTTGTTCGTTATGGCCTTCCTAGGGAAATAATTACAGATGGAGGACCACAATTTGTTGGGCATAAATTAGCTGCAACACTTAACAATTATCATGTCCGGCATAAGATCACTACTCCATATCACCCACAGGCGAATGGGCAGGTAGAAAGTAGCAATAAGATAATAGAATCAATCCTAACAAAAACCATTGCGTCACATAGGCGTGATTGGGCTACCCGACTGCCTGAAGCACTCTGGGCATATAGAACCACATGGAGGAGCACCACCGGTTACTCACCTTATCAACTAGTGTTTGGAAAACAACCCATTTTTCCCATAGAATTCGAAATCAAAACATTGCGAACAGCACAGGAAGTTGGCCTAGATTTAAGCGAGGCACAACTCAATCGACTACAGCAAATCAATGAATTAGACGAAATTCGGCTCTCTGCACTACAAAATACAGCATTGATTCAACAGCAGCGAGCCAAATGGCATGATGCGCTCATCAAGAACAAAGTCTTCCACGAGGGAGACTGGGCTCTGTTATACGATTCTCGGTTTCAGGACTTCACTGGAAAACTTCAGACTCGATGGTTGGGACCATACGAAATCCAGAAGGTACATGACAATGGAACACTTACTCTAATCACCATTGACGGTTCTGGATACGCATTCAAAGTAAATGGCCACCGAGTCCGTCTCTACCGTAAACCACTCACTCGGGAATCCTTCTGCTAGCAGCTACGCCGAGATACTGATCTGGAGATCTTAGGAGAGGAAGAGAAATCTTCCTCACCTGTAATTCATTAAGGGTCTATTCTCTTTTACAATTTGTACATAAGTTCTTGTTTTTGTGTGATTCTTGTACATAAGTTTGATTTGAATATTTTCTTGTTCCTTTTTTTCCATATAGCTTGATTTTTGCTCTTCTAATAGCATATGCGTGTTTTTATGATGTTGGTCTTGCTTGTTTTGCTGTTCCTTTTCTAAAGGAACAGCATTCGGATCTCTGCTGTTCCTTTTTCAAAGAAACGATATTGTTACATTTCCGCTGTTCCTTTTGGTTATTACTGTTCCTTTTCCTTCAGAAACAACGTTCTTTTATTGCTGTTGTGTCTTTTTCAACGGAATGGCATGTTGGGTGTTTTATAGTATGATTGCCGTTCCTTTTCCCAAAGGAACGGCATTTGCATTTTCTTTCCTTTTTCTATTATCCATCGTTGTTTCTTTTCCAAACGGAACACCATTAGCATACTTTTGACCTCTTTTGCTGATTTAAATTGAGGATGCTTTTTGCCCGTCTTCTTTCTAGTCTTCAAGCTTCAGCTATGTATTTGTGCGATGAAATATAAAAACACAACATACCGAAATCTGCAAACCATAAAATCGCTATAAGGCTCTGCATTAATAAAAGGACAAATGGAAGGACATACTTATTTCTTACCTTTTGTTGACATGGTTTTACTAATTTTGCCCTGATTGGTTATCTTTATCATGCTGATTCCCTTAAACTTTTTATTAATACTTGGGAATAAGAACAAAGAGTTTATATCTTCCTATTGAGATAATAAGACTTCTTCCACCATTCCTACTCTTAAGGAGTGCTGAACCACCCTTTGTGTATAAATAAGGAAAAAGAAAAAGCATGTCAAATGTCAAATGCAGGATAGGGGGTCTCATCGAGAGCCAACCTACCATGATCATGAGGATGGAAGTGAAGTGGCATTCCCATTCTGGCCACCACACCAGGGATATGGTCCAAAAGGTATATCAAATAAACAAACCTTGGAATAGGAGGTCTCATCACGAGCCGGCCTGCCCACGTTTCGCTCTTTCCTCGTGAATGGCATTATGGTTAACTGGTCACCAAGCCAGCATAATGGTCTACATTTTGATATAACAACATTCCTAAGTATACACAAAGGATCATGGTTCCAAGGGTGAAAAACAACTCTGCCAAGGTTATGGACACCTGTTGGCAGCAGAGTAATGTTAATGGTATTGAAGTCACCTTGCTTACACCAATGGATAAGATACTAACACTCTTTTGTTTCTTATATCCTAGGCACTAATCATATGTCATTTCCCGATTTATACATCGCATGAATATTTATCATTACCAATCATGGCAACGGAAGTGACCATGACCACTTGAGATTGGCAAGTACGATACATGCCCTATCCATCAGCCTCAACTCACAACACAACAGCCTCTTATATCATACGCGATCAATTCTCCACCTCGATTTCGGTAATCTGTTGTCCTTTTTCAACATGGCATAAATCCACATGCTGTTCCTTTCTGACTTGATTGCAGACTGGGTGCCGCTCCTTTATTTGCCGGCTGGGACAGCCTATCACACTGCGGGGGGGGGAGGTTAACCTCATCATTCCCTGTATTACGTGTCAATTCACCATTCGAAACAATTAGTTTACGACGGTTTGGCATGGTTTCATGGCATGGCATATTTTTATTTTCACACAAGTTGTTTTTGTTGCACTGTTGCATACTCTGTGTTTTCTTTCTCGAAACCTTGCGATTACTCTCTGTGTTTCAAACCAAAAACGTTTTTGCTGTTCCATTTAGAATTCACAGTGAAATCATGGGAGGAAGAGCAATTCGAAGTGAGCCTCAACAGCTGACGATCTCCGCTGCTGCCCGGGAGATCCTGGAAAGGGCAGGATGGTTGAGTTATTTCAATCGCCTACAGGAAGCTAATGAAACAGTAGCAATGGAGTTCTTGCAGAATTTACAAGATGACCACTCCACAGTAAAAGGGAAACGGATAGCGGTCACTGATGCCATAATTGCAGAAGTTTCAGGACTACCAGCCACTGGACCGGTATGGACATTAAAAAAGGAACGATTACAGAAGTTCATCGACATCTTCCAGGACGAAGGCCAGAATTTGACAATCAAGGGGAAGGGAGTTCTGCCAGCAACCCTAGGTGAACCCTGGACGGAGCTAGCAAGAATGGTGCAGAGTTATATTACTTGCGAAGGAAGAAAAGACGTGGTAAGACCACGACACCTTAAACTTTTAGCTGTTTTAAAGCAGAGATGCTCTGTGAATTTACCGGCACTCCTAAACTCGTTATTGCATGATGCTGCACAAAGTATGAAAAGGGCACAGCACGTAGAGGCAATTGTTAGTCACCACGGGTTGATTCGACTTGTTGTTAGCTATAGTCTTACCCAGCAGCAGAGCAGCTGGGAAGAGCTCATTGCAATGATTGAAGGGGGATCGACAGAACCTTCCCCGAAACGTAGACATTCTATAAACCCACCAGAACAACCGGCAAAACGCAGAGAAGATGTTGCTAGTACATCACAACAACCAGAGACACACCAAGAACCGGCAAAGCGAAAGCATGTCGTTGATTCACCCGAGCAACCAGAGGAACCCAGGAAATCAGCTCGGTTAGCTCAGATGAGAGGAAGTATAAATAAACCTAGAAAATCAGCTCGTTTAGCTCGGATAAGAGGAAGGCTGGAAAAGCTTCAGGGAAGCACCAGCCAACCAGTGATAATTGAAGATGAGCAACCCGAAGAAGAAGCAGCCGAGCCTTCGGGAACAGAAATAGAAGCAGAAACTGAACAGGAGGAAGAAATGGGACAGCAGGAGGATAGCCCATTACAAGACCTACTAGAAGATGATGACTTGGACGCCATCCTAGCCAATATGAGTAAGTATGGTCAACCTTCTAGTTCAGAGAACCCCCACGACCAACCCCAGGAAGAGAACATGCCTGTTCATGATGAAGAGGAAGAAAATACTGAACGGGAACAATCTGTTCCCATGCCACATGAGGAAGAACCCCAGGAGGAAGAATCAGAACCAGTCGAGATGCATACCCCTGAACAGCCAGAGCAAAGCAGTGAGGAAGAACCCCAAGAGGAAGAACCCCAAGAGGAAAATTTAGCAACTGGTCATGATCCAGTCCACCATCGACAGACTGCTGTTCCTTCAAAGGAAACGATGGAAATTAAGAAGCTGCGGAAGGAACGGACTAAATTGTTAAATACGATAACCCAGCTCAGACAACAAATTAGGATTCTGAAAAAGAACCAGAAGGTAAAGAGGAAAAAGAGGGCCAACAAACGGCCTGCTGTCCAAAACCCTGAGGATCCAACTGCCGTTCCACATGATGCTGAGGTTCGTGTTAAAATAGAAAAGGATGATAAGCAAATTCAGACAGAGGCACCACCCTCAGGTGTAATAAGGGTTCTGAACTCCAAACAGCATAACAAGAAGGTTCAGGTAAAACTCCCGGCCTCCACTGAGCTATGGAAGAAAGATCCGAAAACAAAGTCCTTGCACAAGATGATGAAGCAAGCACAGCAAGAAGCTGAGCAACTTAAAGAGCAAACGGTTCCCCGAGAAAAATATGAAGAGTTGCAGCAGCAACTAAGGGACGTCAGTCAAGCTAAAAGCCAGGCCTTTGAAGGATGGATGAAGGAACAAGAGGAAGTCACACAGGTAACTTGTAGACTAGATACTACTATCAAACAGATGAATGACTTGTGTTCTTTATATAATAATTTTTTAGCATGTAGGGCCCCTGCTAAAAACTATGCTCTGTTTCTATTAGAACGGTATTTACAATTACAAATAAAAGCTGTTAAGGCAGGCACCCCTATACAAATCAACAATGTCAATGATTTTATAGACTGGTGTAAACATTATGGAGTGAAAGTCCAGAGATTGTTGTGTGAACTTTATTTGCACGACCTTGTGCTAAGTCAGGAGACTGAATTGAACCCTGGTCCCTCCATTGGCGATATCCAATTCCAAGCATTCATTTCATTCGGGGTTAATCAGATTAAGTGGCTTAAAGCCTATGACACCTTCCAGAGTCAAGAAAATGGTCTAGATTTACGAGTTAGGGCTGAGCCTAGAAACCCAGTACAGTTATGGAAAGCTCATATAAACCACATAAGGACTCCGGGTGTCATTTTAACATTAGGGCCTATGCATGAGGCACTCATTCAAGAGAGTTTAGAGTATTTCCTTTCTATCAAAGACTTGGCCATTAATGCAGCCAAATTCCGATATCGAATCTCTGATCCACACATCCAGCTCAGAGAACCATTTAAATATGAGAACTTTGAGTTAGCTGCTGACCGTTTGAATCTCTATGGCCAGAGCATTCTGAAAGCAGGGTCATCTTGGTTAGGGTATAGATTTCGTGCTCCAATTATCTGGCATCACCTTTTCGGATGCAATTTTTGTATGATATGCACAGCGAGGAAATGACGGAGTCGATTCTTGATTATTTAATCACTCGACATGGTTGTAGGCCTTCCCTTGAGACTCCTTCTCCTTCGGCCCATACTCTCTCACTGCACTACATGTCAACTACAATGTTTTCATGAGGACATGAAACAAGGTAAGCAGGGGGGTGTGTGGAGTACTAAAAAGGTATGATTTTGATGATTACTTCAATGACTTTTTAATAGAATTTGTGAACCTTTTGTATCATGAATTTGGAAAGTAATAAGGAACTATAACAAAAAATGTGAGAATCGATGTGTATAACTTAGCCATTGATAATGGTTACTTTCTATACAGGAAAGGGAGAAAACGAAGAGTTGCCGCTCCAAAGGAAAAGACAAAGTGGAGATAACTGCTGTCTCTCTGGACGAGAACCGAACGCAAACATAGGGAAACAGATCGAAGCAAATCGGCTCGGGAAAGAGGGAGAAGACACCAGCTCAGCGCGAAAGAAAAGACAGGATGAAGAGTTAACAGTTTGGCGAATCCCTCAGGATCGAAGATCCTGAGGGATCGCTGCTTTATTTATCTAGTTGCTTGGACATCTCCGCCATCGTTTTTATATAAAGACAGCACTGTTAGCTTGATATGGAGATAGACAAGAGAGAGATAGGATACGTTTTTATGTAATCTTCTGTAAGACATCAGCTTTGGTTATTAAGTTTTGTTGAAGACTGGTTCGATGTATTTTTGATCGATGCATTAATGAAAGCTTGGTGATTATTCCATCTTCGCGTCTGCATTAACTGAAAGCGGTGTATCCTTGGAGGCTAAGGGCCCGGCCCCGAAGGACACTTGCTTCTGTACCATTACAGCTTCACTTCTGTTTGGTTTGTTTATTATTGTTATTTGATCATTTGATATGCTTTACAAGTTCATATGATATGCTCTGTTCAAGTTGGAATCATTGAAGTTTCTACAGATAGAATTGTATGTTGACTCTGTATCAAGTTATTTATCCTTTCAAGAGTTAATCACATATCCTTACTGTTATATTACAGAGCTGTTATACTAAACATTCGTGTGGTGTGCGTTTATAATTTATCAGTACTGTTCTATAATTCATTCGTTGTTATTGCTGTTCCATTAGTGTGATCTGTGTAAATCGCCTTTAGAAGTGACAGAATGTTCTTTGATTGCAAAGAGTGTATAGATTGAGTTTGGTTATAACCCGCGGGACTTAGTTATTCAATTGCTATTCCATTTTAGAGTTGCTGTTCCATTTCAGAATTGTGGTTCAATCCTTTATTCGCTTTGCTGTTCCATTTACTTGCAGTTGTTGGTTTGTTGTGAGAGATGATCTAAGGCTGTAGTGAGCAGTAGCAGTCACTTTCTAGCTCCCAGGCTCGTGATCTATGCTCTAGTTCCTTTTCCATCAGTTTCCGAAGGGATGGGTTATCATGAGCCCTTGACTGATAAGTTAGTGAGTTTTATGAGTGTGTGATTTATTTCTTTAAAGTAATTTTATTTCAGTTAAGCATCCGTTTACTCTTGTATTTCTTAAGCACTGTACTACTAGCATTACTCTGACAAATGAGCCTCGGATTGAGTCACTCTTTGTAATGACAAAACGCTCTCGGGTTGACATATGAATGTGAGGTAATTAGAGGTGAAAGAGACCCTTTTTATAGCTCTACACCAGGCCATAGTGAGACCACACGTAGTTAAACATACATAGCTAAGCAGCATGGATTTACATTTGAGCCCTTAGCTTTTCCTGCTAAATGTCTAAAAAACATGGGCATGGAAATCTTCTTTGTTGTTTGCAAACTCCTTACAACACAAATAGTTGAATTTTAGGCCTGTCTTTATAGAAACGACTATAGCTTAATGTTAGACCTAACTATATAATCTTCAAGGGAGATTTCAACCCATTTTTGGTATAGATTAACTTCTTGGGATTGAAGTAAGCTAGACAGGCTGGAAATTGATAGTAGAAAAGCATTAGAGCAGAAGCCATTGGCTGGAGGGAGCTATAAGCTATTGCCTAGGATTGTTTGTCGGGCTCGTGTTGTGATGTGTTCGCTTGGGGTATTGATTTTGAGATTGACCTGTGAATAGTATTCATGGAATTAAATTTTTTTTATTTGCTAAAATGGAACTCCTAGCTAAGATAATATTCAAGGACTTGAACAAATCCATCTTTGAATGCAGGCCTAGCAATGAAATTTGTCACCCTAACATTCTTAAAGATCCACAAGGGACTTTTTGATGCTAGCAGTGCAATGTATTTTCTTCACTAAACATCCAGTAATTTGTCTGCTACAAATTTCTTTATGTGCCTATATCCATGACAATATTTCAATCCATCAAAAATGTCAATTCAGCTGTCTGGAAGAATATAAAAGGGATTAGAACTTGTAGTAAAAAATGTTACCATGCTATCATAAATATTTAATTGATTATTTAATCAGTTTCTTCATTCATCATGGCCCTCTCAATCCCATGCCAACAGAATGGGGTACCTCATATGATATATCAAGCCTTGCAAATGTGGGCAAATAGTAAATCTTTCCAGTGAAAGTGGTTTAGCAATAAATTTTCTTCAAGCTTATTTCTGGTCAAGGGTTTTTACTCTAATATGCGATGGGGAGGAAGAAATATGTACTTGCTCCTTATGAAATTTTCTCCATCCCAAGAACTCATTTTTAGAGTTTCAATTCCATGACAAGTTGAAGTGAATATCTCCATAAGTGATTTCTATTTTTTTTTTTTAATTATGACGAATAAATGATTGACTGTGTTCATTCTTGGTAGTTCTAAATGTTGTTTCTCGTGAAACACAGATTGCATTAACCCTGCTCAGTTCGGAGTCTTCATTATTATCATGAAGAGACAACTTTCTGATTTTAGACATAAACATAATTACTTCAGGATGAATATTAGCTACCTGCTCTTTCACACCATCAACCTTCTCAGGCCACAAAGGTAGTATTATTATTGTGTTTGGAAGCTCACAACCATACCCTTCTTGGAGGTCTTTAATGCTCGGCTTTTCATCTATCCACTCTGGAACGATATATCCAATTTTGGTTCCAGGTGGAGGTATCTCATTAAACCTTATCTTATATCCATTGCTGCATATGTAAGGCAAGAAAACACTCTTAAACCCAATCCCTAAACATATAGAAAGGTATAACACATCATCTCAATAGCCATGGCCTAGAGCTCTTAAACCTAGTCTCTGCATATCCTGTCTTAAGCTGCTACTCTTGTTGTTCATAAACTGAATGTTGACTTAACTGATGGTGTTGCGGCATAAATTCATGTTTAATAGAATACTAATTTTTCCTCGAGTCATTATTCAACTCATTAATTTGTTGAAGTTGTGGCATTTGTTGTTCGTGAAACTCTACCTGTAATTGAACAACTTGTTGCTACTTCTATTACTGTTGTTACTAGATTTGCTGTTGTTGTAGTAGTAGGGGGTGTTGAATATGTCGTTGTTGTTACATGTTTACTTGTGTTTGTACTATAGGAAGTGAAGTTACACCATTTTTCGAACAGTGAAAAAGATGAATAGGAAGAGTCGGCATAGGTAATATAATTGATGTTGCATTAATTCATTGAGTTGTATCTGGGCAGGGGCTTTGAATCTCCTTTTTCTTTGTTGGGATGCAACAAATTAGCATCTCAAGGATTGTAATTCTTTCTTTTTGCAACAAATCCTCTATCTTACTGGAATTGTTGGGGTAACTGATGTGAGTTCTCTGGTGGTGCAATCTAATATCCTCTGTTTGGTTATGAACTGCAATTCTTTCTTTTTGCAACAAATCCTCTATCTTACTGGAATTGCTGGGGTAACTGATGCGATTTCTCTGGTGGTGCAATCTAATATCCTTTGTTTGGTTATGAAAAAGAGATTTCACTTTCTCTGCTAATTTTGATCCCAACATTTAGCATTCTTTAGGGGTCATTGAAACTCTGGTTTGGTGGAACCATTTGGCATCCCAATGATCAACATTCTTGAGGATGCATGGAAACTTTCCATGGATATCAGCCTCAGGACCTTTGCTATGTATGGAATCTCTGTTGTTTAGTAAAAATAGAAGGCTACAATTCTGAGGTCAGCATTTATTGCAATCTATATTGAAGAATGGTTATGTAGGCAAGACAGTAGATTCTTGGGAGCAAGCCATCAGTCCTATAGTTTTTCTTCAATGTCGTCGGTGTGTTCCTAATTTAAATGAAACAGACTAGTTGTAACCAACAAGTGTGTGATAATCAAACTATCCTGCATCCGTATTGATATAGAATTTTGTTAAGAATGTATTTTTTTTGACACTCATTGATATGAAAATATAATGCTTGCATATGCAGATCAGACATGTCAATCCTTAATGTATTCAGAAACAATGTTTCAACTGTCAACACAGGTTGAAAAACATTTAATTATATATTCTAATTTCTGAAGAATGTAGACACTTGCAACTTGCTGTTTTATTTTCACTGTATCATATTGCACCTGTTTCAAGGAACTGGAGGAGGTATACTGAATATTCCCTGAAGACTGCCCGTAGCTGGTACTGACTACATCCTTTGTCTTTTCCTTCTGAACATCCTTTGTCTTTTCCTTCTGAATAGACTCTGCAATTAAGCTCCCAATTCAATGTGAATGCTCACTAGATGAATAATAAATATCATGGAGCATAGAATTCCAAGTTAAAAATCTGAGGATGACTGATAAGTCTGAATATCTATAACAGCCATAGTAATTAAAAAGAAAAATGAACTATATGGATTTTACTAATTAATCAGAAAATATCAAAAAATAAAACCAACCACTCAAATCAATTTGTTAATGGCAGTCCAACTGCTAACTAAGCATGGAACAATATTTTTAGTTTACTCATGGAAACTCAAGTAATAAGGTAGACAACATATCCACAAGGAAACATAGAGTAGAAAAGTTACTCTGCAAACCCCAACATAACCACTGTGCCAAATTTTCATATGTCCTGGCTCCTACCATACTGGTGATATAAGAAATGTGGATGTCAAGGATATTCTCAAGATTAACTGAAGTCATAAAGAGCAACTTCCTTTTATAACTAGCATTGAAAGTTGTCAAGTTGCCAAAGGCCTTTTACAACAACCTTCCCCTTACTTATCAGCCGTCTATTCACACAAATTCTCCATGTAGAGCACTGAATTTCTTCTGCTACGTCAAGCACCTCTTCCTCTACCAGCATTCCTCCTCCTATTTTTGCACACTAACTTATATTATGTCGTTGATGTTAATTAGTAAGCTTCCTCAACTATACTATATTGTGGAGGCTCATCTCATCTTACAATACAAACTTCATCCCATTCACATACCCCAAGACTTTCTAGTTCTCATCCTCGCGATGACCTATGCAGGTAGAAATTTGATATATCCTCGCACATGCTATCTCTATGTTGCATATTTCTCTCTCAACTTGGACACCATCTTGTTCCGAGTCCTTATCTTCTCTTTGTTCAGACGGATTAACTCACGTGGTACAAAAATCCCACCATATAGAAGCATGCCTTTCCAACTTGGTAATGGTGAACTTCACCTTGTTCAAGTCCTCTATCTTCTTGTATTCAAAGTTCCTTTCCATCTCACTTATGCTTCTGCTTTCATAGTCCCATCATAATGTGAAATTTCAACATCAAGGATGATGATATGAGCACTCTCTTTGTGATTGAGACACATAAATGGGACATTAATTGTTGGTCTGTAGATGGAACATGGATTGTTGATAGTGATTTGTCTTTGGAGATCACATCTATGACATGGATGGTGAGAGCTTGACAGATAAAGACATGAATTTGCGCCTTCTTTTTCTCATCAGCCTTGGGAGCCACCTCATGGATCATGAGAAGGACATCGCACATCATATATGGAGCATGAAAAGGACATTCCAGATCCTATTTCATGTGATCTTGGACAGCCAAAAGATGTTGAGGTACATGATGCATATTCCATTTTAAACAACATCCATGTGTCCTTATCAATGGGGCAAAAAATCAGAAAGCAATGCAATCCCAGCATTACAAAATGTTTGGGACAGCAATATGTTCAAACATCGATGTATGTGGCAATTTTCAACTTTTCAAAAGAGGCCATCAAGCCCCAAATCATAAGCTGGCTTGGTTTTCCAAATCTAAAATTTTTCAACATACTTCATGTGGATATTCGTAGAGGGAAACAACGTTTTGCAGGCTTATCTTGGAGCCACCTTTTAAAACCTTGTTGTTTGAAGCTATTACAGGAGACTTGCATGGCAGAGAAGGGGGACAATTGTTGGAGCATGTACAACAACCTTTGTAAAGGCATTTTTAGTGCAAGGAGGTGGCTCGTGGCTAGATGATGGACTGCACTATTCATATGCCCAAGATGATGACTATATCAGTCCTATCCAACATTGGATAAAGCAAGCATGTGGCAACACACACCGTTATATATGTGATCCAGTAGATGGTATCAATTTAGTTTGTGCCAAAGGCCAATCAATATCAGGTACGCTCATTTTGGCAGTCTTCAGCATGGGAATTTGTTCTTTTTGAGAAGATGATTCCAATGTAGTTGCAGACCAAGGGGACTGGAAAGAGTTGTACTTGGAAAGCCCCTTTTCATCTTAGCAGATTTTATAACATTGTAATGAATTTCCCATGAATAGTTTTATGTATCAACAGCTCTAAATTACAGTCGTAAATATTCCCTTGATGAATACTGAGTTATTCCACATGAGGGTTCTCTAGTTAGAATATTGTTCTTTAGTATATTTGTGAATGCAGTTTACTATGTTCCTGTAATGGAAGTAGTTCGTAACCACTTTTTAAGCACAAACATAAAACCCAAATGTTTTTTCACGAAAATAATTTAAGTTGTCGGGGAAATAAATTTTTTTGAGTGTCCTTGGAAGATTCCAAATCTCCTTATACAAATCAAAAGGTATCAAAGTGTCTTTTTTTATTTTTTTGGAGTTACAATGAAGACATTCATGAGAAAAAAATCATAAATGAGAGAGGTGCTAGGTGCTGTAGGTTATCAATCAGCAAATCCACGAGGATATTGAAGAACCGAGAAAGACAATACGTATTGTGTGGGCTTCAATATGTACATATAGTTTCAGATATCTCTGGACTGTAATATCAAGTGTAGATCAGGAGACAGAATACGAAGTATATTGGGATAACTCTGATATGATAGATACCACAACAAAGAGAAGGAATCATACTATGTTTCAGAATAACTTGCTGGTATTGCAATTGATGTTGACAAAGTAGCGGATGCGCTTTTGGGACGGTGATTGGGAAAATTTCCTTGCAAGGTATTAAGAAAAATATTCATTTCCAGGAATGAATGAATGTATTGACCCCAACCATAAATGTGCAGGGGTAATCGGTAATTTTTTTCAACACTGTATTGACCCCAACCCTAAATGTGCAGGGTTAATCGGTAAATTTTTTCAACACAGAGCGAGACGAAGTTGTATTGAATTATTAAATTCGACTGAAACATAACCCCTCCTATCCAAAACATGATTTGAAATTCCTCAATCATACATAAATGATAATGGATTGACTAGTGGCCTAAACTATCATCGATCAATGAATCCAAATGGAGATCGGAACATCCACAATGAGGCAGATAAAAAAGACAAACAAAAACAAAAAAAAAAGGTGTTCAGAGTCGTACATCTATCTTCTGTCTGGAATCCTCATTCCTCCAGTTGGTATCCATGGCGCTATCGAGTTGTTGAAAGCCAAAGACAACGCGGAAGAGCTGCTCTGAACATAAAATGAAAAGGGGCGTTGGGGGCTGCTTATTATCTTTAATAGCAACGAATGGCCCTGGTCTCAGTATTGAAAGACCTTGGAGGGAAGGATATCAAATAGCTGAAATGGCCTTGGTCCTAATAATTTGAGAGCTAGAACTAAATATTAAATAATTTTAGAGCTAAAGCTCAATATTAAAATAAAAACAATGACAACGAAAATAAATGATAAATAATATTCTCACATTACAGCGGGAAATGGGAAAGTCCCTGAATTAATTTGTTGTATGAAAAAATCAAATTTTATGTCAAAAATAATTTCAAATTTTAAGATGTTGAATTAATTTTTCATGAGAATGAAATTTTGTTAATAGAGAAAAAAAAATATTTTTTATTATTTGTTTTAATTATTTTTAGAATAAAAATTATTAGTTATGACACATGAAAGTTGAATTTGAATTATATATTTATGTAAGGGTTGTTGTATCTATTTTGTATTCAATAATTGATTATAGGTTTCTATGAGGCTACTTTAAGTTGGTGAGTAAACATTTCATTCTCAAGCCTACAGGACAAAGGTGGGATTCATCTAGACATGTGTGTGTGCACAAGAGAGGTGTTATGCATGCCATATGCTTCGACCACTATATATAAGTGTCTCCCCTTGCTACCTTTTGACCACTATATATAAGTGTCTCCCATGACTACCTTTTGACCACTATCTCTAAGTATCTAAGAGGAAGTTGTTCAAAAACACCCCTTAAAAGTTTAAATTTTCATGACTTTCACGGGGGGTGTTTCAAAAACCGCTCCTAAGGGCTTTTTTGTTGTAGTGTTTGAAATTTTTCCTCACCAGAATCTAGCTCCCTTCTCCCCCTGCCCACCCACCTCATGCTCCCATTCCCCAAAATAATTGGATGCCGTTATGACCTTGATTATGAATGAACTGAAAATTTAAAAAAAAGAAAAGAGAGTTTAAATGTTGGTTAAGATTTTTTTGTTTTCTTAATCTTCATCAAATTAAAACTAGAAATAGTGAATCGAGCTTAGTTAAAAATGTAGGCCAAAGGCATGGTATCATGTCCTCTTAATTTCTCTACTAATGATTCCTTATTCTTACGTGATTTAGATCTTGACATATGTTTCCATGCATTTAGTTCTCCATCCTACTTTTCTAACCTTTCCCTCCAATTAAGCAGAGACCTCAAAACGTTGCCCACATTTTGGAATTTTCTCATACCCTAATCACTAAAGAGGATAATATCATCGAAGAAAGAGAAATTTTTGACCAAAAGTTTCTCAAAACATCACAACTCTATACATGTTCGTGGCCCACTTGTTTTAAATTATGTCAATGAATATATAGAAGCTTGTTTTGACTATAGTCAACATGCCTTGGCAGGTCGTTTTCAGGATGAAATCCCCTCTAAAATTACAATTTAGACTCAAGTTGGAGATTTATGGGAGTTGTATGACTAGCATAATAATATTTGAATTTAAAACAGTTCCAAGGTTTTTTTTCATATTCATATTTAAGGAGACCTCAACCTACAAAGCTATTGGGAAGGTACGACCTTGAGCTTTGTCAAAACACTATGGGATTTTTTTCTCACTATATTGAGAATTTTCAGTTGAGAAATGTGTTGAGTTAATTCTCTAATCTAGAAGAATTCCCTAGGTTGTCAAGTATAGCTCTAACATTTCCTATAAAGGATAGATTACCCCATATGAAAATTTCTCTACCATAGACTTGGAAAAGCCATCTTAACCAAGACCCCATGGCACATTTTTATGAAAATTAATCTGTCAAATGACATTCCCATCAGGAGTAGCTCTAATTATTGTAACTCATAGTGATAATTCCTAGCCCAAATCAATTTAAATCATGGCTAACCTTGCTCAATATGTTTGTAGGCTATCATATCAGTTTCCTTGGCAGCAACACTATGTGATCCTTGGTGGCAGTAATGATTGTATGTTCTAGTTACTAATTCCCCCCCTGATACTTGGGAAAAAAATATGTTGAATGACAAATTATCAACATACAAGTTGAGGATTTAACACTCTGAATACTTGTTTCTACTACTAAATTCTTGATACTACTGCCTTCCAATAGCTAAGAGTGCCTCAGACACCATTGACACCCAAGCCGCCAGGAGAATAAAGCTCCTCCAACTACCCTGACCCCAATTAAAATACATGTAGAACATACCCACCTAAGGGTACAACTGCTAGTTTGTAGAGTTCTCAAGCTCATTTTAACCTAGGCGGGCCAGATAGGCCACCATCACCATTAGCCCCAAATTAAGCCTTCTCAAGGTATGTTTGGGATATTTTGGACGCTAATAGAAAGGACATAGTCTATTGATTATGCTAGTTTGTTAATAGCCTAGACATAGTCTATCTGTAAGTGAAAGTGACGGGATTTTTTCCCACTTAATTCGTTTAATACAGTGCCTAGAAGGCATATAGATCTGAGCCTCGAAAGGGAAAAATACTTTAGCAATGTTGTTGTTAACCAAAATTTCTACCTATGTTACATATTTAGGCACATATCATATATAAAGATTTTCCAATGTTTTGTTACAACTAGATGGACATTGGGTATATCTTAGGGATTTCCAACATGTATGCTCCAATTTAAATCATGGCTAACCTTGCTCAATATGTTTGTAGGCTATCATACTAGTTTCCTTGGCAGCAACGCTATGTGATCCTTGGTGGCAGTAATGATTGTATTTTCTAGTTATTAATTTCCCCTTTGATGCTTAGGAAAAAAATACGTTGAATGACAAATTATCAACATACAAGTTGAGGATTTAACACTCTGAATACTTGTTTCTACTACTAAAGTCATGATACTATTGCCTTCCAACAGCTAGGAGTCCCTCAGACACCATCGACACCCAGGCCGCCAGGAGAATAAATTTCCTCCAACTACCCTGACCCCAATTAAAATACATGTAGAACATACCCTCCTAAGGGTACAACCCCTATTTTGTAGAGTTCTCAAGCTCATTTTAACATAGGCAAGCCAGATAGCCCACCATCACCATTAGCCCCAAATTAAGCCTTCTCAAGGAATGTTTGGGATATTTTGGACACTAATAGAAAGGACTTAGTCTATTGATTATGCTAATTTGTTAATAGCCTAGACATAGTCTGTCTGTAAGTGAAAGTGACGGGATTTTTTCCCACTTAATTGTGTTTGATATAGTGCCTGGAAGGCACATATATCTGAGCTTGGGAAAGGAAGAATGCTTTAGCAATGTTGTTGCTAACCACACTTTCTACCTGTGTTACATATTCAGGCACATATCATATATACAGATTTTCCAATGTTTTGTTACAACTAGATGGACATTGGATATATGTTAGGGGTTTCCAACATCTATGCTCCAAATGATGCTTTAGAATGTGAATTTTTTTTCCACTGAATAATTGAAAAGCTATTAGAGGCCAACTGGTTGATTTGTAGGGACTTCAACATGGTTGAACCAAAATGACAAGAAGTTCTTCTTTCTTCCTCACCGTTAGAGCCCCAGAGATCTAGATGCTTAGTTTAATCTGTGGTCTAGCTTAGTATATACAACTGTAATGTTTATAGAAGGAATGATCTTAATTTTAGAAAGAGAGCATTAAAACAGTTTAATTGGGGCCATGCTCTAGAATCAAAATGTCTTCACAATTGACTATCAATGCTACATACTTGTTCAGTTGTTGACCAAATTAACTACTTTGTATGACTACTGACATTTTTTTTTTCATCTCTTAGGCAAGTTGTAAGTCGTGCATGTTGTTGTCAAACTATCTTCTTAATGCATCTCTCTTTGAGAACTCTAGTTGCTTATGATGGTATCCATCTACTTGTTTATTAGACCTTATTTAATATTTGACTTTGAATCCTTCAGGGAAATTAGCTTCTTCCCCTCTAGCTCAGTGATCTGACCTAACGATTGCTAGCCTACCCTTTTTGTTAATATCCTCCTTGTGTATATTTTATCAATGAAAATTCAAATATGTCTAACAACAACAAAAAATAATAGACCTAAAATTTTGGTTGCTAAAGCGACAAACCCATAGAAACCATTGCAAAAAAATTTGATTCAACCAGTAATGTTTTAATAAAAATCCCCAAATTATTGTTTTTCGACATTTAATTCAGTGGAACTAAACATATCGTATCCATGCAAGCCATCTCAATTTTTGTTGTAGCTTACTGAAATATGTGAATTCAATTGTAATAAAGATGTAAATTGAATTTCATGATTTAAGTAATACATGCTCCAACACCAAACTCCTTGTAACCAACCACCTTCTAGGTTTTGAACACCCACCAGAGGTCATCATTACCCACAAACACATGCCCTCATAACTAGTACCTAGTTATCTAAGCATCAAATGTTTCTAATATGCTCAATTAGAGATGAAGGATTATCCTAGGAGGTCAATTTTCTCGTTTGGGGTGTTTTTTTCGGCCTTGGATACTTAGTGGTTAAGGGCTTCAAGGGTCAATGGTTAAGAGGCAAGGGATTTAGGGTCATAGGATTTAGCATTTAAGGACTTAGGATTTAGGGGATTTAGGTGTTAGTGGTTAAGGGGTTAGTAGTTAAGGTGTTTAGGGGTGATGGGTTAGAGGTTAAGGGTCACAAGTTAAGAGGATAAGGAGTTATGGCTTAGGAGGTTCATGGATGATATGTTAGGGGTTAATATCTTAAGATTTAATGAGTCAAGGGGTTTATGGGTTATGAGTTATGAGTGTAGGGATTAAGGGATTATGAATTGGGGGTTAAGGGGATAGGGAATTTAGTGGTTATGGGTTAAAGGCTTATGTTTTGTGATAATTGGACTCCTAATTCCCTTATCACTACGATTGGGGGTTCCACTATCAATTTCTCTCATTTCCTTCCCTCTAGGTCCCCTAGGCCCTAAGCCCCCTTCTCATTCTCTGATGCTAAGACTATATATCTTAGTAAACCATGCTTGCACCTCTGAATTCTACCCATACAGGCTACCCTTTTGTCCCCTTTCCCTGTTTAATACACCATAATATACCCCCCCACAACCTTTTTGGTTATGTAATTCCACTTTTCCTAATGTTATGAACCCCCAAATTTTGTCTCAATGCCCCTACAAGTACACCCTTGGGCCCCCTTGGCTAAGGGAGTAAACACATGAGGGGTTATGGGTAATTGTGATAAGGGAGCCCCTAATCCCCTTATCACAACTAGAAATAGTCTTAGGAACACCATCAATATCTATTGTAGGCGTTGTGGTGAAAGCAATAATGAATACAAAGTTGTGGTCAATAGGATAGGGATCATTGAGATGTTGAACCATACAATGTAAATATGGTTTTCAATGATCGTGATCTAGTCACATAAAAGAGTACCCCACAAATTTTTGCTTTGGGGCACCCCTAGGATTCAATAATTAATCTAAAGTGAGATGATTCGTTGCTAAGGTGACAATGGAAACAACCTTGAGTTGAAACAAAATGACACTGTGTGAGCCTTGCACAACTAGGGTGTCGGTTTCATCATCATGAGTCTTATTCTTCTTCCTTGACCCTTTAATCCCCCTCCTCTATCCCTAGAAGATCAAGTCCCTTGCTTAAAAGGCAAGCAAGTCCCACTCTTTATTATATCTTAGGGAAAGGGTTTCTAGGGTCACTTCCCACCTATTCATTGACCTACACTCTACAATCAATCTGCCCAACCATCAATCTTCCCAACCACAGTCAATTATTTTTACTGATATAGGAATCACAATATTGTATTCATCTAGGGCTCTTCAAATCTTCCACCTAACAGTGGTTTGAGTCATCTCAAAATCATTGTTCTTGTGTATCAACAATTTGATATTTTTTTTCAAATCTATGAACAAATCTGAACTACTCCTCTTATCATCCTTCTAATGATCTATAGATGAATGAACTAGTGTCAAAAATCAGCCATTAACGGTCCATTGACTTTTTATAGGTTGCTTCAAATCTCTGTCTAAAACTATATGGTCAATCCACCAAAATCAACTCCTCTGCATGTCAATCCATTCTTCATATGGCGCATTTCTTCTGCATACTCAATCTTCTTCTCATGTTCCACCCTCCTTTGGATCTACTATCTCCACACATACTGAATCTGCAAACCATCTTCCAGATATACGGTCTATATTGCAGAAATAAACCTCGGTTTAAGGGTCACAACCGCTCTTCTTCTACGCAAATTTGTCACATTATTAAGGGCATACCTTATGAACTAAACATGGTAGGAAATTTTCCTAACCAGGGCATTATACTTATGTACTTCTAATTGTTGTACAACAAAACCCTATCCACCCATATAAAAAACCACGACTCTTGCCTCCATAATAGACTCGACCTAGCTCATATGGATCCATAGATTCTAGGAATTTCTTTGATTGAATCTTGACATGAACTTTAGATCTCAATGTCAACCCTCAAACTAGGGTTACCTCAGTTAATATTATTCCTGCGTCTACTTCTATTATGAATCTAAATTACAGTGCAAGCCCTCCTCCATTTATATTGATCTTTATCACAGACCTTGTGGCCTACTAACCACCACAAGACAAGATGGTATCAAACTTCTCTTCTATTTCATGTATAAAATATAAACAACGGGATTCAATCTGATCTTGTAATGTACTAAAACAAGATATTGAATCCTTCCTACAATTTGCAGAAACAAAACACGATCGCACAATCACATATAAGTAAGAGAAAGAAATTATCAATCACACAACACAAGATGTATCTAGGGAAAAAAACTGCTCAAAACCCCTCTATCTCTATTGTGTATTAAGTCAAAGAATCATAAAACAATACAATGCTTAATGTCTCATGAAATTCTCCAGCACTATGCTAATTGTCTCCTGTTGATCTAGGAAAAATCGGTCTAGTACTTAGCCAATTCTCAACCTTCCTTTAGCTTGCCTTGATCACACAATTCCTAAGGAATTATCTCCCTATTAATTAGGAAAATCATCCTTCCTTGATTGTGTAATCCATCATGGCATCCCAATGACTTTATAATTTCACATGGGCAATTTTGTATAAATACAATAGATAGTTATGTTCCATTTAACCTTTGTCTCAACCAGGTCTTCCTCGGAACTGACATGCATGCAGTTATTAATAGAAAATTATCAGTTGTCTAATTGATCACTCATTGTGAATTAAATCTAATTTAATTCACTGGACTTCTCACTAGCTCATCACTCAGTTAGAACTAGTTAAACTGATTTTAACTCAATTAATTGAGTTAACTAATTCACACCTACACCCCACTAATGCATCAACTGCAACTGGAACCCAAAAATATTAGAATCCCTCTACATGCCTCATATTATACACTCATGATGCGAACATATGCAGGAACACAATAAATACATAAATAAACATAAACGTAGATGCAGCAGGAATAACACTTCATTTAATTAATATCAAAATACTGAAAAATGCTTATAGAAAGAATGGACAACAAACTAGCTCGAGCGATGGTAGCTTATCTGTAAGAAGAGATGTGGCAGCTACATGCCTCTGAATTATGTTACAATAAGGCTCAAGGGCCTTTTTATTATTGAAAAATAATAGAAAACCCTAACCCGAGGAGATGTAACACCAAGAGTTTATGGGCCCCGTTGTGGTTAGTTGGGAAACCAACTTCCTGGGGTTGTAACTTGGTCATATGATGTCTGTTTGACGCACATTATACCTTGTTAGAAAGATCTCTCCGAGGACTACAACTAATAATGTGATTTCTATGAAATTGCCAAACCTTTCATGCCCACAAAATGTCGTTTGGGGCCTCAAAATGGCTCTAGAAGTTTAGGACCCGAAAAACTGACAAAAATAGTAAAATGTGATATAATTAAGGAAACTGAAAAATTGAAAGAGACAATGGCAGGGGCCCAAGTGGAATAGGCAGGTGGCCACCAATAGCCACCTCGATCAACTCAACTCAAATTTCTTAAGGTAACTCAATCATCATGACTTAGTTAACTGATAGAAGTTGTTATGAGATGAAATTACAATTTATTGTCCAATTTAGTTAAGGGAAAAATAAATTAGACGCCTCACATTCCTCCCTCCTAGTACATCAAAATTTCTCACTAGTGTGGGTGCATTCTTTTTTGTCCTTTTTGGTTGCTAATTTCATTGTTTCTTGTTGCAAACTTCAACGCTCCCTCTCAAAAAGAAAGGAATTTAATCTATCTTGATCCGGTACCTTTGGAATTATGCATGCAACACTTATATAGTGTTGTTTTCACCTGCAAGTATTGAAACTTAATAGCCTCCGAACAACTAAATCAGTATAATGCATCTTTCATCAAAGTCTTATGATTGCTGCTAGCTACTGCACCTATCTACTGAACTCTCTGCACTGCTACTAGCATCTGCATCCATGCCCTTTGCACTGTTTCCAACTCTGATATGCGCTCTAGTATCTGACATCCGTCACTCTGATTTCTATTTTCCCTACATCTGACTGCATCAATCTAACTGATCCTTCCCACTATTTTTGTACTGTGGACTCCTCGTAGCCAGGTTCTATCCATGAGACACACCATCTCAATGGACCCTGCCCAAATTTCTTATCTTGGGATTATGTCTATACATCACCCCACCTTTCACCTAGAGGTATGGATTCATCTGCTCCCGCTTCCCATCTGGCTCGAAATTCCCCCCTCATGGAGGCCTCTAATTGAGTGGACACTTCCACTCGGTCTCCTCTCTGCTTCTCCAATTGTGGCTGCTCCACAACCTTCTCACACTACTTCTGAGGTTGCATGTTGAGAGGTAATGTGTGCTCCCTCTCAACCACCAAGTTTCTAACCTCTGCTTTTCTCCTCAAAACTTTGCATGCATTTGGTACCTCAAGTGCATACAGATTCTTGACTCGTGCACATTGTAATTATCCCGCTGTTACAAAAGTTTCTAAAAAAGAGTTGATTTTAAATCGATGATGTATCCCTCATCCGAGCTACGATTCAACCGATTTTTTTTCCATTTGGGCAGTGTTTCACAAGGAATCCAAATATGCTATTTTTTTTTGAAAATTTTACACCAAAATATTCGTATATTATCTGCAAACTCGCTGCCCAAAAAATGCCTGCTCTGATACCATGTAGAAAATATAACCAACGAGATTCAATATGATCTTGTAATTTGCTAAAAAAATATATTAAATCCTTCCTACGTTTTGCGGAAACAAAACATGATCGCAAAATCACATATAAGTAAGAGAAATAAATTATCAATCACACAACACAAGATGTATCTGGGGAAAGAAACTGCTCAAAACCCCTCTATCTCTATTTTGTATTAAGTCAAGGAATCATGAAACAATACAGTGCTTAATCTCTCATGAGATTCTCGAGCACTTTGCCAATTGTCTCCCACTGATCTAGGAAAACTCAGTCTATTACTTAGCTAATTCTCAACCTTCACCCTACCTTGCTCATGAAATTCCTAGGGAATTAGCTCCCTATTAATTAAGAAAATGAGTCTTCCTTGATTATGCAATACATCATGGCATCCTAATGACTTTATAATTGCATATGGGAAATTTTGAATAGATGCAATTGATAGTCATGTTCCCTTTAACCTCTGCCTAACTTGGGTCTTCCTCAGAACTGACATGCATGCAACTACTAATAGAGAATTATCAGTTATCTGATTGATCACTCATTGTGAATTAAATCTAATTTAATTCACTAGTCGACCTCTCACTACCTCATCACTCAGTTAAAACTAGTTAAACTGATTTTATCTCATTTAATTGAGTTAACTAATTCACACCTGCACCCCACTAATGCATCAACTACAACTGGACCCCAAAAATATTAGAATCCCTCTACATGCCTCATCTTAGACCCTCAACTCAAATTTCTTTAGCTAATTTAGTCATCATGACTTAGTTAACTAACACAAGTTGTTATGAGATGAAATTACAATTTATTCTCCAATTTATTTAAGGGAAAAATAAATTAGATGCCCCACATTCCTCACTCCTCGTGCATCAAAATTCCTCACCAGTGTGGGTGCAATTTTTTTTTTGGGTCCTTTTTGGTTTCCAATTTCACTGTTTCTTGTTGCAAATTTCAACATTTCATAATTTTATGCGGCTTTCACACAAATACACCATTGAAATAACATGCCAAAATTCTCATGAGCAACCTCTCTTAATCTCGATCTGCCAAAAGAGAAACAACAATATGCCATCCTACTTCCTAGCTCGAACCGACCATTAAGATATGCAGCATTCTTGTGAACCCTCACATGATGATCTTTCTCTTGGAGGATGATCATGGCCTTCTTTTAGCAACCCTTACTCAGCACTCTTACTCAACCTACTTTAGGACTACATCTCTCTTCTCCCCCTTGATCAAATGAGCTCCTTCTCACTTGATGTTATTTCCTTCATCCTAAGGCCTCCTTAAATATTTTTTCCTATGCCTCTTAGGAACCCTCTAGAACTTATGGATTTTATGCAGTTAGACCTTAGGAAATATTAATTTTCCTTTTTAATTTTATTTTAGATTTTAAACTGCATCTTGGGTCCAAAATCCCTTTTCTTGGCTTCTTTCCCACAAATCCTTTTGTGACCAAATTCACACAAACCCATCTCACTAGGCGTGTGGAGTACCTACCAAGCTACACAATTCAACAACATAGTCTAGTTTTAGTAACCGTAACTTGGTCAAGCTCTTGTAGTCAAGCGAGGGCTTGGTTGAGTTCCCAAGTTGCAAATTAAGTAAGGGTAGTTGTGAGGGCATGATAGCTAGGGAGGGTCATGGCATGCAAATTAGGAAATAAAAGGCATGCTAACACATGTCGGACAATGTCAATGCATGCTCAAGAGTGTTAGGGACTAGTGTTGGGGCATATCAAGGGATAACTAGGTCAAAATGCATGGAAAGGAACGAATAAGAGTGTGTGCCAGGGAGTGTCAACGAATTCAAGTGTGCTAAGGATGAAGTGTGTTAGGAGAAGTTCATAATGGGATTTACCGGAGGCAAGCCTACGATTGTTATATGGGGCTTGACATAGCTGTTTTAGACAAAGGGAGATCACTTTGTGGTAGGCACAACATTGTTTTGCCTTTAGATATTTTTTTTTATAGGATATGTGGAACACTTTGGCTACATGCTCATGTTTTCAACTATTCCATATAATTGCATATTGTACATTGTTGTGTATAATTTTTGGGGAACTCATCTTGTGTACCAAGTGCTAATGTATATCAATGCATTCAACCAAGGTGTTCCAGGGCATGTTAGGGACTACATGCATGCCAACACATGCTAGTATAGTTCTATGTTAGCGCATGCCACCATGTGCTTGGGCTTTAGTGTCATGAAAAAACGTTCTAGGTACAAATATGTTTGTGAGGTGCTAAGAAATGCTAGTGTGTGCCGAAGCATTAATTTAAGGTGTGCCCAGATTGTTGAGGAGTGTTAGGTATTTCTCATTAATAGAATTGACAAAGCTTTATTATGTATTAAATAATATATTCCCTACACACACTAGTGGAACTTTATCTAAGAATTTTCTAGATAATAAACTTAATAGATATGAATCATGTGTTGAATCATAGGGAAACTCTATTCGACTAGTCATTAATTGAGGGAAATGATACACACTAATGACTTTTTAAAAAATTGACTGACTCTAACCACTATGGCCTTGGAAATATTATAAAAAATACTCCACAATAATGCTCTTAAATCGTTATCTTTTGACAAAAATTATATTAACAGGCACACAACATCATCAAAAACTCATTGGAATGATCAATGATGACGAACATTTTTTAACTGTCACCAAAAGTAACAAAAAGAGCATTGGTGAGGGTCATTAAAAGTTCGTCACTAGAAGTGTCACCAAAGAGAGAATTAGTGATGGGCCTTTAATGACCCTCACCAAAAGTGCCATTGAAAATGGCTTTGGTGACAGACCTTAAAGGACCATTACTATATACACTTACAGCGACGCTTTTTTAAGGACCGTCACCATATGTGACATTGGTTACGGACCTTAAAGGTCTGTCACAAGCATGGCCCTCACCAATGTCCTTTTTTCTTGTAGTGAAATCTGCTCTCATTCTAAGAGGGAACATCCTATTCCTTGTCATCTTCACTTCAATAATACATTGTTTGTTGGGTGGTTTGTCCATGATGGTACAAACATCATCCTCAAAAAATACATTGTACCCATTTTGAACAAGTTGTCCAATACTTAAGAGGTTACGCTTCATTCTTGGAACATAATACACAACTGCTATGGATTTATTTGCACCTTTCCTTGTTAAAACATTTACATTTCCTTTTCCCATAATAGAAAACTTGCTATCAGTTCCTAGTGTGACTTGTGACTTCACACTCTCATCTAACATAGAAAACATTGCTATATTTCTTGTCATATGGTTACTGCAACCAGAGTCTAGAAACCATAAATCCTCACTTTTTTCTTCAGCCATATTACAAGCTAAAAATAAATTGTCTTGGCTGAGATTTTCCCTAGTAAAATTTGCATTTGTTCTATTTCCCATATCATGCTGCTTCTTTCTACATTCATTAGCATAATGACCATATTTTTTACAATAGTAACATTGGACATTGGACTTATCATACCTCTATCCTTGAGCATTTTGTTGACCACTTTGTTGGCTACTGCCTTGGCCTTGATGGTGATTTGGATTGCTGCCCCTTCCTTGAGCATTTGCTGGACTGTTCCTTCCACCTCTGTTTTGGTTTCTGCCTCTTCCTCTCTTGTTTCCTCTGCCTTGCCCTCTTCCTCTTTCGAAATACATCTGGGTCTTAAAGGCATGTTCCAGAGATGTGTTTTCACTCCTACCCAATCTCTGCTCATGAGTCATCAGTGATACATGTAGCTCATCCATTGAAAAATTTGTGAGATCCTTAGTCTCCTCTATGGTGGTGACAATCACATTGAATCTTGAGGGTAGAATCCTCAACAGTTTTTCCACAATCCTCTTGTCTTCAAGAGTCTCTCCATGAGATCTTATCTGCGTGACCATTCCAATCACATGAGTGAAGAATGAGTCAATAGTATTTAACTCTTTCATACAGAGAGTCTCAAAGTCTCTCCTCAGCAACTGAAGTTTTGCTATCTTCACTCTTTCCATGCCTTGATAGGTTGTCTTGAGAGTTTCCCATGCTTATTTGGATCTCTTGGCTGCTGCTATCCTCGGAAACACACTCTCATGAACTACTTGATACAATAGGAAGAGAGCTTTGGAGTCTTTCTTCTTATTGCTCTTCAGAAACTCTTTTTCTACCTGAGTTAAACCATCAAAATCTTCTTCATATACTGGCTCTTCAAAGCCATCCTCAACAAATTCCCATAAGTCTTGGGAGACAAATAAAGCTCTCATAGTTATTGACCAGTAGTCATAATTTTTCCCATTAAATAGTGGGAGATGGATATTTCCAATACCCATGCTAGTGCTGGCTCCAACCATTCTGCACTCTTAACTATGATTCAAAAAACACTTGAATGTGTATTTAAAATAACTGACTGTTCTACAACAGTAACACAATAAACTGTATAGAGAAATACCTTGAATTCTTTTTGGCAGAGTCTTCACACTGCTGGAGAAGCTGCTGCAACAAAGAACTCCTTCCTTTAGCTTCTTTGATCTTCAAAGAGCCTGGACTTGCTCCGATACCATGTTGGAATATGGAAAATTCCAGAACAAACAATGGAGAGAGTAATACTCTCCTCTTCTAACACAGAGAAATTAAAAATTCTTGACAGGAGACAGAGTTCAACACTTCGAAAACAAACTTCTATTGCATTCAACAAAAAAGAAAACTATTACACTTCTTCCTCAACACAGAGGGATTACAACTGCTGGACTGCTTCTAGGCACAGTGCGAAAATAATCCACTCTGTCTCACACCAAAAAAAAAACATACACTGCTGTGTAAAAATTAACACACTGTCTCTGCTGAGGAAAAAAAACGCACTGCTGTGCATATACAAAAAATAACTTACATTACAATACGTTGTATGCCTCACGGGCCTTTTATGTCGCACATGACATAAATTAAACAAAACAAAAAAAAATAAAACTTAAATCTTAAAATTAAAACTACGTCGGGGGGCCCACCTAATAAAAAAAACGTATATAACAAATAAAAGTAAAACTCTTGCGCGTTATGTAAAAACATTACAACGAAAACCTTAATCAAAACATAATACCCCGAACTTCAAAAACATTCAACCGGATTGCAAACAAATTTCGGGTGACAAAAGAGCCCTGCTAATGTCACTCAGATTGTGACCCAAAATCCTTATGAAATCTGCCCTAAAGTCGTATCGGGTCCGATTTGAGCTTGTTGACGCAAGCACAAGTTGTGACCCGAAATCCTCATAGAATCCGCCTTATAAATTTTTGGGTTTGGTTTTCTGCTTGGTGACTGGGCAAACCAAAATCCCGTACCAATGAAAATTTTCCAGGCATCCGCTGACTGGACTGATGACTTGGCCGCGGGGACCACTGTTCCTGTTGTCTGCTTTCATGGATGGTGGGGACCACTCATCCTTTAAACAAAACTCGCATTCAACCAAATTCGAAACGCTGCATTTAAAAAAAAAAACCACTATGTTTTAAATGTACAGAGGCTGGCACGAAAACCTCTGTTTTCCAAACAGAGAACTATGTACCCTGACTTTGACTGTTCGAATATTTTGGCAAGTGGCTTGGTGATAGAACTTCTTCAAACAAATATAGAAGGTGACCCTCAGTACAGAGTAGTTGAAAGTAATATTTCAACATATTAAATACCTTTAAAGTTTTTAAGGCTTAAACTAATATTTTTGATACTTTGATTTTTTTTATTTTTTTTTATGACGAGAGTTTGATCACCATTACTTTATTGCTAATTATTATTATTATTATAAGCATTTGATCTTTTATATTATACATGCAATGTAATATTTAAAGTTTTTATGTGAAGATTTTAAATTAATGATTTATTTCATAAGTATGAGGCAAATATAATTGTGGACTTTTCATATACATTTTGTTACTTTCTAATTTTTTTTATTAAATTTGAATTATATTAATGTTTTGAAGATGATGCTAGAAAAAATAATGTTTTATTTTATTTTTTGAAATTTTAAAAATAATTTTTTATTATTATAATTTTTGTTGGAAAAATGTTAATTGTCACCACAATGAGATGTTCTTTGGAAAGTTTAATTGCTCTAAAATGATTTCCATCTTTAACTCCTACAATGAGATTTATACCTAAGCTAACTAAAACTACACCACATGGTATCCAACTAAACTATACCTTAAAAATATATCACCATTAATGTATATTAGAATATTCCTTAAACTAATGAATATGTTTATTTCAATACACAATACATATATATTTCATATTTTGTATATTATTATGCTAATAAATATTTATTTTTTATAAAAAAATTATTAATTTCAAAACTATTTAAACATTTAAGATTATATTTTAACATAAATAAAAACTATTTTTGAAATATTATTTAAATTTAAAAAAACATAAGTTTTAATATATTTAAAATTTTAATTTACATTTTATTGAGAAATTTGTTTCATTTATGTGCTACACAAATATTTTTGTTTATTTTTTCAGACATTATTATTCTAAAAATGAGAAAACATATATATATTTAAAATACATAATTATATAATAGTTTAAAAATGTTTTTTTATTTAAATTATTTTTATTGTTTCTAATAAATTGAATTAATTTTTGCAATTTTAAAATTTATACTTATAATATGTTTGGTTTTATAGAATTTTTAAGAGTTGTCTATCTATGCAATAGAATACTCTGGATGGCAGTTTTTTTTTGGCGGAAATCTGGTAATTTTTTTTGAAAAAATCAAGTACTTAGAGTGTTTGAATTGCATTTTTGATGGTGGAAATGGATTCAACACCATCAAAAACCCTTAGGGCACCCAAAATACTGAAGTTTAACAACTGTAAACAAGATTTTAAAAAATCTTTGCCAGAATTTTTCAGAATCTTACTGGACTTTCTGGGTTATTTTGTGGGTTTTTTCGACTACGGCATGTTTGGTTTTATAAAATAAAAATTCCAATGTTTATTCACTGTAAATAAATATTATATGTATTATATGTATGTGTAGAATATTTTTTTATGTAACTAATATTTATATTAAATATGAGTTTATATTCTATAATTTTGTAAATATATTGATTCTTAAATTTATTATTGTGATTTTATATAAAATGTATTATTATTTTAATTTATATTATTATTAAAATATTTACTTATAATTAAAAAATATTTTAAATAAATTATGGATATGTGTGTTTATATTGGAATAGATTTTCTAGAATTTTAATTTAATTATCAATAATTATTAGATGGATGGTAGAAATTTTACCTTTACCAAATATTCTAGAATATTCTAGAATGTTTATTCTAGAATTTTACCTTCACTAAATTGATTATTTTTAAGTATGAGGGGATTCTGCAGTGCATTATATTATATATCATTTTTGGGATTCAACTGCGTTAAGTAAGTCATTCATCTATGACCATTTTCATGAGAGGAAGTCGTAACTGACTAATTTCTCATGATTTTTGAATAATCCACTTAGCACTCATTGCATTGGGTGATGCTCACAGGGGTCAAGAAGTGGGATTGAAACTAGTGAAATGAATCACATAACATCAATAATCACTTTTGGGGCTTGCACCTGGTAACCAGGACTTCCTGGGAGGTCACCCATCCCAGAACTCCTCTGGGTCAAGTGCGCTTAACTGTGGAGTTTTCCCCACAATCAAGCCCACTTAGCTTTCTTCCCCATTTGAAAAACCTTGGCAAGTATTGTGCCTCATGAATCATTCAAGAAGAGATCCCCTCATACTTAAAAATACAAAGAGTAAAGGGATCTCTTCTTGAATGATTCATGAGGCACAATACTTGCTAAGGTTTTGCAAATGGGGTAGCAAGATAACTGAGCTTGATTGTGGGGAAAACTCCACAGTTAAGCGTGCTTGAGACAGAGGAGTTCTGGGATGGGTGACCTCCTGGGAAGTCCTAGTTACCGTGTGAAAGCCCCGAAAGTGATGATTAATGATATGTGATTCATTTCACTAGTTTCAATCCCACTTCTTGACCCTTGTGAGCATCACCCAATGTAGTGAGTTCTAAGTGGATTATTCAAAAATCATGAGAAATTATTCAGTTACGACTACCTCTGACGAAAATGGTCATATTTGAATGACTTACTTAACGCAGTTGAATCCCAAAAATGATATATAATAAATTGATTATTTAAAAAAAAATGGAATATGAATAAGTATTATATGAAGTGAGTGACGATGTTTTGGGTATGTAGCATTGATCAGCCATGATATTTTAAAAAAATTATTTACAAAGTAGGAATATCCATGGTAAAGTGGGAGTAAATCCCCACAGTTAATAATATTTTTCATATTATTTTAAATGTATATATGTTTAGCTTATATTTTAATTCTTTTTACTATTTATGAGAAAGACATACATGATACATCTTAAGTTGCTAAAATTTAAAAAATCATAAAAAATAACTAAATTATAACTTTATTTTAAATAATTATTATTAATAATGACCTAATAGGAGTGTTTATTTTGGAATAGGGTTTCTAGAACTTTAATTTCATTATCAGTAGTTATTCCAGTATGCATGGTTATTTTGGAATATGGCTTCCATTTTTTTATTTAATTATCAACAATTATTAACCAAGTTGAAGTTGACACTTTTCAATATTCATCAATTTCCACAAGCTATTTTGGTCATCATTAAATCCACCTAGTAGGTGGGACGTCCCTTCCTTAAAGAGAACCCTCTGCCAAAATTCAAGGTAAGTATCGACCATATAAATGTTTTATATGACAATGAAATAGTTGGAGGTCTCTTTTGTTATATAATCATTTGAGCCATAAGAATATATATATTACATATATGTGGTACGAGGGTTTGAGACTCTCGATAAAGAAAAGGGATTCGATGATGCTTCTTTTGCAAAGGAAAAAACCACCTCAGATGAAGGTGGGGATGCGTACTTGGATTCTTCTTCAAGTACACACATGGATCATGAGGCATGATTGATTGACTCATGTGCATCATTTCATATGATTCCCCATAGGGAGTGGTTCTTGTTAGAAAAATTATATATTACAGAGCAATGCAACACATAAAATATGCGGAAAACACAAACACACAAAACACATAAAACAGAGAGACATAGATATACGTGGTTCACCCAGTTTGGGGTACGTCCACCTCGAACAACCAGTCCTTCATTTCTATTATCTAGCAAAATGAAGAGACACAACCTACAGCAGATCCGCTGTAATATCCTCTGTTCTCTCTCACAATCTCTCGATCAGTTTCTCACTCTGAGAATATACATACAATACATAGCCGCAATACAATACCCTCATACAAAATGAGAGGTTGCCTTCTAGGGCAAAAAACCCTACATCAAACATAACTTCTATTGTCAGATCATCCGCCTAATGAACGGCCCAGATTGACTAGAAATTACTATACTTTTACAAGGCAATTTTACATCTATTTTAGCTTCGGGGGTGCTGCCCCCGAAACCCCCTGCCAGGGGGGGGCTCCATAAAATCGCAGCCGCCCACCCTGGACTCCCCAGGCAGCGTAAAATTACGGGCGACGTTGTAATCCCATTAAGAATAGGGGTCCAATGCTATGATACAAAATAAAGAATATAATCAGGCTCCACACCCAACAGTTCTTCAAATATGAGAAATATTATGATAGTGATGTATTCCTAGGTGATGAACGGAAGACCATAATTACAAGGTGAGGAAAATTCAAGCTAAAGTCGATAAGTGGAAGGATTAGAAGACTTCTTGGTGTTCTCCACATTCCTAGATTTGCCATAAATCTATTTTATGTAAGAAAAATGGATGATCCTAGTTTAAAGATAGTGTTCGAGAAAGATACTTCCAAAATGGTTCAAGGAGCACTAGTATTGATGAGGGGATTTCAAATCAAAGCTCTATACAAGCTTATGGAAAATATTATTATTGATGGGTTCAAGAGCTTTGTCGCTCCTAAAAGTGGAGTAGAAAATCTTAGTCTTTTGTGAAAATACCATGCCATGACATCAAAGACTAGGGCATATTAGAGAGAAGGGCCTTTAGATACTACATGGTAATGGTATGGTATAAGGTATGTCTAATTTCTCTATGGATTGTAATCTATGCGAACATTATGTACATGGGAAGCATAATCAGGTGAGTTTTCCCTCCAGTGCTAAGAGTGCATAAGGAATATTAGAGCTTGTCCATAACGATGTGTTTGGACCTATTTTGGTTCCATAACTAGGTAAATATATGTACTATGTCTCATTTATAGATGAAATATAGAGTAATACAAGGATATATTTCCTTAGGAAGAAATATGAAGTCTTTGATAAGTTTAAAGAATTTAAGGATTTGGTGGAAAATCGGACAAGGAAGAAGATCAAGATGTTGAGGACGGATAATGTAACACCCACTTCCCACATCTACCCAAGTAACCGGCCAACCGGGGTAAACATGTGACGAGAGGATACTAATATGAGATTCAACTTCCTATCTGCCTTTGAGGAAGTGGAACCGACAGAAACATGACAAACAGACCTTATGCTACATCATTGATATCCCCAAGAGCTAACCAAACCTTCCAGGGCCCTGTTCCTTGAGTGGGAAATGATTTTTAACCCCTTTGAGCCTTAGTCATGGAAATACAAGGGCAAGGGAGTGGCTAGAAATGTATAGTCATGGGCTAGCCTTGGCAAGGTAGCTGCTAGGGACCCAAATTGTCAATTTTGTGCCTGCAACTCTGGGATTTGTGCCACATTTTTAGCCCTTGAGCCCAGGTCACTGCCCAAAACTTCTTGTAACTTAAATATAGGATAAATAACATTGAAACAAATGCATGGAAGCAATTACATCATCAGGAAATCATCTGGACCCCACCCAACCATGATAGGCATTTCGTCAAACATGTCACAAGCATTGCATCTACAGGTGTAAACATCAGAATTAAACATGGGGGTCTCCTACAAATATGAGAATAGCTAAGAAGAATTTCTCCCCTACATCATAAGCTACAATACAGTCTATTTGACCATAGATACATTGTGTATTCATTTCCAGGAAAAAACATAGATAGAGCCATACATCATCAATGAAAACATACATGCTTATAACCAACATAATAACAATAGAAATACCATGGATATAACGTCAAATAAATCCACATAATAACCATTACATTTTCATACCAAATACCAAAGGAATGAGCTCTTCATTTCTAAATGTAAAAACCAACCGGAGATGGGACTTCCATGTTCCACTCGACCATAGATTGCTTGAGCCACATCTAACTTCAGCCAATCACCCCCATGCCATATTATAAGCATGAATGTGGGACTTTATCAAACACATCAATCAATACCAAACCAGGGCTCCAAATAACAAACCGTCTCAAAGTTGTTCCTGGGCTCCAGATTGTTTGTTCCAACCAGGGCATCCAGGACTAGTAACTCAACCTCAACTATTACAGATCTTCTAGATTGATTTTCCAACCAAGACTTTGAGGAACTAATAACTCAACCCATAGCTAAAGGAATCAAGAGAAACAACTAGAAAACAATAAATGGAAATAAACCCACAATACCATGGTTGTGCAGGAAATGGCAAGGCTAGGAAAATCCACATGCATACCCATGCAAGCCAAAACTTATGAGGAAAAAATACATGCAACTCGGTACCTGCAATCAAATCCTACTGTAGTTTCTGATCTCGATTTATGCTTTCTCTTTCCTGCTCTTTTTTTCCTTCTTGCTCCAAAGCACCAAATATCCACACTCTCCGAGAGTGCTCCAAGAAAACTCTAAGTATCCAAGAGAGAGAGAGAGAGAGAGAGAGAGAATAATGAGAGATACAAAATTGAACTGACCAAACGCTTACCAACTGATCCTCATAAAGCCTTTTTACTAATGAGGCCTCTATTTCTTCATTTTCCATTATTTTCCTTCATTTTCCTCCTCACATGCAACCTACGACCTTTCACCTTCCTTTTCTCCTATTTCTAGTATTTTCATAAATAAAATGCCAATAAATGCCACTTTTACTTTCTAAATCCTTTTCCATTTCCTTTGCCAATTTCTTTTAGCCATAATAACTGAAAGAACACCCGCTAAGATGTTTTGCCCAACATTCAGCTTGGAATACATGTCCCATCGACTGTGGTCTTATATATATTTTTACATGGATTTTTACTAGGATTGTTACAAAGCCCTCCCCCTTGGGGGAACATAGCCCTCGATGTTCAATGACACCTGTAAACCAACAAACTGTTGAAACCAAAACATAATTCCTATGGAGCTTTATAACACATCTTGTTGTAGTATTTACAATGGCCACTACTAAAAACATGAAAAACATACCATTTAGTAGAGCTTTATAACACAACTCATTATGGTATTTACAATAACAACCACATTTTCTTCAAACAAAAAATAATCACAATGTCTATGGAGCTTTATAAATCCAGTTCGATATAGTATTTATAATAATATACACATACACACATTTTCTCAACCAACAACTAGAAGGATACGATACTTGTATCAACAACAAGGGAATCCAGAGGCTCACACCTCCACCCTCAAAGTAATACCAGCATTCACTTCCTTCCCAGGAAGTCCATAATCCACTGCAAAAGTCAAAGATGCATCCAATGTCCAGTGCTACAATCCCATGTTGTTGTCCTCTTAATGAAAAATTACTCACTCATTTTTCCAGGGCACACTCCCAATGTGCATTTGATTCCATCTGGAAATGCTAATGACCAAACCAAATATATCCTCAGCCTTCCCTTCTCTGCTACACAGTCCCTCGAGAAATCTAGTCACCCCTTCTGTTGAACCACTCATCTTCCAAGTTCCGTTGGCACCCCCGTACTGGGCAGTCCATCCCTTGTCATGGTTTTCTCGCATCGGAAGTTCAAACAACCAAGGAATATACCTGCTTGAAAACCATCATATTGGTCATAACATGCTCATTGCAATCAATGGACACTATTGGGTACTAATATCCCACAATGACCCTACTCCTTAAATGCTTTACCAACATATTATTGCATGTTCCAATTCTTTTTTGTTGTTGTTGCTACTGCTTGCAATCAAGTTCCACTACCCAACTGGGCATTTCTATGCTTCATGTACCAAGCACATAACCACCATTACATTCAAAATAAATCAAAATAAACTCCAATCATACCTCATTGGTAGTTTTTCAACAAGGTGCACTTACAATCCTATTCACTTCCCGTCACAACAAGTCAAACCAGCTGTTTGATCAAATCATCATGTAAAAACATATCACATCCGATTAGCTAAAAGCACAACCATCATAGGTTAAAATCATGAATCACATGCAATCATCATAAACCATAATCATAAATCAGATGTAGTCATCATAAGTCAGAATCGTAGATCACATAAATAATAGAACTGAAATAAAATACCGCATTAGAGGAAATTTCACCCTAAAAGTAGCCTCCTAAGGAAAAATAATAAAATAATAGTAAAAATAATAAAACAAGAGTTACGAATTTTGGAGGGAAAAGAAGGAAACTACTTTTTAAATTTTATTATCAACTTAGCTCCTTAGAGTTTTACTCAAATTTCATGTTTAGACAGTCATTAGATGTGGAATTAAATTCCACATCCAACGAGTACCCAATATGCATACTTTTGAGAAGACCCACCTTGATAAAAATTGTCAATACATTAAAAAAATGTGTTTCAACACACTTTTTTAATGTATCTGCAATTTTTATCAAGGTGGGTCTTCTAAAAAGTATGCATAATGGGTACTCATTGGATGTGGAATTTAATTTTTCATCCAACAAGTGTATACACTTGAAATTTGAGTAAAACTATAAGGAGATATGTCAAAAATACAATTAAAAAAAGTAGTTTTTCTTATTTTCCCTCCAAAATATTTATATGTACCTCTTTTTAAATTTAAAGTGTTTTGATTGGTTTACATATTATGACATGGAAATTTCATTAAAATTTCCTGGGCACTTTTAGGCTGAAATTTCCTCTAATGGATACTTATCCTTCACCGGTCCTTACTTCTGCCTTTGTTCTTTCTATACACACACTAGGTTGACTGCAATACCCAACAAGCACCCAATGCCTTTGCTTCTCTTCAATCACAACACATACACACAATGTGCATCGCACACATACAACCACACATGATATAAAGCACCATACAATACACACACCCACACCGGGTGTACAATACAACAAAATACATACACCTACACCCAGTGTACGACACAATACATGTACATACACATACATCCAGTGTAAAATACAAAATAATACATATACCTACACTAGCATGAAACACATACACATATACGTATATAAAGCACAACACAATGGGTACATATGTCACGATACCACGACTACATTATGCACATACATAGTACCACATGCCCACAATACAACATGTGTGACATTGTAACATCCATTACTATCATCATAAAAAATAAAAATAAAAAACTTAATTTTCATCCTACCACATAATTTAATTTCAATAAAACGGTAATAAAATCATTTAACTATCCAACGCAACTTAAAACTTTGGAAATTGTAACTTTATATTCTATCTTTGTAATTTTCAATTATCAGGAAACGGAATAAATATAATAAACATATGTTTTTTTTTGTTACATTACTCCACATCTAAATCTGTAGTCAAGATTTTGATTTGCTCCATTACCCGATGTATAAAAGTTGTTTGCCATTGAAGATCATCGTTGTACCTTGCATTTATGGCTCATCTAGAAATCTGGGATATTGTTTTTTTTTTAATACGCCAGCAGAGATGGTTTAATTGATGTTATGGTACAATTGTGGTACTCGGGATGTTTTCCACTTAATGGTTAGTACTCAAGTGTACAGTTGTGTTGTGGTAAAACACAACCCCCCCATTTTTGACTTGTTCACTTCAAATAATGGGGACCCTTTTTATAAGTTTTTGGCTAAGCACCTTTTAAGATTTTATTTAACTGATTATCCTACGCTTTTGTTAATTTTTCATTTTCTTTGGATTCTTGTTTTGATTGAATCGATTTTTTATAAGCCTCCCATTGACGCTTGTTTCGCCTCATTTGGTCAACTAGTTTAAAAATGGTACTCCTTTGAAGTCCCATCATTTTTCTAGTCTAGGTTAAAAATGCTATTTTTTTATTCTTTTTCGGAGTGGCTGTAGTTTAGAAAATTTCATAGCTAAACTAAACATCATTAAAATAAAACCAAAATAAAAATTTAGAAAAATAAAAAAATAAAAAAAATAAAATAAAAAATAAAATAAAATAAAATAAAATAAAATTATTACATCATTGGATCCATCGCAGATCGCAAATTTCAGATTCGTCGCAGATCGCAGATCGCAAATTTCAGATTCATCGCAGATCACAGATCGCAAATTTCAGATCCATCGCAAACTGCAAATCGCAAATTCGAATCCGTCGCAGATCGCAGATCGCAAATTTCAGATTCATCGCAGATCGCAGATCGCAAATTTCGGATCCATCGCAGATTGCAAATCGCAAATTTCGGATCCATTGCAGATCGCAAGATCACAATTTCACAATTTCAGATCCATCGCAATTTTTAGAACATGCACATTTAAAAAACCCCAATCCAAGGTTCTTGCGATATGCGATGTGTTAATTTTTTTTTTAATATAAAGTTTTTGTTTCCCCTCACGTCACCCTCACCTCACACTCCACTCACCATATCCTTCCACAAACTTACATGGATGAATTAATGAGTTTTGATTGATTTCAATGGTTTGTTTTATGGATTTTGGCTTTGGATTGATTCCAATTGTTTGTAAATTAATTTTTATATTTTTATATTATAATAATTATATTATAATTATAATGTTTATTATAATTTTAATATAATTTGAATTATAATATTAATCATATTTAAATTAACTTTTTCAAATCATTCGTATATTAATTTAATTTTGTAATTTAATTAATTTCTAAATTAGATGATAATTAATTAAAATTAATTGTATATATTAGTTAGTTAATAATTAATTTAGAATTAATTATTAGATAATTAGAATCTAATTTAGGATTAAATTTCTAATTAAAAATTCTGATTTTTAGCCCAGCAAACAGAATTTCCAGATTTATGCCAGATTTGACTCATCAACTTTGGAGGCTCATATAATGAGTTTTAATTGACCAAATGAGGCCCAGGACGGCTCATTGGAAAGATAAAATCAAGGAGAACATTTCTGAGGAGGTTCCACTAATAGATTTGGTCATTAATTGGGTCAAAATCATGCAGAAGATCAAGCTCCGAATTTCTAAAAACAAAATCAATTTTCTGATTTATTTTCTGCATTTTCATTTGTCCAAGCCTCTTCTAATTGCAGATCCATTCGTCAATAATATCCTTGGCCAATTAAACCATCCCAGGCATCAATAGAGAGCTTATATTTTATTTTCAATTATTTATTTAAATAGAATTTGATTGGATTTGTTTTAAATGCCAGAAATGATATTTTGTTTTTATTGATTGCATTTTAATTTATTTTGATTTCTTTTTGCAGGAAAACAGTAGAAGAGATATGAAGAAAAGATCTTAATCAATGAGAATGCTCCACCAATTAAAAGATTGGAATGTTTGAGCAAATAAAAGTGATTGGACAAATTTTCTTCAACAAACTTTCATCTCAAGAATTCCTTTGCAAATATTATAAATAGAAGATTGCAGAATGGAAAAGGGGTTGCTCTCCTCTACAATTCCAGACTTCTAAAAGCAATTCTGTAATAGGGATTTAGAGTTGTAGATGGGGAGGAGAGAAAATTTCAGATCTGAACATTAATGAGGGTTTATTCTTTATATCTTGAATTATGCATGATGGGCAGAGTTTGCATTTCTGCAGTTCTAGTCTTGAAAGCAAAAATTCAAGTAATGTAAAGTACTGTTAGAGACCAGGATCAGAGAAGTAGATTCAATTAACTGGTATTTTTGGCATTTCTGTATCAAATACCAGTTTCATTTTTATTTTAATAAAATTGTTGTTTCATTTTATTCATGTTTTGGCATTTCTGTTGATATGGATAATTTGTCTCAAATTGTTAAGTATCTCTGCTCTTATGAATTAAACTCTGATTTTTGAGTAACCATTACTCAGAAATTTGTCTTATAACACTGATTTATTAAATAGTAATATGTTGTGAATTTCTTCCACATGTTATTGTTTAATTATTAGTTTGACTGATATGATAATCGATATCATTTTTGTGAATTTCTTCCGGAGTGTTGTTGATTTATTATTTTAGTCAAATGGTCTCAATAGAATGTGTTTTGGTACTCACAAATGTGAGCTAATTGAATTTCTTTATTAGTTTGACATTAATTAAAAGCCAAGCATATTTTAATTCTCATGACTTAATTATCTTGCTCTTAATTGGGTTAGATTTTCATCTACCTGATTGAGATAGGATTTAGATTAGTTTCTTTTTGCTTGCATTATAGAATAAGTTTGCAATTAGATGAAATTTACATTCTTTTAAGTCCTCTTCTCAAAGAGGCAAAATTTTAGTTGTGGTTTGGCTGAACCCAAATCAGCTTAAGGGTCATTCTCTTGCCTGATCAGCAAGAAGAATTGATCTGATATCCCTGTCTATTGGTAGTTAATGATACATCGTAAACCAATAGCGATAGGGAAAAGGTAATTAGACCTAGTTAAACCAGTCGGAGCCACTATCATAAACGGAAAAGGAGCTGTATTAAGGTCCGGACCGGGTGGTTATCCCCCAATGTTGTAGCAGTGATTTTCGAGGCTTCAACAAGTTGTTGGATTTTAAACCGTTGATTTGACCAACCTAGATCTAACGGTGATGGAGAAATCTAGGGTTCTGAGGTTGACCTCCCCACAATAACCACTTTTCCTTTTTCCATTCTGGCATTCTGTCACCAGCTCTCCAGAGCAAGAACCTCGGCCTCTGCATAAGGAGTCTTTAGCATTTTCATTGTTTGCTGCTCAACTGTAATGCCTTTCTCCACCGTGATGATTTCCGCTCAGAAACATGCTTAAGAAATAGTTCCAAGCACCCTGAATGGTAAGCCAATCTCTATTTTCTGAAAGGTCTTAAGCATTTACATTCTTTTGTACATGAATGGTATTTCCCTTATGGCTTCTCCGCAAGGTTAATACCTTGTCTTATTTTCTAATTTCTGGCACTAACGGCCAACTCCATCGTCCATTGTGAGGTATTATCTCAGATTTCAGTGATTAATCCTCAACTCTTGCTTGTCCAGTTTCTGCATTTTTTCACAGCCACTACTATGGAGGGTTGACCGAAGGTAACCCAGTTTCCCCATTTCTTAGCGTTTTCTTTTCTTTGAATTTTTCTCCTGTGTTTTTCCTTCCTTTATATGTTATTCACCCATAGATCATATGGTACCCTTGCAGGCTGGCTCGACCCCAACTATGTTAATAAGAGTGAACAGAGGTAAGTTATAAACTAAACCATTTCTACTCTAAGGTTTTCCTCTTGTTACTTATTTCTACAACAATCATTGCTTAACATATTTTACTTTGATTGGCAGATAATTATGCTTAAAAGAAATCTGCCGGAGGGTAAGGTTTCTGATACCACCACTAATAAACTTCATTTCGTCTTACATAGGTACATTATTATGAATATGGTTTGAAAAAATCCAATTCCCGGTTGGCAGTGCTAGGTCTTTATAGAGTCAGTACTTCTTGAGTTTCTGTGGTCTTGCATAGAACACAACTTATAGAATTCAAACCATCTTTTTGTAAATTTTTATAGGGTTTTATTTATGGTTCCCGATGTAAACTACTATGTGGCTTTTACACCTATCTATGCCTTGGTTTAATAGTGATGAGCAGAGAAATTGTGAATAGCATTTTGGTAGTGTTTTATATTCTAGAGGTTTCCTCATATTTCTTCTTAACAATTTCGTTTTCTTGATTAAGCACGAAAACTATATGAACAGTTCTTTTCCAATGACAATTTATATACAAAAGTATCGTTGTTAATAGTGTAGCTTTTCTATAGCATATTTCTACTTATTTAGCCATTTTTCCACTATTTATTGTTCTTAGCAAAATGTCCACTTTTGGTTTCCAGAAAAATAGATTTATAATTGTATCTTCATCTTGGAAAATGTAATGTCTATTTTTCTTTTAAAATTTACATAATGACAGAGACCATTATATCTCACAGTCTTTGTCTCTGTCGTAATTTATGTCTTACAGTCTTATTTGAGCTTCATGGATTTTCTTTCTGTTACTTTGATTTTGTCTATAAATATAGTTATAGGTGTCGACCGAACCGACTGATAGTATGTGTATAGTTGTAAACATAATAACCAACTTAATATTTTTTACACAGTAATCCCTCTTCTGCTCCCAACTATAAATTTTCTTATACTTTCTACTTGTTTTAAATAAATTCCATAATTCCTACTCTTTCAAATAGCAGTAACAATCTACTACTTTTTGTCTTTTCTCACAAGACAATTCGCTAGAACTTTAATCGGAATTTTGTTCAAAACAATTAACCAGAACTCTATTGTTTCTGAATAGAAGTAGAATGTACTTATCTATGATTGACTTTGGTTGTCCTCCCTACCATGGATGAGGCGATTACGTCCTTACCCCCCCCCCGTGTTCCAACTCCTGAGCAATGTAGACAGAAAACAGTGCGCGGAAGGGATCTCGGGACTCCGGTCCAATCCACCTTCCAAAAAATGCAGGTTAACTAAGAGTTTTTTCCACTAGTTCTACCAGCTTGGGAAACAATACAACTCTCTCTCCTTCCTCACTTCTTAGCACAGAGTCAAAACCCCTCTTCCTCATAGGGATGTTGTTTTTATCCACAGAGGAAGAGTAACTGACCCAAAACTATTTTCATTCAACTACTTCTCAGTTGGAATAAAAATATTTTTACCATCAGTCTTTCACTCTATGAAACTAATTCATAACCATTTTAATTAATCCAAATTTAATTTATGTTTATAATGTTTTATTTCAACATAATAAAAATAATTTTTGTAAAGTCTTAACAAATAGCTTTAACCAACAATTAATAATTAAGCCAGTGGTTACAACTTCCCCCCTGGAAGTGAACACTGTCCCTGGTGTTCTCATTCTACTCCAGCAAAAAGTTCAAGGTAGGCTTCCCGAACAAAACCTTCATCCTCCCAGGTAGCTTCATCCAGGCCGAAGTGCTTCCATTGCACTTTAACCTGGGTAATGGCTCGCATCCAGAGCATGATTTCTCTTCGATCGATTATACATTGAGGCTCGACTAGGAACTCGCAGTCCGATTCGACCTACAAACAATGAATTTGGAATTATTTTATTCATAAATTTAACATTTTCAATCAAGCCAGGTATTCATATCCTACCTGAATTCTCTTCCAGTGGATTATGTGTTTTGGATCGTGAATGTATCGTTTCAATAATGATACATGGAATACATTGTGTACATGGATATGACCTGGTAACACAAATCGGTAAGCTACAGGTCCTACCCTTTCCAATATTTGGAAAGGCCCACAAAACCTGGGAGCTAACTTGGCACAAGATGCCCATCTCAAAGTGATTTTCTTTTGTTTTATCCTCATGTACACATGGTCCCCCACCTCGAATTCACGATAGGTCCTTTTCTTATCTGCATAAAATTTTTTCCTATCTTGAGTTTCCTTCAAATATTGTCAGATCTTCTTTACCTCTATCTCCATTTCAGCTAGCATATCTGGTCCAAGCATCAACTTGGTTTCTGGGTTACTCTAATTAATAGGGTTCTGCATTGTCGTCCATACAAGGCTTCAAACAGACTCATCTTAAGAGATTCCTGTTAGCCGTTATTGTAAGTAAACTCCACTAGGTGCAGATACTTTTCCCACCTAGTTGGCTATTGCATAACATACATACGTAACATATCCTCCAGGATCTGATTCACTCATTCGTTTGTCTGTCCATCTGTGGATGGTAAGCAGTACTGAAATTAATTTGGGTCCCCAATCCTGTAAGCAACATTTTCCAGAAGGTTGAAGTGAACTTCACATCCTTGTCAGCTATGACAGTCTTTGGAATGCCATGCAGTCTAAAGATCTCTCACATGAATATGTCTACTATCTGCATCGTCTTATAAGTGGACTGCACTGGTATAAAGTGTGTTGATTTTCTTAATCGATCCACCACTACCATTATAGAATCATTATTCTTCTTTGACCTTGGTAGTCCGGTGATAAAGTCTAACGATATCACTTCCCACTTCCACCTAGGTACTGGTATAGGCTGCATCAGCCCAGCTGCGTGTCGGTGCTCTACTTTCACTTGCTAGCATTCTAAACACCTATTTATATATTCACAATATCCCTCCTCATACTTGGCCAGAAGTAACTCTTCCTTATTGCTGTTAATATTTTATGATATCCAGGATGTCCAGAATAATTACTCCGATGATGTTCATTCAAAATTAGTTCCTCCAACTCCATTCTATTTGGAACAAAAATTCTCTTTTTGAAAATTAGCAACCCATCCTTATCAATTTCGTAATCAGCATATTTTCCTTGGTCTTGTAACTCCTTTGCTTGCTGCCACATAAACTTATATTCAAGATCTTTCTCAGCTTCTTTTTTTATCTTCTTCAAGAATCTGCACTCAACCTTATTATAATATAACTCATAGACACCATGCAATTTTTTGCTTAATGCATCAATTACTCTATTCTCCTTACCTTTTACATGCTGCATATCAATGTCAAATTCACTCGGGAATGAATTCCACCTTGCCTGGCGAGAATTGAGATCAGCTTGCTTGAAATAGCTGGTTAAGCTACTATGATCAGTTTTGAGTACAAATATTTTTCCAAGCAAGTAGTGCCTCCATACTCGGATTGCATGCACTATTGCTGTCAGCTCCAAATTGTAGGCGGAATAATGCTACTCATGCTCTTTTAATTTTTGTGACTCATAGGCAACCACTTTACCTTCTTGTGATAGAATTGCCCCAACTCCCTCTTTGCATGCATCTGTGCAGATCTCAATTTTTTTTTTAGGATCAGCTACCCTTAATACCGGAGCTGTAGTCAATAATTGTTTTAGTCTTTCAAAATTGTCCTGACATTAATTTTTCCATTTAAATATTTTTCCTTTCCTTTGTAAGGAAGTAATTGGAAAATAAATCTTTGAAAAACCTTCAATAAACCTCTGATAATAACCAGCCAATCCCATAAAGGATCGGATGTATGCCATGTTTTGAGGTACTTTCCATTCCATAATCGTCCTGATTTCCTTAGGGTCAACCGCAATACCTTCAGCTAAGATAACGTGACCAAGGTATTGTATTTCTTCCTTGAAGAAATCACACTTGCTGAACTTAGCATATAGCTGGTGCTTTCTTAACATTTTCAGCACTATCCGCAGGTGTTCTTTGTGTTCCTCTGCATTCTTAGAATAAACTAAAATTTCATCAATAAATATTAACACAAAATTATCCATATAGGGGTGAAATACACCGTGTATTAACCTCATAAAGGTTGTTGGTGCACACTTGGTGTGTTAGTCAACCCGAAAGGCAGCACCACAAATTCATAGTGTCCGTAACTTGTACGAAAGACAGGTTTATATATATCTTCGTCTTTTATCCGGATCTAATGGTATCCTGACCTTAGATCTATCTTCGAAAATACTTTCGTTCCCTTCACCTGATCAAACAGGTCATCGATTCATGGTAGAGGATATCTGTTTTTCACAGTTAGCTTATTAAGCTGGTGGTAATCCATGCACATTCGCATGGTTCCGTCTTTCTTCTTCACAAACAGCACAGCTGCTCCCCAAGGGGATACACTTGGTCGGATGTACCCCTTATCTAATAATTCCTGTAACTGCATCTTAAATTTAGTTAATTCATGTACACTCATTCGATAGGGTTCCCTTGAAATTGGTGATGCCCCAGGCATCAATTCAATGGTAAAATCTATGTCCCTTCTAGGTAGTAAGCCTGGTATTTCCTTTGGAAATACATCCATAAACTCCTGCACTATTGGTATATTTTCCAGCATTGGAGCCTTTTCTTTAGAATTAGTAAAACCCACTTGTATGGCATATAACTGGCACCCCTTCCTCATGTACTTGCCCATTTGAGATGCTGTAATTGGATGCAGCTGTAAATGTTTCTTTATGCCTTGAATTTCCTGGTAGGTTCCATCCTGCATTCTATAGTAGATAATATTTTCTTTACAGTCTACTAACGTCCAGTGCTTCTCCAACCAGTCCATGCCAAGTAGCACATCTTAAGAACCCGATGGTAATATATTTAGATCCGCACAGTTTTTTATTTTGGCAATAACTTTCCTCTTTGCTCTAGTGGCTAACTGTACCAGCTATGGATTTCTGAATTTTTGACTTTGTAATTTACAAATTTCTACTACTTTGGGACTTACATAGCTTAAACTTGCACCTGGATCTACCAAAATAGAAACAGGTTGAGATAGCAATTTACCTTCCAATTCTATCATTATCAGTTGGTAATCTACTTGTCAGTCTTCTATTGCTGCATTAATTATGGGTATGTTTCTGGCGACATCACCCACTGTTGAGGCCTCTTGTAAATTGGTAACTTCCTCACTCCTACCTCGCTATGGGCAGTTTTTGTTGTAATGTGCCTCACCACACCCCCAACATTGTAAAGGTGGCTTCTAGTTCTGGTTTTTCTCTGTTTTGTTAGAGGATTTTGTGGGTTTATCTTCTGTAGGCCATCTTGTTCTTTGATGATTCCTTCCAAACTGTTTGCTAACTGAGCTTCCGACAACACCTTTGAAATTGTTGGTTCTGTTTCTCTTAAAACCAGAACTGCCCTTATGCTCTTTCTTTACTTGCCAGCTTTTACCTTGATCACCTTTTGCTTTAGCTTGCTGGTAACACATTCTGGCTTTTCTGATTGCCTCGTCCATAGTCTTAGGATTTACAAACTCAATACGTTCTTTCATGTGAATCAGCAAGCTAATCCGGAACCACTGTAATTTGGCCTTTTCATCTCTTAAATAGAGAACATAACGAAGTAAGGAAGTAAACTTAGTGATATACTCGCCCATCGTCATTTGCCCCAATTTTAAGTCATGAAACTCTCTATATTTTTCATCATAGAAGCATTCAGTTAAGTATTTATCTTTAAAATACTGTTGAAATGAGTCCCAAGTCACATCTTGGTCATCTATACTGCGGACATTCTTTACCTCCTCCCACCATAAGGTTGCTTTCTCCATTAGCTGATAAATAGCCAATCTGTCTTTCAGATTACTACTATATTCATGCACTTGAAAATATTTATTCATGTTTATCGGCCATGCCTTGGCCACTTCTTCTTCTACTCCATCAAACGTTTTATTTTTCAAAATTCTCCTTGTAGCTCCACCCTTTGTCTTTTAACCTCTTTCTGAGTTGATACATTATCTGACTCAACTTCGTTGTA